>OX380344.1:26271442-27471442 GCA_947425015.1 Pterostichus niger | reverse complement strand
GAGAGAATGGTCAAAAACTGTACGAGGAAAAAAAATTGGCGACAATTTTTCAAAAAAATAAAAATCGCTAAAAACTTGCTTAAATGTCATTTGAAACACGGGGAATTCAACCTTTCAGACCGCATCTCAATATCTTGCTTACTTTTCGAGTTATAGCCTCGGGAAAGTTGAAAATCTGATTTTTAAAATTGTTTGAAAACAGCAAATCTTCTAGGGGCTATAACTCAAAAACAAAGCAAGCTATTGATATGCGGTTTGAACGAGTGAATTCCCCGTGTCCGAAACTACTTGTATACAAATTTTGAGCTCATTTAAAGCAAATTAACTTTTTTGAAATTTTTTATTATTTTTCCAAGGGGTACCCCTTGGGATTTTTATGATTTTTAAACAAATTCCTCTAAAACTGTTTCTCGTACGAATAATGTAACGAAATTTTACATACATATGTATTTCGACGTGCTGAATCCAATGGTGTAACGTTTATGTCCATAAGTCTTGTAGTTTTTGAGAGAATGGTCAAAAACTGTACGAGGAAAAAAAATTGGCGACAATTTTTCAAAAAAATAAAAATCGCTAAAAACTTGCTTAAATGTCATTTGAAACACGGGGAATTCAACCTTTCAGACCGCATCTCAATATCTTGCTTACTTTTCGAGTTATAGCCTCGGGAAAGTTGAAAATCTGATTTTTAAAATTGTTTGAAAACAGCAAATCTTCTAGGGGCTATAACTCAAAAACAAAGCAAGCTATTGATATGCGGTTTGAACGAGTGAATTCCCCGTGTCCGAAACTACTTGTATACAAATTTTGAGCTCATTTAAAGCAAATTAACTTTTTTGAAATTTTTTATTATTTTTCCAAGGGGTACCCCTTGGGATTTTTATGATTTTTAAACAAATTCCTCTAAAACTGTTTCTCGTACGAATAATGTAACGAAATTTTACATACATATGTATTTCGACGTGCTGAATCCAATGGTGTAACGTTTATGTCCATAAGTCTTGTAGTTTTTGAGAGAATGGTCAAAAACTGTACGAGGAAAAAAAAATTTTTCAAAAAAATAAAAATCGCTAAAAACTTGCTTAAATGTCATTTGAAACACGGGGAATTCAACCTTTCAGACCGCATCTCAATATCTTGCTTACTTTTCGAGTTATAGCCTCGGGAAAGTTGAAAATCTGATTTTTAAAATTGTTTGAAAACAGCAAATCTTCTAGGGGCTATAACTCAAAAACAAAGCAAGCTATTGATATGCGGTTTGAACGAGTGAATTCCCCGTGTCCGAAACTACTTGTATACAAATTTTGAGCTCATTTAAAGCAAATTATCTTTTTTGAAATTTTTTATTATTTTTCCAAGGGGTACCCCTTGGGATTTTTATGATTTTTAAACAAATTCCTCTAAAACTGTTTCTCGTACGAATAATGTAACGAAATTTTACATACATATGTATTTCGACGTGCTGAATCCAATGGTGTAACGTTTATGTCCATAAGTCTTGTAGTTTTTGAGAGAATGGTCAAAAACTGTACGAGGAAAAAAAATTGGCGACAATTTTTCAAAAAAATAAAAATCGCTAAAAACTTGCTTAAATGTCATTTGAAACACGGGGAATTCAACCTTTCAGACCGCATCTCAATATCTTGCTTACTTTTCGAGTTATAGCCTCGGGAAAGTTGAAAATCTGATTTTTAAAATTGTTTGAAAACAGCAAATCTTCTAGGGGCTATAACTCAAAAACAAAGCAAGCTATTGATATGCGGTTTGAACGAGTGAATTCCCCGTGTCCGAAACTACTTGTATACAAATTTTGAGCTCATTTAAAGCAAATTAACTTTTTTGAAATTTTTTATTATTTTTCCAAGGGGTACCCCTTGGGATTTTTATGATTTTTAAACAAATTCCTCTAAAACTGTTTCTCGTACGAATAATGTAACGAAATTTTACATACATATGTATTTCGACGTGCTGAATCCAATGATGTAACGTTTATGTCCATAAGTCTTGTAGTTTTTGAGAGAATGGTCAAAAACTGTACGAGGAAAAAAAATTGGCGACAATTTTTCAAAAAAATAAAAATCGCTAAAAACTTGCTTAAATGTCATTTGAAACACGGGGAATTCAACCTTTCAGACCGCATCTCAATATCTTGCTTACTTTTCGAGTTATAGCCTCGGGAAAGTTGAAAATCTGATTTTTAAAATTGTTTGAAAACAGCAAATCTTCTAGGGGCTATAACTCAAAAACAAAGCAAGCTATTGATATGCGGTTTGAACGAGTGAATTCCCCGTGTCCGAAACTACTTGTATACAAATTTTGAGCTCATTTAAAGCAAATTAACTTTTTTGAAATTTTTTATTATTTTTCCAAGGGGTACCCCTTGGGATTTTTATGATTTTTAAACAAATTCCTCTAAAACTGTTTCTCGTACGAATAATGTAACGAAATTTTACATACATATGTATTTCGACGTGCTGAATCCAATGGTGTAACGTTTATGTCCATAAGTCTTGTAGTTTTTGAGAGAATGGTCAAAAACTGTACGAGGAAAAAAAATTGGCGACAATTTTTCAAAAAAATAAAAATCGCTAAAAACTTGCTTAAATGTCATTTGAAACACGGGGAATTCAACCTTTCAGACCGCATCTCAATATCTTGCTTACTTTTCGAGTTATAGCCTCGGGAAAGTTGAAAATCTGATTTTTAAAATTGTTTGAAAACAGCAAATCTTCTAGGGGCTATAACTCAAAAACAAAGCAAGCTATTGATATGCGGTTTGAACGAGTGAATTCCCCGTGTCCGAAACTACTTGTATACAAATTTTGAGCTCATTTAAAGCAAATTAACTTTTTTGAAATTTTTTATTATTTTTCCAAGGGGTACCCCTTGGGATTTTTATGATTTTTAAACAAATTCCTCTAAAACTGTTTCTCGTACGAATAATGTAACGAAATTTTACATACATATGTATTTCGACGTGCTGAATCCAATGGTGTAACGTTTATGTCCATAAGTCTTGTAGTTTTTGAGAGAATGGTCAAAAACTGTACGAGGAAAAAAAATTGGCGACAATTTTTCAAAAAAATAAAAATCGCTAAAAACTTGCTTAAATGTCATTTGAAACACGGGGAATTCAACCTTTCAGACCGCATCTCAATATCTTGCTTACTTTTCGAGTTATAGCCTCGGGAAAGTTGAAAATCTGATTTTTAAAATTGTTTGAAAACAGCAAATCTTCTAGGGGCTATAACTCAAAAACAAAGCAAGCTATTGATATGCGGTTTGAACGAGTGAATTCCCCGTGTCCGAAACTACTTGTATACAAATTTTGAGCTCATTTAAAGCAAATTAACTTTTTTGAAATTTTTTATTATTTTTAAACAAATTCCTCTAAAACTGTTTCTCGTACGAATAATGTAACGAAATTTTACATACATATGTATTTCGACGTGCTGAATCCAATGGTGTAACGTTTATGTCCATAAGTCTTGTAGTTTTTGAGAGAATGGTCAAAAACTGTACGAGGAAAAAAAATTGGCGACAATTTTTCAAAAAAATAAAAATCGCTAAAAACTTGCTTAAATGTCATTTGAAACACGGGGAATTCAACCTTTCAGACCGCATCTCAATATCTTGCTTACTTTTCGAGTTATAGCCTCGGGAAAGTTGCAAATCTGATTTTTAAAATTGTTTGAAAACAGCAAATCTTCTAGGGGCTATAACTCAAAAACAAAGCAAGCTATTGATATGCGGTTTGAACGAGTGAATTCCCCGTGTCCGAAACTACTTGTATACAAATTTTGAGCTCATTTAAAGCAAATTAACTTTTTTGAAATTTTTTATTATTTTTCCAAGGGGTACCCCTTGGGATTTTTATGATTTTTAAACAAATTCCTCTAAAACTGTTTCTCGTACGAATAATGTAACGAAATTTTACATACATATGTATTTCGACGTGCTGAATCCAATGGTGTAACGTTTATGTCCATAAGTCTTGTAGTTTTTGAGAGAATGGTCAAAAACTGTACGAGGAAAAAAAATTGGCGACAATTTTTCAAAAAAATAAAAATCGCTAAAAACTTGCTTAAATGTCATTTGAAACACGGGGAATTCAACCTTTCAGACCGCATCTCAATATCTTGCTTACTTTTCGAGTTATAGCCTCGGGAAAGTTGAAAATCTGATTTTTAAAATTGTTTGAAAACAGCAAATCTTCTAGGGGCTATAACTCAAAAACAAAGCAAGCTATTGATATGCGGTTTGAACGAGTGAATTCCCCGTGTCCGAAACTACTTGTATACAAATTTTGAGCTCATTTAAAGCAAATTAACTTTTTTGAAATTTTTTATTATTTTTCCAAGGGGTACCCCTTGGGATTTTTATGATTTTTAAACAAATTCCTCTAAAACTGTTTCTCGTACGAATAATGTAACGAAATTTTACATACATATGTATTTCGACGTGCTGAATCCAATGGTGTAACGTTTATGTCCATAAGTCTTGTAGTTTTTGAGAGAATGGTCAAAAACTGTACGAGGAAAAAAAATTGGCGACAATTTTTCAAAAAAATAAAAATCGCTAAAAACTTGCTTAAATGTCATTTGAAACACGGGGAATTCAACCTTTCAGACCGCATCTCAATATCTTGCTTACTTTTCGAGTTATAGCCTCGGGAAAGTTGAAAATCTGATTTTTAAAATTGTTTGAAAACAGCAAATCTTCTAGGGGCTATAACTCAAAAACAAAGCAAGCTATTGATATGCGGTTTGAACGAGTGAATTCCCCGTGTCCGAAACTACTTGTATACAAATTTTGAGCTCATTTAAAGCAAATTAACTTTTTTGAAATTTTTTATTATTTTTCCAAGGGGTACCCCTTGGGATTTTTATGATTTTTAAACAAATTCCTCTAAAACTGTTTCTCGTACGAATAATGTAACGAAATTTTACATACATATGTATTTCGACGTGCTGAATCCAATGGTGTAACGTTTATGTCCATAAGTCTTGTAGTTTTTGAGAGAATGGTCAAAAACTGTACGAGGAAAAAAAATTGGCGACAATTTTTCAAAAAAATAAAAATCGCTAAAAACTTGCTTAAATGTCATTTGAAACACGGGGAATTCAACCTTTCAGACCGCATCTCAATATCTTGCTTACTTTTCGAGTTATAGCCTCGGGAAAGTTGAAAATCTGATTTTTAAAATTGTTTGAAAACAGCAAATCTTCTAGGGGCTATAACTCAAAAACAAAGCAAGCTATTGATATGCGGTTTGAACGAGTGAATTCCCCGTGTCCGAAACTACTTGTATACAAATTTTGAGCTCATTTAAAGCAAATTAACTTTTTTGAAATTTTTTATTATTTTTCCAAGGGGTACCCCTTGGGATTTTTATGATTTTTAAACAAATTCCTCTGAAACTGTTTCTCGTACGAATAATGTAACGAAATTTTACATACATATGTATTTCGACGTGCTGAATCCAATGGTGTAACGTTTATGTCCATAAGTCTTGTAGTTTTTGAGAGAATGGTCAAAAACTGTACGAGGAAATAAAATTGGCGACAATTTTTCAAAAAAATAAAAATCGCTAAAAACTTGCTTAAATGTCATTTGAAACACGGGGAATTCAACCTTTCAGACCGCATCTCAATATCTTGCTTACTTTTCGAGTTATAGCCTCGGGAAAGTTGAAAATCTGATTTTTAAAATTGTTTGAAAACAGCAAATCTTCTAGGGACTATAACTCAAAAACAAAGCAAGCTATTGATATGCGGTTTGAACGAGTGAATTCCCCGTGTCCGAAACTACTTGTATACAAATTTTGAGCTCATTTAAAGCAAATTAACTTTTTTGAAATTTTTTATTATTTTTCCAAGGGGTACCCCTTGGGATTTTTATGATTTTTAAACAAATTCCTCTGAAACTGTTTCTCGTACGAATAATGTAACGAAATTTTACATACATATGTATTTCGACGTGCTGAATCCAATGGTGTAACGTTTATGTCCATAAGTCTTGTAGTTTTTGAGAGAATGGTCAAAAACTGTACGAGGAAATAAAATTGGCGACAATTGTACAAAAAAATAAAAATCGCTAAAAACTTGCTTAAATGTCATTTGAAACACGGGGAATTCAACCTTTCAGACCGCATCTCAATATCTTGCTTACTTTTCGAGTTATAGCCTCGGGAAAGTTGAAAATCTGATTTTTAAAATTGTTTGAAAACAGCAAATCTTCTAGGGGCTATAACTCAAAAACAAAGCAAGCTATTGATATGCGGTTTGAACGAGTGAATTCCCCGTGTCCGAAACTACTTGTATACAAATTTTGAGCTCATTTAAAGCAAATTAACTTTTTTGAAATTTTTTATTATTTTTCCAAGGGGTACCCCTTGGGATTTTTATGATTTTTAAACAAATTCCTCTAAAACTGTTTCTCGTACGAATAATGTAACGAAATTTTACATACATATGTATTTCGACGTGCTGAATCCAATGGTGTAACGTTTATGTCCATAAGTCTTGTAGTTTTTGAGAGAATGGTCAAAAACTGTACGAGGAAAAAAAATTGGCGACAATTTTTCAAAAAAATAAAAATCGCTAAAAACTTGCTTAAATGTCATTTGAAACACGGGGAATTCAACCTTTCAGACCGCATCTTAATATCTTGCTTACTTTTCGAGTTATAGCCTCGGGAAAGTTGAAAATCTGATTTTTAAAATTGTTTGAAAACAGCAAATCTTCTAGGGGCTATAACTCAAAAACAAAGCAAGCTATTGATATGCGGTTTGAACGAGTGAATTCCCCGTGTCCGAAACTACTTGTATACAAATTTTGAGCTCATTTAAAGCAAATTAACTTTTTTGAAATTTTTTATTATTTTTCCAAGGGGTACCCCTTGGGATTTTTATGATTTTTAAACAAATTCCTCTAAAACTGTTTCTCGTACGAATAATGTAACGAAATTTTACATACATATGTATTTCGACGTGCTGAATCCAATGGTGTAACGTTTATGTCCATAAGTCTTGTAGTTTTTGAGAGAATGGTCAAAAACTGTACGAGGAAAAAAAATTGGCGACAATTTTTCAAAAAAATAAAAATCGCTAAAAACTTGCTTAAATGTCATTTGAAACACGGGGAATTCAACCTTTCAGACCGCATCTCAATATCTTGCTTACTTTTCGAGTTATAGCCTCGGGAAAGTTGAAAATCTGATTTTTAAAATTGTTTGAAAACAGCAAATCTTCTAGGGGCTATAACTCAAAAACAAAGCAAGCTATTGATATGCGGTTTGAACGAGTGAATTCCCCGTGTCCGAAACTACTTGTATACAAATTTTGAGCTCATTTAAAGCAAATTAACTTTTTTGAAATTTTTTATTATTTTTCCAAGGGGTACCCCTTGGGATTTTTATGATTTTTAAACAAATTCCTCTAAAACTGTTTCTCGTACGAATAATGTAACGAAATTTTACATACATATGTATTTCGACGTGCTGAATCCAATGGTGTAACGTTTATGTCCATAAGTCTTGTAGTTTTTGAGAGAATGGTCAAAAACTGTACGAGGAAATAAAATTGGCGACAATTTTTCAAAAAAATAAAAATCGCTAAAAACTTGCTTAAATGTCATTTGAAACACGGGGAATTCAACCTTTCAGACCGCATCTCAATATCTTGCTTACTTTTCGAGTTATAGCCTCGGGAAAGTTGAAAATCTGATTTTTAAAATTGTTTGAAAACAGCAAATCTTCTAGGGACTATAACTCAAAAACAAAGCAAGCTATTGATATGCGGTTTGAACGAGTGAATTCCCCGTGTCCGAAACTACTTGTATACAAATTTTGAGCTCATTTAAAGCAAATTAACTTTTTTGAAATTTTTTATTATTTTTCCAAGGGGTACCCCTTGGGATTTTTATGATTTTTAAACAAATTCCTCTGAAACTGTTTCTCGTACGAATAATGTAACGAAATTTTACATACATATGTATTTCGACGTGCTGAATCCAATGGTGTAACGTTTATGTCCATAAGTCTTGTAGTTTTTGAGAGAATGGTCAAAAACTGTACGAGGAAAAAAAATTGGCGACAATTTTTCAAAAAAATAAAAATCGCTAAAAACTTGCTTAAATGTCATTTGAAACACGGGGAATTCAACCTTTCAGACCGCATCTCAATATCTTGCTTACTTTTCGAGTTATAGCCTCGGGAAAGTTGAAAATCTGATTTTTAAAATTGTTTGAAAACAGCAAATCTTCTAGGGGCTATAACTCAAAAACAAAGCAAGCTATTGATATGCGGTTTGAACGAGTGAATTCCCCGTGTCCGAAACTACTTGTATACAAATTTTGAGCTCATTTAAAGCAAATTAACTTTTTTGAAATTTTTTATTATTTTTCCAAGGGGTACCCCTTGGGATTTTTATGATTTTTAAACAAATTCCTCTAAAACTGTTTCTCGTACGAATAATGTAACGAAATTTTACATACATATGTATTTCGACGTGCTGAATCCAATGGTGTAACGTTTATGTCCATAAGTCTTGTAGTTTTTGAGAGAATGGTCAAAAACTGTACGAGGAAAAAAAATTGGCGACAATTTTTCAAAAAAATAAAAATCGCTAAAAACTTGCTTAAATGTCATTTGAAACACGGGGAATTCAACCTTTCAGACCGCATCTTAATATCTTGCTTACTTTTCGAGTTATAGCCTCGGGAAAGTTGAAAATCTGATTTTTAAAATTGTTTGAAAACAGCAAATCTTCTAGGGGCTATAACTCAAAAACAAAGCAAGCTATTGATATGCGGTTTGAACGAGTGAATTCCCCGTGTCCGAAACTACTTGTATACAAATTTTGAGCTCATTTAAAGCAAATTAACTTTTTTGAAATTTTTTATTATTTTTCCAAGGGGTATCCCTTGGGATTTTTATGATTTTTAAAGAAATTCCTCTAAAACTGTTTCTCGTACGAATAATGTAACGAAATTTTACATACATATGTATTTCGACGTGCTGAATCCAGTGGTGTAACGTTTATGTCCATAAGTCTTGTAGTTTTTGAGAGAATGGTCAAAAACTGTACGAGGAAAAAAAATTGGCGACAATTTTTCAAAAAAATAAAAATCGCTAAAAACTTGCTTAAATGTCATTTGAAACACGGGGAATTCAACCTTTCAGACCGCATCTCAATATCTTGCTTACTTTTCGAGTTATAGCCTCGGGAAAGTTGAAAATCTGATTTTTAAAATTGTTTGAAAACAGCAAATCTTCTAGGGGCTATAACTCAAAAACAAAGCAAGCTATTGATATGCGGTTTGAACGAGTGAATTCCCCGTGTCCGAAACTACTTGTATACAAATTTTGAGCTCATTTAAAGCAAATTAACTTTTTTGAAATTTTTTATTATTTTTCCTAGGGGTACCCCTTGGGATTTTTATGATTTTTAAACAAATTCCTCTAAAACTGTTTCTCGTACGAATAATATAACGAAATTTTACATACATATGTATTTCGACGTGCTGAATCCAATGGTGTAACGTTTATGTCCATAAGTCTTGTAGTTTTTGAGAGAATGGTCAAAAACTGTACGAGGAAAAAAAATTGGCGACAATTTTTCAAAAAAATAAAAATCGCTAAAAACTTGCTTAAATGTCATTTGAAACACGGGGAATTCAACCTTTCAGACCGCATCTCAATATCTTGCTTACTTTTCGAGTTATAGCCTCGGGAAAGTTGAAAATCTGATTTTTAAAATTGTTTGAAAACAGCAAATCTTCTAGGGGCTATAACTCAAAAACAAAGCAAGCTATTGATATGCGGTTTGAACGAGTGAATTCCCCGTGTCCGAAACTACTTGTATACAAATTTTGAGCTCATTTAAAGCAAATTAACTTTTTTGAAATTTTTTATTATTTTTCCAAGGGGTACCCCTTGGGATTTTTATGATTTTTAAACAAATTCCTCTAAAACTGTTTCTCGTACGAATAATGTAACGAAATTTTACATACATATGTATTTCGACGTGCTGAATCCAATGGTGTAACGTTTATGTCCATAAGTCTTGTAGTTTTTGAGAGAATGGTCAAAAACTGTACGAGGAAAAAAAATTGGCGACAATTTTTCAAAAAAATAAAAATCGCTAAAAACTTGCTTAAATGTCATTTGAAACACGGGGAATTCAACCTTTCAGACCGCATCTCAATATCTTGCTTACTTTTCGAGTTATAGCCTCGGGAAAGTTGAAAATCTGATTTTTAAAATTGTTTGAAAACAGCAAATCTTCTAGGGGCTATAACTCAAAAACAAAGCAAGCTATTGATATGCGGTTTGAACGAGTGAATTCCCCGTGTCCGAAACTACTTGTATACAAATTTTGAGCTCATTTAAAGCAAATTAACTTTTTTGAAATTTTTTATTATTTTTCCAAGGGGTACCCCTTGGGATTTTTATGATTTTTAAACAAATTCCTCTAAAACTGTTTCTCGTACGAATAATGTAACGAAATTTTACATACATATGTATTTCGACGTGCTGAATCCAATGGTGTAACGTTTATGTCCATAAGTCTTGTAGTTTTTGAGAGAATGGTCAAAAACTGTACGAGGAAATAAAATTGGCGACAATTTTTCAAAAAAATAAAAATCGCTAAAAACTTGCTTAAATGTCATTTGAAACACGGGGAATTCAACCTTTCAGACCGCATCTCAATATCTTGCTTACTTTTCGAGTTATAGCCTCGGGAAAGTTGAAAATCTGATTTTTAAAATTGTTTGAAAACAGCAAATCTTCTAGGGGCTATAACTCAAAAACAAAGCAAGCTATTGATATGCGGTTTGAACGAGTGAATTCCCCGTGTCCGAAACTACTTGTATACAAATTTTGAGCTCATTTAAAGCAAATTAACTTTTTTGAAATTTTTTATTATTTTTCCTAGGGGTACCCCTTGGGATTTTTATGATTTTTAAACAAATTCCTCTAAAACTGTTTCTCGTACGAATAATGTAACGAAATTTTACATACATATGTATTTCGACGTGCTGAATCCAATGGTGTAACGTTTATGTCCATAAGTCTTGTAGTTTTTGAGAGAATGGTCAAAAACTGTACGAGGAAAAAAAATTGGCGACAATTTTTGAAAAAAATAAAAATCGCTAAAAACTTGCTTAAATGTCATTTGAAACACGGGGAATTCAACCTTTCAGACCGCATCTCAATATCTTGCTTACTTTTCGAGTTATAGCCTCGGGAAAGTTGAAAATCTGATTTTTAAAATTGTTTGAAAACAGCAAATCTTCTAGGGACTATAACTCAAAAACAAAGCAAGCTATTGATATGCGGTTTGAACGAGTGAATTCCCCGTGTCCGAAACTACTTGTATACAAATTTTGAGCTCATTTAAAGCAAATTAACTTTTTTGAAATTTTTTATTATTTTTCCAAGGGGTACCCCTTGGGATTTTTATGATTTTTAAACAAATTCCTCTGAAACTGTTTCTCGTACGAATAATGTAACGAAATTTTACATACATATGTATTTCGACGTGCTGAATCCAATGGTGTAACGTTTATGTCCATAAGTCTTGTAGTTTTTGAGAGAATGGTCAAAAACTGTACGAGGAAATAAAATTGGCGACAATTTTTCAAAAAAATAAAAATCGCTAAAAACTTGCTTAAATGTCATTTGAAACACGGGGAATTCAACCTTTCAGACCGCATCTCAATATCTTGCTTACTTTTCGAGTTATAGCCTCGGGAAAGTTGAAAATCTGATTTTTAAAATTGTTTGAAAACAGCAAATCTTCTAGGGGCTATAACTCAAAAACAAAGCAAGCTATTGATATGCGGTTTGAACGAGTGAATTCCCCGTGTCCGAAACTACTTGTATACAAATTTTGAGCTCATTTAAAGCAAATTAACTTTTTTGAAATTTTTTATTATTTTTCCAAGGGGTACCCCTTGGGATTTTTATGATTTTTAAACAAATTCCTCTAAAACTGTTTCTCGTACGAATAATGTAACGAAATTTTACATACATATGTATTTCGACGTGCTGAATCCAATGGTGTAACGTTTATGTCCATAAGTCTTGTAGTTTTTGAGAGAATGGTCAAAAACTGTACGAGGAAAAAAAATTGGCGACAATTTTTCAAAAAAATAAAAATCGCTAAAAACTTGCTTAAATGTCATTTGAAACACGGGGAATTCAACCTTTCAGACCGCATCTCAATATCTTGCTTACTTTTCGAGTTATAGCCTCGGGAAAGTTGAAAATCTGATTTTTAAAATTGTTTGAAAACAGCAAATCTTCTAGGGGCTATAACTCAAAAACAAAGCAAGCTATTGATATGCGGTTTGAACGAGTGAATTCCCCGTGTCCGAAACTACTTGTATACAAATTTTGAGCTCATTTAAAGCAAATTAACTTTTTTGAAATTTTTTATTATTTTTCCAAGGGGTACCCCTTGGGATTTTTATGATTTTTAAACAAATTCCTCTAAAACTGTTTCTCGTACGAATAATGTAACGAAATTTTACATACATATGTATTTCGACGTGCTGAATCCAATGGTGTAACGTTTATGTCCATAAGTCTTGTAGTTTTTGAGAGAATGGTCAAAAACTGTACGAGGAAAAAAAATTGGCGACAATTTTTCAAAAAAATAAAAATCGCTAAAAACTTGCTTAAATGTCATTTGAAACACGGGGAATTCAACCTTTCAGACCGCATCTCAATATCTTGCTTACTTTTCGAGTTATAGCCTCGGGAAAGTTGAAAATCTGATTTTTAAAATTGTTTGAAAACAGCAAATCTTCTAGGGACTATAACTCAAAAACAAAGCAAGCTATTGATATGCGGTTTGAACGAGTGAATTCCCCGTGTCCGAAACTACTTGTATACAAATTTTGAGCTCATTTAAAGCAAATTAACTTTTTTGAAATTTTTTATTATTTTTCCAAGGGGTACCCCTTGGGATTTTTATGATTTTTAAACAAATTCCTCTGAAACTGTTTCTCGTACGAATAATGTAACGAAATTTTACATACATATGTATTTCGACGTGCTGAATCCAATGGTGTAACGTTTATGTCCATAAGTCTTGTAGTTTTTGAGAGAATGGTCAAAAACTGTACGAGGAAATAAAATTGGCGACAATTTTTCAAAAAAATAAAAATCGCTAAAAACTTGCTTAAATGTCATTTGAAACACGGGGAATTCAACCTTTCAGACCGCATCTCAATATCTTGCTTACTTTTCGAGTTATAGCCTCGGGAAAGTTGAAAATCTGATTTTTAAAATTGTTTGAAAACAGCAAATCTTCTAGGGGCTATAACTCAAAAACAAAGCAAGCTATTGATATGCGGTTTGAACGAGTGAATTCCCCGTGTCCGAAACTACTTGTATACAAATTTTGAGCTCATTTAAAGCAAATTAACTTTTTTGAAATTTTTTATTATTTTTCCAAGGGGTACCCCTTGGGATTTTTATGATTTTTAAACAAATTCCTCTAAAACTGTTTCTCGTACGAATAATGTAACGAAATTTTACATACATATGTATTTCGACGTGCTGAATCCAATGGTGTAACGTTTATGTCCATAAGTCTTGTAGTTTTTGAGAGAATGGTCAAAAACTGTACGAGGAAAAAAAATTGGCGACAATTTTTCAAAAAAATAAAAATCGCTAAAAACTTGCTTAAATGTCATTTGAAACACGGGGAATTCAACCTTTCAGACCGCATCTCAATATCTTGCTTACTTTTCGAGTTATAGCCTCGGGAAAGTTGAAAATCTGATTTTTAAAATTGTTTGAAAACAGCAAATCTTCTAGGGGCTATAACTCAAAAACAAAGCAAGCTATTGATATGCGGTTTGAACGAGTGAATTCCCCGTGTCCGAAACTACTTGTATACAAATTTTGAGCTCATTTAAAGCAAATTAACTTTTTTGAAATTTTTTATTATTTTTCCAAGGGGTACCCCTTGGGATTTTTATGATTTTTAAACAAATTCCTCTAAAACTGTTTCTCGTACGAATAATGTAACGAAATTTTACATACATATGTATTTCGACGTGCTGAATCCAATGGTGTAACGTTTATGTCCATAAGTCGTGTAGTTTTTGAGAGAATGGTCAAAAACTGTACGAGGAAAAAAAATTGGCGACAATTTTTCAAAAAAATAAAAATCGCTAAAAACTTGCTTAAATGTCATTTGAAACACGGGGAATTCAACCTTTCAGACCGCATCTCAATATCTTGCTTACTTTTCGAGTTATAGCCTCGGGAAAGTTGAAAATCTGATTTTTAAAATTGTTTGAAAACAGCAAATCTTCTAGGGGCTATAACTCAAAAACAAAGCAAGCTATTGATATGCGGTTTGAACGAGTGAATTCCCCGTGTCCGAAACTACTTGTATACAAATTTTGAGCTCATTTAAAGCAAATTAACTTTTTTGAAATTTTTTATTATTTTTCCAAGGGGTACCCCTTGGGATTTTTATGATTTTTAAACAAATTCCTCTAAAACTGTTTCTCGTACGAATAATGTAACGAAATTTTACATACATATGTATTTCGACGTGCTGAATCCAATGGTGTAACGTTTATGTCCATAAGTCTTGTAGTTTTTGAGAGAATGGTCAAAAACTGTACGAGGAAAAAAAATTGGCGACAATTTTTCAAAAAAATAAAAATCGCTAAAAACTTGCTTAAATGTCATTTGAAACACGGGGAATTCAACCTTTCAGACCGCATCTCAATATCTTGCTTACTTTTCGAGTTATAGCCTCGGGAAAGTTGAAAATCTGATTTTTAAAATTGTTTGAAAACAGCAAATCTTCTAGGGGCTATAACTCAAAAACAAAGCAAGCTATTGATATGCGGTTTGAACGAGTGAATTCCCCGTGTCCGAAACTACTTGTATACAAATTTTGAGCTCATTTAAAGCAAATTAACTTTTTTGAAATTTTTTATTATTTTTCCAAGGGGTACCCCTTGGGATTTTTATGATTTTTAAACAAATTCCTCTAAAACTGTTTCTCGTACGAATAATGTAACGAAATTTTACATACATATGTATTTCGACGTGCTGAATCCAATGGTGTAACGTTTATGTCCATAAGTCTTGTAGTTTTTGAGAGAATGGTCAAAAACTGTACGAGGAAAAAAAATTGGCGACAATTTTTCAAAAAAATAAAAATCGCTAAAAACTTGCTTAAATGTCATTTGAAACACGGGGAATTCAACCTTTCAGACCGCATCTCAATATCTTGCTTACTTTTCGAGTTATAGCCTCGGGAAAGTTGAAAATCTGATTTTTAAAATTGTTTGAAAACAGCAAATCTTCTAGGGGCTATAACTCAAAAACAAAGCAAGCTATTGATATGCGGTTTGAACGAGTGAATTCCCCGTGTCCGAAACTACTTGTATACAAATTTTGAGCTCATTTAAAGCAAATTAACTTTTTTGAAATTTTTTATTATTTTTCCAAGGGGTACCCCTTGGGATTTTTATGATTTTTAAACAAATTCCTCTAAAACTGTTTCTCGTACGAATAATGTAACGAAATTTTACATACATATGTATTTCGACGTGCTGAATCCAATGGTGTAACGTTTATGTCCATAAGTCTTGTAGTTTTTGAGAGAATGGTCAAAAACTGTACGAGGAAAAAAAATTGGCGACAATTTTTCAAAAAAATAAAAATCGCTAAAAACTTGCTTAAATGTCATTTGAAACACGGGGAATTCAACCTTTCAGACCGCATCTCAATATCTTGCTTACTTTTCGAGTTATAGCCTCGGGAAAGTTGAAAATCTGATTTTTAAAATTGTTTGAAAACAGCAAATCTTCTAGGGGCTATAACTCAAAAACAAAGCAAGCTATTGATATGCGGTTTGAACGAGTGAATTCCCCGTGTCCGAAACTACTTGTATACAAATTTTGAGCTCATTTAAAGCAAATTAACTTTTTTGAAATTTTTTATTATTTTTCCAAGGGGTACCCCTTGGGATTTTTATGATTTTTAAACAAATTCCTCTAAAACTGTTTCTCGTACGAATAATGTAACGAAATTTTACATAC
Organism: Pterostichus niger; assembly: GCA_947425015.1. NCBI lineage: Eukaryota > Metazoa > Arthropoda > Insecta > Coleoptera > Carabidae > Pterostichus > Pterostichus niger. The sequence continues at coordinate 27,455,357 of OX380344.1, read as the reverse complement.
ATATGTATTTCGACGTGCTGAATCCAATGGTGTAACGTTTATGTCCATAAGTCTTGTAGTTTTTGAGAGAATGGTCAAAAACTGTACGAGGAAAAAAAATTGGCGACAATTTTTCAAAAAAATAAAAATCGCTAAAAACTTGCTTAAATGTCATTTGAAACACGGGGAATTCAACCTTTCAGACCGCATCTCAATATCTTGCTTACTTTTCGAGTTATAGCCTCGGGAAAGTTGAAAATCTGATTTTTAAAATTGTTTGAAAACAGCAAATCTTCTAGGGGCTATAACTCAAAAACAAAGCAAGCTATTGATATGCGGTTTGAACGAGTGAATTCCCCGTGTCCGAAACTACTTGTATACAAATTTTGAGCTCATTTAAAGCAAATTAACTTTTTTGAAATTTTTTATTATTTTTCCAAGGGGTACCCCTTGGGATTTTTATGATTTTTAAACAAATTCCTCTAAAACTGTTTCTCGTACGAATAATGTAACGAAATTTTACATACATATGTATTTCGACGTGCTGAATCCAATGGTGTAACGTTTATGTCCATAAGTCTTGTAGTTTTTGAGAGAATGGTCAAAAACTGTACGAGGAAAAAAAATTGGCGACAATTTTTCAAAAAAATAAAAATCGCTAAAAACTTGCTTAAATGTCATTTGAAACACGGGGAATTCAACCTTTCAGACCGCATCTCAATATCTTGCTTACTTTTCGAGTTATAGCCTCGGGAAAGTTGAAAATCTGATTTTTAAAATTGTTTGAAAACAGCAAATCTTCTAGGGGCTATAACTCAAAAACAAAGCAAGCTATTGATATGCGGTTTGAACGAGTGAATTCCCCGTGTCCGAAACTACTTGTATACAAATTTTGAGCTCATTTAAAGCAAATTAACTTTTTTGAAATTTTTTATTATTTTTCCAAGGGGTACCCCTTGGGATTTTTATGATTTTTAAACAAATTCCTCTAAAACTGTTTCTCGTACGAATAATGTAACGAAATTTTACATACATATGTATTTCGACGTGCTGAATCCAATGGTGTAACGTTTATGTCCATAAGTCTTGTAGTTTTTGAGAGAATGGTCAAAAACTGTACGAGGAAAAAAAATTGGCGACAATTTTTCAAAAAAATAAAAATCGCTAAAAACTTGCTTAAATGTCATTTGAAACACGGGGAATTCAACCTTTCAGACCGCATCTCAATATCTTGCTTACTTTTCGAGTTATAGCCTCGGGAAAGTTGAAAATCTGATTTTTAAAATTGTTTGAAAACAGCAAATCTTCTAGGGGCTATAACTCAAAAACAAAGCAAGCTATTGATATGCGGTTTGAACGAGTGAATTCCCCGTGTCCGAAACTACTTGTATACAAATTTTGAGCTCATTTAAAGCAAATTAACTTTTTTGAAATTTTTTATTATTTTTCCAAGGGGTACCCCTTGGGATTTTTATGATTTTTAAACAAATTCCTCTAAAACTGTTTCTCGTACGAATAATGTAACGAAATTTTACATACATATGTATTTCGACGTGCTGAATCCAATGGTGTAACGTTTATGTCCATAAGTCTTGTAGTTTTTGAGAGAATGGTCAAAAACTGTACGAGGAAAAAAAATTGGCGACAATTTTTCAAAAAAATAAAAATCGCTAAAAACTTGCTTAAATGTCATTTGAAACACGGGGAATTCAACCTTTCAGACCGCATCTCAATATCTTGCTTACTTTTCGAGTTATAGCCTCGGGAAAGTTGAAAATCTGATTTTTAAAATTGTTTGAAAACAGCAAATCTTCTAGGGGCTATAACTCAAAAACAAAGCAAGCTATTGATATGCGGTTTGAACGAGTGAATTCCCCGTGTCCGACACTACTTGTATACAAATTTTGAGCTCATTTAAAGCAAATTAACTTTTTTGAAATTTTTTATTATTTTTCCAAGGGGTACCCCTTGGGATTTTTATGATTTTTAAACAAATTCCTCTAAAACTGTTTCTCGTACGAATAATGTAACGAAATTTTACATACATATGTATTTCGACGTGCTGAATCCAATGGTGTAACGTTTATGTCCATAAGTCTTGTAGTTTTTGAGAGAATGGTCAAAAACTGTACGAGGAAAAAAAATTGGCGACAATTTTTCAAAAAAATAAAAATCGCTAAAAACTTGCTTAAATGTCATTTGAAACACGGGGAATTCAACCTTTCAGACCGCATCTCAATATCTTGCTTACTTTTCGAGTTATAGCCTCGGGAAAGTTGAAAATCTGATTTTTAAAATTGTTTGAAAACAGCAAATCTTCTAGGGGCTATAACTCAAAAACAAAGCAAGCTATTGATATGCGGTTTGAACGAGTGAATTCCCCGTGTCCGAAACTACTTGTATACAAATTTTGAGCTCATTTAAAGCAAATTAACTTTTTTGAAATTTTTTATTATTTTTCCAAGGGGTACCCCTTGGGATTTTTATGATTTTTAAACAAATTCCTCTAAAACTGTTTCTCGTACGAATAATGTAACGAAATTTTACATACATATGTATTTCGACGTGCTGAATCCAATGGTGTAACGTTTATGTCCATAAGTCTTGTAGTTTTTGAGAGAATGGTCAAAAACTGTACGAGGAAAAAAAATTGGCGACAATTTTTCAAAAAAATAAAAATCGCTAAAAACTTGCTTAAATGTCATTTGAAACACGGGGAATTCAACCTTTCAGACCGCATCTCAATATCTTGCTTACTTTTCGAGTTATAGCCTCGGGAAAGTTGAAAATCTGATTTTTAAAATTGTTTGAAAACAGCAAATCTTCTAGGGGCTATAACTCAAAAACAAAGCAAGCTATTGATATGCGGTTTGAACGAGTGAATTCCCCGTGTCCGAAACTACTTGTATACAAATTTTGAGCTCATTTAAAGCAAATTAACTTTTTTGAAATTTTTTATTATTTTTCCAAGGGGTACCCCTTGGGATTTTTATGATTTTTAAACAAATTCCTCTAAAACTGTTTCTCGTACGAATAATGTAACGAAATTTTACATACATATGTATTTCGACGTGCTGAATCCAATGGTGTAACGTTTATGTCCATAAGTCTTGTAGTTTTTGAGAGAATGGTCAAAAACTGTACGAGGAAAAAAAATTGGCGACAATTTTTCAAAAAAATAAAAATCGCTAAAAACTTGCTTAAATGTCATTTGAAACACGGGGAATTCAACCTTTCAGACCGCATCTCAATATCTTGCTTACTTTTCGAGTTATAGCCTCGGGAAAGTTGAAAATCTGATTTTTAAAATTGTTTGAAAACAGCAAATCTTCTAGGGGCTATAACTCAAAAACAAAGCAAGCTATTGATATGCGGTTTGAACGAGTGAATTCCCCGTGTCCGAAACTACTTGTATACAAATTTTGAGCTCATTTAAAGCAAATTAACTTTTTTGAAATTTTTTATTATTTTTCCAAGGGGTACCCCTTGGGATTTTTATGATTTTTAAACAAATTCCTCTAAAACTGTTTCTCGTACGAATAATGTAACGAAATTTTACATACATATGTATTTCGACGTGCTGAATCCAATGGTGTAACGTTTATGTCCATAAGTCTTGTAGTTTTTGAGAGAATGGTCAAAAACTGTACGAGGAAAAAAAATTGGCGACAATTTTTCAAAAAAATAAAAATCGCTAAAAACTTGCTTAAATGTCATTTGAAACACGGGGAATTCAACCTTTCAGACCGCATCTCAATATCTTGCTTACTTTTCGAGTTATAGCCTCGGGAAAGTTGAAAATCTGATTTTTAAAATTGTTTGAAAACAGCAAATCTTCTAGGGGCTATAACTCAAAAACAAAGCAAGCTATTGATATGCGGTTTGAACGAGTGAATTCCCCGTGTCCGACACTACTTGTATACAAATTTTGAGCTCATTTAAAGCAAATTAACTTTTTTGAAATTTTTTATTATTTTTCCAAGGGGTACCCCTTGGGATTTTTATGATTTTTAAACAAATTCCTCTAAAACTGTTTCTCGTACGAATAATGTAACGAAATTTTACATACATATGTATTTCGACGTGCTGAATCCAATGGTGTAACGTTTATGTCCATAAGTCTTGTAGTTTTTGAGAGAATGGTCAAAAACTGTACGAGGAAAAAAAATTGGCGACAATTTTTCAAAAAAATAAAAATCGCTAAAAACTTGCTTAAATGTCATTTGAAACACGGGGAATTCAACCTTTCAGACCGCATCTCAATATCTTGCTTACTTTTCGAGTTATAGCCTCGGGAAAGTTGAAAATCTGATTTTTAAAATTGTTTGAAAACAGCAAATCTTCTAGGGGCTATAACTCAAAAACAAAGCAAGCTATTGATATGCGGTTTGAACGAGTGAATTCCCCGTGTCCGAAACTACTTGTATACAAATTTTGAGCTCATTTAAAGCAAATTAACTTTTTTGAAATTTTTTATTATTTTTCCAAGGGGTACCCCTTGGGATTTTTATGATTTTTAAACAAATTCCTCTAAAACTGTTTCTCGTACGAATAATGTAACGAAATTTTACATACATATGTATTTCGACGTGCTGAATCCAATGGTGTAACGTTTATGTCCATAAGTCTTGTAGTTTTTGAGAGAATGGTCAAAAACTGTACGAGGAAAAAAAATTGGCGACAATTTTTCAAAAAAATAAAAATCGCTAAAAACTTGCTTAAATGTCATTTGAAACACGGGGAATTCAACCTTTCAGACCGCATCTCAATATCTTGCTTACTTTTCGAGTTATAGCCTCGGGAAAGTTGAAAATCTGATTTTTAAAATTGTTTGAAAACAGCAAATCTTCTAGGGGCTATAACTCAAAAACAAAGCAAGCTATTGATATGCGGTTTGAACGAGTGAATTCCCCGTGTCCGAAACTACTTGTATACAAATTTTGAGCTCATTTAAAGCAAATTAACTTTTTTGAAATTTTTTATTATTTTTCCAAGGGGTACCCCTTGGGATTTTTATGATTTTTAAACAAATTCCTCTAAAACTGTTTCTCGTACGAATAATGTAACGAAATTTTACATACATATGTATTTCGACGTGCTGAATCCAATGGTGTAACGTTTATGTCCATAAGTCTTGTAGTTTTTGAGAGAATGGTCAAAAACTGTACGAGGAAAAAAAATTGGCGACAATTTTTCAAAAAAATAAAAATCGCTAAAAACTTGCTTAAATGTCATTTGAAACACGGGGAATTCAACCTTTCAGACCGCATCTCAATATCTTGCTTACTTTTCGAGTTATAGCCTCGGGAAAGTTGAAAATCTGATTTTTAAAATTGTTTGAAAACAGCAAATCTTCTAGGGGCTATAACTCAAAAACAAAGCAAGCTATTGATATGCGGTTTGAACGAGTGAATTCCCCGTGTCCGAAACTACTTGTATACAAATTTTGAGCTCATTTAAAGCAAATTAACTTTTTTGAAATTTTTTATTATTTTTCCAAGGGGTACCCCTTGGGATTTTTATGATTTTTAAACAAATTCCTCTAAAACTGTTTCTCGTACGAATAATGTAACGAAATTTTACATACATATGTATTTCGACGTGCTGAATCCAATGGTGTAACGTTTATGTCCATAAGTCTTGTAGTTTTTGAGAGAATGGTCAAAAACTGTACGAGGAAAAAAAATTGGCGACAATTTTTCAAAAAAATAAAAATCGCTAAAAACTTGCTTAAATGTCATTTGAAACACGGGGAATTCAACCTTTCAGACCGCATCTCAATATCTTGCTTACTTTTCGAGTTATAGCCTCGGGAAAGTTGAAAATCTGATTTTTAAAATTGTTTGAAAACAGCAAATCTTCTAGGGGCTATAACTCAAAAACAAAGCAAGCTATTGATATGCGGTTTGAACGAGTGAATTCCCCGTGTCCGAAACTACTTGTATACAAATTTTGAGCTCATTTAAAGCAAATTAACTTTTTTGAAATTTTTTATTATTTTTCCAAGGGGTACCCCTTGGGATTTTTATGATTTTTAAACAAATTCCTCTAAAACTGTTTCTCGTACGAATAATGTAACGAAATTTTACATACATATGTATTTCGACGTGCTGAATCCAATGGTGTAACGTTTATGTCCATAAGTCTTGTAGTTTTTGAGAGAATGGTCAAAAACTGTACGAGGAAAAAAAATTGGCGACAATTTTTCAAAAAAATAAAAATCGCTAAAAACTTGCTTAAATGTCATTTGAAACACGGGGAATTCAACCTTTCAGACCGCATCTCAATATCTTGCTTACTTTTCGAGTTATAGCCTCGGGAAAGTTGAAAATCTGATTTTTAAAATTGTTTGAAAACAGCAAATCTTCTAGGGGCTATAACTCAAAAACAAAGCAAGCTATTGATATGCGGTTTGAACGAGTGAATTCCCCGTGTCCGAAACTACTTGTATACAAATTTTGAGCTCATTTAAAGCAAATTAACTTTTTTGAAATTTTTTATTATTTTTCCAAGGGGTATCCCTTGGGATTTTTATGATTTTTAAAGAAATTCCTCTAAAACTGTTTCTCGTACGAATAATGTAACGAAATTTTACATACATATGTATTTCGACGTGCTGAATCCAATGGTGTAACGTTTATGTCCATAAGTCTTGTAGTTTTTGAGAGAATGGTCAAAAACTGTACGAGGAAAAAAAATTGGCGACAATTTTTCAAAAAAATAAAAATCGCTAAAAACTTGCTTAAATGTCATTTGAAACACGGGGAATTCAACCTTTCAGACCGCATCTCAATATCTTGCTTACTTTTCGAGTTATAGCCTCGGGAAAGTTGAAAATCTGATTTTTAAAATTGTTTGAAAACAGCAAATCTTCTAGGGGCTATAACTCAAAAACAAAGCAAGCTATTGATATGCGGTTTGAACGAGTGAATTCCCCGTGTCCGAAACTACTTGTATACAAATTTTGAGCTCATTTAAAGCAAATTAACTTTTTTGAAATTTTTTATTATTTTTCCAAGGGGTACCCCTTGGGATTTTTATGATTTTTAAACAAATTCCTCTAAAACTGTTTCTCGTACGAATAATGTAACGAAATTTTACATACATATGTATTTCGACGTGCTGAATCCAATGGTGTAACGTTTATGTCCATAAGTCTTGTAGTTTTTGAGAGAATGGTCAAAAACTGTACGAGGAAAAAAAATTGGCGACAATTTTTCAAAAAAATAAAAATCGCTAAAAACTTGCTTAAATGTCATTTGAAACACGGGGAATTCAACCTTTCAGACCGCATCTCAATATCTTGCTTACTTTTCGAGTTATAGCCTCGGGAAAGTTGAAAATCTGATTTTTAAAATTGTTTGAAAACAGCAAATCTTCTAGGGGCTATAACTCAAAAACAAAGCAAGCTATTGATATGCGGTTTGAACGAGTGAATTCCCCGTGTCCGAAACTACTTGTATACAAATTTTGAGCTCATTTAAAGCAAATTAACTTTTTTGAAATTTTTTATTATTTTTCCAAGGGGTACCCCTTGGGATTTTTATGATTTTTAAACAAATTCCTCTAAAACTGTTTCTCGTACGAATAATGTAACGAAATTTTACATACATATGTATTTCGACGTGCTGAATCCAATGGTGTAACGTTTATGTCCATAAGTCTTGTAGTTTTTGAGAGAATGGTCAAAAACTGTACGAGGAAATAAAATTGGCGACAATTTTTCAAAAAAATAAAAATCGCTAAAAACTTGCTTAAATGTCATTTGAAACACGGGGAATTCAACCTTTCAGACCGCATCTCAATATCTTGCTTACTTTTCGAGTTATAGCCTCGGGAAAGTTGAAAATCTGATTTTTAAAATTGTTTGAAAACAGCAAATCTTCTAGGGGCTATAACTCAAAAACAAAGCAAGCTATTGATATGCGGTTTGAACGAGTGAATTCCCCGTGTCCGAAACTACTTGTATACAAATTTTGAGCTCATTTAAAGCAAATTAACTTTTTTGAAATTTTTTATTATTTTTCCAAGGGGTACCCCTTGGGATTTTTATGATTTTTAAACAAATTCCTCTAAAACTGTTTCTCGTACGAATAATGTAACGAAATTTTACATACATATGTATTTCGACGTGCTGAATCCAATGGTGTAACGTTTATGTCCATAAGTCTTGTAGTTTTTGAGAGAATGGTCAAAAACTGTACGAGGAAAAAAAATTGGCGACAATTTTTCAAAAAAATAAAAATCGCTAAAAACTTGCTTAAATGTCATTTGAAACACGGGGAATTCAACTATTCAGACCGCATCTCAATATCTTGCTTACTTTTCGAGTTATAGCCTCGGGAAAGTTGAAAATCTGATTTTTAAAATTGTTTGAAAACAGCAAATCTTCTAGGGACTATAACTCAAAAACAAAGCAAGCTATTGATATGCGGTTTGAACGAGTGAATTCCCCGTGTCCGAAACTACTTGTATACAAATTTTGAGCTCATTTAAAGCAAATTAACTTTTTTGAAATTTTTTATTATTTTTCCAAGGGGTACCCCTTGGGATTTTTATGATTTTTAAACAAATTCCTCTGAAACTGTTTCTCGTACGAATAATGTAACGAAATTTTACATACATATGTATTTCGACGTGCTGAATCCAATGGTGTAACGTTTATGTCCATAAGTCTTGTAGTTTTTGAGAGAATGGTCAAAAACTGTACGAGGAAATAAAATTGGCGACAATTTTTCAAAAAAATAAAAATCGCTAAAAACTTGCTTAAATGTCATTTGAAACACGGGGAATTCAACCTTTCAGACCGCATCTCAATATCTTGCTTACTTTTCGAGTTATAGCCTCGGGAAAGTTGAAAATCTGATTTTTAAAATTGTTTGAAAACAGCAAATCTTCTAGGGGCTATAACTCAAAAACAAAGCAAGCTATTGATATGCGGTTTGAACGAGTGAATTCCCCGTGTCCGAAACTACTTGTATACAAATTTTGAGCTCATTTAAAGCAAATTAACTTTTTTGAAATTTTTTATTATTTTTCCAAGGGGTACCCCTTGGGATTTTTATGATTTTTAAACAAATTCCTCTAAAACTGTTTCTCGTACGAATAATGTAACGAAATTTTACATACATATGTATTTCGACGTGCTGAATCCAATGGTGTAACGTTTATGTCCATAAGTCTTGTAGTTTTTGAGAGAATGGTCAAAAACTGTACGAGGAAAAAAAATTGGCGACAATTTTTCAAAAAAATAAAAATCGCTAAAAACTTGCTTAAATGTCATTTGAAACACGGGGAATTCAACCTTTCAGACCGCATCTCAATATCTTGCTTACTTTTCGAGTTATAGCCTCGGGAAAGTTGAAAATCTGATTTTTAAAATTGTTTGAAAACAGCAAATCTTCTAGGGGCTATAACTCAAAAACAAAGCAAGCTATTGATATGCGGTTTGAACGAGTGAATTCCCCGTGTCCGAAACTACTTGTATACAAATTTTGAGCTCATTTAAAGCAAATTAACTTTTTTGAAATTTTTTATTATTTTTCCAAGGGGTACCCCTTGGGATTTTTATGATTTTTAAACAAATTCCTCTAAAACTGTTTCTCGTACGAATAATGTAACGAAATTTTACATACATATGTATTTCGACGTGCTGAATCCAATGGTGTAACGTTTATGTCCATAAGTCTTGTAGTTTTTGAGAGAATGGTCAAAAACTGTACGAGGAAAAAAAATTGGCGACAATTTTTCAAAAAAATAAAAATCGCTAAAAACTTGCTTAAATGTCATTTGAAACACGGGGAATTCAACCTTTCAGACCGCATCTCAATATCTTGCTTACTTTTCGAGTTATAGCCTCGGGAAAGTTGAAAATCTGATTTTTAAAATTGTTTGAAAACAGCAAATCTTCTAGGGGCTATAACTCAAAAACAAAGCAAGCTATTGATATGCGGTTTGAACGAGTGAATTCCCCGTGTCCGAAACTACTTGTATACAAATTTTGAGCTCATTTAAAGCAAATTAACTTTTTTGAAATTTTTTATTATTTTTCCAAGGGGTACCCCTTGGGATTTTTATGATTTTTAAACAAATTCCTCTAAAACTGTTTCTCGTACGAATAATGTAACGAAATTTTACATACATATGTATTTCGACGTGCTGAATCCAATGGTGTAACGTTTATGTCCATAAGTCTTGTAGTTTTTGAGAGAATGGTCAAAAACTGTACGAGGAAAAAAAATTGGCGACAATTTTTCAAAAAAATAAAAATCGCTAAAAACTTGCTTAAATGTCATTTGAAACACGGGGAATTCAACCTTTCAGACCGCATCTCAATATCTTGCTTACTTTTCGAGTTATAGCCTCGGGAAAGTTGAAAATCTGATTTTTAAAATTGTTTGAAAACAGCAAATCTTCTAGGGACTATAACTCAAAAACAAAGCAAGCTATTGATATGCGGTTTGAACGAGTGAATTCCCCGTGTCCGAAACTACTTGTATACAAATTTTGAGCTCATTTAAAGCAAATTAACTTTTTTGAAATTTTTTATTATTTTTCCAAGGGGTACCCCTTGGGATTTTTATGATTTTTAAACAAATTCCTCTGAAACTGTTTCTCGTACGAATAATGTAACGAAATTTTACATACATATGTATTTCGACGTGCTGAATCCAATGGTGTAACGTTTATGTCCATAAGTCTTGTAGTTTTTGAGAGAATGGTCAAAAACTGTACGAGGAAATAAAATTGGCGAGAATTTTTCAAAAAAATAAAAATCGCTAAAAACTTGCTTAAATGTCATTTGAAACACGGGGAATTCAACCTTTCAGACCGCATCTCAATATCTTGCTTACTTTTCGAGTTATAGCCTCGGGAAAGTTGAAAATCTGATTTTTAAAATTGTTTGAAAACAGCAAATCTTCTAGGGGCTATAACTCAAAAACAAAGCAAGCTATTGATATGCGGTTTGAACGAGTGAATTCCCCGTGTCCGAAACTACTTGTATACAAATTTTGAGCTCATTTAAAGCAAATTAACTTTTTTGAAATTTTTTATTATTTTTCCAAGGGGTACCCCTTGGGATTTTTATGATTTTTAAACAAATTCCTCTAAAACTGTTTCTCGTACGAATAATGTAACGAAATTTTACATACATATGTATTTCGACGTGCTGAATCCAATGGTGTAACGTTTATGTCCATAAGTCTTGTAGTTTTTGAGAGAATGGTCAAAAACTGTACGAGGAAAAAAAATTGGCGACAATTTTTCAAAAAAATAAAAATCGCTAAAAACTTGCTTAAATGTCATTTGAAACACGGGGACTTCAACCTTTCAGACCGCATCTCAATATCTTGCTTACTTTTCGAGTTATAGCCTCGGGAAAGTTGAAAATCTGATTTTTAAAATTGTTTGAAAACAGCAAATCTTCTAGGGGCTATAACTCAAAAACAAAGCAAGCTATTGATATGCGGTTTGAACGAGTGAATTCCCCGTGTCCGAAACTACTTGTATACAAATTTTGAGCTCATTTAAAGCAAATTAACTTTTTTGAAATTTTTTATTATTTTTCCAAGGGGTACCCCTTGGGATTTTTATGATTTTTAAACAAATTCCTCTAAAACTGTTTCTCGTACGAATAATGTAACGAAATTTTACATACATATGTATTTCGACGTGCTGAATCCAATGGTGTAACGTTTATGTCCATAAGTCTTGTAGTTTTTGAGAGAATGGTCAAAAAGTGTACGAGGAAAAAAAATTGGCGACAATTTTTCAAAAAAATAAAAATCGCTAAAAACTTGCTTAAATGTCATTTGAAACACGGGGAATTCAACCTTTCAGACCGCATCTCAATATCTTGCTTACTTTTCGAGTTATAGCCTCGGGAAAGTTGAAAATCTGATTTTTAAAATTGTTTGAAAACAGCAAATCTTCTAGGGGCTATAACTCAAAAACAAAGCAAGCTATTGATATGCGGTTTGAACGAGTGAATTCCCCGTGTCCGAAACTACTTGTATACAAATTTTGAGCTCATTTAAAGCAAATTAACTTTTTTGAAATTTTTTATTATTTTTCCAAGGGGTACCCCTTGGGATTTTTATGATTTTTAAACAAATTCCTCTAAAACTGTTTCTCGTACGAATAATGTAACGAAATTTTACATACATATGTATTTCGACGTGCTGAATCCAATGGTGTAACGTTTATGTCCATAAGTCTTGTAGTTTTTGAGAGAATGGTCAAAAACTGTACGAGGAAAAAAAATTGGCGACAATTTTTCAAAAAAATAAAAATCGCTAAAAACTTGCTTAAATGTCATTTGAAACACGGGGAATTCAACCTTTCAGACCGCATCTCAATATCTTGCTTACTTTTCGAGTTATAGCCTCGGGAAAGTTGAAAATCTGATTTTTAAAATTGTTTGAAAACAGCAAATCTTCTAGGGGCTATAACTCAAAAACAAAGCAAGCTATTGATATGCGGTTTGAACGAGTGAATTCCCCGTGTCCGAAACTACTTGTATACAAATTTTGAGCTCATTTAAAGCAAATTAACTTTTTTGAAATTTTTTATTATTTTTCCAAGGGGTACCCCTTGGGATTTTTATGATTTTTAAACAAATTCCTCTAAAACTGTTTCTCGTACGAATAATGTAACGAAATTTTACATACATATGTATTTCGACGTGCTGAATCCAATGGTGTAACGTTTATGTCCATAAGTCTTGTAGTTTTTGAGAGAATGGTCAAAAACTGTACGAGGAAAAAAAATTGGCGACAATTTTTCAAAAAAATAAAAATCGCTAAAAACTTGCTTAAATGTCATTTGAAACACGGGGAATTCAACCTTTCAGACCGCATCTCAATATCTTGCTTACTTTTCGAGTTATAGCCTCGGGAAAGTTGAAAATCTGATTTTTAAAATTGTTTGAAAACAGCAAATCTTCTAGGGGCTATAACTCAAAAACAAAGCAAGCTATTGATATGCGGTTTGAACGAGTGAATTCCCCGTGTCCGAAACTACTTGTATACAAATTTTGAGCTCATTTAAAGCAAATTAACTTTTTTGAAATTTTTTATTATTTTTCCAAGGGGTACCCCTTGGGATTTTTATGATTTTTAAACAAATTCCTCTAAAACTGTTTCTCGTACGAATAATGTAACGAAATTTTACATACATATGTATTTCGACGTGCTGAATCCAATGGTGTAACGTTTATGTCCATAAGTCTTGTAGTTTTTGAGAGAATGGTCAAAAACTGTACGAGGAAAAAAAATTGGCGACAATTTTTCAAAAAAATAAAAATCGCTAAAAACTTGCTTAAATGTCATTTGAAACACGGGGAATTCAACCTTTCAGACCGCATCTCAATATCTTGCTTACTTTTCGAGTTATAGCCTCGGGAAAGTTGAAAATCTGATTTTTAAAATTGTTTGAAAACAGCAAATCTTCTAGGGGCTATAACTCAAAAACAAAGCAAGCTATTGATATGCGGTTTGAACGAGTGAATTCCCCGTGTCCGAAACTACTTGTATACAAATTTTGAGCTCATTTAAAGCAAATTAACTTTTTTGAAATTTTTTATTATTTTTCCAAGGGGTACCCCTTGGGATTTTTATGATTTTTAAACAAATTCCTCTAAAACTGTTTCTCGTACGAATAATGTAACGAAATTTTACATACATATGTATTTCGACGTGCTGAATCCAATGGTGTAACGTTTATGTCCATAAGTCTTGTAGTTTTTGAGAGAATGGTCAAAAACTGTACGAGGAAAAAAAATTGGCGACAATTTTTCAAAAAAATAAAAATCGCTAAAAACTTGCTTAAATGTCATTTGAAACACGGGGAATTCAACCTTTCAGACCGCATCTCAATATCTTGCTTACTTTTCGAGTTATAGCCTCGGGAAAGTTGAAAATCTGATTTTTAAAATTGTTTGAAAACAGCAAATCTTCTAGGGACTATAACTCAAAAACAAAGCAAGCTATTGATATGCGGTTTGAACGAGTGAATTCCCCGTGTCCGAAACTACTTGTATACAAATTTTGAGCTCATTTAAAGCAAATTAACTTTTTTGAAATTTTTTATTATTTTTCCAAGGGGTACCCCTTGGGATTTTTATGATTTTTAAACAAATTCCTCTAAAACTGTTTCTCGTACGAATAATGTAACGAAATTTTACATACATATGTATTTCGACGTGCTGAATCCAATGGTGTAACGTTTATGTCCATAAGTCTTGTAGTTTTTGAGAGAATGGTCAAAAACTGTACGAGGAAAAAAAATTGGCGACAATTTTTCAAAAAAATAAAAATCGCTAAAAACTTGCTTAAATGTCATTTGAAACACGGGGAATTCAACCTTTCAGACCGCATCTCAATATCTTGCTTACTTTTCGAGTTATAGCCTCGGGAAAGTTGAAAATCTGATTTTTAAAATTGTTTGAAAACAGCAAATCTTCTAGGGGCTATAACTCAAAAACAAAGCAAGCTATTGATATGCGGTTTGAACGAGTGAATTCCCCGTGTCCGAAACTACTTGTATACAAATTTTGAGCTCATTTAAAGCAAATTAACTTTTTTGAAATTTTTTATTATTTTTCCAAGGGGTACCCCTTGGGATTTTTATGATTTTTAAACAAATTCCTCTAAAACTGTTTCTCGTACGAATAATGTAACGAAATTTTACATACATATGTATTTCGACGTGCTGAATCCAATGGTGTAACGTTTATGTCCATAAGTCTTGTAGTTTTTGAGAGAATGGTCAAAAACTGTACGAGGAAAAAAAATTGGCGACAATTTTTCAAAAAAATAAAAATCGCTAAAAACTTGCTTAAATGTCATTTGAAACACGGGGAATTCAACCTTTCAGACCGCATCTCAATATCTTGCTTACTTTTCGAGTTATAGCCTCGGGAAAGTTGAAAATCTGATTTTTAAAATTGTTTGAAAACAGCAAATCTTCTAGGGGCTATAACTCAAAAACAAAGCAAGCTATTGATATGCGGTTTGAACGAGTGAATTCCCCGTGTCCGAAACTACTTGTATACAAATTTTGAGCTCATTTAAAGCAAATTAACTTTTTTGAAATTTTTTATTATTTTTCCAAGGGGTATCCCTTGGGATTTTTATGATTTTTAAAGAAATTCCTCTAAAACTGTTTCTCGTACGAATAATGTAACGAAATTTTACATACATATGTATTTCGACGTGCTGAATCCAATGGTGTAACGTTTATGTCCATAAGTCTTGTAGTTTTTGAGAGAATGGTCAAAAACTGTACGAGGAAAAAAAATTGGCGACAATTTTTCAAAAAAATAAAAATCGCTAAAAACTTGCTTAAATGTCATTTGAAACACGGGGAATTCAACCTTTCAGACCGCATCTCAATATCTTGCTTACTTTTCGAGTTATAGCCTCGGGAAAGTTGAAAATCTGATTTTTAAAATTGTTTGAAAACAGCAAATCTTCTAGGGGCTATAACTCAAAAACAAAGCAAGCTATTGATATGCGGTTTGAACGAGTGAATTCCCCGTGTCCGAAACTACTTGTATACAAATTTTGAGCTCATTTAAAGCAAATTAACTTTTTTGAAATTTTTTATTATTTGGGATTTTTATGATTTTTAAACAAATTCCTCTAAAACTGTTTCTCGTACGAATAATGTAACGAAATTTTACATACATATGTATTTCGACGTGCTGAATCCAATGGTGTAACGTTTATGTCCATAAGTCTTGTAGTTTTTGAGAGAATGGTCAAAAACTGTACGAGGAAAAAAAATTGGCGACAATTTTTCAAAAAAATAAAAATCGCTAAAAACTTGCTTAAATGTCATTTGAAACACGGGGAATTCAACCTTTCAGACCGCATCTCAATATCTTGCTTACTTTTCGAGTTATAGCCTCGGGAAAGTTGAAAATCTGATTTTTAAAATTGTTTGAAAACAGCAAATCTTCTAGGGGCTATAACTCAAAAACAAAGCAAGCTATTGATATGCGGTTTGAACGAGTGAATTCCCCGTGTCCGAAACTACTTGTATACAAATTTTGAGCTCATTTAAAGCAAATTAACTTTTTTGAAATTTTTTATTATTTTTCCAAGGGGTACCCCTTGGGATTTTTATGATTTTTAAACAAATTCCTCTAAAACTGTTTCTCGTACGAATAATATAACGAAATTTTACATACATATGTATTTCGACGTGCTGAATCCAATGGTGTAACGTTTATGTCCATAAGTCTTGTAGTTTTTGAGAGAATGGTCAAAAACTGTACGAGGAAAAAAAATTGGCGACAATTTTTCAAAAAAATAAAAATCGCTAAAAACTTGCTTAAATGTCATTTGAAACACGGGGAATTCAACCTTTCAGACCGCATCTCAATATCTTGCTTACTTTTCGAGTTATAGCCTCGGGAAAGTTGAAAATCTGATTTTTAAAATTGTTTGAAAACAGCAAATCTTCTAGGGGCTATAACTCAAAAACAAAGCAAGCTATTGATATGCGGTTTGAACGAGTGAATTCCCCGTGTCCGAAACTACTTGTATACAAATTTTGAGCTCATTTAAAGCAAATTAACTTTTTTGAAATTTTTTATTATTTTTCCAAGGGGTACCCCTTGGGATTTTTATGATTTTTAAACAAATTCCTCTAAAACTGTTTCTCGTACGAATAATGTAACGAAATTTTACATACATATGTATTTCGACGTGCTGAATCCAATGGTGTAACGTTTATGTCCATAAGTCTTGTAGTTTTTGAGAGAATGGTCAAAAACTGTACGAGGAAAAAAAATTGGCGACAATTTTTCAAAAAAATAAAAATCGCTAAAAACTTGCTTAAATGTCATTTGAAACACGGGGAATTCAACCTTTCAGACCGCATCTCAATATCTTGCTTACTTTTCGAGTTATAGCCTCGGGAAAGTTGAAAATCTGATTTTTAAAATTGTTTGAAAACAGCAAATCTTCTAGGGGCTATAACTCAAAAACAAAGCAAGCTATTGATATGCGGTTTGAACGAGTGAATTCCCCGTGTCCGAAACTACTTGTATACAAATTTTGAGCTCATTTAAAGCAAATTAACTTTTTTGAAATTTTTTATTATTTTTCCAAGGGGTACCCCTTGGGATTTTTATGATTTTTAAACAAATTCCTCTAAAACTGTTTCTCGTACGAATAATGTAACGAAATTTTACATACATATGTATTTCGACGTGCTGAATCCAATGGTGTAACGTTTATGTCCATAAGTCTTGTAGTTTTTGAGAGAATGGTCAAAAACTGTACGAGGAAAAAAAATTGGCGACAATTTTTCAAAAAAATAAAAATCGCTAAAAACTTGCTTAAATGTCATTTGAAACACGGGGAATTCAACCTTTCAGACCGCATCTCAATATCTTGCTTACTTTTCGAGTTATAGCCTCGGGAAAGTTGAAAATCTGATTTTTAAAATTGTTTGAAAACAGCAAATCTTCTAGGGGCTATAACTCAAAAACAAAGCAAGCTATTGATATGCGGTTTGAACGAGTGAATTCCCCGTGTCCGAAACTACTTGTATACAAATTTTGAGCTCATTTAAAGCAAATTAACTTTTTTGAAATTTTTTATTATTTTTCCAAGGGGTACCCCTTGGGATTTTTATGATTTTTAAACAAATTCCTCTAAAACTGTTTCTCGTACGAATAATGTAACGAAATTTTACATACATATGTATTTCGACGTGCTGAATCCAATGGTGTAACGTTTATGTCCATAAGTCTTGTAGTTTTTGAGAGAATGGTCAAAAACTGTACGAGGAAAAAAAATTGGCGACAATTTTTCAAAAAAATAAAAATCGCTAAAAACTTGCTTAAATGTCATTTGAAACACGGGGAATTCAACCTTTCAGACCGCATCTCAATATCTTGCTTACTTTTCGAGTTATAGCCTCGGGAAAGTTGAAAATCTGATTTTTAAAATTGTTTGAAAACAGCAAATCTTCTAGGGGCTATAACTCAAAAACAAAGCAAGCTATTGATATGCGGTTTGAACGAGTGAATTCCCCGTGTCCGAAACTACTTGTATACAAATTTTGAGCTCATTTAAAGCAAATTAACTTTTTTGAAATTTTTTATTATTTTTCCAAGGGGTACCCCTTGGGATTTTTATGATTTTTAAACAAATTCCTCTAAAACTGTTTCTCGTACGAATAATATAACGAAATTTTACATACATATGTATTTCGACGTGCTGAATCCAATGGTGTAACGTTTATGTCCATAAGTCTTGTAGTTTTTGAGAGAATGGTCAAAAACTGTACGAGGAAAAAAAATTGGCGACAATTTTTCAAAAAAATAAAAATCGCTAAAAACTTGCTTAAATGTCATTTGAAACACGGGGAATTCAACCTTTCAGACCGCATCTCAATATCTTGCTTACTTTTCGAGTTATAGCCTCGGGAAAGTTGAAAATCTGATTTTTAAAATTGTTTGAAAACAGCAAATCTTCTAGGGGCTATAACTCAAAAACAAAGCAAGCTATTGATATGCGGTTTGAACGAGTGAATTCCCCGTGTCCGAAACTACTTGTATACAAATTTTGAGCTCATTTAAAGCAAATTAACTTTTTTGAAATTTTTTATTATTTTTCCAAGGGGTACCCCTTGGGATTTTTATGATTTTTAAACAAATTCCTCTAAAACTGTTTCTCGTACGAATAATGTAACGAAATTTTACATACATATGTATTTCGACGTGCTGAATCCAATGGTGTAACGTTTATGTCCATAAGTCTTGTAGTTTTTGAGAGAATGGTCAAAAACTGTACGAGGAAAAAAAATTGGCGACAATTTTTCAAAAAAATAAAAATCGCTAAAAACTTGCTTAAATGTCATTTGAAACACGGGGAATTCAACCTTTCAGACCGCATCTCAATATCTTGCTTACTTTTCGAGTTATAGCCTCGGGAAAGTTGAAAATCTGATTTTTAAAATTGTTTGAAAACAGCAAATCTTCTAGGGGCTATAACTCAAAAACAAAGCAAGCTATTGATATGCGGTTTGAACGAGTGAATTCCCCGTGTCCGAAACTACTTGTATACAAATTTTGAGCTCATTTAAAGCAAATTAACTTTTTTGAAATTTTTTATTATTTTTCCAAGGGGTACCCCTTGGGATTTTTATGATTTTTAAACAAATTCCTCTAAAACTGTTTCTCGTACGAATAATGTAACGAAATTTTACATACATATGTATTTCGACGTGCTGAATCCAATGGTGTAACGTTTATGTCCATAAGTCTTGTAGTTTTTGAGAGAATGGTCAAAAACTGTACGAGGAAAAAAAATTGGCGACAATTTTTCAAAAAAATAAAAATCGCTAAAAACTTGCTTAAATGTCATTTGAAACACGGGGAATTCAACCTTTCAGACCGCATCTCAATATCTTGCTTACTTTTCGAGTTATAGCCTCGGGAAAGTTGAAAATCTGATTTTTAAAATTGTTTGAAAACAGCAAATCTTCTAGGGGCTATAACTCAAAAACAAAGCAAGCTATTGATATGCGGTTTGAACGAGTGAATTCCCCGTGTCCGAAACTACTTGTATACAAATTTTGAGCTCATTTAAAGCAAATTAACTTTTTTGAAATTTTTTATTATTTTTCCAAGGGGTACCCCTTGGGATTTTTATGATTTTTAAACAAATTCCTCTAAAACTGTTTCTCGTACGAATAATGTAACGAAATTTTACATACATATGTATTTCGACGTGCTGAATCCAATGGTGTAACGTTTATGTCCATAAGTCTTGTAGTTTTTGAGAGAATGGTCAAAAACTGTACGAGGAAAAAAAATTGGCGACAATTTTTCAAAAAAATAAAAATCGCTAAAAACTTGCTTAAATGTCATTTGAAACACGGGGAATTCAACCTTTCAGACCGCATCTCAATATCTTGCTTACTTTTCGAGTTATAGCCTCGGGAAAGTTGAAAATCTGATTTTTAAAATTGTTTGAAAACAGCAAATCTTCTAGGGGCTATAACTCAAAAACAAAGCAAGCTATTGATATGCGGTTTGAACGAGTGAATTCCCCGTGTCCGAAACTACTTGTATACAAATTTTGAGCTCATTTAAAGCAAATTAACTTTTTTGAAATTTTTTATTATTTTTCCAAGGGGTACCCCTTGGGATTTTTATGATTTTTAAACAAATTCCTCTAAAACTGTTTCTCGTACGAATAATGTAACGAAATTTTACATACATATGTATTTCGACGTGCTGAATCCAATGGTGTAACGTTTATGTCCATAAGTCTTGTAGTTTTTGAGAGAATGGTCAAAAACTGTACGAGGAAAAAAAATTGGCGACAATTTTTCAAAAAAATAAAAATCGCTAAAAACTTGCTTAAATGTCATTTGAAACACGGGGAATTCAACCTTTCAGACCGCATCTCAATATCTTGCTTACTTTTCGAGTTATAGCCTCGGGAAAGTTGAAAATCTGATTTTTAAAATTGTTTGAAAACAGCAAATCTTCTAGGGGCTATAACTCAAAAACAAAGCAAGCTATTGATATGCGGTTTGAACGAGTGAATTCCCCGTGTCCGAAACTACTTGTATACAAATTTTGAGCTCATTTAAAGCAAATTAACTTTTTTGAAATTTTTTATTATTTTTCCAAGGGGTACCCCTTGGGATTTTTATGATTTTTAAACAAATTCCTCTAAAACTGTTTCTCGTACGAATAATGTAACGAAATTTTACATACATATGTATTTCGACGTGCTGAATCCAATGGTGTAACGTTTATGTCCATAAGTCTTGTAGTTTTTGAGAGAATGGTCAAAAACTGTACGAGGAAAAAAAATTGGCGACAATTTTTCAAAAAAATAAAAATCGCTAAAAACTTGCTTAAATGTCATTTGAAACACGGGGAATTCAACCTTTCAGACCGCATCTCAATATCTTGCTTACTTTTCGAGTTATAGCCTCGGGAAAGTTGAAAATCTGATTTTTAAAATTGTTTGAAAACAGCAAATCTTCTAGGGGCTATAACTCAAAAACAAAGCAAGCTATTGATATGCGGTTTGAACGAGTGAATTCCCCGTGTCCGAAACTACTTGTATACAAATTTTGAGCTCATTTAAAGCAAATTAACTTTTTTTAAATTTTTTATTATTTTTCCAAGGGGTACCCCTTGGGATTTTTATGATTTTTAAACAAATTCCTCTAAAACTGTTTCTCGTACGAATAATGTAACGAAATTTTACATACATATGTATTTCGACGTGCTGAATCCAATGGTGTAACGTTTATGTCCATAAGTCTTGTAGTTTTTGAGAGAATGGTCAAAAACTGTACGAGGAAAAAAAATTGGCGACAATTTTTCAAAAAAATAAAAATCGCTAAAAACTTGCTTAAATGTCATTTGAAACACGGGGAATTCAACCTTTCAGACCGCATCTCAATATCTTGCTTACTTTTCGAGTTATAGCCTCGGGAAAGTTGAAAATCTGATTTTTAAAATTGTTTGAAAACAGCAAATCTTCTAGGGGCTATAACTCAAAAACAAAGCAAGCTATTGATATGCGGTTTGAACGAGTGAATTCCCCGTGTCCGAAACTACTTGTATACAAATTTTGAGCTCATTTAAAGCAAATTAACTTTTTTGAAATTTTTTATTATTTTTCCAAGGGGTACCCCTTGGGATTTTTATGATTTTTAAACAAATTCCTCTAAAACTGTTTCTCGTACGAATAATGTAACGAAATTTTACATACATATGTATTTCGACGTGCTGAATCCAATGGTGTAACGTTTATGTCCATAAGTCTTGTAGTTTTTGAGAGAATGGTCAAAAACTGTACGAGGAAAAAAAATTGGCGACAATTTTTCAAAAAAATAAAAATCGCTAAAAACTTGCTTAAATGTCATTTGAAACACGGGGAATTCAACCTTTCAGACCGCATCTCAATATCTTGCTTACTTTTCGAGTTATAGCCTCGGGAAAGTTGAAAATCTGATTTTTAAAATTGTTTGAAAACAGCAAATCTTCTAGGGGCTATAACTCAAAAACAAAGCAAGCTATTGATATGCGGTTTGAACGAGTGAATTCCCCGTGTCCGAAACTACTTGTATACAAATTTTGAGCTCATTTAAAGCAAATTAACTTTTTTGAAATTTTTTATTATTTTTCCAAGGGGTACCCCTTGGGATTTTTATGATTTTTAAACAAATTCCTCTAAAACTGTTTCTCGTACGAATAATGTAACGAAATTTTACATACATATGTATTTCGACGTGCTGAATCCAATGGTGTAACGTTTATGTCCATAAGTCTTGTAGTTTTTGAGAGAATGGTCAAAAACTGTACGAGGAAAAAAAATTGGCGACAATTTTTCAAAAAAATAAAAATCGCTAAAAACTTGCTTAAATGTCATTTGAAACACGGGGAATTCAACCTTTCAGACCGCATCTCAATATCTTGCTTACTTTTCGAGTTATAGCCTCGGGAAAGTTGAAAATCTGATTTTTAAAATTGTTTGAAAACAGCAAATCTTCTAGGGGCTATAACTCAAAAACAAAGCAAGCTATTGATATGCGGTTTGAACGAGTGAATTCCCCGTGTCCGAAACTACTTGTATACAAATTTTGAGCTCATTTAAAGCAAATTAACTTTTTTGAAATTTTTTATTATTTTTCCAAGGGGTACCCCTTGGGATTTTTATGATTTTTAAACAAATTCCTCTAAAACTGTTTCTCGTACGAATAATGTAACGAAATTTTACATACATATGTATTTCGACGTGCTGAATCCAATGGTGTAACGTTTATGTCCATAAGTCTTGTAGTTTTTGAGAGAATGGTCAAAAACTGTACGAGGAAAAAAAATTGGCGACAATTTTTCAAAAAAATAAAAATCGCTAAAAACTTGCTTAAATGTCATTTGAAACACGGGGAATTCAACCTTTCAGACCGCATCTCAATATCTTGCTTACTTTTCGAGTTATAGCCTCGGGAAAGTTGAAAATCTGATTTTTAAAATTGTTTGAAAACAGCAAATCTTCTAGGGGCTATAACTCAAAAACAAAGCAAGCTATTGATATGCGGTTTGAACGAGTGAATTCCCCGTGTCCGAAACTACTTGTATACAAATTTTGAGCTCATTTAAAGCAAATTAACTTTTTTGAAATTTTTTATTATTTTTCCAAGGGGTACCCCTTGGGATTTTTATGATTTTTAAACAAATTCCTCTAAAACTGTTTCTCGTACGAATAATGTAACGAAATTTTACATACATATGTATTTCGACGTGCTGAATCCAATGGTGTAACGTTTATGTCCATAAGTCTTGTAGTTTTTGAGAGAATGGTCAAAAACTGTACGAGGAAAAAAAATTGGCGACAATTTTTCAAAAAAATAAAAATCGCTAAAAACTTGCTTAAATGTCATTTGAAACACGGGGAATTCAACCTTTCAGACCGCATCTCAATATCTTGCTTACTTTTCGAGTTATAGCCTCGGGAAAGTTGAAAATCTGATTTTTAAAATTGTTTGAAAACAGCAAATCTTCTAGGGGCTATAACTCAAAAACAAAGCAAGCTATTGATATGCGGTTTGAACGAGTGAATTCCCCGTGTCCGAAACTACTTGTATACAAATTTTGAGCTCATTTAAAGCAAATTAACTTTTTTGAAATTTTTTATTATTTTTCCAAGGGGTACCCCTTGGGATTTTTATGATTTTTAAACAAATTCCTCTAAAACTGTTTCTCGTACGAATAATGTAACGAAATTTTACATACATATGTATTTCGACGTGCTGAATCCAATGGTGTAACGTTTATGTCCATAAGTCTTGTAGTTTTTGAGAGAATGGTCAAAAACTGTACGAGGAAAAAAAATTGGCGACAATTTTTCAAAAAAATAAAAATCGCTAAAAACTTGCTTAAATGTCATTTGAAACACGGGGAATTCAACCTTTCAGACCGCATCTCAATATCTTGCTTACTTTTCGAGTTATAGCCTCGGGAAAGTTGAAAATCTGATTTTTAAAATTGTTTGAAAACAGCAAATCTTCTAGGGGCTATAACTCAAAAACAAAGCAAGCTATTGATATGCGGTTTGAACGAGTGAATTCCCCGTGTCCGAAACTACTTGTATACAAATTTTGAGCTCATTTAAAGCAAATTAACTTTTTTGAAATTTTTTATTATTTTTCCAAGGGGTACCCCTTGGGATTTTTATGATTTTTAAACAAATTCCTCTAAAACTGTTTCTCGTACGAATAATGTAACGAAATTTTACATACATATGTATTTCGACGTGCTGAATCCAATGGTGTAACGTTTATGTCCATAAGTCTTGTAGTTTTTGAGAGAATGGTCAAAAACTGTACGAGGAAAAAAAATTGGCGACAATTTTTCAAAAAAATAAAAATCGCTAAAAACTTGCTTAAATGTCATTTGAAACACGGGGAATTCAACCTTTCAGACCGCATCTCAATATCTTGCTTACTTTTCGAGTTATAGCCTCGGGAAAGTTGAAAATCTGATTTTTAAAATTGTTTGAAAACAGCAAATCTTCTAGGGGCTATAACTCAAAAACAAAGCAAGCTATTGATATGCGGTTTGAACGAGTGAATTCCCCGTGTCCGAAACTACTTGTATACAAATTTTGAGCTCATTTAAAGCAAATTAACTTTTTTGAAATTTTTTATTATTTTTCCAAGGGGTACCCCTTGGGATTTTTATGATTTTTAAACAAATTCCTCTAAAACTGTTTCTCGTACGAATAATGTAACGAAATTTTACATACATATGTATTTCGACGTGCTGAATCCAATGGTGTAACGTTTATGTCCATAAGTCTTGTAGTTTTTGAGAGAATGGTCAAAAACTGTACGAGGAAAAAAAATTGGCGACAATTTTTCAAAAAAATAAAAATCGCTAAAAACTTGCTTAAATGTCATTTGAAACACGGGGAATTCAACCTTTCAGACCGCATCTCAATATCTTGCTTACTTTTCGAGTTATAGCCTCGGGAAAGTTGAAAATCTGATTTTTAAAATTGTTTGAAAACAGCAAATCTTCTAGGGGCTATAACTCAAAAACAAAGCAAGCTATTGATATGCGGTTTGAACGAGTGAATTCCCCGTGTCCGAAACTACTTGTATACAAATTTTGAGCTCATTTAAAGCAAATTAACTTTTTTGAAATTTTTTATTATTTTTCCAAGGGGTACCCCTTGGGATTTTTATGATTTTTAAACAAATTCCTCTAAAACTGTTTCTCGTACGAATAATGTAACGAAATTTTACATACATATGTATTTCGACGTGCTGAATCCAATGGTGTAACGTTTATGTCCATAAGTCTTGTAGTTTTTGAGAGAATGGTCAAAAACTGTACGAGGAAAAAAAATTGGCGACAATTTTTCAAAAAAATAAAAATCGCTAAAAACTTGCTTAAATGTCATTTGAAACACGGGGAATTCAACCTTTCAGACCGCATCTCAATATCTTGCTTACTTTTCGAGTTATAGCCTCGGGAAAGTTGAAAATCTGATTTTTAAAATTGTTTGAAAACAGCAAATCTTCTAGGGGCTATAACTCAAAAACAAAGCAAGCTATTGATATGCGGTTTGAACGAGTGAATTCCTCGTGTCCGAAACTACTTGTATACAAATTTTGAGCTCATTTAAAGCAAATTAACTTTTTTGAAATTTTTTATTATTTTTCCAAGGGGTACCCCTTGGGATTTTTATGATTTTTAAACAAATTCCTCTAAAACTGTTTCTCGTACGAATAATGTAACGAAATTTTACATACATATGTATTTCGACGTGCTGAATCCAATGGTGTAACGTTTATGTCCATAAGTCTTGTAGTTTTTGAGAGAATGGTCAAAAACTGTACGAGGAAAAAAAATTGGCGACAATTTTTCAAAAAAATAAAAATCGCTAAAAACTTGCTTAAATGTCATTTGAAACACGGGGAATTCAACCTTTCAGACCGCATCTCAATATCTTGCTTACTTTTCGAGTTATAGCCTCGGGAAAGTTGAAAATCTGATTTTTAAAATTGTTTGAAAACAGCAAATCTTCTAGGGGCTATAACTCAAAAACAAAGCAAGCTATTGATATGCGGTTTGAACGAGTGAATTCCCCGTGTCCGAAACTACTTGTATACAAATTTTGAGCTCATTTAAAGCAAATTAACTTTTTTGAAATTTTTTATTATTTTTCCAAGGGGTACCCCTTGGGATTTTTATGATTTTTAAACAAATTCCTCTAAAACTGTTTCTCGTACGAATAATGTAACGAAATTTTACATACATATGTATTTCGACGTGCTGAATCCAATGGTGTAACGTTTATGTCCATAAGTCTTGTAGTTTTTGAGAGAATGGTCAAAAACTGTACGAGGAAAAAAAATTGGCGACAATTTTTCAAAAAAATAAAAATCGCTAAAAACTTGCTTAAATGTCATTTGAAACACGGGGAATTCAACCTTTCAGACCGCATCTCAATATCTTGCTTACTTTTCGAGTTATAGCCTCGGGAAAGTTGAAAATCTGATTTTTAAAATTGTTTGAAAACAGCAAATCTTCTAGGGGCTATAACTCAAAAACAAAGCAAGCTATTGATATGCGGTTTGAACGAGTGAATTCCCCGTGTCCGAAACTACTTGTATACAAATTTTGAGCTCATTTAAAGCAAATTAACTTTTTTGAAATTTTTTATTATTTTTCCAAGGGGTACCCCTTGGGATTTTTATGATTTTTAAACAAATTCCTCTAAAACTGTTTCTCGTACGAATAATGTAACGAAATTTTACATACATATGTATTTCGACGTGCTGAATCCAATGGTGTAACGTTTATGTCCATAAGTCTTGTAGTTTTTGAGAGAATGGTCAAAAACTGTACGAGGAAAAAAAATTGGCGACAATTTTTCAAAAAAATAAAAATCGCTAAAAACTTGCTTAAATGTCATTTGAAACACGGGGAATTCAACCTTTCAGACCGCATCTCAATATCTTGCTTACTTTTCGAGTTATAGCCTCGGGAAAGTTGAAAATCTGATTTTTAAAATTGTTTGAAAACAGCAAATCTTCTAGGGGCTATAACTCAAAAACAAAGCAAGCTATTGATATGCGGTTTGAACGAGTGAATTCCCCGTGTCCGAAACTACTTGTATACAAATTTTGAGCTCATTTAAAGCAAATTAACTTTTTTGAAATTTTTTATTATTTTTCCAAGGGGTACCCCTTGGGATTTTTATGATTTTTAAACAAATTCCTCTAAAACTGTTTCTCGTACGAATAATGTAACGAAATTTTACATACATATGTATTTCGACGTGCTGAATCCAATGGTGTAACGTTTATGTCCATAAGTCTTGTAGTTTTTGAGAGAATGGTCAAAAACTGTACGAGGAAAAAAAATTGGCGACAATTTTTCAAAAAAATAAAAATCGCTAAAAACTTGCTTAAATGTCATTTGAAACACGGGGAATTCAACCTTTCAGACCGCATCTCAATATCTTGCTTACTTTTCGAGTTATAGCCTCGGGAAAGTTGAAAATCTGATTTTTAAAATTGTTTGAAAACAGCAAATCTTCTAGGGGCTATAACTCAAAAACAAAGCAAGCTATTGATATGCGGTTTGAACGAGTGAATTCCCCGTGTCCGAAACTACTTGTATACAAATTTTGAGCTCATTTAAAGCAAATTAACTTTTTTGAAATTTTTTATTATTTTTCCAAGGGGTACCCCTTGGGATTTTTATGATTTTTAAACAAATTCCTCTAAAACTGTTTCTCGTACGAATAATGTAACGAAATTTTACATACATATGTATTTCGACGTGCTGAATCCAATGGTGTAACGTTTATGTCCATAAGTCTTGTAGTTTTTGAGAGAATGGTCAAAAACTGTACGAGGAAAAAAAATTGGCGACAATTTTTCAAAAAAATAAAAATCGCTAAAAACTTGCTTAAATGTCATTTGAAACACGGGGAATTCAACCTTTCAGACCGCATCTCAATATCTTGCTTACTTTTCGAGTTATAGCCTCGGGAAAGTTGAAAATCTGATTTTTAAAATTGTTTGAAAACAGCAAATCTTCTAGGGGCTATAACTCAAAAACAAAGCAAGCTATTGATATGCGGTTTGAACGAGTGAATTCCCCGTGTCCGAAACTACTTGTATACAAATTTTGAGCTCATTTAAAGCAAATTAACTTTTTTGAAATTTTTTATTATTTTTCCAAGGGGTACCCCTTGGGATTTTTATGATTTTTAAACAAATTCCTCTAAAACTGTTTCTCGTACGAATAATGTAACGAAATTTTACATACATATGTATTTCGACGTGCTGAATCCAATGGTGTAACGTTTATGTCCATAAGTCTTGTAGTTTTTGAGAGAATGGTCAAAAACTGTACGAGGAAAAAAAATTGGCGACAATTTTTCAAAAAAATAAAAATCGCTAAAAACTTGCTTAAATGTCATTTGAAACACGGGGAATTCAACCTTTCAGACCGCATCTCAATATCTTGCTTACTTTTCGAGTTATAGCCTCGGGAAAGTTGAAAATCTGATTTTTAAAATTGTTTGAAAACAGCAAATCTTCTAGGGGCTATAACTCAAAAACAAAGCAAGCTATTGATATGCGGTTTGAACGAGTGAATTCCCCGTGTCCGAAACTACTTGTATACAAATTTTGAGCTCATTTAAAGCAAATTAACTTTTTTGAAATTTTTTATTATTTTTCCAAGGGGTACCCCTTGGGATTTTTATGATTTTTAAACAAATTCCTCTAAAACTGTTTCTCGTACGAATAATGTAACGAAATTTTACATACATATGTATTTCGACGTGCTGAATCCAATGGTGTAACGTTTATGTCCATAAGTCTTGTAGTTTTTGAGATAATGGTCAAAAACTGTACGAGGAAAAAAAATTGGCGACAATTTTTCAAAAAAATAAAAATCGCTAAAAACTTGCTTAAATGTCATTTGAAACACGGGGAATTCAACCTTTCAGACCGCATCTCAATATCTTGCTTACTTTTCGAGTTATAGCCTCGGGAAAGTTGAAAATCTGATTTTTAAAATTGTTTGAAAACAGCAAATCTTCTAGGGGCTATAACTCAAAAACAAAGCAAGCTATTGATATGCGGTTTGAACGAGTGAATTCCCCGTGTCCGAAACTACTTGTATACAAATTTTGAGCTCATTTAAAGCAAATTAACTTTTTTGAAATTTTTTATTATTTTTCCAAGGGGTACCCCTTGGGATTTTTATGATTTTTAAACAAATTCCTCTAAAACTGTTTCTCGTACGAATAATGTAACGAAATTTTACATACATATGTATTTCGACGTGCTGAATCCAATGGTGTAACGTTTATGTCCATAAGTCTTGTAGTTTTTGAGAGAATGGTCAAAAACTGTACGAGGAAAAAAAATTGGCGACAATTTTTCAAAAAAATAAAAATCGCTAAAAACTTGCTTAAATGTCATTTGAAACACGGGGAATTCAACCTTTCAGACCGCATCTCAATATCTTGCTTACTTTTCGAGTTATAGCCTCGGGAAAGTTGAAAATCTGATTTTTAAAATTGTTTGAAAACAGCAAATCTTCTAGGGGCTATAACTCAAAAACAAAGCAAGCTATTGATATGCGGTTTGAACGAGTGAATTCCCCGTGTCCGAAACTACTTGTATACAAATTTTGAGCTCATTTAAAGCAAATTAACTTTTTTGAAATTTTTTATTATTTTTCCAAGGGGTACCCCTTGGGATTTTTATGATTTTTAAACAAATTCCTCTAAAACTGTTTCTCGTACGAATAATGTAACGAAATTTTACATACATATGTATTTCGACGTGCTGAATCCAATGGTGTAACGTTTATGTCCATAAGTCTTGTAGTTTTTGAGATAATGGTCAAAAACTGTACGAGGAAAAAAAATTGGCGACAATTTTTCAAAAAAATAAAAATCGCTAAAAACTTGCTTAAATGTCATTTGAAACACGGGGAATTCAACCTTTCAGACCGCATCTCAATATCTTGCTTACTTTTCGAGTTATAGCCTCGGGAAAGTTGAAAATCTGATTTTTAAAATTGTTTGAAAACAGCAAATCTTCTAGGGGCTATAACTCAAAAACAAAGCAAGCTATTGATATGCGGTTTGAACGAGTGAATTCCCCGTGTCCGAAACTACTTGTATACAAATTTTGAGCTCATTTAAAGCAAATTAACTTTTTTGAAATTTTTTATTATTTTTCCAAGGGGTACCCCTTGGGATTTTTATGATTTTTAAACAAATTCCTCTAAAACTGTTTCTCGTACGAATAATGTAACGAAATTTTACATACATATGTATTTCGACGTGCTGAATCCAATGGTGTAACGTTTATGTCCATAAGTCTTGTAGTTTTTGAGAGAATGGTCAAAAACTGTACGAGGAAAAAAAATTGGCGACAATTTTTCAAAAAAATAAAAATCGCTAAAAACTTGCTTAAATGTCATTTGAAACACGGGGAATTCAACCTTTCAGACCGCATCTCAATATCTTGCTTACTTTTCGAGTTATAGCCTCGGGAAAGTTGAAAATCTGATTTTTAAAATTGTTTGAAAACAGCAAATCTTCTAGGGGCTATAACTCAAAAACAAAGCAAGCTATTGATATGCGGTTTGAACGAGTGAATTCCCCGTGTCCGAAACTACTTGTATACAAATTTTGAGCTCATTTAAAGCAAATTAACTTTTTTGAAATTTTTTATTATTTTTCCAAGGGGTACCCCTTGGGATTTTTATGATTTTTAAACAAATTCCTCTAAAACTGTTTCTCGTACGAATAATGTAACGAAATTTTACATACATATGTATTTCGACGTGCTGAATCCAATGGTGTAACGTTTATGTCCATAAGTCTTGTAGTTTTTGAGAGAATGGTCAAAAACTGTACGAGGAAAAAAAATTGGCGACAATTTTTCAAAAAAATAAAAATCGCTAAAAACTTGCTTAAATGTCATTTGAAACACGGGGAATTCAACCTTTCAGACCGCATCTCAATATCTTGCTTACTTTTCGAGTTATAGCCTCGGGAAAGTTGAAAATCTGATTTTTAAAATTGTTTGAAAACAGCAAATCTTCTAGGGGCTATAACTCAAAAACAAAGCAAGCTATTGATATGCGGTTTGAACGAGTGAATTCCCCGTGTCCGAAACTACTTGTATACAAATTTTGAGCTCATTTAAAGCAAATTAACTTTTTTGAAATTTTTTATTATTTTTCCAAGGGGTACCCCTTGGGATTTTTATGATTTTTAAACAAATTCCTCTAAAACTGTTTCTCGTACGAATAATGTAACGAAATTTTACATACATATGTATTTCGACGTGCTGAATCCAATGGTGTAACGTTTATGTCCATAAGTCTTGTAGTTTTTGAGAGAATGGTCAAAAACTGTACGAGGAAAAAAAATTGGCGACAATTTTTCAAAAAAATAAAAATCGCTAAAAACTTGCTTAAATGTCATTTGAAACACGGGGAATTCAACCTTTCAGACCGCATCTCAATATCTTGCTTACTTTTCGAGTTATAGCCTCGGGAAAGTTGAAAATCTGATTTTTAAAATTGTTTGAAAACAGCAAATCTTCTAGGGGCTATAACTCAAAAACAAAGCAAGCTATTGATATGCGGTTTGAACGAGTGAATTCCCCGTGTCCGAAACTACTTGTATACAAATTTTGAGCTCATTTAAAGCAAATTAACTTTTTTGAAATTTTTTATTATTTTTCCAAGGGGTACCCCTTGGGATTTTTATGATTTTTAAACAAATTCCTCTAAAACTGTTTCTCGTACGAATAATGTAACGAAATTTTACATACATATGTATTTCGACGTGCTGAATCCAATGGTGTAACGTTTATGTCCATAAGTCTTGTAGTTTTTGAGAGAATGGTCAAAAACTGTACGAGGAAAAAAAATTGGCGACAATTTTTCAAAAAAATAAAAATCGCTAAAAACTTGCTTAAATGTCATTTGAAACACGGGGAATTCAACCTTTCAGACCGCATCTCAATATCTTGCTTACTTTTCGAGTTATAGCCTCGGGAAAGTTGAAAATCTGATTTTTAAAATTGTTTGAAAACAGCAAATCTTCTAGGGGCTATAACTCAAAAACAAAGCAAGCTATTGATATGCGGTTTGAACGAGTGAATTCCCCGTGTCCGAAACTACTTGTATACAAATTTTGAGCTCATTTAAAGCAAATTAACTTTTTTGAAATTTTTTATTATTTTTCCAAGGGGTACCCCTTGGGATTTTTATGATTTTTAAACAAATTCCTCTAAAACTGTTTCTCGTACGAATAATGTAACGAAATTTTACATACATATGTATTTCGACGTGCTGAATCCAATGGTGTAACGTTTATGTCCATAAGTCTTGTAGTTTTTGAGAGAATGGTCAAAAACTGTACGAGGAAAAAAAATTGGCGACAATTTTTCAAAAAAATAAAAATCGCTAAAAACTTGCTTAAATGTCATTTGAAACACGGGGAATTCAACCTTTCAGACCGCATCTCAATATCTTGCTTACTTTTCGAGTTATAGCCTCGGGAAAGTTGAAAATCTGATTTTTAAAATTGTTTGAAAACAGCAAATCTTCTAGGGGCTATAACTCAAAAACAAAGCAAGCTATTGATATGCGGTTTGAACGAGTGAATTCCCCGTGTCCGAAACTACTTGTATACAAATTTTGAGCTCATTTAAAGCAAATTAACTTTTTTGAAATTTTTTATTATTTTTCCAAGGGGTATCCCTTGGGATTTTTATGATTTTTAAAGAAATTCCTCTAAAACTGTTTCTCGTACGAATAATGTAACGAAATTTTACATACATATGTATTTCGACGTGCTGAATCCAATGGTGTAACGTTTATGTCCATAAGTCTTGTAGTTTTTGAGAGAATGGTCAAAAACTGTACGAGGAAAAAAAATTGGCGACAATTTTTCAAAAAAATAAAAATCACTAAAAACTTGCTTAAATGTCATTTGAAACACGGGGAATTCAACCTTTCAGACCGCATCTCAATATCTTGCTTACTTTTCGAGTTATAGCCTCGGGAAAGTTGAAAATCTGATTTTTAAAATTGTTTGAAAACAGCAAATCTTCTAGGGGCTATAACTCAAAAACAAAGCAAGCTATTGATATGCGGTTTGAACGAGTGAATTCCCCGTGTCCGAAACTACTTGTATACAAATTTTGAGCTCATTTAAAGCAAATTAACTTTTTTGAAATTTTTTATTATTTTTCCAAGGGGTACCCCTTGGGATTTTTATGATTTTTAAACAAATTCCTCTAAAACTGTTTCTCGTACGAATAATGTAACGAAATTTTACATACATATGTATTTCGACGTGCTGAATCCAATGGTGTAACGTTTATGTCCATAAGTCTTGTAGTTTTTGAGAGAATGGTCAAAAACTGTACGAGGAAAAAAAATTGGCGACAATTTTTCAAAAAAATAAAAATCGCTAAAAACTTGCTTAAATGTCATTTGAAACACGGGGAATTCAACCTTTCAGACCGCATCTCAATATCTTGCTTACTTTTCGAGTTATAGCCTCGGGAAAGTTGAAAATCTGATTTTTAAAATTGTTTGAAAACAGCAAATCTTCTAGGGGCTATAACTCAAAAACAAAGCAAGCTATTGATATGCGGTTTGAACGAGTGAATTCCCCGTGTCCGAAACTACTTGTATACAAATTTTGAGCTCATTTAAAGCAAATTAACTTTTTTGAAATTTTTTATTATTTTTCCAAGGGGTACCCCTTGGGATTTTTATGATTTTTAAACAAATTCCTCTAAAACTGTTTCTCGTACGAATAATGTAACGAAATTTTACATACATATGTATTTCGACGTGCTGAATCCAATGGTGTAACGTTTATGTCCATAAGTCTTGTAGTTTTTGAGAGAATGGTCAAAAACTGTACGAGGAAAAAAAATTGGCGACAATTTTTCAAAAAAATAAAAATCGCTAAACACTTGCTTAAATGTCATTTGAAACACGGGGAATTCAACCTTTCAGACCGCATCTCAATATCTTGCTTACTTTTCGAGTTATAGCCTCGGGAAAGTTGAAAATCTGATTTTTAAAATTGTTTGAAAACAGCAAATCTTCTAGGGGCTATAACTCAAAAACAAAGCAAGCTATTGATATGCGGTTTGAACGAGTGAATTCCCCGTGTCCGAAACTACTTGTATACAAATTTTGAGCTCATTTAAAGCAAATTAACTTTTTTGAAATTTTTTATTATTTTTCCAAGGGGTACCCCTTGGGATTTTTATGATTTTTAAACAAATTCCTCTAAAACTGTTTCTCGTACGAATAATGTAACGAAATTTTACATACATATGTATTTCGACGTGCTGAATCCAATGGTGTAACGTTTATGTCCATAAGTCTTGTAGTTTTTGAGAGAATGGTCAAAAACTGTACGAGGAAAAAAAATTGGCGACAATTTTTCAAAAAAATAAAAATCGCTAAAAACTTGCTTAAATGTCATTTGAAACACGGGGAATTCAACCTTTCAGACCGCATCTCAATATCTTGCTTACTTTTCGAGTTATAGCCTCGGGAAAGTTGAAAATCTGATTTTTAAAATTGTTTGAAAACAGCAAATCTTCTAGGGGCTATAACTCAAAAACAAAGCAAGCTATTGATATGCGGTTTGAACGAGTGAATTCCCCGTGTCCGAAACTACTTGTATACAAATTTTGAGCTCATTTAAAGCAAATTAACTTTTTTGAAATTTTTTATTATTTTTCCAAGGGGTACCCCTTGGGATTTTTATGATTTTTAAACAAATTCCTCTAAAACTGTTTCTCGTACGAATAATGTAACGAAATTTTACATACATATGTATTTCGACGTGCTGAATCCAATGGTGTAACGTTTATGTCCATAAGTCTTGTAGTTTTTGAGAGAATGGTCAAAAACTGTACGAGGAAAAAAAATTGGCGACAATTTTTCAAAAAAATAAAAATCGCTAAAAACTTGCTTAAATGTCATTTGAAACACGGGGAATTCAACCTTTCAGACCGCATCTCAATATCTTGCTTACTTTTCGAGTTATAGCCTCGGGAAAGTTGAAAATCTGATTTTTAAAATTGTTTGAAAACAGCAAATCTTCTAGGGGCTATAACTCAAAAACAAAGCAAGCTATTGATATGCGGTTTGAACGAGTGAATTCCCCGTGTCCGAAACTACTTGTATACAAATTTTGAGCTCATTTAAAGCAAATTAACTTTTTTGAAATTTTTTATTATTTTTCCAAGGGGTACCCCTTGGGATTTTTATGATTTTTAAACAAATTCCTCTAAAACTGTTTCTCGTACGAATAATGTAACGAAATTTTACATACATATGTATTTCGACGTGCTGAATCCAATGGTGTAACGTTTATGTCCATAAGTCTTGTAGTTTTTGAGAGAATGGTCAAAAACTGTACGAGGAAAAAAAATTGGCGACAATTTTTCAAAAAAATAAAAATCGCTAAAAACTTGCTTAAATGTCATTTGAAACACGGGGAATTCAACCTTTCAGACCGCATCTCAATATCTTGCTTACTTTTCGAGTTATAGCCTCGGGAAAGTTGAAAATCTGATTTTTAAAATTGTTTGAAAACAGCAAATCTTCTAGGGGCTATAACTCAAAAACAAAGCAAGCTATTGATATGCGGTTTGAACGAGTGAATTCCCCGTGTCCGAAACTACTTGTATACAAATTTTGAGCTCATTTAAAGCAAATTAACTTTTTTGAAATTTTTTATTATTTTTCCAAGGGGTACCCCTTGGGATTTTTATGATTTTTAAACAAATTCCTCTAAAACTGTTTCTCGTACGAATAATGTAACGAAATTTTACATACATATGTATTTCGACGTGCTGAATCCAATGGTGTAACGTTTATGTCCATAAGTCTTGTAGTTTTTGAGAGAATGGTCAAAAACTGTACGAGGAAAAAAAATTGGCGACAATTTTTCAAAAAAATAAAAATCGCTAAAAACTTGCTTAAATGTCATTTGAAACACGGGGAATTCAACCTTTCAGACCGCATCTCAATATCTTGCTTACTTTTCGAGTTATAGCCTCGGGAAAGTTGAAAATCTGATTTTTAAAATTGTTTGAAAACAGCAAATCTTCTAGGGGCTATAACTCAAAAACAAAGCAAGCTATTGATATGCGGTTTGAACGAGTGAATTCCCCGTGTCCGAAACTACTTGTATACAAATTTTGAGCTCATTTAAAGCAAATTAACTTTTTTGAAATTTTTTATTATTTTTCCAAGGGGTACCCCTTGGGATTTTTATGATTTTTAAACAAATTCCTCTAAAACTGTTTCTCGTACGAATAATGTAACGAAATTTTACATACATATGTATTTCGACGTGCTGAATCCAATGGTGTAACGTTTATGTCCATAAGTCTTGTAGTTTTTGAGAGAATGGTCAAAAACTGTACGAGGAAAAAAAATTGGCGACAATTTTTCAAAAAAATAAAAATCGCTAAAAACTTGCTTAAATGTCATTTGAAACACGGGGAATTCAACCTTTCAGACCGCATCTCAATATCTTGCTTACTTTTCGAGTTATAGCCTCGGGAAAGTTGAAAATCTGATTTTTAAAATTGTTTGAAAACAGCAAATCTTCTAGGGGCTATAACTCAAAAACAAAGCAAGCTATTGATATGCGGTTTGAACGAGTGAATTCCCCGTGTCCGAAACTACTTGTATACAAATTTTGAGCTCATTTAAAGCAAATTAACTTTTTTGAAATTTTTTATTATTTTTCCAAGGGGTACCCCTTGGGATTTTTATGATTTTTAAACAAATTCCTCTAAAACTGTTTCTCGTACGAATAATGTAACGAAATTTTACATACATATGTATTTCGACGTGCTGAATCCAATGGTGTAACGTTTATGTCCATAAGTCTTGTAGTTTTTGAGAGAATGGTCAAAAACTGTACGAGGAAAAAAAATTGGCGACAATTTTTCAAAAAAATAAAAATCGCTAAAAACTTGCTTAAATGTCATTTGAAACACGGGGAATTCAACCTTTCAGACCGCATCTCAATATCTTGCTTACTTTTCGAGTTATAGCCTCGGGAAAGTTGAAAATCTGATTTTTAAAATTGTTTGAAAACAGCAAATCTTCTAGGGGCTATAACTCAAAAACAAAGCAAGCTATTGATATGCGGTTTGAACGAGTGAATTCCCCGTGTCCGAAACTACTTGTATACAAATTTTGAGCTCATTTAAAGCAAATTAACTTTTTTGAAATTTTTTATTATTTTTCCAAGGGGTACCCCTTGGGATTTTTATGATTTTTAAACAAATTCCTCTAAAACTGTTTCTCGTACGAATAATGTAACGAAATTTTACATACATATGTATTTCGACGTGCTGAATCCAATGGTGTAACGTTTATGTCCATAAGTCTTGTAGTTTTTGAGAGAATGGTCAAAAACTGTACGAGGAAAAAAAATTGGCGACAATTTTTCAAAAAAATAAAAATCGCTAAAAACTTGCTTAAATGTCATTTGAAACACGGGGAATTCAACCTTTCAGACCGCATCTCAATATCTTGCTTACTTTTCGAGTTATAGCCTCGGGAAAGTTGAAAATCTGATTTTTAAAATTGTTTGAAAACAGCAAATCTTCTAGGGGCTATAACTCAAAAACAAAGCAAGCTATTGATATGCGGTTTGAACGAGTGAATTCCCCGTGTCCGAAACTACTTGTATACAAATTTTGAGCTCATTTAAAGCAAATTAACTTTTTTGAAATTTTTTATTATTTTTCCAAGGGGTACCCCTTGGGATTTTTATGATTTTTAAACAAATTCCTCTAAAACTGTTTCTCGTACGAATAATGTAACGAAATTTTACATACATATGTATTTCGACGTGCTGAATCCAATGGTGTAACGTTTATGTCCATAAGTCTTGTAGTTTTTGAGAGAATGGTCAAAAACTGTACGAGGAAAAAAAATTGGCGACA
The DNA here is from genome assembly GCA_947425015.1 of Pterostichus niger. Taxonomy (NCBI): domain Eukaryota; kingdom Metazoa; phylum Arthropoda; class Insecta; order Coleoptera; family Carabidae; genus Pterostichus; species Pterostichus niger. Next base: position 27,417,317 of record OX380344.1, on the reverse strand, counting down.
ATTTTTCAAAAAAATAAAAATCGCTAAAAACTTGCTTAAATGTCATTTGAAACACGGGGAATTCAACCTTTCAGACCGCATCTCAATATCTTGCTTACTTTTCGAGTTATAGCCTCGGGAAAGTTGAAAATCTGATTTTTAAAATTGTTTGAAAACAGCAAATCTTCTAGGGGCTATAACTCAAAAACAAAGCAAGCTATTGATATGCGGTTTGAACGAGTGAATTCCCCGTGTCCGAAACTACTTGTATACAAATTTTGAGCTCATTTAAAGCAAATTAACTTTTTTGAAATTTTTTATTATTTTTCCAAGGGGTACCCCTTGGGATTTTTATGATTTTTAAACAAATTCCTCTAAAACTGTTTCTCGTACGAATAATGTAACGAAATTTTACATACATATGTATTTCGACGTGCTGAATCCAATGGTGTAACGTTTATGTCCATAAGTCTTGTAGTTTTTGAGAGAATGGTCAAAAACTGTACGAGGAAAAAAAATTGGCGACAATTTTTCAAAAAAATAAAAATCGCTAAAAACTTGCTTAAATGTCATTTGAAACACGGGGAATTCAACCTTTCAGACCGCATCTCAATATCTTGCTTACTTTTCGAGTTATAGCCTCGGGAAAGTTGAAAATCTGTTTTTTAAAATTGTTTGAAAACAGCAAATCTTCTAGGGGCTATAACTCAAAAACAAAGCAAGCTATTGATATGCGGTTTGAACGAGTGAATTCCCCGTGTCCGAAACTACTTGTATACAAATTTTGAGCTCATTTAAAGCAAATTAACTTTTTTGAAATTTTTTATTATTTTTCCAAGGGGTATCCCTTGGGATTTTTATGATTTTTAAAGAAATTCCTCTAAAACTGTTTCTCGTACGAATAATGTAACGAAATTTTACATACATATGTATTTCGACGTGCTGAATCCAGTGGTGTAACGTTTATGTCCATAAGTCTTGTAGTTTTTGAGAGAATGGTCAAAAACTGTACGAGGAAAAAAAATTGGCGACAATTTTTCAAAAAAATAAAAATCGCTAAAAACTTGCTTAAATGTCATTTGAAACACGGGGAATTCAACCTTTCAGACCGCATCTCAATATCTTGCTTACTTTTCGAGTTATAGCCTCGGGAAAGTTGAAAATCTGATTTTTAAAATTGTTTGAAAACAGCAAATCTTCTAGGGGCTATAACTCAAAAACAAAGCAAGCTATTGATATGCGGTTTGAACGAGTGAATTCCCCGTGTCCGAAACTACTTGTATACAAATTTTGAGCTCATTTAAAGCAAATTAACTTTTTTGAAATTTTTTATTATTTTTCCAAGGGGTACCCCTTGGGATTTTTATGATTTTTAAACAAATTCCTCTAAAACTGTTTCTCGTACGAATAATGTAACGAAATTTTACATACATATGTATTTCGACGTGCTGAATCCAATGGTGTAACGTTTATGTCCATAAGTCTTGTAGTTTTTGAGAGAATGGTCAAAAACTGTACGAGGAAAAAAAATTGGCGACAATTTTTCAAAAAAATAAAAATCGCTAAAAACTTGCTTAAATGTCATTTGAAACACGGGGAATTCAACCTTTCAGACCGCATCTCAATATCTTGCTTACTTTTCGAGTTATAGCCTCGGGAAAGTTGAAAATCTGATTTTTAAAATTGTTTGAAAACAGCAAATCTTCTAGGGGCTATAACTCAAAAACAAAGCAAGCTATTGATATGCGGTTTGAACGAGTGAATTCCCCGTGTCCGAAACTACTTGTATACAAATTTTGAGCTCATTTAAAGCAAATTAACTTTTTTGAAATTTTTTATTATTTTTCCAAGGGGTACCCCTTGGGATTTTTATGATTTTTAAACAAATTCCTCTAAAACTGTTTCTCGTACGAATAATGTAACGAAATTTTACATACATATGTATTTCGACGTGCTGAATCCAATGGTGTAACGTTTATGTCCATAAGTCTTGTAGTTTTTGAGAGAATGGTCAAAAACTGTACGAGGAAAAAAAATTGGCGACAATTTTTCAAAAAAATAAAAATCGCTAAAAACTTGCTTAAATGTCATTTGAAACACGGGGAATTCAACCTTTCAGACCGCATCTCAATATCTTGCTTACTTTTCGAGTTATAGCCTCGGGAAAGTTGAAAATCTGATTTTTAAAATTGTTTGAAAACAGCAAATCTTCTAGGGGCTATAACTCAAAAACAAAGCAAGCTATTGATATGCGGTTTGAACGAGTGAATTCCCCGTGTCCGAAACTACTTGTATACAAATTTTGAGCTCATTTAAAGCAAATTAACTTTTTTGAAATTTTTTATTATTTTTCCAAGGGGTACCCCTTGGGATTTTTATGATTTTTAAACAAATTCCTCTAAAACTGTTTCTCGTACGAATAATGTAACGAAATTTTACATACATATGTATTTCGACGTGCTGAATCCAATGGTGTAACGTTTATGTCCATAAGTCTTGTAGTTTTTGAGAGAATGGTCAAAAACTGTACGAGGAAAAAAAATTGGCGACAATTTTTCAAAAAAATAAAAATCGCTAAAAACTTGCTTAAATGTCATTTGAAACACGGGGAATTCAACCTTTCAGACCGCATCTCAATATCTTGCTTACTTTTCGAGTTATAGCCTCGGGAAAGTTGAAAATCTGATTTTTAAAATTGTTTGAAAACAGCAAATCTTCTAGGGGCTATAACTCAAAAACAAAGCAAGCTATTGATATGCGGTTTGAACGAGTGAATTCCCCGTGTCCGAAACTACTTGTATACAAATTTTGAGCTCATTTAAAGCAAATTAACTTTTTTGAAATTTTTTATTATTTTTCCAAGGGGTACCCCTTGGGATTTTTATGATTTTTAAACAAATTCCTCTAAAACTGTTTCTCGTACGAATAATGTAACGAAATTTTACATACATATGTATTTCGACGTGCTGAATCCAATGGTGTAACGTTTATGTCCATAAGTCTTGTAGTTTTTGAGAGAATGGTCAAAAACTGTACGAGGAAAAAAAATTGGCGACAATTTTTCAAAAAAATAAAAATCGCTAAAAACTTGCTTAAATGTCATTTGAAACACGGGGAATTCAACCTTTCAGACCGCATCTCAATATCTTGCTTACTTTTCGAGTTATAGCCTCGGGAAAGTTGAAAATCTGATTTTTAAAATTGTTTGAAAACAGCAAATCTTCTAGGGGCTATAACTCAAAAACAAAGCAAGCTATTGATATGCGGTTTGAACGAGTGAATTCCCCGTGTCCGAAACTACTTGTATACAAATTTTGAGCTCATTTAAAGCAAATTAACTTTTTTGAAATTTTTTATTATTTTTCCAAGGGGTACCCCTTGGGATTTTTATGATTTTTAAACAAATTCCTCTAAAACTGTTTCTCGTACGAATAATGTAACGAAATTTTACATACATATGTATTTCGACGTGCTGAATCCAATGGTGTAACGTTTATGTCCATAAGTCTTGTAGTTTTTGAGAGAATGGTCAAAAACTGTACGAGGAAAAAAAATTGGCGACAATTTTTCAAAAAAATAAAAATCGCTAAAAACTTGCTTAAATGTCATTTGAAACACGGGGAATTCAACCTTTCAGACCGCATCTCAATATCTTGCTTACTTTTCGAGTTATAGCCTCGGGAAAGTTGAAAATCTGATTTTTAAAATTGTTTGAAAACAGCAAATCTTCTAGGGGCTATAACTCAAAAACAAAGCAAGCTATTGATATGCGGTTTGAACGAGTGAATTCCCCGTGTCCGAAACTACTTGTATACAAATTTTGAGCTCATTTAAAGCAAATTAACTTTTTTGAAATTTTTTATTATTTTTCCAAGGGGTACCCCTTGGGATTTTTATGATTTTTAAACAAATTCCTCTAAAACTGTTTCTCGTACGAATAATGTAACGAAATTTTACATACATATGTATTTCGACGTGCTGAATCCAATGGTGTAACGTTTATGTCCATAAGTCTTGTAGTTTTTGAGAGAATGGTCAAAAACTGTACGAGGAAAATAATTGGCGACAATTTTTCAAAAAAATAAAAATCGCTAAAAACTTGCTTAAATGTCATTTGAAACACGGGGAATTCAACCTTTCAGACCGCATCTTAATATCTTGCTTACTTTTCGAGTTATAGCCTCGGGAAAGTTGAAAATCTGATTTTTAAAATTGTTTGAAAACAGCAAATCTTCTAGGGGCTATAACTCAAAAACAAAGCAAGCTATTGATATGCGGTTTGAACGAGTGAATTCCCCGTGTCCGAAACTACTTGTATACAAATTTTGAGCTCATTTAAAGCAAATTAACTTTTTTGAAATTTTTTATTATTTTTCCAAGGGGTACCCCTTGGGATTTTTATGATTTTTAAACAAATTCCTCTAAAACTGTTTCTCGTACGAATAATGTAACGAAATTTTACATACATATGTATTTCGACGTGCTGAATCCAATGGTGTAACGTTTATGTCCATAAGTCTTGTAGTTTTTGAGAGAATGGTCAAAAACTGTACGAGGAAAAAAAATTGGCGACAATTTTTCAAAAAAATAAAAATCGCTAAAAACTTGCTTAAATGTCATTTGAAACACGGGGAATTCAACCTTTCAGACCGCATCTCAATATCTTGCTTACTTTTCGAGTTATAGCCTCGGGAAAGTTGAAAATCTGATTTTTAAAATTGTTTGAAAACAGCAAATCTTCTAGGGGCTATAACTCAAAAACAAAGCAAGCTATTGATATGCGGTTTGAACGAGTGAATTCCCCGTGTCCGAAACTACTTGTATACAAATTTTGAGCTCATTTAAAGCAAATTAACTTTTTTGAAATTTTTTATTATTTTTCCAAGGGGTACCCCTTGGGATTTTTATGATTTTTAAACAAATTCCTCTAAAACTGTTTCTCGTACGAATAATGTAACGAAATTTTACATACATATGTATTTCGACGTGCTGAATCCAATGGTGTAACGTTTATGTCCATAAGTCTTGTAGTTTTTGAGAGAATGGTCAAAAACTGTACGAGGAAAAAAAATTGGCGACAATTTTTCAAAAAAATAAAAATCGCTAAAAACTTGCTTAAATGTCATTTGAAACACGGGGAATTCAACCTTTCAGACCGCATCTCAATATCTTGCTTACTTTTCGAGTTATAGCCTCGGGAAAGTTGAAAATCTGATTTTTAAAATTGTTTGAAAACAGCAAATCTTCTAGGGGCTATAACTCAAAAACAAAGCAAGCTATTGATATGCGGTTTGAACGAGTGAATTCCCCGTGTCCGAAACTACTTGTATACAAATTTTGAGCTCATTTAAAGCAAATTAACTTTTTTGAAATTTTTTATTATTTTTCCAAGGGGTACCCCTTGGGATTTTTATGATTTTTAAACAAATTCCTCTAAAACTGTTTCTCGTACGAATAATGTAACGAAATTTTACATACATATGTATTTCGACGTGCTGAATCCAATGGTGTAACGTTTATGTCCATAAGTCTTGTAGTTTTTGAGAGAATGGTCAAAAACTGTACGAGGAAAAAAAATTGGCGACAATTTTTCAAAAAAATAAAAATCGCTAAAAACTTGCTTAAATGTCATTTGAAACACGGGGAATTCAACCTTTCAGACCGCATCTCAATATCTTGCTTACTTTTCGAGTTATAGCCTCGGGAAAGTTGAAAATCTGATTTTTAAAATTGTTTGAAAACAGCAAATCTTCTAGGGGCTATAACTCAAAAACAAAGCAAGCTATTGATATGCGGTTTGAACGAGTGAATTCCCCGTGTCCGAAACTACTTGTATACAAATTTTGAGCTCATTTAAAGCAAATTAACTTTTTTGAAATTTTTTATTATTTTTCCAAGGGGTACCCCTTGGGATTTTTATGATTTTTAAAGAAATTCCTCTAAAACTGTTTCTCGTACGAATAATGTAACGAAATTTTACATACATATGTATTTCGACGTGCTGAATCCAATGGTGTAACGTTTATGTCCATAAGTCTTGTAGTTTTTGAGAGAATGGTCAAAAACTGTACGAGGAAAAAAAATTGGCGACAATTTTTCAAAAAAATAAAAATCGCTAAAAACTTGCTTAAATGTCATTTGAAACACGGGGAATTCAACCTTTCAGACCGCATCTCAATATCTTGCTTACTTTTCGAGTTATAGCCTCGGGAAAGTTGAAAATCTGATTTTTAAAATTGTTTGAAAACAGCAAATCTTCTAGGGGCTATAACTCAAAAACAAAGCAAGCTATTGATATGCGGTTTGAACGAGTGAATTCCCCGTGTCCGAAACTACTTGTATACAAATTTTGAGCTCATTTAAAGCAAATTAACTTTTTTGAAATTTTTTATTATTTTTCCAAGGGGTACCCCTTGGGATTTTTATGATTTTTAAACAAATTCCTCTAAAACTGTTTCTCGTACGAATAATGTAACGAAATTTTACATACATATGTATTTCGACGTGCTGAATCCAATGGTGTAACGTTTATGTCCATAAGTCTTGTAGTTTTTGAGAGAATGGTCAAAAACTGTACGAGGAAAAAAAATTGGCGACAATTTTTCAAAAAAATAAAAATCGCTAAAAACTTGCTTAAATGTCATTTGAAACACGGGGAATTCAACCTTTCAGACCGCATCTCAATATCTTGCTTACTTTTCGAGTTATAGCCTCGGGAAAGTTGAAAATCTGATTTTTAAAATTGTTTGAAAACAGCAAATCTTCTAGGGGCTATAACTCAAAAACAAAGCAAGCTATTGATATGCGGTTTGAACGAGTGAATTCCCCGTGTCCGAAACTACTTGTATACAAATTTTGAGCTCATTTAAAGCAAATTAACTTTTTTGAAATTTTTTATTATTTTTCCAAGGGGTATCCCTTGGGATTTTTATGATTTTTAAAGAAATTCCTCTAAAACTGTTTCTCGTACGAATAATGTAACGAAATTTTACATACATATGTATTTCGACGTGCTGAATCCAATGGTGTAACGTTTATGTCCATAAGTCTTGTAGTTTTTGAGAGAATGGTCAAAAACTGTACGAGGAAAAAAAATTGGCGACAATTTTTCAAAAAAATAAAAATCGCTAAAAACTTGCTTAAATGTCATTTGAAACACGGGGAATTCAACCTTTCAGACCGCATCTCAATATCTTGCTTACTTTTCGAGTTATAGCCTCGGGAAAGTTGAAAATCTGATTTTTAAAATTGTTTGAAAACAGCAAATCTTCTAGGGGCTATAACTCAAAAACAAAGCAAGCTATTGATATGCGGTTTGAACGAGTGAATTCCCCGTGTCCGAAACTACTTGTATACAAATTTTGAGCTCATTTAAAGCAAATTAACTTTTTTGAAATTTTTTATTATTTTTCCAAGGGGTACCCCTTGGGATTTTTATGATTTTTAAAGAAATTCCTCTAAAACTGTTTCTCGTACGAATAATGTAACGAAATTTTACATACATATGTATTTCGACGTGCTGAATCCAATGGTGTAACGTTTATGTCCATAAGTCTTGTAGTTTTTGAGAGAATGGTCAAAAACTGTACGAGGAAAAAAAATTGGCGACAATTTTTCAAAAAAATAAAAATCGCTAAAAACTTGCTTAAATGTCATTTGAAACACGGGGAATTCAACCTTTCAGACCGCATCTCAATATCTTGCTTACTTTTCGAGTTATAGCCTCGGGAAAGTTGAAAATCTGATTTTTAAAATTGTTTGAAAACAGCAAATCTTCTAGGGGCTATAACTCAAAAACAAAGCAAGCTATTGATATGCGGTTTGAACGAGTGAATTCCCCGTGTCCGAAACTACTTGTATACAAATTTTGAGCTCATTTAAAGCAAATTAACTTTTTTGAAATTTTTTATTATTTTTCCAAGGGGTACCCCTTGGGATTTTTATGATTTTTAAACAAATTCCTCTAAAACTGTTTCTCGTACGAATAATGTAACGAAATTTTACATACATATGTATTTCGACGTGCTGAATCCAATGGTGTAACGTTTATGTCCATAAGTCTTGTAGTTTTTGAGAGAATGGTCAAAAACTGTACGAGGAAAAAAAATTGGCGACAATTTTTCAAAAAAATAAAAATCGCTAAAAACTTGCTTAAATGTCATTTGAAACACGGGGAATTCAACCTTTCAGACCGCATCTCAATATCTTGCTTACTTTTCGAGTTATAGCCTCGGGAAAGTTGAAAATCTGATTTATAAAATTGTTTGAAAACAGCAAATCTTCTAGGGGCTATAACTCAAAAACAAAGCAAGCTATTGATATGCGGTTTGAACGAGTGAATTCCCCGTGTCCGAAACTACTTGTATACAAATTTTGAGCTCATTTAAAGCAAATTAACTTTTTTGAAATTTTTTATTATTTTTCCAAGGGGTACCCCTTGGGATTTTTATGATTTTTAAACAAATTCCTCTAAAACTGTTTCTCGTACGAATAATGTAACGAAATTTTACATACATATGTATTTCGACGTGCTGAATCCAATGGTGTAACGTTTATGTCCATAAGTCTTGTAGTTTTTGAGAGAATGGTCAAAAACTGTACGAGGAAAAAAAATTGGCGACAATTTTTCAAAAAAATAAAAATCGCTAAAAACTTGCTTAAATGTCATTTGAAACACGGGGAATTCAACCTTTCAGACCGCATCTCAATATCTTGCTTACTTTTCGAGTTATAGCCTCGGGAAAGTTGAAAATCTGATTTTTAAAATTGTTTGAAAACAGCAAATCTTCTAGGGGCTATAACTCAAAAACAAAGCAAGCTATTGATATGCGGTTTGAACGAGTGAATTCCCCGTGTCCGAAACTACTTGTATACAAATTTTGAGCTCATTTAAAGCAAATTAACTTTTTTGAAATTTTTTATTATTTTTCCAAGGGGTACCCCTTGGGATTTTTATGATTTTTAAACAAATTCCTCTAAAACTGTTTCTCGTACGAATAATGTAACGAAATTTTACATACATATGTATTTCGACGTGCTGAATCCAATGGTGTAACGTTTATGTCCATAAGTCTTGTAGTTTTTGAGAGAATGGTCAAAAACTGTACGAGGAAAAAAAATTGGCGACAATTTTTCAAAAAAATAAAAATCGCTAAAAACTTGCTTAAATGTCATTTGAAACACGGGGAATTCAACCTTTCAGACCGCATCTTAATATCTTGCTTACTTTTCGAGTTATAGCCTCGGGAAAGTTGAAAATCTGATTTTTAAAATTGTTTGAAAACAGCAAATCTTCTAGGGGCTATAACTCAAAAACAAAGCAAGCTATTGATATGCGGTTTGAACGAGTGAATTCCCCGTGTCCGAAACTACTTGTATACAAATTTTGAGCTCATTTAAAGCAAATTAACTTTTTTGAAATTTTTTATTATTTTTCCAAGGGGTATCCCTTGGGATTTTTATGATTTTTAAAGAAATTCCTCTAAAACTGTTTCTCGTACGAATAATGTAACGAAATTTTACATACATATGTATTTCGACGTGCTGAATCCAATGGTGTAACGTTTATGTCCATAAGTCTTGTAGTTTTTGAGAGAATGGTCAAAAACTGTACGAGGAAAAAAAATTGGCGACAATTTTTCAAAAAAATAAAAATCGCTAAAAACTTGCTTAAATGTCATTTGAAACACGGGGAATTCAACCTTTCAGACCGCATCTCAATATCTTGCTTACTTTTCGAGTTATAGCCTCGGGAAAGTTGAAAATCTGATTTTTAAAATTGTTTGAAAACAGCAAATCTTCTAGGGGCTATAACTCAAAAACAAAGCAAGCTATTGATATGCGGTTTGAACGAGTGAATTCCCCGTGTCCGAAACTACTTGTATACAAATTTTGAGCTCATTTAAAGCAAATTAACTTTTTTGAAATTTTTTATTATTTTTCCAAGGGGTACCCCTTGGGATTTTTATGATTTTTAAACAAATTCCTCTAAAACTGTTTCTCGTACGAATAATGTAACGAAATTTTACATACATATGTATTTCGACGTGCTGAATCCAATGGTGTAACGTTTATGTCCATAAGTCTTGTAGTTTTTGAGAGAATGGTCAAAAACTGTACGAGGAAAAAAAATTGGCGACAATTTTTCAAAAAAATAAAAATCGCTAAAAACTTGCTTAAATGTCATTTGAAACACGGGGAATTCAACCTTTCAGACCGCATCTCAATATCTTGCTTACTTTTCGAGTTATAGCCTCGGGAAAGTTGAAAATCTGATTTTTAAAATTGTTTGAAAACAGCAAATCTTCTAGGGGCTATAACTCAAAAACAAAGCAAGCTATTGATATGCGGTTTGAACGAGTGAATTCCCCGTGTCCGAAACTACTTGTATACAAATTTTGAGCTCATTTAAAGCAAATTAACTTTTTTGAAATTTTTTATTATTTTTCCAAGGGGTACCCCTTGGGATTTTTATGATTTTTAAACAAATTCCTCTAAAACTGTTTCTCGTACGAATAATGTAACGAAATTTTACATACATATGTATTTCGACGTGCTGAATCCAGTGGTGTAACGTTTATGTCCATAAGTCTTGTAGTTTTTGAGAGAATGGTCAAAAACTGTACGAGGAAAAAAAATTGGCGACAATTTTTCAAAAAAATAAAAATCGCTAAAAACTTGCTTAAATGTCATTTGAAACACGGGGAATTCAACCTTTCAGACCGCATCTCAATATCTTGCTTACTTTTCGAGTTATAGCCTCGGGAAAGTTGAAAATCTGATTTTTAAAATTGTTTGAAAACAGCAAATCTTCTAGGGGCTATAACTCAAAAACAAAGCAAGCTATTGATATGCGGTTTGAACGAGTGAATTCCCCGTGTCCGAAACTACTTGTATACAAATTTTGAGCTCATTTAAAGCAAATTAACTTTTTTGAAATTTTTTATTATTTTTCCAAGGGGTACCCCTTGGGATTTTTATGATTTTTAAACAAATTCCTCTAAAACTGTTTCTCGTACGAATAATGTAACGAAATTTTACATACATATGTATTTCGACGTGCTGAATCCAATGGTGTAACGTTTATGTCCATAAGTCTTGTAGTTTTTGAGAGAATGGTCAAAAACTGTACGAGGAAAAAAAATTGGCGACAATTTTTCAAAAAAATAAAAATCGCTAAAAACTTGCTTAAATGTCATTTGAAACACGGGGAATTCAACCTTTCAGACCGCATCTCAATATCTTGCTTACTTTTCGAGTTATAGCCTCGGGAAAGTTGAAAATCTGATTTTTAAAATTGTTTGAAAACAGCAAATCTTCTAGGGGCTATAACTCAAAAACAAAGCAAGCTATTGATATGCGGTTTGAACGAGTGAATTCCCCGTGTCCGAAACTACTTGTATACAAATTTTGAGCTCATTTAAAGCAAATTAACTTTTTTGAAATTTTTTATTATTTTTCCAAGGGGTACCCCTTGGGATTTTTATGATTTTTAAACAAATTCCTCTAAAACTGTTTCTCGTACGAATAATGTAACGAAATTTTACATACATATGTATTTCGACGTGCTGAATCCAATGGTGTAACGTTTATGTCCATAAGTCTTGTAGTTTTTGAGAGAATGGTCAAAAACTGTACGAGGAAAAAAAATTGGCGACAATTTTTCAAAAAAATAAAAATCGCTAAAAACTTGCTTAAATGTCATTTGAAACACGGGGAATTCAACCTTTCAGACCGCATCTCAATATCTTGCTTACTTTTCGAGTTATAGCCTCGGGAAAGTTGAAAATCTGATTTTTAAAATTGTTTGAAAACAGCAAATCTTCTAGGGGCTATAACTCAAAAACAAAGCAAGCTATTGATATGCGGTTTGAACGAGTGAATTCCCCGTGTCCGAAACTACTTGTATACAAATTTTGAGCTCATTTAAAGCAAATTAACTTTTTTGAAATTTTTTATTATTTTTCCAAGGGGTACCCCTTGGGATTTTTATGATTTTTAAACAAATTCCTCTAAAACTGTTTCTCGTACGAATAATGTAACGAAATTTTACATACATATGTATTTCGACGTGCTGAATCCAGTGGTGTAACGTTTATGTCCATAAGTCTTGTAGTTTTTGAGAGAATGGTCAAAAACTGTACGAGGAAAAAAAATTGGCGACAATTTTTCAAAAAAATAAAAATCGCTAAAAACTTGCTTAAATGTCATTTGAAACACGGGGAATTCAACCTTTCAGACCGCATCTCAATATCTTGCTTACTTTTCGAGTTATAGCCTCGGGAAAGTTGAAAATCTGATTTTTAAAATTGTTTGAAAACAGCAAATCTTCTAGGGGCTATAACTCAAAAACAAAGCAAGCTATTGATATGCGGTTTGAACGAGTGAATTCCCCGTGTCCGAAACTACTTGTATACAAATTTTGAGCTCATTTAAAGCAAATTAACTTTTTTGAAATTTTTTATTATTTTTCCAAGGGGTACCCCTTGGGATTTTTATGATTTTTAAACAAATTCCTCTAAAACTGTTTCTCGTACGAATAATGTAACGAAATTTTACATACATATGTATTTCGACGTGCTGAATCCAATGGTGTAACGTTTATGTCCATAAGTCTTGTAGTTTTTGAGAGAATGGTCAAAAACTGTACGAGGAAAAAAAATTGGCGACAATTTTTCAAAAAAATAAAAATCGCTAAAAACTTGCTTAAATGTCATTTGAAACACGGGGAATTCAACCTTTCAGACCGCATCTCAATATCTTGCTTACTTTTCGAGTTATAGCCTCGGGAAAGTTGAAAATCTGATTTTTAAAATTGTTTGAAAACAGCAAATCTTCTAGGGGCTATAACTCAAAAACAAAGCAAGCTATTGATATGCGGTTTGAACGAGTGAATTCCCCGTGTCCGAAACTACTTGTATACAAATTTTGAGCTCATTTAAAGCAAATTAACTTTTTTGAAATTTTTTATTATTTTTCCAAGGGGTACCCCTTGGGATTTTTATGATTTTTAAACAAATTCCTCTAAAACTGTTTCTCGTACGAATAATGTAACGAAATTTTACATACATATGTATTTCGACGTGCTGAATCCAATGGTGTAACGTTTATGTCCATAAGTCTTGTAGTTTTTGAGAGAATGGTCAAAAACTGTACGAGGAAAAAAAATTGGCGACAATTTTTCAAAAAAATAAAAATCGCTAAAAACTTGCTTAAATGTCATTTGAAACACGGGGAATTCAACCTTTCAGACCGCATCTCAATATCTTGCTTACTTTTCGAGTTATAGCCTCGGGAAAGTTGAAAATCTGATTTTTAAAATTGTTTGAAAACAGCAAATCTTCTAGGGGCTATAACTCAAAAACAAAGCAAGCTATTGATATGCGGTTTGAACGAGTGAATTCCCCGTGTCCGAAACTACTTGTATACAAATTTTGAGCTCATTTAAAGCAAATTAACTTTTTTGAAATTTTTTATTATTTTTCCAAGGGGTACCCCTTGGGATTTTTATGATTTTTAAACAAATTCCTCTAAAACTGTTTCTCGTACGAATAATGTAACGAAATTTTACATACATATGTATTTCGACGTGCTGAATCCAATGGTGTAACGTTTATGTCCATAAGTCTTGTAGTTTTTGAGAGAATGGTCAAAAACTGTACGAGGAAAAAAAATTGGCGACAATTTTTCAAAAAAATAAAAATCGCTAAAAACTTGCTTAAATGTCATTTGAAACACGGGGAATTCAACCTTTCAGACCGCATCTTAATATCTTGCTTACTTTTCGAGTTATAGCCTCGGGAAAGTTGAAAATCTGATTTTTAAAATTGTTTGAAAACAGCAAATCTTCTAGGGGCTATAACTCAAAAACAAAGCAAGCTATTGATATGCGGTTTGAACGAGTGAATTCCCCGTGTCCGAAACTACTTGTATACAAATTTTGAGCTCATTTAAAGCAAATTAACTTTTTTGAAATTTTTTATTATTTTTCCAAGGGGTATCCCTTGGGATTTTTATGATTTTTAAAGAAATTCCTCTAAAACTGTTTCTCGTACGAATAATGTAACGAAATTTTACATACATATGTATTTCGACGTGCTGAATCCAATGGTGTAACGTTTATGTCCATAAGTCTTGTAGTTTTTGAGAGAATGGTCAAAAACTGTACGAGGAAAAAAAATTGGCGACAATTTTTCAAAAAAATAAAAATCGCTAAAAACTTGCTTAAATGTCATTTGAAACACGGGGAATTCAACCTTTCAGACCGCATCTCAATATCTTGCTTACTTTTCGAGTTATAGCCTCGGGAAAGTTGAAAATCTGATTTTTAAAATTGTTTGAAAACAGCAAATCTTCTAGGGGCTATAACTCAAAAACAAAGCAAGCTATTGATATGCGGTTTGAACGAGTGAATTCCCCGTGTCCGAAACTACTTGTATACAAATTTTGAGCTCATTTAAAGCAAATTAACTTTTTTGAAATTTTTTATTATTTTTCCAAGGGGTACCCCTTGGGATTTTTATGATTTTTAAACAAATTCCTCTAAAACTGTTTCTCGTACGAATAATGTAACGAAATTTTACATACATATGTATTTCGACGTGCTGAATCCAATGGTGTAACGTTTATGTCCATAAGTCTTGTAGTTTTTGAGAGAATGGTCAAAAACTGTACGAGGAAAAAAAATTGGCGACAATTTTTCAAAAAAATAAAAATCGCTAAAAACTTGCTTAAATGTCATTTGAAACACGGGGAATTCAACCTTTCAGACCGCATCTCAATATCTTGCTTACTTTTCGAGTTATAGCCTCGGGAAAGTTGAAAATCTGATTTTTAAAATTGTTTGAAAACAGCAAATCTTCTAGGGGCTATAACTCAAAAACAAAGCAAGCTATTGATATGCGGTTTGAACGAGTGAATTCCCCGTGTCCGAAACTACTTGTATACAAATTTTGAGCTCATTTAAAGCAAATTAACTTTTTTGAAATTTTTTATTATTTTTCCAAGGGGTACCCCTTGGGATTTTTATGATTTTTAAACAAATTCCTCTAAAACTGTTTCTCGTACGAATAATGTAACGAAATTTTACATACATATGTATTTCGACGTGCTGAATCCAGTGGTGTAACGTTTATGTCCATAAGTCTTGTAGTTTTTGAGAGAATGGTCAAAAACTGTACGAGGAAAAAAAATTGGCGACAATTTTTCAAAAAAATAAAAATCGCTAAAAACTTGCTTAAATGTCATTTGAAACACGGGGAATTCAACCTTTCAGACCGCATCTCAATATCTTGCTTACTTTTCGAGTTATAGCCTCGGGAAAGTTGAAAATCTGATTTTTAAAATTGTTTGAAAACAGCAAATCTTCTAGGGGCTATAACTCAAAAACAAAGCAAGCTATTGATATGCGGTTTGAACGAGTGAATTCCCCGTGTCCGAAACTACTTGTATACAAATTTTGAGCTCATTTAAAGCAAATTAACTTTTTTGAAATTTTTTATTATTTTTCCAAGGGGTACCCCTTGGGATTTTTATGATTTTTAAACAAATTCCTCTAAAACTGTTTCTCGTACGAATAAT
The DNA here is from genome assembly GCA_947425015.1 of Pterostichus niger. Taxonomy (NCBI): domain Eukaryota; kingdom Metazoa; phylum Arthropoda; class Insecta; order Coleoptera; family Carabidae; genus Pterostichus; species Pterostichus niger. The sequence continues at coordinate 27,401,759 of OX380344.1, read as the reverse complement.
GTAACGAAATTTTACATACATATGTATTTCGACGTGCTGAATCCAATGGTGTAACGTTTATGTCCATAAGTCTTGTAGTTTTTGAGAGAATGGTCAAAAACTGTACGAGGAAAAAAAATTGGCGACAATTTTTCAAAAAAATAAAAATCGCTAAAAACTTGCTTAAATGTCATTTGAAACACGGGGAATTCAACCTTTCAGACCGCATCTCAATATCTTGCTTACTTTTCGAGTTATAGCCTCGGGAAAGTTGAAAATCTGATTTTTAAAATTGTTTGAAAACAGCAAATCTTCTAGGGGCTATAACTCAAAAACAAAGCAAGCTATTGATATGCGGTTTGAACGAGTGAATTCCCCGTGTCCGAAACTACTTGTATACAAATTTTGAGCTCATTTAAAGCAAATTAACTTTTTTGAAATTTTTTATTATTTTTCCAAGGGGTACCCCTTGGGATTTTTATGATTTTTAAACAAATTCCTCTAAAACTGTTTCTCGTACGAATAATGTAACGAAATTTTACATACATATGTATTTCGACGTGCTGAATCCAATGGTGTAACGTTTATGTCCATAAGTCTTGTAGTTTTTGAGAGAATGGTCAAAAACTGTACGAGGAAAAAAAATTGGCGACAATTTTTCAAAAAAATAAAAATCGCTAAAAACTTGCTTAAATGTCATTTGAAACACGGGGAATTCAACCTTTCAGACCGCATCTCAATATCTTGCTTACTTTTCGAGTTATAGCCTCGGGAAAGTTGAAAATCTGATTTTTAAAATTGTTTGAAAACAGCAAATCTTCTAGGGGCTATAACTCAAAAACAAAGCAAGCTATTGATATGCGGTTTGAACGAGTGAATTCCCCGTGTCCGAAACTACTTGTATACAAATTTTGAGCTCATTTAAAGCAAATTAACTTTTTTGAAATTTTTTATTATTTTTCCAAGGGGTACCCCTTGGGATTTTTATGATTTTTAAACAAATTCCTCTAAAACTGTTTCTCGTACGAATAATGTAACGAAATTTTACATACATATGTATTTCGACGTGCTGAATCCAATGGTGTAACGTTTATGTCCATAAGTCTTGTAGTTTTTGAGAGAATGGTCAAAAACTGTACGAGGAAAAAAAATTGGCGACAATTTTTCAAAAAAATAAAAATCGCTAAAAACTTGCTTAAATGTCATTTGAAACACGGGGAATTCAACCTTTCAGACCGCATCTCAATATCTTGCTTACTTTTCGAGTTATAGCCTCGGGAAAGTTGAAAATCTGATTTTTAAAATTGTTTGAAAACAGCAAATCTTCTAGGGGCTATAACTCAAAAACAAAGCAAGCTATTGATATGCGGTTTGAACGAGTGAATTCCCCGTGTCCGAAACTACTTGTATACAAATTTTGAGCTCATTTAAAGCAAATTAACTTTTTTGAAATTTTTTATTATTTTTCCAAGGGGTACCCCTTGGGATTTTTATGATTTTTAAACAAATTCCTCTAAAACTGTTTCTCGTACGAATAATGTAACGAAATTTTACATACATATGTATTTCGACGTGCTGAATCCAGTGGTGTAACGTTTATGTCCATAAGTCTTGTAGTTTTTGAGAGAATGGTCAAAAACTGTACGAGGAAAAAAAATTGGCGACAATTTTTCAAAAAAATAAAAATCGCTAAAAACTTGCTTAAATGTCATTTGAAACACGGGGAATTCAACCTTTCAGACCGCATCTCAATATCTTGCTTACTTTTCGAGTTATAGCCTCGGGAAAGTTGAAAATCTGATTTTTAAAATTGTTTGAAAACAGCAAATCTTCTAGGGGCTATAACTCAAAAACAAAGCAAGCTATTGATATGCGGTTTGAACGAGTGAATTCCCCGTGTCCGAAACTACTTGTATACAAATTTTGAGCTCATTTAAAGCAAATTAACTTTTTTGAAATTTTTTATTATTTTTCCAAGGGGTACCCCTTGGGATTTTTATGATTTTTAAACAAATTCCTCTAAAACTGTTTCTCGTACGAATAATGTAACGAAATTTTACATACATATGTATTTCGACGTGCTGAATCCAATGGTGTAACGTTTATGTCCATAAGTCTTGTAGTTTTTGAGAGAATGGTCAAAAACTGTACGAGGAAAAAAAATTGGCGACAATTTTTCAAAAAAATAAAAATCGCTAAAAACTTGCTTAAATGTCATTTGAAACACGGGGAATTCAACCTTTCAGACCGCATCTCAATATCTTGCTTACTTTTCGAGTTATAGCCTCGGGAAAGTTGAAAATCTGATTTTTAAAATTGTTTGAAAACAGCAAATCTTCTAGGGGCTATAACTCAAAAACAAAGCAAGCTATTGATATGCGGTTTGAACGAGTGAATTCCCCGTGTCCGAAACTACTTGTATACAAATTTTGAGCTCATTTAAAGCAAATTAACTTTTTTGAAATTTTTTATTATTTTTCCAAGGGGTACCCCTTGGGATTTTTATGATTTTTAAACAAATTCCTCTAAAACTGTTTCTCGTACGAATAATGTAACGAAATTTTACATACATATGTATTTCGACGTGCTGAATCCAATGGTGTAACGTTTATGTCCATAAGTCTTGTAGTTTTTGAGAGAATGGTCAAAAACTGTACGAGGAAAAAAAATTGGCGACAATTTTTCAAAAAAATAAAAATCGCTAAAAACTTGCTTAAATGTCATTTGAAACACGGGGAATTCAACCTTTCAGACCGCATCTCAATATCTTGCTTACTTTTCGAGTTATAGCCTCGGGAAAGTTGAAAATCTGATTTTTAAAATTGTTTGAAAACAGCAAATCTTCTAGGGGCTATAACTCAAAAACAAAGCAAGCTATTGATATGCGGTTTGAACGAGTGAATTCCCCGTGTCCGAAACTACTTGTATACAAATTTTGAGCTCATTTAAAGCAAATTAACTTTTTTGAAATTTTTTATTATTTTTCCAAGGGGTATCCCTTGGGATTTTTATGATTTTTAAAGAAATTCCTCTAAAACTGTTTCTCGTACGAATAATGTAACGAAATTTTACATACATATGTATTTCGACGTGCTGAATCCAGTGGTGTAACGTTTATGTCCATAAGTCTTGTAGTTTTTGAGAGAATGGTCAAAAACTGTACGAGGAAAAAAAATTGGCGACAATTTTTCAAAAAAATAAAAATCGCTAAAAACTTGCTTAAATGTCATTTGAAACACGGGGAATTCAACCTTTCAGACCGCATCTCAATATCTTGCTTACTTTTCGAGTTATAGCCTCGGGAAAGTTGAAAATCTGATTTTTAAAATTGTTTGAAAACAGCAAATCTTCTAGGGGCTATAACTCAAAAACAAAGCAAGCTATTGATATGCGGTTTGAACGAGTGAATTCCCCGTGTCCGAAACTACTTGTATACAAATTTTGAGCTCATTTAAAGCAAATTAACTTTTTTGAAATTTTTTATTATTTTTCCAAGGGGTACCCCTTGGGATTTTTATGATTTTTAAACAAATTCCTCTAAAACTGTTTCTCGTACGAATAATGTAACGAAATTTTACATACATATGTATTTCGACGTGCTGAATCCAATGGTGTAACGTTTATGTCCATAAGTCTTGTAGTTTTTGAGAGAATGGTCAAAAACTGTACGAGGAAAAAAAATTGGCGACAATTTTTCAAAAAAATAAAAATCGCTAAAAACTTGCTTAAATGTCATTTGAAACACGGGGAATTCAACCTTTCAGACCGCATCTCAATATCTTGCTTACTTTTCGAGTTATAGCCTCGGGAAAGTTGAAAATCTGATTTTTAAAATTGTTTGAAAACAGCAAATCTTCTAGGGGCTATAACTCAAAAACAAAGCAAGCTATTGATATGCGGTTTGAACGAGTGAATTCCCCGTGTCCGAAACTACTTGTATACAAATTTTGAGCTCATTTAAAGCAAATTAACTTTTTTGAAATTTTTTATTATTTTTCCAAGGGGTACCCCTTGGGATTTTTATGATTTTTAAACAAATTCCTCTAAAACTGTTTCTCGTACGAATAATGTAACGAAATTTTACATACATATGTATTTCGACGTGCTGAATCCAGTGGTGTAACGTTTATGTCCATAAGTCTTGTAGTTTTTGAGAGAATGGTCAAAAACTGTACGAGGAAAAAAAATTGGCGACAATTTTTCAAAAAAATAAAAATCGCTAAAAACTTGCTTAAATGTCATTTGAAACACGGGGAATTCAACCTTTCAGACCGCATCTCAATATCTTGCTTACTTTTCGAGTTATAGCCTCGGGAAAGTTGAAAATCTGATTTTTAAAATTGTTTGAAAACAGCAAATCTTCTAGGGGCTATAACTCAAAAACAAAGCAAGCTATTGATATGCGGTTTGAACGAGTGAATTCCCCGTGTCCGAAACTACTTGTATACAAATTTTGAGCTCATTTAAAGCAAATTAACTTTTTTGAAATTTTTTATTATTTTTCCAAGGGGTACCCCTTGGGATTTTTATGATTTTTAAACAAATTCCTCTAAAACTGTTTCTCGTACGAATAATGTAACGAAATTTTACATACATATGTATTTCGACGTGCTGAATCCAGTGGTGTAACGTTTATGTCCATAAGTCTTGTAGTTTTTGAGAGAATGGTCAAAAACTGTACGAGGAAAAAAAATTGGCGACAATTTTTCAAAAAAATAAAAATCGCTAAAAACTTGCTTAAATGTCATTTGAAACACGGGGAATTCAACCTTTCAGACCGCATCTCAATATCTTGCTTACTTTTCGAGTTATAGCCTCGGGAAAGTTGAAAATCTGATTTTTAAAATTGTTTGAAAACAGCAAATCTTCTAGGGGCTATAACTCAAAAACAAAGCAAGCTATTGATATGCGGTTTGAACGAGTGAATTCCCCGTGTCCGAAACTACTTGTATACAAATTTTGAGCTCATTTAAAGCAAATTAACTTTTTTGAAATTTTTTATTATTTTTCCAAGGGGTACCCCTTGGGATTTTTATGATTTTTAAACAAATTCCTCTAAAACTGTTTCTCGTACGAATAATGTAACGAAATTTTACATACATATGTATTTCGACGTGCTGAATCCAGTGGTGTAACGTTTATGTCCATAAGTCTTGTAGTTTTTGAGAGAATGGTCAAAAACTGTACGAGGAAAAAAAATTGGCGACAATTTTTCAAAAAAATAAAAATCGCTAAAAACTTGCTTAAATGTCATTTGAAACACGGGGAATTCAACCTTTCAGACCGCATCTCAATATCTTGCTTACTTTTCGAGTTATAGCCTCGGGAAAGTTGAAAATCTGATTTTTAAAATTGTTTGAAAACAGCAAATCTTCTAGGGGCTATAACTCAAAAACAAAGCAAGCTATTGATATGCGGTTTGAACGAGTGAATTCCCCGTGTCCGAAACTACTTGTATACAAATTTTGAGCTCATTTAAAGCAAATTAACTTTTTTGAAATTTTTTATTATTTTTCCAAGGGGTACCCCTTGGGATTTTTATGATTTTTAAACAAATTCCTCTAAAACTGTTTCTCGTACGAATAATGTAACGAAATTTTACATACATATGTATTTCGACGTGCTGAATCCAGTGGTGTAACGTTTATGTCCATAAGTCTTGTAGTTTTTGAGAGAATGGTCAAAAACTGTACGAGGAAAAAAAATTGGCGACAATTTTTCAAAAAAATAAAAATCGCTAAAAACTTGCTTAAATGTCATTTGAAACACGGGGAATTCAACCTTTCAGACCGCATCTCAATATCTTGCTTACTTTTCGAGTTATAGCCTCGGGAAAGTTGAAAATCTGATTTTTAAAATTGTTTGAAAACAGCAAATCTTCTAGGGGCTATAACTCAAAAACAAAGCAAGCTATTGATATGCGGTTTGAACGAGTGAATTCCCCGTGTCCGAAACTACTTGTATACAAATTTTGAGCTCATTTAAAGCAAATTAACTTTTTTGAAATTTTTTATTATTTTTCCAAGGGGTACCCCTTGGGATTTTTATGATTTTTAAACAAATTCCTCTAAAACTGTTTCTCGTACGAATAATGTAACGAAATTTTACATACATATGTATTTCGACGTGCTGAATCCAATGGTGTAACGTTTATGTCCATAAGTCTTGTAGTTTTTGAGAGAATGGTCAAAAACTGTACGAGGAAAAAAAATTGGCGACAATTTTTCAAAAAAATAAAAATCGCTAAAAACTTGCTTAAATGTCATTTGAAACACGGGGAATTCAACCTTTCAGACCGCATCTCAATATCTTGCTTACTTTTCGAGTTATAGCCTCGGGAAAGTTGAAAATCTGATTTTTAAAATTGTTTGAAAACAGCAAATCTTCTAGGGGCTATAACTCAAAAACAAAGCAAGCTATTGATATGCGGTTTGAACGAGTGAATTCCCCGTGTCCGAAACTACTTGTATACAAATTTTGAGCTCATTTAAAGCAAATTAACTTTTTTGAAATTTTTTATTATTTTTCCAAGGGGTACCCCTTGGGATTTTTATGATTTTTAAACAAATTCCTCTAAAACTGTTTCTCGTACGAATAATGTAACGAAATTTTACATACATATGTATTTCGACGTGCTGAATCCAATGGTGTAACGTTTATGTCCATAAGTCTTGTAGTTTTTGAGAGAATGGTCAAAAACTGTACGAGGAAAAAAAATTGGCGACAATTTTTCAAAAAAATAAAAATCGCTAAAAACTTGCTTAAATGTCATTTGAAACACGGGGAATTCAACCTTTCAGACCGCATCTCAATATCTTGCTTACTTTTCGAGTTATAGCCTCGGGAAAGTTGAAAATCTGATTTTTAAAATTGTTTGAAAACAGCAAATCTTCTAGGGGCTATAACTCAAAAACAAAGCAAGCTATTGATATGCGGTTTGAACGAGTGAATTCCCCGTGTCCGAAACTACTTGTATACAAATTTTGAGCTCATTTAAAGCAAATTAACTTTTTTGAAATTTTTTATTATTTTTCCAAGGGGTACCCCTTGGGATTTTTATGATTTTTAAACAAATTCCTCTAAAACTGTTTCTCGTACGAATAATGTAACGAAATTTTACATACATATGTATTTCGACGTGCTGAATCCAATGGTGTAACGTTTATGTCCATAAGTCTTGTAGTTTTTGAGAGAATGGTCAAAAACTGTACGAGGAAAAAAAATTGGCGACAATTTTTCAAAAAAATAAAAATCGCTAAAAACTTGCTTAAATGTCATTTGAAACACGGGGAATTCAACCTTTCAGACCGCATCTTAATATCTTGCTTACTTTTCGAGTTATAGCCTCGGGAAAGTTGAAAATCTGATTTTTAAAATTGTTTGAAAACAGCAAATCTTCTAGGGGCTATAACTCAAAAACAAAGCAAGCTATTGATATGCGGTTTGAACGAGTGAATTCCCCGTGTCCGAAACTACTTGTATACAGGGTTCGAAGATATATATCGATCGATATATATCATGATATTTATTTTGATATATATCGTCATATTTTTGCAATGATATATATCCATTATATAAAAATATCAAATAGTTTTTGAGATATAGCCTCCGGAGAAGTGAAATTTTTCGAATTTTTCAGTTTTTCTACTTTTCCGAGGCTATATCTCAAAAACTAAATGTGATATGAAAACGCGCTCAACGGCATTAATTTTCTCGTGCTTCAGTTAACTTATAAACAGGGTTCGAAGATATATATCCATTATACCTCTCATTATTACTTTCATTCATTCTGTTAAAATTATATTCTAAAGATAATTCTACTAACTTCACATCAACGACATAAATCCAAATTGTGTGCCATTTGTGATTTCATTAACGGCAAAGTCTGAACCATTTCCAAAATTTTTATTTGGTACTCATTTTAGAAATACAAATCCTTTAATATAGTGGAAAAGTTTAACTATCAATGAGTCAGAGTGGCCAAATAAAAGTACATTTATTGAACTATGTGAACAGTTACACACTGCTGTAGCAGCCACAGCAGGGCTGGAACGATATTTCTCCACTTTTGGCATTGTCCAATCTCAATTACGTAATCGTCTCGGTAACGACAAAGCCGGTAAATTCGTTTTTATGTTTAAATATTTAAACCAAAAAGAAACTACAAAAAAAACTAATTTAGATTGGATTTGGCCAAGTGAGTCTCTATCTGCAACGCTATGTTCAGGAAGTTCATCAGAAGATGATGATTTGCCACTATCTAGGATATAGGATTATTTAAATATTCTTACTATTATTAGTACTATATAATATTTGTGTATCCATCCAATGTATATTTACTTTTTTTCATTACCTATGTTAATTTTTTATTTAGGAGTAATAATTTATTTTGTATTTTCTATTGTGATAATAAATGTGTACAAAAACTAAAATTAAAAAATAAATATCCAAAAAGTGATATTTATCTGATATATATCCTATATATCAGATATTTTGATATTTATTATAAATATCATGATATTTACGAACCCTGAAAATGACCTAACGATGTATTTATTTTTCTAAGAATAATATTTATTAAGTGTCTTACATTTAACATCTCTACCAAGAAATAAATACTGGAATTTATATCCATGCCCCTAAAGAGATAAAGTTTAATATGCCCCCATAAATACGCGGTTTCAAACTACTGATGTAAACATATAATCACCAAATTCCCAAAAGTTAGTCACAACAATCTAATTTACATAATCTTAAAGTGTAAAGTCACAAATCAACAAAAAAATCCCTAAAAAAACAAATCCCGCACAATACAAGTTGCAAGTTATGCCGTCGACACAACCATTACTTTAAAGCCAAACTTGAGTGGCTTGGCTACCACTGTCTGTTTTGTGTGAGCTCTCGACACTGATTAAAGATAACTATGCGCATTGGTGAATGATGATTATTTAAAAATGATTAATATCATTTAATGTTATCCAGTGACACTTTCCAACGCCTACGACCGCTGAAAACAAAAAGAAATGCACCCACTAGTTTTCATCCGCACCTTAATAACAAGTGACTGTGTAGTCTGTGTTGTACAAGGGTCTCTAGATAACGTACGATGACAAAATTGTTAATATTTTAATGTTAAACAGAGAACAGGAATCATTTGTTTATGTACCATTGAAATGTTAAATTTTTATTGGAAAGAATATTTTCGAAAACAAAAACCTTTTTTCTAATTAAATGGTATATTGGTAAAATTGAGGGCGAGAGTAATAAACAAATGGATGGATATATAATTAAAGACTTGTTACATGAACAAAAGATTCAGAGTAGAAAAAATTAACGAGCTTTATGAAAGGAATTATGAATGTGGATGAAACAAAAAACATGTTTTATGTTGAATCCGATGAATACATATTTTAATAATCCGTGATAATGATTGAGTGGGACATTGCGCGATGTATTTATTAGATATACAGTGTGTTCCAAAAAGTTGCCACATCCCTGTTTATCGCTTACAGCTACCCATTTGCTTAGAGAACATTATTTAATCAGTCGAATATTTGTGATTTAAGTATAAGAAAAATTATTATTAACTTGATAAATTTACAAATAACAAACGATTTTTTATACATTTCGATTACAACACATGAGCTTTAATTTTAATTATTTATTATAAATAATTATTTTCTTTAGTACAATTTCTGTCATTATGAGATCTATTCTAATATGTAAGGGAGGCTGTGATAGTCATTGTTTCCATATAATTATGTTAATTAATGGCCAGTTTCACCAACATAACCTAAATTTTAAATTTGTTTTAAATTAATAAAAGCAAATCGAAGTTACAAGTCATATGGAATAATTGATATTGCTGTCAAACATACGATAAGCTTTTATATATTTAACTTGATGTGTTAAGTAAAAAAATATTAGTAACCACACATTTATTACATTTACATAAATATAATTAATCAAGAAAACAATGAGTAACATAATCTTCTGACATGTTAGTGTATATCTTTTATGTCTAATTTATCATTCGATTGTTATGTAAATTTCAACTAACAACAATATATTATTATATAAATTCTCCTATATTTTACAAGTAGATAATTATAACAGAAACATAACAGTTACTAAATACTTATTTCTCACAAATGAATTACGGTAAAACTTATAACTTTGATACAGCTGAAAAGAGAATAAAAATTGTAATCCAAATATATAAAAAAAAAATTGTATATATGGTATTTAAATTTACCAAGTTGGTTTCACCTCCGGTTAAACGGGAAGCTTCATAATTAAATTTTTCATGTAAATAATAAAATAAATATAAATATATCATCATGCCTTTTAATCATTACTGGGTGTGATAAATTTCTTCGCGTGAAGTGCGGTTACCAGCCGTAAAACCACGGCCCTCAAAGGTGTTAGTGGAGAGGGAGCCACTGGGGTAGTTTTTATGTGGTGAAAATTATTTGTCGGCTGTGGGAATCGAATCCGGGTTTTCAAATCCACAGGCCGACTAGATACCACTGACTTACCTACCCCATAAAACCGGGAAATAAAATTAAAAATAACAAACGCACAAACCGATTCAATAAAAAATAATAATCTTTCAGCAATTTAGGTATCTGCAATAATAAGCACGAAGTGTCTACTTTTTCAAACACTCTGTATATAATTATAGTTTAGTCAACCAAGATTTATTTACAGTGAAAAACAGACACATTAAAATATGATTGACACTATTGTACATCTCAGTTAGTATGTTAGTTTCACTTCAGTTGAAAAGTAAAAAATCCTGTGCTCAAGTTTCAACGATATGAAGAATATTTTAAAAAGTAACTACATACAAAAAATCTTCAGTTTTATTATTTCGCAAAAATCATTTGAAGATACCTCCTAAAAACCGAATTTTTAAAAGCTTATAATGACGTGTATAATATATGAACCCCTTTTACGATGAACTATAAAATAACAATATTATTCGCTATTTTCTTGTAAAAGCAATTTCAAAAAATATTACCTCGTACAAATATGAGACTTGAACTAAAAAACTAAAAGAGATAAACCTGCAACAACTTAAAATTTACCGAGAAAAAATGTAATATCATGAAATAAATTTTCATAAAAGAACACAGGGGTGGAGGGGGAACAATTTGATTTGCGCGTCAGAGTAAAACCCGCAACAAGTTTTCGCGTTTTCAGAATAAAGTTTCAGCCCAGCAGATTATCGATTCCGTCATATCTTCACGTCTACAAGGAACACAGCTCCGTTAGAATTTCATATTGTTCTAATAACATCGAAAATAAATTAATGTGGAGCGCCTCACGGCGGCGAAACGTAGAACTTGCGATTCAATTTGTCTGTGACGCCAACTTCGATCCAAAGGTAATGGTATTTGTGCCATCGCTTATGTAAATGAAAATGCACTTTTAATATAATTCGCGAAACAATTCCGAAACAATTTTCATTTAAAGATAGCGAGCAATAAAAGTACGAGCGCTTGAATTCGATGTGCTTTGATGCTGCATTCAAGCGAAATTCGTTATATAAAGATAATCAAGTATTTCAAATATTTATAGTGTTTTCTGCACTGGATGTACGGTTAGGAATTAAATTTTTATAGCGTAATACAAAATTCTAGAGATTCATACTACATTTACTCTTTTTGTAGGTATTTATCTATTTTAAAATGCTGCAATATTAACTACCAAACAATAAAGAAAATCATTTCAAGATTATATTATTTGTACTTAAGATTTTATTTCATTCTCATATATATCTTCTAGGGGTAGGTGTGTCTCAGTGGTATCGAGTCGGCCTATGGATCTTGAGAACCCTGGTTCGATCCCCACAGCCGACAAACAATTTTCATCAATTTAAATCTATCCCTGTGGCTCCCCCTCCACTAATATCTTTGGATGCCGTGATTTGGCGGCTAGTAACGGCACTTAACGCGACAAATATATCACTTACCGAGATCTGCTTAGGCAGAGTACCACACCCAGTAATGATGATATATTTAATTATCTTCTAGCAATTATTTATTTATTTGCTAATTGCTATCAAGTTTCTTATACATCATGTTTCAAGTTTAATACATCATATTTACATGAGAATTTACAAAGTATATATAGGACCCAATAGAATCACGAATTTGTATAAATATGAACCAATAAAATGCAAGCTGTTTTTATAGTTTTCCACTAATGAAATTAATAAGTGATATTTTTTCTGCGTAATTAAATCTCCTTGATTACCAATAAATAAATGCTATATTCATAAACGACAATTGAAATTAATCTATCGAAATGATAAATCCTCGATGGGGAACTGCTTCTACAGAACAAATTTTTGCTTGTTAAATTCTCACGCAAAATATAATTCGTAATAAGATAATTGTCAGATAATATTTTGACATGAATCTAAATTCGTTGCTACATAAATAGGATATATATCGGATGTCAAAATATTATCACATATTTATATTAGTTACGATAATTTCTCAAAGATATTAAAGACAAGTTAAATTTTGAAACTGTAATTAGGAATTTATAACCAATTATATTTTAAGGGCCATATTACCCATCTCTGGATAAAGTTTCCAGTATCTATCAGCGGAACAAGTAAAATATATCGCATTGAAATCATAGCATAAATTATTCTGGATGCCATTTTCTGATGCAATATTTATTAATCTACCGATATTTATCCTTAAATAATTTAATTATTATATCACATAATAAATTAATTTTACAAGTCCTAGTTATGTAATTTAATCTTAATAAGGTAGTATTTGATATTTATATGTTACAATTAAATTTTTTAATGCATGGAGGAAGTGTTAATGTAGTCGAAACGAGTATCATGTGTCAGGATGAGAATGTTGACGTGAACTGATTTTTTTTATGAATCTTTTAGTGGATGCTCTACGAATGTTTCAGGGGTTTATGCTACCCCATTTAATGTTATGTATGTATCTATGATGAGATTATTAAAATAGTAATCTCTAAAATAAAACACTTACGGAAATTTGCTAAAATGATTTTTTTCTTATTTTTAGGTGTTTAATTTAATTGTGTTTAATTCAGTTTCAAAAACAAGCGCAGGAAGATACTCCCTTTCTTCCTCATCTTTTTTACTTCATTTTCAGTTTTTACTATACAGTGTGTATCTGCAATTGTGTTAAATGTATTTTTAAACAAGCGCAGGGATGCTGCCTTCATTTCTTATAGATTCGTTGTTAGAGAAGTGGGCGTAAGTGAAGATTTACGAAACTGGTGTACAGGAGCGAATGGATGAATGTTTGTTGCGTGTTGATGGATTTTGGTTGTGAGAAAAGAAAGAGTTTGTATGGAGGAAGTGTTAATGTGGTCGAATCGAGTATCGTGTGTCAGGATGAGAATGTTGACGGGTTCGTTTAATGGGATATAGCGTGATATATGTATGTATGTATGTAATTTACGGTTTAAATTTAGAATATTCTTCATACTCAATATACTCAGCACAACATGAAATTATACCCAATTACTGTACAAGAAATATTTATTTACTACAGCTACCCTGCACATCAAGAACTTTAAGCCTATAGCTTTTAGTGGAATACGAATCATTGTTCTTGATATACACGTCAACTGAAGTCAGTGAGGTTTGAATGCATGGCCTCTTCCTTATTAATTAATAAACGCAAGTTTTTACCCCGGTTGTATTCACTGGACTAAGATTATTTGTTGTATTATAATCGGTACTACTCGGACGCAGTTGCAGTTTTGGTTATAAGTTGAAGTTAGTAATATTTTAAACTTAAAAATTCTCAATAATGAGACAATAATTTTAATAAGACATGCAAAATTTGTAAATACAAAATGCAAAGAAATGTATCATTTCTAATGGCATTCAATTTCTAGTCGAAAGTGTTATTTAAAAAACTAGACTGGAGATAACATCAGAAATATTAAATGGAAGCAGTTTATACTCATAATTAAAATAATTAAAATAAGCATAATTATCATATGCGTTCATGCGTACATAGTTCATTGTGAATACAATTTAACTAATTACAATCCTTTATAATTTTGCGTTTATGTTTCAATGTAGATATACATTTTTAATATAAAAGAAATATTTCAGTATTTATTGCTAGATTCAGGTCAGTGGTTTAATAGAAAAAATATAGTTCTTCTTATTTTTAAAGTGGAACAATTCTAGTTTAATAAAAAAGTTTTTTGACTCACAATACAAAATATCTCTTCCTAAAACCATAAAATTATAAAATCTACATACGTGAAGATTTCTCTGGTCGCAGTTTCGTATCTTTGCCTTGAATTACAAAAATCCTTCGGACATTCGCACAGAACCCGCGATGTTTATTCGCAACAACGTTAGTAAACTACAGACGGTTGTTATTTCATTTTGTTTCGACATTAAATCAGTTCATTTGCATTAACATGGCGTTTACAACGCAAGCATATAAATACATGCCGAACGCGATATAAACTTGCGATCGTACATGAACCCCCGGCCCAGCTAGTCGCCTTCCATTAACAAACTTCATCAGCACTGCTCAGAGCAGCATCGTAAAAATACGAGATACGTGAAGATGAAATTACTTTTTATCTTGTTCAATGACTAACAACTAATGTTCAAATCAAACATCTGTGATTTCTGCTCACGATTTTCATTTTAGTTGTTGTAAATATGGTAAAATAAGATATGCTTTTTATTCTTATCGTTCCTAACTAAAACATATGGTTTTTTTATTCTTATTTATATTTATATATATTCACAATCCTATGGATGTGACGCAATTTAACTGCAAAATCTACTTAAAATATGGCATCTATTTAATCTGAAAAGACAGAGTTGGGTACATAAAATGTTGTTAACTACGCGAAAAAGTTGAATTAGAATAAAAAACGTATCTAAAAAATATAAAAAAATTTGACAGTTCAATATTTTAAAACATTCTTATTTATGTAGTATACATTAAACTAACAATTATTTGATGTAAATATTATTTTTCTATTAATATTTAACTAACAACAAACATTTTAATACTGATATTTATTTATTTATGTTACGCTGTACAACAGGAACTTAATCCCAATTACAGTACAGGGTCCGCACTCACCGAGCCGCAGTGTGATAGTTCATATAATTTTTAGCTTGAGTGAGATTCGAACTCAAAATCTCCGGATTTGAATTCCATATTGCTATCCACACCACCGTACTAACGGATAAATAATTATAACATAAAAATCAGAAAATATGCAAAATATAGTGTCAGCCATCTTGGCCATTGTTAACTTTTAACATGGTGTTAGCTAATAAGATAGTTAACATCGCTTTATGTAACCGGGCCTAAGAATTTGGTAAAAATAAAGATTAGAGATAGGCTAATAGGCTAATAAGTAGAAATTGTGTCTCTCCAAGTAAAAGTTTGCGAGTTCAAACCTCGTTCACTTCAACTTACATTAAAAAAATCGATTATGTAAGGATTCCATTATAGCATGTACTCCCCGCGTTCTGTAATTGAGATGATTGTTTTTGTTTTGTAGAATAACTAAATAAATAATAATAAAGTATGTTGATATATACGTATTTATTTCTGATTTCCACTTCTATTCTATAACTCGATTATTATCTGTTCCCGATCGATAAATTCATAATAACTACCCTTATTTTTCATGATTACTCTGTAGATTACAACCATTTCCGCATTCTGTGACCCAAAAACATTTATTCTGTTATCTTTATTTTACTTTTATTCATTTTGCTCTCGTACAAAAAATATCACTTTAGAATCACATTTTTTACAAAGTTGTCAGTGAGCTGTCATAATTTTCTTTTTTATAAGTACAACTAAGCATATAAAAAGGGAAAAATGCTTGAAAATGATATTAAAATGCCAGGGTAAATTATTCTGGTCATAATGGCTAATAGCACAAGCTCTGTTTTTAGCTGTTTTAAGAGCAGAGTATTTGGGTGTTTTAGCTATCTCTAACATGTTAAAATCATGCTCTTAGAACACTCAAAACAGAGCTTGTGCTGCCAGCCAATATGTTTAAATAATTATGATAATCTATATAGTAATCGTTAAAAAGTTGTTACTAACATATCGATTGATTACTGATAATGATCGAGTACCAGAATATGAGAAATGGGAAATTCATGTAAAATTAAATACAAATATTAAATTATTAGAAAATCATGGTTCATTTTATAAATCAGAAAAATTTAAAACTTTGATCTATAACTATAATTAGGGTTGTGCATTTGACTAGTCAAATATTTTTCGGTCAATTGACCAAGAAACATTTAATAAAAATCACAATTAAAATTGTATTTTATTTATATAGTACTGTTTACTACATCCAATATTACTGAAAATGAAAAACCAACAACAACTAATAAACAAAACTACATCATAAAGGAGAAAATAAAGTAAAAGACGTAATGAAATGAAATAATATGTATTTACGTTATTTGTAAGGTAAAATAAGCAAATTCTCCAGAACCCAGAATACCAAACTAGATATATTCATGTAATAATAGTACGAGAGTAGCTATTTCTATTGAACAACAGATGTCGTGGCGGTTACATTTAGATTATTTGACCGTATTATTTGGCCGTCAAATATTTTTGGTCAATTGACCACGGTACAACCCTAACTATAATACATATATCATGAATCTAACTCTAAATATAAAGCTGCTCATATTATATTAGAGTAATATTAAATTTCCAAGCAATAACATCCACGCATTTTTTCATGTTTCAAACACCTGGTTTGTCGTTTGTTGATCCATTACTTAAATAGTTGTGATATTGTAAGTATAGAATTTGACTCACATAAAATGATTATATTATATTCTCATTCAATAATATACTATTAAAAAATAAATGCTGGGATAAAATGAAAAATAATACATCTATCAGTGAAGTGAAAAAAATATCAAAATCATAACAAAAATTGTACGAAAATTATATTAACAATCTTTTGTTATTTTTTTATTTCTTGGTTTTATGGGGTAGATGGTTCAGTGGTATCGAGTCGACCTGTATATTTGATTCCCACAGGCGACAAATAATTTTCACCATATTAAAACTACCCGTACACTAATATCTTTGAGGGCTGTGGTTTGACGGCTTTTAACAGCACCTTACGCGCATAAATATATCACTTACCGAGATCTGCTTCGGCAGTGTGTCACACCTAGTAATGGGTAAAAGGCGTGATGATATATTTATTTATTTCTCGGTTTATCTCAATATTGTACTATATTTATTTGAAGCTCTCCAAAATAATTTGAGAAATAATATGTTCCTTCTAAACGCCTATGGCCGTCTTTTTGTTTAATAATATACCGTCTTGTATTTCATGTGTTTACATACATTTCATTTACAGATCTAATAAAAGTATCACGTTTAAATATAAGTACAGAATATATTCCTGTAATATTAAATAAGGTATCCATACAAAGGTTTATGTTATTTATCCAAGTATTCGTTATTGCCGTTCGTAGAGAAAATATCGCTCCTTGAAGATATAACATAACTGTCTTCATATTACAACCACTATGTTCTGCTCCGTTGTAATAAACTGTTAAAAATTGTTGTAGCACTTAAACAAGGTAAAAATTCTTCGCAAAATGAACAAATGCAATAAGAGAGACAATTTAGCAGAGCAAAAGAATGTTATATTTATTAAATAATAAAATTAAATTAGGTAAATTGCTCAGAATATAATTATTTCAAATATTTCGCAAATACTTGAGAATTACACTTATTTCTGTAATTAAAACAAGAAGAAAGAATTTCATGTAAACAGTGCATATGATTGTAGTTGTACAAGAATTCACAAAGTAATTCTACCTTTGAAAAATTAACATTTCATTTTAAAAAAATCAAGCTTTACAACTTTTGTAACACAATTTTATTTTTAAATATTTCTGTAAGCATATTTGTTTGAAATAAGTAAACTTTATTAAAAAGGAATTTATTTTTTTATTTATTTATTTATTTATGTTACGCTGTACAACAGGAATTTAATCCCAATTACAGTACAGGGTCCGCACTCACCGAGCCGCAGTGTGGTAGTTTATTAATTAAGTATGAAGCACATCTATGAAACATTTTTAATTAAATTGCACCACTGACATCTTTGAGAACGGTGATATGACAGGAGCTAAACAACATGTAATGCGCAAAAATATTAGATACATAGATCTACTAGAGCACTAGTGTTAACTTAATTTTATCCGGACTGCAGATCCAATCAAGGCTATGCTTAGAGCCCGAGACATCATTTTATGTTACATAATTAAACAATAATTTATATTTTTATTTTTTAGAAATAAATAAATAAAATAAATATATCATCACGTTTTTTACCCATTACTCTGCCTAAGCAGATCTCGGTAAGTGATGTATTTTTTCGCGTGAAGTGCGGTTACCAGCCGTCAAATCACGGCCCCCAAAGATGTTAGTGGAGGAGGAACCACAGGGGTAGATTTTTTAAATTGTTGAAAATTGTTTGTCGTCTGTGGGGATCGAACCAGGAATCTCAAGATCCACAGGTCGACTCGATACCACTGTACCACCTACCCCATTTTTTACATTTGCTGTTTATTTGCTATGATACGAAGTATACAGGGTATTTCTATACCTCTGCACGAAACTTTAATGACATATAATTTGATATACTGATTATAGAACAACAAAAATTTTTTGAAATTTGCTAAAATTATGGTATTTCATTCTTAGCGAACATTTTTAGTGTCACTGGTCACATATACTAACAGCATATCTAATAATTCACTGTTGCTATACATTTTTCTCAAATTTTTCCCACAAAAACTTATCCTTTCAATACCGTATAGGAAATCAGACTCAAATAAAAATAAGACATTACACCAGGTACCTACATAATAACTAATTATTAAATGATTATTTGTAGCCAGTGTTTATACTTTTATTTCGTTAGTAACATAATTATAAATAATTAAATGTACTATTAAACCAGTGACACTAAATGAATGAAATACCCTCATTTTTGCGAACTTCAAAACAATTCATTTTGTTCTATAATCAGTATATCAAATTATATATGTCATTAAAGTTTCGTGCAGAGGTATAGAAATACCATGTATATTTCGTATCATAGCAATAAATAGCAAATAATATTCAAGTAAATAATAAAAATAATTGTTTAATTATATAATATAAAATGATCCTGACTAAAAGTGCTAGAATGACTAAAAATGTTTTCACTTTTTAAAATTCTAGTCACCTACTATCGTAACACTGTTATACCCACATCATATTTGCTTTATTTTTATTTATTTATTATCTATAATAACATTTTAAATTTCGTTGTATCGAATTTATATTAGGTGTTTTATTACTTACCGAATCATAATTAAATTTTCGTAATAAAATAAAATTTCCTGAGAAAAAATTCTTTCAAAGTGAATCATAAGTCATAACAGTAAACCCAAAATTTAATAATCTTACTTTGACAATAAAAATGTTATATTCACAAGCCACAAAAACAGTATAATGCAAAATGCAGCACACAGACTTCAAGGTCCAAAAACAAAATTAACAAAAGTCATATATCAGCAAAGCCCTTAAATTTACGACCTCTGAGCATTATTATTACAATATAAAACACTGGTTGACTTTAATTGTGCTGCTCAATAAATAAATTCCAGGTATTTAGGTAGAGAGCTCGCCGAGGACGTATATTGGATGCATTCGTTACGCAAATTGTTTTTGTTTTTAGCACGAACGCTTGTTTTTGTCACAGCACCCTACGCCCAGCTCGGATATTACACACATACATCTCGCTAGTCGTTAACACCCCCACAATTTAATAATTACATACCGATGTTTAAACCGAGTTACTACACTCTGATAGTTAGCTAAAATCAATCGTTGTTCTTCTTGTCATTCGTAATTTTAATTGAAAAACTTTTTAATTAATAATTTTAAAATATTTAAAACTAGTTTCAAGTAATACAGAATGTTCCAAAACTTATGCATAAAATTTAAATCGCATATATTATTTATTATTGATTATGAAAAATATTTTTTTTAATTTACAAAAATAAGAGCAGTTTACTAGAAGTAAACATTTTTGCTACCACTTGTAAGCTCATTATTGGTAATAATATTTATAAGGAAATTATAATTGTAAATATTACAAATAGTTAGGCACCTGCTGTTGTATAATGAATAACTTAACATACATACATATACAGGATGTTTCACAACTTATGGCACAACTTAACAACATATAATAATCAATGAACTGATTATGAAATAGAAAGAATTTTTTCAAAGTTCGCAAAATTAATTGCACATTACATGAAGTAAACATTTTTAGTGCCATTGGTTTGAGAGTTATTTCTAATATATTAATAATTAAATTTTAATTATAAGATAGGCATTTATCTGAAGTATAAAGAATAAATGGATTATTGCAGTGTTTATAATTATAATTTAATTACATTAGAAATAACTATGAAACTAGAGGAACTAAAAATGTGTACTTAAATAAATCATCCTTAATTTTGCGTATTTTCAAGAAATGAACTTTTTGTTTTATGATCAGTATGTCATATAATATAAACCAATAAGCTATAGGGATAATTTTTAATGTTACGAAAATTAGTGCTTGTAAATCAACAGAAAGGTAATTATATATGTATATTAAATTATATGTTATACTGTTTTTGAATATATCTTTTAGTTTAGAAAATTTATAATTTATTCATTTCGCAAATAAAGCATTTTCCCTCCTATTGGTTTATCTATAATAACAATATAATTGTACTAATTTAATAATTAATTTTCTGTTATTTGAAATGCTCTATTAAATTTAGTGCTTTGTTTAAATATCATTTCGAAATGTCTGTTCGCTATCTTAGCAATTCAAACTCAGAGATGTCTGAACCATTTAACAGAAGCATACTAAACTGATGTTAGAATATTAGAGGCATGAAATTCTACAAGCATCTTTCATTTTCGCCTCGACTAAATGTTTACAGGTCAAACAAGAATGGGAAGTGTATTTAAATAGGCCCAATTAACGGAAAGTCACGAGTCGGGTCGGCCTTAGTACACACTAACATGTTCCTGTTCCCAGCACATTTAACACGTTCGTGAATGAGGCAAGCTGAATTTCACGGTTCATCTCATGTTGGATGCTCCCAATTACTTTCACAGAAAATCACTAAACTGTTCATGCAAATGCATATCTCAGTTTTAATTTAACAGTTATTTGCACCTGCAAACTTTATTTATTTACGCCACACAACAGGAAATTAAAACCAATTACAGTCCAAGCGAACTACAAGCTTTACGACAAAAATAGAAATGCCGCTATTTCAATCGCACAAAATCATTTCATAATTTTACTGCTACTCGTTTGTATCTCTATTGTGACACTATTTTACTATTTGTACAATAGTACAGTAACACCATGTGGTCTCAGATTAACTCAAATGTATTGACTTTTTAAATTATAAGTTAAAGTCAGCGAGGTTGGAACCCGCGCGCTTACGTCTGCAAATAAAACCAGGTAATAATTTTGTCGGTAACTATCTATACGATATACTGTTTCTAAATATATATGAACAATACGCCTAGAAATTAAATAAAAATTCAAAACTGAATAAGATCATAATTCATATACATCGATAATTTATAAGTAATTAGATGCAATCACGATATCTATAAAAATTTGGATTTTGATTGTAATATTTTAATTTAGTGTTTAGTCTGGAAATTAAATGCTGTAAAATACTAATTTTATTGGAAGTAAAGTTGACATATGAGAAATCTGATATGAGTTCTCTCTAGCAATTATCAATACAATGGAGTATAATTTATTAATTGTACCTAGTTATAACTAGGTAGTAGGGAATGGAATTCCTGTCCTGTAAACATTTTTGAGCGGTAACAAGCTCGCGATTAAGTACTTAAAACTATTAATCAAGTAAATCTCCTTCTGAATTACTGATCTAACATAAATATACACGTTGTCCTACCTTATTTTCGCGTCATAAATTTCCGTATTCCAGGTTGTGCTGCAGGCCTCCACTTCACAACGGCACTTCACTATAAATATTAATTATCTTTGTTACGCTCTATTTCACTTTTGATAAAATAAAACAGTTATATTAGTCCACTCACAACCAAACGCTTACAACTGGCCGACACGAATTAACAAACTGCATTTGCCATGCTTTATTCCACGAGACTAATTATTAAATCGCGCAAACACTTGTTCGTGCTCAGTCATTTATGAAACTTCCTTCATTTCATTTGTTATATTGTAACTGTATTTGATAAACTGACAAAAATATTATCATTCATTTTAATTGAAGAAACATCTGTATACTGATTACATTAAAAACATTTTAAGATTTCAATTAATTTTGAAATAAGATTTTAATCACTGTACATAATATTATAATTAATGATGCTAATGACCAATTATTTAAATAAAAATCGAAGCATTTAAGAATTAAAAGATTTAAAATAGTATTTGGGATAATTATGTACCCTTATATAATTTTTTGTCGAGAATGTATGGCTACTGCGCAATGCTAATATATTACACACAGATTGCAGGTTTCAAATTTCACGCGTTTGGAACAAACTTTGATAATTTATGATGAAAGATCGAATATTCATAGGCCGTTCTGTGAAAACAAAGTTTAAATCATCCAAAGTTAAAAGTTTTTATCGTCGAACAGTTGTGTCACGTTAGAATGAAACGTCGTACCTTAACAAACAAGTTCTGGATTTTAAACTTACATCTGCTACAGCTTACGACCATGTTCCGAAATTTCCCGCAAAGTTTACGCTAGCGTTTACGAAGTCGAGATCTTCGATTCTATGCGATAAGTCGCCAAATTGTTGAAGACAATCAGCTTGAAACGTAGCATGAAATTACGGACGATTTGATGTTCTGGGAAATTCACGATCTCACTGAAATTGTCCACTAAATATAGTGGTTGATATATTCATTGACTTAAGATCGAAACACGGAAAAACGAGATATTCGAGCTTTTATGATCATAATAATGAGTCTAATACTAATAATTGCATTGTTTTGTCTTGACATTTGACAGTTGCGTGATTATTACCAGCATGCTATTTCTATCGATTCGAGATATTAAGTTAATTAAATTAATTGGTAAATAACTACTCCCATGCATAACATTAAGCAATGTAAAAGCTCGTTATCGATCATTAAAATCATGAAATCACAAATGCTCGCTATTTTCCAACGGAAATATGTTGTTTACTGGGAAAACATTTTTTTTTAACTTACCAGTCCTAAATACTGTAAAAATATAGGATTACAAAAACAGAACATACATTACAAACAAAACGAAACCAACAGATACATAAAAGCTGAGTAGTTTGTGGTCAATATTTATTTGAAAGTATTATTTGTATTAATTATATTTTTTATATATTTATAGATAAAAGAAATGAATGAAAAGGATATAACTAGATTCGCCAAATTTATGATCAATTTTTGGAAAATCTAGCAATGGTCATTTAATAACAAAACTGTGTGTATTTGTACATTTTTATTTATAATTTAATGTAAAATAATAAAATATTTATTGTACGTAATAATATAGCAGAGAAATAAATTATAAAATAAAACTTTTTCATAATCATATTTGTGTTTGCATGTAAGAGTTGTATAACAAGCAACACAAAAATTAACAAAAATAAAATCACACCAATCTGCAGTGTTAAAACACGGTACTCTACTCGAGGCCTCATTTGGTTATTAAAAAGAAATTAATAGTAAAATAAAACAAAAAGAAAACGGTACATACCCGAGTCCACCGCGCTCGCATCCAGATTTAAAAAAGCAAATTACAAAAATAAGATGGATTTTATTACATATATATATTTATTATTTTCATGTACATTGAGTTGGTATACTTTGGGCAAATATCATTGAATTTACAGTATTAAATACGAATAGTCAGCCGTTCCATAGCTCTACGCTTTACGCGTTCTCAGAATAGGCCAGAGCGTATCTCATCCTTAAAAATCAAACCGAATCATTTGCAGCGCGAACGAAAGAACGAATGAGATGAGACGCACAATGCAGAACGTAGATGAGACGCGATGAAATACGAAACGGAAACGAGTGGCGGGGAGCGGGAACGAAAGCGCGTCCTTGGCTCAGGCTACAAAATAAAGGGCAACCAAAGCAAACATTTCATAAATAAACAGAAGTCTACAGTGATCTCGGGTGTCGGTTCGACCGCGCGCTCTCGAGGCTCAGGAACGCACGGACGTCGTACTTGCATACAGTTGCACCTTCAGTATACTTCAGCCCGTTTCAGACTGCTTTGTCCTCTACCACTGTGATGCGAAGCGAGTTTCAAGTTACAGAAATGTGCATGCACAGACCTCCGAATCTGATAATAGGAGAACCGTGACGTGCGCAAAACTAACTACTAAACCTGGAAGAACACGGCAACTCGAAACGGGCGTACGGTACATTCAATCGTACTACTAACATAACATTAAAATAAATATTATTTTTGTTGTTTCATTCTTACACATCTGGGTGGGTTCAATCAACATAATCCATTACAATAGATGCGAATAGGTGAATAATTTTCGTTATACATAATAATATATAATATACTTTTTGTTTCCTTATATACCTTCACAATTTCGATCCAATGGCAACTGATAGTGTCTGCACAAACTGAAGTACACACTGCCGCACTCCGCACACGGTGTTCAGACTCTAGTTGGTGGATGGTTTACAAGTCTGACTCGCCGTACAGCGCCGTGGAGAATGACATATAGTCCAGCGCTCCAGGAACGGCATTGACGCCCTTGAAGGGTGGCATGCGCTGGATGCAGTACTCGGCCTGGTCAGGAGGCAGCTCGCGTCTCAGCTCGTCAGGCAAGATGTATGGCTACAATTAAAATACACACATTTTAAATCATACATTTTCATAATACAATATTCTATAAACTACTACAAAGCCTAACATTCAAAAAGCAAACTATACGACATCTATATTAAAAATACTAATTTGATCAAGGTTTTAAATTTACTGTATAAGATTAATAACTACAAAGATTTTAATAACTATTGACACATCAAACTTACAAATTAACCAAACGATTTTATGAAAAGTAGAAAAATAAAGAATATAACAAAATTTTGTGGCACGATCCATCATAGTAGATTTTCAGCATTAATTTGAAAATCAATCTGGAAAGCCAAAAAGCTGTACTAATTTTTAGAAATAAACATAAGAGAACTCAGTTTAAAAATACTCATACGTCAAAATTTTGTTGTTCAAGATCTGTAATAAAAATTATCTTTTTTCTCACCTTATCAGCAGCAAGGATGCGGAAACTATCAATAACTTGTTCCGCTGTATCAGTGTCGGTGCTCTCCCTTGTCATAAAGTCGAGGAAGGCATCAAACTGAACATATCCGGAGTTGTTGGGGTCTACGACCGCCAAAATCCTCTGGAAGTCAATATCGCCCTGGCGGTCCTTGCCGATGGAGTAGCCAAGGGACACCAGGCACGACTTGAACTCATCAGGAGCCAAGCGACCTGTCCTGTTCTTGTCAAAGTGATTGAACGATGAGCGGAATTCGTTCAATTGCTCCTGTGTGATACCCTTGGAGTCACGGGTTAAGATCTGGTTCTCTACTTCGTTGATGTTGCGGTTGATGGAGGTCAGTAGCTGTTCCCAGCCGACGCGTAGAGTTTCCATCGTGTATTGTGTATACCTGCACGAAACAATAATATTTTTATATAGAGGAACAATTGTACTTATTTAATGTATAACAGGATTAATAAAATGTTTCATTTATTAAATAGATATATTAATAGAAACCAACTCCTCTGAATACATACCTAGGAGTTTTATTTCCTCTTAAATTTGTGTTGCCTAACAGAAGACTGAGAAGCAAGCTTATTTGTCACAATATTTCTGACATATTAAAATAAAATTATCTGTTATTTGTGCATTCATGATAAAAATAATATTAATAAAAAAATATATTGCTACATTTATGCATAATAAAATAAAGTTTAAATTTGTGTACCTGTTTTCAAAGATCATGCCTTCCTGTACAGCTTGGTGAATCTTCTCGAGTTCTTCAATATGAGGTTTGTAGGCATAAACGCCCTGTTCGTATTCCTTGAGACGGTGCAACTGGTCTTCCAAAGTGCCATGCAGACCCATGCCAATGGCGGTAACAGCATCCAATTGTCTCTCGATCCAGGGTCCAACAGCGTTAGCTTTCTCCGCGAACTGTCTGCGCAACATTTCATTGTCTGCAACAAAAAAAATTATAATAATTTTGTTCTTTTGCTAGCAAAATATAAAAAACTTACTTTGTTGTTTCCTAAGCTCGGCCTGAAGGGTAGCATCTCTCTGGGGAACCAATTGTTTGACATCGGACCACTTCCTGGTTAAATCCTTTTAAAATAAAAATAATTATTTTAGTTTTAGTCAAAATTAATGAAGCAAGTGGAATCAGCTTGTGATATGGATGAGTGCTTAAACTTTTTACAAGAACTAAAATGATAAAAATAATTTCACTATACAAAAATCAAATGAAATAAAGAAATTATAATTAAAAATTAAATGACATAAAATTTTCGTTTACCGCAATGTGCCAATTAAAATGAATGAATGATGCGATGACGGTGAATCCAGAGATACAAAATTACCTCTAGATCACTAGTGATTCCTTCCTTGGCAGCAAAATGTCAGTATTAATAAAACAAAACATTGTTGAACCGTTTCGATAACAACAACCTAACTCACGTTTGCTGTGAGAGCAGTGTAGGGATTCTCCAATCCACCAGGGATCTGGTGCTGCTTGACGATGGTTTCTACCTCACGAACCAAACCAACAATGCTTTGGTATTCTTTGTCAGCTTCGCCAAGAGTGGCCTTGAAATGAGCGTGAGCATCGATAAGGCCTTGAATCTCCTCCATGGTGTGAACGATGAACATGTCCACGAGATCCTCGCGGGTGCCGTCCAACCAGTTGTTGAAAGGCGCGGCGCGCTTTGCGAATTCCAAGTGCAAGATGTCGATCTTCTCCAGGATGCGTTCGGCCTCATCCAGAGCCTGGCGACGACGCTGGGTCAGGGCTCCCAGACGGTCCCATTGGTCGCAGATTCTCTGGCAACGAGCGTTTACACTTACGCTATCGTGGTACTCAAGGGTGCTAAAATAAAAAATAAAATTATGTACTATACAATTTTGAAATAAAAAAAAATGTTCTAACATTTTAACTGTAGAATATTTTACAAAAATAGAAAAACTTTGTTGAAAATGATTATGATGTAAGAGATGAAATGTGGAGCAAGTAAAATTAGATTTTTATTTTTTCTATTTAATTAAAAGTTATGATGCATGAAAAAGTCCAGGGTTAATTTCATTATATTATAAAAATATAACAGAATTCATGCGTGAAAGTTATTTTTCAATTTTTATAGAAAACTATAAAGGTTGTCTGCAGGATATGTTGCAACAATTTTGGAAAGAAATCGGAAATTAAATATTACGAGCAAACCATTTATTATTTTTAAAATGGCAGAGACGTGGGAGAGTGTTATTTATCACACATAGGTACTTATATTTTTAATGTTATTTTAGTGGTTCGTCTACGCCCACTACGCATTCTCTAGACGTATTTAATTTGTTTGTATTTGTAGTTGGGACATGAGAAATTTGATTTATCTTGGCACAATGCCTATGTTTCATTGGATAATAAATAACTATGAAGCCACTGGCACAAAAATAAAAATAAAATTAGATTCCAGTTAGCCTAATATGTGACAGTCCGAATTCATATTGTTTTCATTCATAAAATTATTACTGTTTAATGAACTGTATTGTTATTTTAATTACATAAGACAAACTATATAGACGATATAAAACGGCACTGATTAATATGTTACGATAAACAAAAATAAAACAACAATATTTAGACTTTGTTAATTTGATAATCATAAAATAAATCTTATTGTCATTCTTATTATTATTTGAATCGTTACTATAAAGTTTTAAAACTTAAAATACTATCATAAAACTTTTCAAATATTTTTTCCTAACTTTCTGCCTTAGGTTATTAAAGAAATGAAGATTAAATAACAATTTCTATGCAAATTCTTACTTAAGTTCCTGAGCAATAGCAGCAATCTGTTCAACACGGTCCTGATGGGCGGCAAGATCGGACTCGAAGGCTTCGTGCTTCTTCTTTAGCGCTTTGAGTTCATTGAGTTTGCATTGGCGGAAGTCCTGACTCTGGAGCATCTCTTCCTTGCCACGGGTCCATTCCTCGTGAGTATCGGCCTTGTGCTTGAACTTCTGGGCCAAGTGCTCCAAGCGTTCTAAACGCATCATTTCCGAAAGGAGCCATTCTTCAAAGGATTTCTCGGCGGTTTCCAGACCCTTCCAAGCATTGGCGATATCCTGACATTTATAAAAATATTTATTTTTCACCATTTTTATTTTAAATGGAACATGATTAACTGCATTATTTCAAGAGTACATACGCAAGTAATTCGGGCAATTTAAAAGTATTTATTTTACTTTCAACAAGAACTCGTAAACACTTTTAACGTAATCTATTATTAGAAGACAAATTGGATACATGTTACAATTCATTTATATAAAGATCTGATGTAATGCTCCAGTTTACTACGATGACATCACAAACAGAACTATTTACTCAAACAAATACATTACTTAGAATCATATTCATCCATTTGCTCATTGTTTACAGAAGTAATCTTAGACCCTCAATGCATATATTTTTAGTTTCCTTTTTCTATCAGAAATCAACGAAATTCTTTACTGAAAATTCAAAATACTTACAGAAACCATTTTTCCTTCAGTGGGCATGTACGCGGGTCTATTGGAGAGACGCAGTTTAGTCTGCAGGGTGTTAAAGTTTGTCTCCAGCTTAGCTTTCTGCTCTACACGTGGGGGCTTGTGTTTGCGACGGTAAGTGCGGTATTCCTCCAACTTCTTCTGCACTCCAGCCAGGGAATTGTCAGTTTGACGGGAGTTCAGCCATGGCATAGTACGGCGGATCCATTCCAGCAACTGTAGGAGAAAAAATGTTTAATGGTGGAATTTTGAAAAAAAAAAAAGGTTGTACTTACATCGCTGGCCAAACGTTCATATTCTTCCATAAGGCGTTCATTTTCCTGGTTAACTTTGAGCACCTTACAAATTCTGTTGGCAGCGGTTTCAGCCTAGAAGTTTATTGATATTTTCAATTGTGAATAATGAGTTATGTTTATTGAAGCTAAGCTAATAAGCATGCAGCTATGTAATAGTACATTAATTTTAATTTAACAATTTTGTTTTGTAACTAGTATCTTACCTACACAAAAATATTTTATTTCGGAAAATATACAAAGATCGTAATTATTTTAGATTGTCAGGAAAATTCTTTAAAAAATTATCTAATCTAATAAAAGCAAAAATATGAAAATTTCAGTCAATCTACAAAAAGTATTTATGAATATAATGCTGAAATTATCACCTTTTGAGCACCAGAAAAGCAATGGTAGTACGATGAGACGTATGTCATAACGGCTCTCTCATCTGGCATTGCGGTGTTCTGTAAGTCTGCATGCAGCAATAAAATATTGTTAAACACACAAAACATCTAATTATGGGCTTTCAATTGCCTCTTACAGTAATTATAATAATGTTATACAAAACAAAAATAAAAATATCAGTATGTTATTTCTCAAAAAACACTAAAACAGCACAAAACAAATGTTAAAAGGGATTTTGAAAAAGAAAACTGGTAGCGCAGCGCAGCGAAAACGCGAAAAGCTAGTACCTGCTGCGCGCCCTGGAAAGCATGATAATAACACGACACGTATGTCATGATGGCGCGTTCATCGGGTTTGGGAGTATTGATGAGATCTGTAAACGGGCCAATTTTTCAAATTCTACTCTCTCACATTAAATCATCTTTTTACAATCAAATAAATATAGTATATTTCCAAATATCCATATCTTTAAAATTTAAGTTTCAAAAACTAAACTGAAATGTTTGACATTCATGAAATATACTGTATTTTCTGATTAAGAAATATAATTTAGAATCTTGTTATTTATAAAAGATTATAAAATTAAGTACTTTTTGAAATTTATTATGTATAATTCCTAATTATTTTTCTTTTTAAAAATTAATTAAATAATCATTATATTCTAATAAAAAATTCCTCATTAAATATATCATTATTATTATTATTATATTCGGTGAAATATTTGTTCTTACCATCGGGATCCAACATCCTAGGAATATCCAAATACTTCTCAGCGACATCGAAAGCAGTGTTAAGATTCTCAAGAGGATTATCCTTGGAGAGCTTGTTGTAATCAATAAGATCTGGACGATGACGATGGATGAGGGCACAGAAAGCAAGACCATCCTTGAAAGACAGATGGAAATTTTGTACATTGACGTTCTTGTAGGGAGCGGTCTTCCTCTGGCACCAGAGCAGCAGACCTTCCTTGGCAGTCATCTCTTCCACAGAGATGTCCTGGATGGCGAACCTCAGAATGATGGTCCAGATCATACCCAGCGTCATTTTCAAGTTACCATCGACGATTTCTGCACAACAAGAACATCTAAATAGTGAGAATGATCAGGGATGAAATGATAAGTTACATTTTATTTTTTTTGTACCTTCAGCACCAATAGAAACCAGCTTGACGCCTTTACTGGCGATGAAGTCCAGTGCCTTGTTGACGTTGGCGATTTTGTGGAAACGCATCTTGCCACGGTCGGGCTTGGGTAGGGTCTCACCAGAGATAACCTCAAGCAGCAACATAAGTTTGAGGCCATTTCTGAAATCTTCTTCGATGTTATCTATAGCAGTACCAGCTTTCCGTAAGTGGCTGTTGCACCATGCAGTAAATGTCTGTAAATAAAGAATATTATTTTATAAGTATTTTTTATACCAATCAATTATTTAGAAAGAAAAATTATTTGAATCCTGGATTTCTCAGTTTCAGACTAACTGATTTTTTCTACATAAATAATATTTGAGTGAATAGTGTATTATTTTAGTATCTAATAATCGTTATTATTATACTAATTCTAATTTCTAATGTATTTATGTAAATCCAATGAAGTTTCGGAAAGGTGGGCTGTACCTTGTTATGCAAGATACACAAATATTTATAAATCTGTCCGCCCCATCCATAAATTATTTTTTAGACTCATCAATCAACAAACAGCAATCAGATCATATATAGGAATGTAAAATTTAATTAGAAATTGTTTTTGTTACAAAAACTAATATTTGAAATCTTGTCACATATATCTCGCTAATCATATGACTAATATAAATATTCTGCTTGTCGTAGTAGTACTGATAATATGATAAAAATATACTTTCTACAGTAATAAAATTTGGGTATAATTTTACATTTTTTTTATTATCATAACTTTCATATTTTGTAGGATATCTTTGTATAATTTTCTGTATAAACGTTCCTTGAATACAAATCTTTTGGCTAAATTATGTAAATATGTGTTATTAAAGTTTTCATTTTAATTAAAATTTGTTGTTTCATTAGTGTCATTTTAATCATAGTAAATTAAATTTCCAATATTTCATGACATTTAGAAAATCATAAAATTTCATAAAATAACTGGAGGAAGCCAAATAATTTTAAACGCCTGAAAATAACTACCTCAGTCAGGCCACGACCAATCGTATATTTTAAGAAGGCTTAAATCTATAAAAAATTATCCGCCGACTGATTTCAAAACAAGTGTTTTACTGGAAGAAGAACTTTAAATCTCTTAATTTTTTAGTTTCTTTACATTTCTCATTCATAAACCGCTAAAATAACTGTTCCTTATAACAGTTACAAAGATTCTTATAATAACGATAGTTCACAGATTAATTGGAACTAATTATATTTTAATTCCCACAAGCATATTATAACCTTAAAATACTCTATTTAAAGACAAAATAATTCGTTTATATAATAAAACAATTCAAATATAATTCAATATTTATTATGCGGAACAAACAAATATTTACAGCATGAGTAACAAATCTTTCGGAACCTATAGGTGTTGGGCTTAGGAAGAAAATACTTATGTTCAGCTCAGCATCGGAATTGTGCCAAATAAAATTAAAATTGGTGACGAGCCAGACATACACTTGAAAGTGGGCCGTCCAAATTTAACTGAACATTACAGTAACACTAACCAAAAAAAAGTTGCATCATAAATACTACAGCATAATACGAGACAGTCCCATTTTCGTAAAATAAATAAAACTGAAATAAGATAATATGACATAACTTATTTGAGCGGAAGAACCCTTCTGCTCACAACAAGAATCACAGAGTCTCCTCTAAGAAACAATTTTGGTACGAAACGATCCTTATTAACTGGTTTTGACTTCTGTTTTCCTTTTCCAGGACGCGGTAGTTCCGTCCACATTTCTTTTACGTTCACAAGAATCAAATTGCAGTGACGATCAAAAGCCTTAACTGTTCCCAACAATTTCTTATTGTTTCTACAGTTAATTAGCACTTGTAAATTATTTTTAACGGAATGAGTTAAAATTGATAACGGTCCTGTTTTAAATTCTTCCTCTTCTTTCGCAGCAAGTTCTTGGGCCGTCATTTCGGATTTTGGTTTTGTTAAAGCAGTCATTTTTACTTTGGTACAAATATAGTTACTTTCAAAAAGTAATTGCAGTTTTGTATCTATTATTTCAATGTTATAATACGAGTTACAAACGACAAGAACGTTGACTAAACGTTGGCAGAAAATTATACCGCAAGCGACGGTCTGTACCTAACTTCACAGAAGACCTTTAATTTAGGACGCGAATTTAACTTCACATTGGTTCTCTAAATTTGGAGGGAAATTTTAAATAAGTCACAAAATCAAAAAGGTTTATAATTTTGTGTTCATTTTATATATTATCTATTTAAAGTTCAAACGTGACACGAATTCCAAACATTTGATTGCAATAAAGATATCTCTAACTGTCTCTAGTATATTACAACATCAAGTTTCTAATCTACTGTCTTCCATAAATATAAAATTAATCATGAATTTAACAGCATCTTTACTAGCAGTTCTTTTTTATATTCTCTTAAATGCGTATAAAATAATGAATGATTTTAGAAGATTCGCATTTTCGCAAATATCAAAGTGAAACTAAGGACATGTTTTTATCAGACAGATAATAGTTCGTAAGCTGACACCAAAGCCAGGTCGAAACTGCGTTCACGTGGGTCGATTTATCGCGTCGACAAGCGTAATTAGTGCACACAACTGCACCTTGTCACAGAGGACCTTGGAAAACGCCGGGATATATATACAATATTTGGCGCGCTGCCTGCACAAAATAACTTACGAACTTAGTCATGCACTCGTAAGATAGGGCAATAACACTACATATTAACATGGATGTCGTATCGATCAAGATTACGCATTAAAAAAAAACAAACTCTTTTAACATAAACTAAACATCATTTTGTATAGGATTAAATTTGTTTTTTTTTTTAATTGGGAAAAATTCCCTGTTCAAGACTTTTCTTTCTAATTTATTAATTGTTACCAGATCGAAAATTATGACTAATTGTATATGATATTCAATTCTTATTTGAACTTTTGGCCTAATCCTATAGGAATAGCCATTTTCAAAGTTAGAAAGATTTTTAAAATCTCAACTTTGATAGGTACTGGCAGAGATATATCAAAATAACAGTTTTGATCAGTTTTTTTTTCATACTCTTATTGAGCAAATTTTTTCTTTCTGAATATATTTAAATAAAAAATAAATATATCATCACGCCTTTTACCCATTACTGGGTGTGGCACTCTGTCTAAGCAGATCTCGGTAAGTGATATATTTTGTCGCGTGAAATGCGGTTACCAGTTGATATATCTATTTCTGCACTTATAAAATTGGAGTAATCTATTATTATTTAACATTGGGTAACGCATAGTCCAATCCTATAAATTTCTAAGCAAAATTTGACAAATGATTAAATGTCATCTCTGACACAAATGTCAACACTTTGAATAATTATTTATTTTAACTATGTAACGGTGTTAATTAATATGATTTTACCTTGTTGTAATATTCATCAGACTTCCGTTTTTTCGTAATATGCTGACACATGTTTGTCTAGATAGTTTCGCAAAATCTACATTTAAATAAACATCAAAAATGCACAAGTTGTTCTTATCCTACATGTCAAATTTAGTTTCGCTTTTTTCTGTAGAACGTGTTTTGTTTTCAATGAAAAAGGAAAAGTGTTGGTTGTGCTTAGCTAAGCGAATGATGACTTGAATTTAGACTAGACTTGCTAGATAAAACATTAACTTAGCAGTTAATAAAATTATCATAAATTACACATGAATGTAACATTAATTGCTGTATATATTTACGTAATACCATATGTTTCAAATATGCATTTATGTGGAAGGATATAGGAATGCAAGATTACAATATATTGCAAACTACTTTGCTGTACCTACAAATAAATCAATCACAATTATTGAGCACGCAGATACTCCCTTCCTTTCTTATCTTTTTTTCTTCATTTTCAGTTTTTACTATACAGTGTGTAACTGCAATTGTATTAAATGTATTTTTAAACAAGCGCAGGAGATGCTGCCTTCATTTCTTATAGATTCGTTGTTAGAGAAGTGGGTGTAACTGAATATTTACGAAACAGGTGTACAGGAACGAATGGATGAATGTTGCGTGATGATGGATTTTGGTTGTGAGGAAGGAAAGAGTTCGTATGGAGGAAGTGTTAATGTGGTTGAAACGAGTATCGTGTGTCAGGATGAGAATGTTGTGTGCACTAAGAATGTTGCAGGGGTTCGTGCGCCCCATTTAATGGGATATAGCGTGATGTTATGTATGTACAATTATTGTTTATTGAGCATCACTTTCAAACTTATAAAAATACTTATTGAAATACAAACATCAGCAAATTTAAAAATGGAGGTAATATATTAGTATGGAGCATGTAACGCTACAATTATTATCCTCCATTTCAATGAAGCATTCCTGACTTCCCACTGATCGAAAATAATAGTGTGATATTAGGTACGTTTAATGCTACATCTGCACATATTTCCCTAAGCAATTGATACTTCAATTTGCTAATTTATTTAAACGTACAATTATGTAAATTCTCTAATAACATAGTCTACTGAAAGTATTCTGTTTTTTTTTCTGCGTCCCAATAAAAACAATAACTGTATCTTTAAATTTATTCTAGTGATGCATATAATTACCAGAGTTTCTAATTTCACTCGGGAGAAAAAAAAACACGATGCATTTCAATGTTAAGTTTAAAGGAGCAGGTGCAAAGAACTATTTTCAAATCTGGCGCAGCCGTAAAACCTATTTATACTTTGAGTAGTTGACAGGTGACAATTTACCAATTAATTTATGAAAATTTATAGCTTACAAAAGGCTCAAAATAATATAAAGTTGCAACATTCACTTTAAACACTTTCATTTTACAATTTTTATTATTTAAATAACTTACAAACATTAAAACTTCAACAAATAAAGAACAATAACAATTGTATGTAAGAAAGATAATTCTCCATAATATTTAAAATAAAATTGTTGCAGTTTTCTGGTTTTGTAGAATTTGGCAGATCGAGATCTTGTGAAGAAAACGAGGTTAATTAAAAATAACATATTTTTAGAAACCAGCTGCACTAAATATTTATATTTAAATTTTTCCTTGTGTCTAAATATATCATATTCGAGAATGCAAATTAACAAAAATATTTCAGAAATGTTTCTTATCAACTGTCCTTCAAAAAACTGTAACAGTAAATGCAATTATTCTTTAGTCCATTTTACCAACTCTAATAATGAGTATGTACATTCGATGTAATAAGTTTATTTGTAATAAAAAGGTATAAAACTACTTTAAAGGTCATATTCGGTCACATCTTGTTTCTAACGTTGAAACTTATCACTAACAAAACAAAACCCATAATTTGATAAACAAAGAAACCAACCACAATCAAAAACACTTGAAAAACTTCTGTTTATTCAAGTTTACAAACATAGCACGTAATTTTAATTCCTAGAGAAGTAAAAGTGAAAAAATCACATAACGAACCCAATTCATTTCTCCAAACAATCTGTGAACTGTATAAACACAAGTATGAATCACTTTATATACAAGTAGTTCATTTATAGTGTGGTTCTTTGCCCTTTTAAGGCAATACCATCGCAAACATCCGTTTATTCCATAAAAGTCAAGAAATAAGGATTTCACATTTCTTTATTATGTACATAAAATGTTCAATATACAGGTACCTGATGGACCTATTTAAAAGTAATTATAATGAGTGATAATTTTAATTTACTGTACTCGTAAAATAGACAGTTTTATTTATGTATTAATTCATTATTATTAAACCATACACTGATAATATCTATAGTATGTTAAGAAGATAGTTAATTGCTCAAGGACTTTTCTGACTTTTGAGTACTATTTCCAATTCATTCTTAATAACAAAATAATTTATGTTGCACTAAAAATAAGCAATGGAATCTCATGACCAAAATATACAATCAATCAAGATCTGCAACATCAAAACTCCAATATTCAAATGTTACTAAGTAAAAAGTGTAATTATAGATCATTTTTAATTAATCACAAATGTATCCAAGTTGTAAATTAAAGTACTTCATTCATAGATTCAGTTTAAGCCAGTTTACTAACTATTTAATATGATTAAAAATGCAATAAAAAATTCATTTATTGCCCTAAAAAAACTCTTGATATTTAACAATGGAAACCACTAGAGTGATCAGGTTAATGATGGCACAAGATACCAAATTCATCTAATTTGACTGGTTGATCTGGATTTCGATTTCATAATTATTTGCAAAAGTTTAATAATTGATAAAATTAAATTAAAATATATTAATAACATGGCATTTTATCAGAGATATTTTTTATCGAATATACAGATACATATCTATCAATATGTAATTGATAAATATTTCGACAACAAAAGTAGGCATATACTTATAGATAATTACATTTATATTTCAATCAGTTTCATTTTTTAATTTTGACCAAAATAAAATGTAAAATTCGGTGGTTGAGATAAGATTTTTAAAAATCTGATGTGGACATCACATGACTTCCTTGTATGCGTATTATACTTTTTTTATTGCACATATTTGACGTAATTTGACATTGACAATTTTTTAATTTTTTTCTAATTTTTTGTTCTAATCCATAGCAAACTTAATTACAAAAAACAAGAAATATATAATTTTTAAATTTAGATATCTCGCTAATACCAAAGGCTAATTTAATAATTCTTAATGTGCTAGACGCAGAATTTATTTCTCTAAAACTATTTGCAGCATTTATTTCCAAAATCTAAATAATATAATTCTTAGCAGCTTCATGTGATGTATCACTTCCGGTTAGTCCATTTTAACCAGAACCTATTGTGTTACTTCCATTGATTTCCATTAATATAGTAGTCTTATATAATTTGAAAACTTTTGGATTATATTTGAATATAGTTTTTCATTAAAATCTATTATAGGTTTCAAGTAAAGTACCTCTTCAGGAAGTTATATAATGACCAAAAAGGGAGCTGCACAACTAGATGTTATAACAATCCTAAATATAAAATTTCAATTTTCTACGGCTTACTGTTTTTTAGTTTGCTAGATACATACTTGCGTACAGACGTCACGACGAAATTAGTCAAAATGGATTCAAGGATGGTCAAAGTGGATATTTCCGCTGAAATCTCAAAACCGAAAATTTTCGCGATTACAATATTCCCTTTATTTCGTACAAGAAAGTAAAAAGAAATGACTTGAAAATCATAAAATTGAAGAAACATCGGATACATGATATACTACTGATATAAACATGAAAATTGACAGTGAGAACAAGAGCAATCAATTGGAAACACATTGAATATACTCGTAAAGCACAACGTTAACATTTAAATTAATAACAGTCCAGTAGCAAGCCTATCTTACGTTATTACAGAGCTCAGAGCGGACAAATCTAAAATAATCGACATTTAACCTACAACATTTCCGCGCTAGTTCACTTACGCAACAATGCTTCACTTTCATTTACAATGAAACACCTTCAAACTCTACCACACCTTAGCAGTTTGTTGTTTGCATTCAGCTCAGCTAAACATTTGCCAGTGAGTGAACAAAATGCGATCGTGGCGACTAGCGGAACAATTCGCCATTCACTTGAACCTTTGCGATTTGCGAATGTTTACTTTCGATATCAATGTCAAAGCAAGGAGACGAGAGGGAAAAGTTGTTTGGCGAAATTTGCTCGTTTGTTTCGATGTCTTCTACTAACGCCTACTATATGTTTTGTTCACAATCATTTTATGATAATTTCAAAGCAGGAATTTTAATTAGAATTTTGAACTGATATTTGTCATAAACAACTTTGGTTCTATTGTGTATAGTACCATTACAATTACTGGGAATTCGTTCAACTAAAACTAAATCTTATAAAATAAACTTTACTCTCATTTCTTCTTTACGAAACATACAATTTTAAACTACTTGCTCTAATTTAAAAATTCAAATAATATCTATTTATTAATTGATTTAGAAACTAAACAAGATAAACAGGTACAACAGGTACATACATGTATTTAAAAATAATAATAAACATAAACATGTCCATCAGTACGGTGGTGTGAATAGCGATACGGAATTCGAATCCGGAGATCCCGAGTTCGATTCTTACTCAAGCTAAAATCATATGAACTACCACACTGCGGCTCGGTAAGTGCGGACCCTGTACTGTAATTGGGATTAAGTTCCTGTTGTACAGCGTTACATAAATAAATAAATAAATAAATAAATAAATAAATGTGTATTTGAACAGTACAATTTCATATCTTATTTTCATCTTTACTTGTGTCGAAAAATAAATATTTACAAGTAGTAATATGAGACTTATTGCTGAAAATAGTAGTAGTCTACTTGTGTCTATTAACTAACAGTTAGCGTATTCAAATTTCGCTGACTTATATATAAAAAAAAAATACGATTGTGTCTTAGTGGTTCGGATTCCACTATAAACTGTAGCCTGTAGTAATTTAAGTAAATAAAACTAAACTGATTTTCAGATACTGCGTCGTCAAAATTAAAGATCGCCAATTTGATTTTTAAAATTGGATTAATATTTCTGTTCTATTTTCTCTGTCTAGCTTATAATTATTTTCATAAAAATGCACGAAATAAGAAGAACAATAAATAATCTTCGTATTGTCCTCTCAAATACTTGAGAAACGTTTGATTGTGATAAAATAATCGGCATTTAAATATGGCAGCGATCATAGTTACTGAACAAGAAAATTTCTATTTATGTTCCTCTTGAAAATGAATATTTAAACACATAATTAACATTAGTAGAAATTCAAGTCTATAAAATCTGAAGAGCGATAGAAAGTTAAATCAAGTGAAAAATACGTTTATCTCAAATATTTTCTTCACAGTAGACACTTTAGCAAGGTAAATGTGTATTTTATTTTAAGTAAGGACATTAAACTCAATTGCAGAAACACAAGGAGGTCAACGTTAACATTACAAGTGCATTTCTCTTTCGTAACGAACAACTTTCGTCAATTCTGAAAAGATAAGCAAATATCTGTCTATTGCAACCGCAAATCTTAAAACCACTCCACAAAATAAATACAACCTCAATTATTCTGAGAAAAGAAAAAAATATGAACTCGATTACAAAAAAAAATTGTAGCCGTAGCAAATATCGATAAATAATATATTTTTTCTAAGATTGCTATGAAAAGTTGACAATTACGCTCTCATTTGTCATCGTAAAGTTGACGTTTTCTGTGGAACAATCGAAAAATATCTTTTTTGCGCGTCTTCAATGGCAACGCGCGAAAAAGACGTTAAATGCGCGCGTTTCCAATGGCAACACGCGAAAAAGATTATAAATGCGCGCTTAATTCAATAGTTACAAGGGATACAAACAAAACAGAAACTTGTCATATTGACAGTTCCCAAAATGAATTTATTTTCAGTACGTATACGTTTTTAAATCATTTTAAGATGCAATCGTAGAAAAAATTATGTGTGCATCACAAGCGTAAAGTGTCTTTGCTCCTCTTACTCTTAATACACAAATAACTATATGCGGTTACCAGTTGTCAAAGCACGGCACTCATAGATGTTAGTGTAGAGGAAGCCACAGGAATAATTTTGATGTAATGTGTCAGTACATCTACTGAGATCTGCAAATGAAGATCCGCTACTAAATAAAAGAGTGATGATAAATTTATTTATTTTTAAAATGATGTAAAATAAATAAATATATCACGCCTTATACCCATTACTGGGTGTGGCATTCTACCGTTGCAAATCTCGATAAGTCATATATCTCTTCGCGTAAAATACGATTACCAGCCGACAAACCACGGCGGCCAAATATGTTAGTGGAGAGAGAGCCACAGAGGTAGATTTAATTTGGTGAAAATTGTTCGAACCAAGGTTTTCAAATCCACAGGCCGACTCAATACCACTGAGCTACCTACCCCATAAAAGTGATATAAAGTGATGTAACATATCTAAATCATAAAACTTAAGACTTATTTATAAACCCACGAACATTTAAATATTTGTTTATAAAAAGACAGTGTGCGTTGAACCAGAAATAAAAATAACATCAAATACATTGGATTTAGATTTACATAAATTACTGTTTCCGTATTTTTACTGTATATAAAAATATCTCGGCACCATATAATCAATAAATTAATTTATTTTGATCTAAAGTTAAATTTAACCAAAAAAAAGTAGGCGAGTAACATCCAGAAAACTATATTTAAAATATTTATCTGCACGTATTTCCTGAATGGCATATTTCATAGTTAAGCGCATCCCTATTTTTAAATCTAAGCGTTATTACTTTAGCGTAAGCTATTTATTTTTAACAGCACGACTAAAAATATAGTGCGAATATCAGTGGTGTAGTCAAGGGCTAAGGGGACTAACATCTTTGGAGGCCGTGATTTGACGGCTGATAACCGCACTTCACGCGAAGTAATATATCATTTACCAAGATCTGCTTCGGCAGAGTGCTACACCCAGTAATGGGTAAAAGGTGTGATGATATATTTATTTTATAGAATTTATATAGAATAATATTTTACATTTATTTTAGCGTAAGCTATTTATTTTTAACAGCAAGACTAAAAATATCGTGCGAATATCAGTGGCGTAGTCAAGAGCTAAGGGGGTGTTATAGTATTTAATCAGTCTCATTTTAATTTATTTAAAATATAGCAAACAATTTTCACCAAATTAAATCTACCCCTGTGTCTCTCCTTCCACTGACATCTTTGGGGGCCGTGTTTTGACGGCTGATAACCGCACTTCACGCGAAGAAATATATCAGTTACCGAGATCTGCTTCGGCAGAGTGCTACACCCAGTAATGGGTAAAAGGTGTGATGATATATTTATTTTATAAAGAATAATATTTTACATTCATTTTCCCAAGACTACATACTTACTTAAATATTTCCCTTTGCGATAACGCGTGGGAATTAAAATATCTTAAAATAACATCACTTAAATTAGGTAAAAAGATTATAATTTAGTATAGGCCATTAAGCAAAAGTTTTGTTATTTTTAAATGATGTAAAAGTTTCTAACTTTTGTCTTATTTAAATAAAAACTTTAACGCTCCCCTTTTAGAAATCCTGAGACTACGTCACTGAGAAATATTTGTAATTATACAGATAGTATATCAGTTATTTGAAAACGATGGTTACATGTCGAAAAAAGTCACTTTCTAATACAGAGAAACGTGATTGACATTGTGTTTTTTAAGAACATGTATGAAATAATAATTTTTGTACACTTTTGAATATTTATTCCACGTTTAACTTCAACTTTCACTAGAAATATTATCTACTTATTTAACCAATAAAAACAGTATTTTATTTTATAATATAGCAATTAATTTTGCTTTCATTTGTCTATAACTTTGACGTAAACTATTTTAATTATTGATTTTCTATATTATTATCTATGAATTTATAAGAAATTAATAAGTAACATTAAAGTATGTACTTTTGTTGCTTTTTATGTAGTAGATGAAAACAAAAAGAGATGCAAAGAAATTTAATTAATAATAATTAAAAGAAAATATGATTAGATAGTTTGTACTGAAATATTCCGCTAAA
Source organism: Pterostichus niger (assembly GCA_947425015.1). NCBI lineage: Eukaryota > Metazoa > Arthropoda > Insecta > Coleoptera > Carabidae > Pterostichus > Pterostichus niger. Next base: position 27,359,457 of record OX380344.1, on the reverse strand, counting down.
ATTGTTCAGTAACTACAATATTTTAATGATGAGAACGAGAAGCTATTAAAACTGTTCACTATGTAGAAAATAAATCCTAATTAATTGCAATAGTTGCTGCTATTTAAAATACTTTGCCGTAACCCGTACAGTACTCCCAGATTTTCTCACAAGTTGAATAATAACGACACTTGAAACTCAAAGCTTCCCATATCTATAAGTGATTTGCATTCTTGAATAAGACCTTTTGGCCTTTCAAACGGTCAAACGGTTGTTGAAATTAATTTTAAATTATCGATCAAACAGTAAGTAACTGTTCATAAATTTTAAAACAAGGTAACGAGTCGACATGTAGACACCAATAATAATAATAACTACAATTATTCACTACAGTCGCAGAAATGAAGAAATTTGCGACTCGAAAGTAATCTGATTTTTAGTCTGAGTTATTAGTAATATAGTATATATAGGGAAAGAAATGCAGAGGGTGATGTCCGAGGAAAAATAGCATTCTTTCCCGAGGTGTAACTATTGTTTTCAAGACGTACGTAGCTTTAAAAACAAAAAAGTAATTTTAAAATATAATTTTCGTAACACATGCACAAGAAACACGTTCTAATTCCCTAATTTTAGAGAGAGAAACACTGCTTTTCTGCCCTAGGGAGAAACATTATGTTTCTCTCCCTAGGTAGCATGTTTCTCTCCCTAGAGCGATGTTTCTCTCCCTAGAGAGATTAGCTGTTTGCGGTGTTTCCTAGGCAACTAGTTACGCAACCCATATTTGACATTTGTCCCGATAAGACAGTAATTTTTGTGTTTACGAAAAGTATAATATGCTTGACGGGAGGGCGCGATTATTCCTTGTGTGACGTTGGCTTGTTTCCCTCCCTTGATGCATAACATACTATTATTCATATTTTTTTGACACCGTTAAAGAAGAGATCACATGCGCAAGCACAAAATACTTAGCAAAACTTGAAAAGTATCCCAACCCTAACGTAATAAATCTACTCGACAATAGCACAAACACATATAGATTAAAAAGAGCAGACCCCCTAAACCTCCCAAACATATTCCAATAGTCTAAATAAACTGTACAATAATTAAACATATTTACTAATTATCTGTAAAAGATAGATTGTAAATTAAAAGTATAAATAAACAAATATATATTTTTTGACAAATGTCAATTTTAAAATTATTAGTAGTCTTTGACAAAAAAAATGAATTTCTTAACAGCGAAAATGTATGTAAACAAGTTTATTTATGTCAAATTATATTTCTAAATTATAATACCAAGAATTCAGCGAAGAATCCTCGGAAGAATCTTAAGAAATTGTTAAGTTAGTTTCTGTAGCTATTCTTAAGTTGAGAACCCTGGTTCGATCCCCACAGCCGACAAACAATTTTCACCAATTTAAAATCTTCCCCTGTTGCTCCTCCTCCACTAATATCTTTGGGGGCCGTGATTTGACGACTGGTAACCGCACTTCACGCGAAAAAATATATCACTTACCGAGATCTGCTTAGGCAGAGTGCCACACCCAGTAATGGGTAAAATGCGTGATGATATATTTATTTTATTTATTTGTTTCATCTGAACTGTCCAAATAAAATATACTCCCTAGAGGAATAATGTACACATTATTTTCTTAGGGATAAATTTTTTTACTTCTATCCCGATTTTTGTATCATAGAAACAGTCAAATATTCCCGGTCGTGAAAAAAAGTTTTTAATCTGGTTTTTCTTTGTTGCCAAACTATATTTTGTCCGTACTTAAATTGTTGTATGTTCGTTTCGTCAAACGCGATCCAAATTCGTTTAAAACATCACGCCTTTTATCCATTACTGGGTGTGGCACTCTGCCGTAGCATATTTCGGTAAGTGATGTATTTATGCGCGTAAAATGAGGTTACCAGTTGTCAAATCACGGCATTTAAAATTTAGTTATTGTTTATCCGTTAAATTGTCTAAGGTTTTCCTAATATTTTTTTTTACTTTAAGACCAAACTGGTCTTAAATTTACATTTCCCTAAGCATCAAAATAAGAATAAAGATCTACTATCCAATACTTGACAACAGCTGCATAGTCGGATACACAATTTCTGAAATATTATCCTATGGACAGGTGCGTAAAACAAATGCCAGTCATGCGCGTGAGCTAGCGTAGCACATGGCACGCGGATGACCACGTGACACGATTCGCTTATTATTTTAAGCCAGATTCACATTTAATCTTATTCGTGAAAACACAAAAACGTGGCCTTCAACGAAGATTAAACATTAATGAACTCATATTTAATGTATCATCAAAATTATATTTTTCTTGTAATAGATATATGATTTAAAAGAGTGTGAAATTGAAATGAAGTTATTAAACGCTAATAAAGTGTAAAATGGACTTTCCCACCTAATAACCACTCTATAAATTATAGTGTATCTGATTTACTAGCCATTTATTACACACATTAGAATAATAAGGCTAAAAAATATAAAACAACTTTATAAACAACATTTATTTTCATACATGTTCTTTTTGCACACAACCTCTTGTAGTTGTACAAAATTATTGCACTATATATAACCTGATAATATAAAAGACAGTAAATATTTCAAGTATAGTTTAAAATTTACTTTGGATGTACCCAGAATGCACTGTTATTTTTATCACTCTAGTGAAAAAAAAAATTCTTTACTATTTCAAGAGAAATAATATCTATATGAACCATATTTTAAAAGCTCAATATTTAGGTTCAAGTTATACAAGGTTTTTGAGATTATGATTTAGCTTAATTTGACAAAATCAAAATTCAGGATTAGCTTATCCTATTTTTGAGAATCACACTTTTAATGTTTTAGTTAACAAAATTACAAAATGAATATATCATCACGCTTTTTGATCATTACTGAGTGTGGCACCCTGCCTAAGCAGATCTCGGTAAGTGATATATTTTTCGCGTAAAGTGCGGTTACCAGCCGTCAAATCACGGCCCCCAAAGATATTAGTGGAGGAGGAGCCACAGGGGTAGATTTACATTGATGCAAATTGTTTGTGGGCTGTGGGGATCGAACCAGAGATCTCAAGATTAGGGTTGTGCCGTGGTCAATTGACCAAAAATATTTGACGCTCAAATAATCTAAATGGAACCGCCACGACATCTGTTGTTCAATAGAAATAGCTACTTACTATTATTACATGAATATATCTAGTTTGGTATTCTGGGTTCTGGAGAATTTGCTTACTTTACTTTACAAATAAAATAAATACATATTATTTCATTTCATTACGTCTTTTACTTTATTTTGAATTTGATGTGGTTTTGTTTATTTGTTGTTGTTGGTTTTTCATTTTCAGTAATATTGGATGTAGTAAACAGTACTATATAAATAAAATACAATTTTAATTGTGATTTTTATTAAATGTTTCTTGGTCAATTGACCGGTCAAATAGTCGGTCAATTGACCGAAAAATATTTGACTGGTCAAATGCACAACCCTACTCAAGATCCACAGGTTACTGTGTTTTTAAAAATAAAATCTTAGTTAAAAACCTAGTTAAAATGGTTTACTAATGCGATAACTTTTCTCAAATTTAACTGAAATCTGAACACTTGCACAAATAGCGGAATAAAGGCATTATTCGCAATCTATTACAAAAACAGCAAACATTCTTCAATTCAATTTAAAACGAGTATAACATTCTGTAGCTCATTCTAACAACATCAAGTAGCAGTTGGAATGAGATAAAGACATAAACAAATCAATATAACCACACTAGTTAACGTCATCCTGTGCAGAAATCTAGTGATCTATGCGCGCATGCAGATACGAAACTCGCGAGCCTGTTTTACAGCCGATGTATGAACGCATTAACTTAAATTTACGACTTCAATTGATCTAGAAATCTAGTTTATTAAAACTGTGAACGGGAACAAGTATTCGTTGAGTATTTGAAGCTACTAACGAAGATGTACGCGTACGGTAAATACAATGTAAGAGATTTCAGAAAGTCTTCTTGAGAACAGTTGCTAATTGGCTGTCAAATTATTTCTCTTTGCTCTTTTGTTTGAAGAAGCTCTTCACGATTTATGTGCCCCAAAAACTGTTAACAACTGTTTAAATTTAATTATTAACTGCGCGGATAATTAAAAATATTTAGGCTTCATTCTTAATCTGCTATATTTAATTATAGAAAGTTAATTTAATTATAAATACAGGTATAATAATAACAATAGTTTATCTATAGATATAGCTTTCTATACTAGTTTGCGATTCTGTATTTTTTATGTTAAATATTTCACCACCGAACAACATCTTTTTGGTTATCAATATTTAGATAAAATAAATTTAATAATTAGGTACATATTTGGAGACCAGAAGCGATAATGTTTTTATAGTCCCTGACCTTAAGTAAGTATTAAGTATAAGTAAGACACTAACAAACAAAACTTTATTTACTGTAATTTAAAACTCGCGTAAGATTACACTTATATTTTTTACATTTCCATTTTCATAGTCCAAGATATTTTATATTTATAGAAAATATTTATTTATATTTTAATATGATACGTCTATAGTAAATTTGGAAACAAAACTTAAATGTTATTTTGGCTCTGAATAGTATTTTTTATCTTAAAAATAACTTGATTGTGACTGTCCCACTCTCCGTAACCGAAGAAGAGCTCAAACATTGTAGTGAACAAATTACTTTTGAATTTTCAAGTTTTATTGCCTGTCATTTATTATTTAAACCCACAATTAACAGTGAAGCCATAAATAAACGTATTTCAGATACAGATACTTCAATGGCAATGTGGTTCTTTAACAAAATGACTTGCAACCGCAACATCCATATAGCTTAAGTTATGTTTCTATCTGATGAACGATTGTCACATTTGCTAAATAGATACGCATATCAAGTTTACGTACTTATTGCTTCGTAAGTTTAGGGTATTTATCATAAAAATCCTACATTCTATAATGAGCAATTTTAATCTGTTTGTCTTGTCTGTCAACCATCTCAGAATCGGCTCTAGTACTTTTGATGAAACGTGGTATTCTAATTTTTGTTTTCGTTTATTCATTTAGTATGTCATTTTCAAAGAAAATTGGAGAGAAAATTAATGAAAACTTAATTTTTCAAAATATATCAACTCGATATCATAAACTGTTTTAATTAAAATTGGGGCGAAAATTTGTTTCTTTTATCAATTTCTTGGTGTTGTATTTGACAGAAATATTATATTTATTTATTTATGTTACGCTGTACAACAGGAACTTGATCCCAATTACAGTACAGAGTCCGCACTCACCGAGCCGCAGTGTGGTAGTTCATATAATTTTTAGCTTGAGTGAGATTCGAACTCGGCATCTTCGGATTCAAATTATGTATCGCTATCTACACCACCGTACTGACGGACAATGACAAAATAAATAATATTCATTAAAATTTATATATTTAAATACATTTACTATGAAAGAATGTTTATAAAACCGGATATAAAACATTATAATCGCAGAGTGTCAAAATTGTGGTAATCATAAAAAAATATGAATTCTCATTAATTTACCTATCGGTATCAAATAATCGTTACAGAATGTTAAAATTAAACCTGTTACTCTTTATAACAAGAGTTATTTATTTAACAACAGCTAAATAAATTATTAAGTAATTGTTTTAGCTATACAACATACAACCTTTAAAGATAAATAAAATTTAGAAATAATAATCGCGTGTTATGTTTAAATTTTCATGTATCTACTTCATTTTATGTTTGGCCATTTAAAGGGCAAGTGCATCCCAATTGAATTAAAAATACTGTTTACTCATGTATTTTAAATCTCTGTGAAAATACAGAAATTTCGTATGAAAAATGGTTATTCAATCGATCCCATCTAGTGACTTCCTGCTAGCTGACAGTGTTTCCGCTTAATTTGTACAAAACAATACACTGATCACATCGATATTATCTGCTGTCAAACGTCAAACGGCCTTGAATCGCCTGTAGAAGGTCCATTATATTATGTCGATTGCTCGCTAACAATTGACACGGTTCACCTCCGACCAGGGAGCATGAAAATAGTTTAACGGTAGCTACATTTTAGTGTTGTGTGTTGTTCAGCTTGACAAGATTAATATGTAACACTTATAAATGATAAGATAACAATCTACAAATTACTACGATTTACTTACGCTTATACTTGAAATTATAATCAATTCAAGTGTAAGCAGAAATATTATTTTTGTACGATTGCCATGAAAAGTTGACAATTACGCTCTCATTTGTCATCATAAAGTTGACGTTTTCTGTGGAACAATCGAAAAATATTTTTTTTGCGCATCTCCAATGGCAACGCGCGAAAAAGATGTTAAATGCGCGCTTATTTCAATAGTTACCAGGGATACAAACAAAACAGAAACTTGTCATATTGACAGTATGAATTTATTTTCAATACATATACTTTTTAAATAATTTTAAGATGCAATCGTAGAAAAAATGATGTGTGTATCACGAGCGTAAAGTGTATTTGTTCCTCTTGCACTATTGTAGCTCTCGCCTTCGGCTCGCGCTGCAATTACCGTGTTCGAGTAACAAAGAATCACTTTACGCTCTTAATACACAAATAACTATTTTGCGCGTCTCCAATGGCAACGCACGAAAAAGATGTTAAATGAGCACGTTTCCAATGGAAACGCGCGAAAAACATATTAAATGCGCGCTTATTTTATTATTACCGTGCTCGAGTAGCAAAGAATCACTTTACGCTCTTAATACACAAATAACTATTTTGCGCGTCTCCAATGGCAACGCACGAAAAAGATGTTAAATGAGCACGTTTCCAATGGAAACGCGCGAAAAACATATTAAATGCGCGCTTATTTTATTATTACCGTGCTCGAGTAACAAAGAATCACTTTACGCTCTTAATACACAAATAACTATTATATGTATTTTCATTGTTATGTTTCTCAACAAAATACGAATCTATAGGATGTTGTTAAGATTAATTTAAACGAAGATTTTATGCTATTCATAACTATATCAGTCAAAACTGATGTAAAAGGTCATGTTGATAAATATTAAGGCTGATAGATTGCATCGATATAATTGAAGGTTTGTTACGCGAATGAAAGATCCCGAATGGAAGAACCAAATGAATTTTTGTATGAAAGGAATTATGAAAGTGGATAAAGAGATAGTGTAGTGTCTGAATAAGAATGTCAGAGGTCCCCATTCGATAGGGGATTTCTTACAGGGTTCCATGACAACTGTTCCATGAGCGATTCACATAGAAAAAAAGTTTACCTGAAACTGACAGGAGAATAAACATTTGCCTGAACTTTAAGACTCAGGAAAGTTTTGCTTTGTATACCTAGTCAGGAAATTAACATATAGCCTGCTTAGGCAGGTAATGAAAGAAACGTGAGTGTCTAGTTACCTTTAGCAATATAAAATACTGACTGAATATGTAAGTTAAATATTTCTTTTAATTTAAATTAATTTAAAATATGTATTATTTGTTTATAAGTTTCAGGTAAAATGTTATACGTAACACGTCAATAAAGCGTCGTACAGGATTCGTAAGCTGTTTCAAACCTCATTATCGCTCGGCATGAAACTATCTACTTACCCTGTAATTGAACACTTTCCTGACTTTTTACGTAAATAACTATTTCCTCTACAATTGGTTCCCTAAATACTTAACTGACAAATGTTTCAAGTAAGTAAGTAAGTATTTTATATTAATTATTTTTATTATTGTTAATTTATTTATAATAGAGTCCTGAAGAAGGCTAAAGAGTTGGCCGAAACGTCGACTTAATTATAATAAAAAATAAAAAAATTGACTGAACAGTCGAAATAAAAAATTTATATCTTTTTATGTTTCAAATAAAATTTGTAGAGAATTAAATTCTGCATCTAATTTAATTAACAGAATTCTTTCTACTACTACTAACTGCAAAAATTAATTTTAAAACTTGCCAAAAATTAATATTATCTACGTACCGAGTTGACATATGATATTGTAACAAATGCAAAACAAATGTACAAAATTTAACTGTTACATACATAATTTAAATTTAATTTAAACAGTAACTAAATAAATAAAATACCGTTAGAATTTGAACCTGGGACTTATGAACTCCGGTCATATGCTAAAGCATGTCATTTAAAAATCAAGTAAGCTTCAGTCACCATGTGATTCCAATCCTAATTTTGTTCCAATTTTTCTCTCTATTTTGTGAAATGAATGAACGACTCGAGAGTGATCTACAGGGATACTATTATTTTAGAAGAATATTTACCAATTACATTTTATTTAATTAGTAGGTATTTTAAGTAAACTCTTGACACTTCATGACCGAAGTTTATAAATCCCAGATTCAAATCTTGTCGATATTCCAATATTTCTCTTGATAATTGAAGTAAAATGTAATAGATATCTCTCAATTGATTTAGAAGCAAAATTTAATACTCTTTTGAATATGTTTCCTGAAAAGCAATCGGGGAAACAACAAACAAAAATTATATTCTTTGTTATTCGCCTGTGGCGCAGCTTTCGTGGGACGCGCTATAATATGTAATGTTTGTATATTTGGTTCATTTAGATTTTCCTTCAAGAGTCTAAAATGTTATACAAGAACATAAATTTAATTTTTTTAAACATAAAAAATACAAAGTTGTATAGTAGAAACATATAAAATAATAATAAAAACGTAAAATAAATTAATTATTTACGTAGTAAAACAAATAATTGTGAAATATTACGGAATTATTAGTAAATATGATTCATATAATGTAAATAATTAAAACTTATCTAAATACTGAATTAATTTTAAACCTAAACAAGATATAAATTATCAGTTATTGTTAGTAAAAGGAGTGTAAGAAATTGCCTCACCATTTCCTGAATCACATTTTTGAGGTTAAAATCCCAAATTATTGAAATCATTACCGACAATTTGCATAATTACTCATCATCTTCATCATCGCGAAGATAAATAAAACTAGAAATCGAGAAATCCAACTTGGGCTATTAAAGACTAAACCAACAGTTACTAGACACGTTTGACATCTTGCAGTCGATGTATCTTATAATAATGGAGTAATTAATTGCATTTTTTACGGATAAACAGTTGGAAACTGTACCGGTAATCTCACGATGAGAGACAAGGAAATGTTTCATTTGAAGTGAAGTTCTTTCTTCTATGAACTGTGTTGCACCTACAAGAACCAGTATTTAAATGATGCACGCCTCTTCGTTTATTATTTCGCTTTGTGTGGTTGTTTTGTTTGATAGAAGATTATGTTAGAATAAGCCCAGTAGTCTTATTATAATTACACGACTTTATCAATTATATAACGCACATGTTTCGTTTGATACCAATAACATAAACAATGTTTGGAAAACAGTGATAGCACACTGCAAATTTTAGGAGCACGATTTTTGAAAGATATTTGTTAGTATGACTTTTTATTAATAGCGTCTAATTTACAAATGTCTATAAAGTTTCTCGCTGATCCGTTCAATCAACATTAGAATAAGAAAACGAAAGCAGTTTTATTTCGACAAATTAACAAACTTAGCTATTTAATTTCATATTATTTAGAAGATGTTATAAATACAGTTAAAATTACAAGTAAATCATAAAAATTCATAACGTATAATATTAGACAACTTCATTAATTAATTCACTTATAACTTTATTTTACAGCAAAAGTACAAAAATTGTTTTAGACGAAAATGCTTAAAATAAAACTGTTAGAATATTTTAATTATTTGAAGCATTTATTTCTCAAATAATTTAAAAAACGTTTGACATCGAAAATAATGGTTAACACCCTTATTGGTTATACTAAAGGTTATTATATTTATTATTTTATTTTATGGGGTAGGTGGCACAGTGGTATCGATTCGGCCTATGGATTTGAAACCCGGGTTCGATTCCCACAGGCGACAAACAATTTTTATTACATTAAAATTACCCTTGTGGCTCTTTCTCCAATATCTTTGGGGGGCATGATTTAAAGGCGGGTAACCGTACTTCACACGAAAAAATATACCACTTACCGAGATCTGCTACGGTAAATTCCACACCCAGTAATAGTTAAAAGGTGTGATGATATATTTATTTATTTCATTTATTATGTTTAAATAGATATTAAAGTACGAGCTTCGCAAATAATGTGAGATGGAAAGTTTAAAATGAAATATAAGAAACCAAGACATAAATAAAAATTTTCTTTCCAATTTTTTCGAATACAGTTAGTGATATTGAGTTGATCTCAATCGTTTTCTTGAACCAAATTAGATTGCCCTTAGAGTACTCACATGTCTATATTTAGAAGAACTAAATTTTCTCTCGAAGTATCTTTCAAAATGACGTACTAAATGAATTTTCCGGAGGGCGAGATCTAGCTAGATCGTTTTCTAAGACCAAAAAACATTAGAATACCAAGTTCCATCAAAATTGTTACAGCCGATTCCGAGATCGTTGACACATACAAACAGACAGACAAGCGTACATTATTAAAATTGAATTATCTTTTACTTAAGTAATTTATTTATTAATTAATTCATTATTAATTGTCCTGCTTTGGGACACAACAATGTATTTTGGAAACTATATACAGGACGTTTATATACTTCGGGAAAAATGTAAGGGATATATAAGATGCGTTTCTTTGTGATTGTGATTTTCAAAAGCATGACTCGTTTGTTTGTAATTGCGTTGAATCATGTTTAATTATAATGCTAAAAAAAATAACAAACATGAATAATGATTAAAATTCAACCCGATTGATGCAACCTATAATATGAACATGAATGTTTGTTACTTCAAATCTCAAATTGAAAAACTAACCTATTTTATAATTTTATAATTGTATGGATTGTAACTGCGCTATTGCAGAAAAATTATAGAACTGTTATTAAATATGTGGTACGTCCACATATGTTCTTCCAAAAACTACCAATTTTCTTTTATATAGAGCACTCATATTTATTTACAGAAGCCATTTTAAAAATCTTTGATACGAATAAGTAAATATGAATTATAGAAAAAGTATAATTCAGAAGGAAAAGAAGATTGTTGTTTCATGATCACAAAATGAAAGACTAGAGATAACGAATAACTAACGAGGAAACATGATTCGTCTTGATCATGTTAATTTTAATCACTTTGATTACGAATCAGTCCAAAGAATCGCGCCTATTTATATAACGTATTGATCATAAAACAGATCTTTTTTTTTCAAAATTCGAAAATTATGAACATGATTCTATTTACGTTTAGTTGTTATGAACAAAAACTTATTATTCTGAACAATAATAATTATTTGTTTTATATTACGAGTACACTGAGTTTATTTATTGCAAAGTGATAATATTTTTCAACAGTCTTCAGAGAAAAGAATGAATGCTGAAAGTTTCTGTCAATACTAATACTGAAAAATAAATTTGCTGAAATGTTAAACTAAATAAATAACTAAAATTCCAGAATATGACAGAAGATATAAATAATACAAAAATGTACCAATAAATACGAAAAAGATGAATTAGCTAATAATACAGATTTTTGAATTAATTACAGCTGTAATAATTATCAACTTCCGTTTGAAGATTGTAAAGCACTCAACATCAATTGCATCTGGGTAGTTAAACTAATTTCTTCCTTTAACTTCCGTTGTTTCCGGTACTTCCGGTGAACCGAAGCAGAAGAACGAAAACGCAAATTATAATGAATCTTTGTAGAAATAATATAGCATATTTAACGATCTTCAGTTTAATTCGCACAGTGCGAGGAAATTTATAAAAACGCTGAACAAAATTGATTTTCTAGAGAAAATAGAGCAAATTTTCGAAATTCTATTGTTATGTTTCCGCTTAAAGAAGGAAGTGTCTTGTAAAATAATTTGTATCTCCGGATGGTGAAACGATCTTTTCAAGATAGAATTTGTGTAATTAAAAATTTAATTTTATATTATTAATTGAAATTAATTATAGAGGAAATATAAATTTAATTTAATAATTATTTCGTTAATACAATTATGAAACTAGGAAAAACGTGTTGTTACAAATTAAATATAGTAAATTTAATTTAATAGAGAAAAACAAAACCGTTAAAAATAAAAATTTGTTATGTACTTGACGAGGTGAATTATTTAATATGATACTTCCTCGTAGAGTTATGGACCACACTTGTCTTTAATTTGATTATTTAATATCAACGTCCTGTTGTTTCAAATTATACAGTAACAAAGAAAAATAACATAAATATGTTTCTTTAACTTAAAAGTATCTCCAACACCCATTTAGAAAATTAAGCTTTATTAAAGCGAATATCTTATTTTATAATCCCGACTGAAATGATAATATTTTACACATTATATGTGCATTTAAACTATAAATAAACGTTAAAAATTCAAACTACTTTCCAGTTTTCCAACTAGACTTTGATAGTTAAATAAAATCATTATAAAAAGAAACAAAAAATAAATGGAATTCATCACGTCAATTTACACATACGTGGATAGCTGTAACAGATCTTAATATACAGGGTGTTTCATAACTTCGGTGACATATGCTACGGGTATGTATTATCTATGATGCTGATTACGGATAAAAAATAATAATAATAGTAAAATTAATTTTTACTTCTTACACTCACACATTTTCCGTGTCGTGGATAAATTCATAAGTTGAAAATGATAATAATTACATAAAATATTAATTAACTTAGTTTAATTTTCCATTTTCCATCAACCCGGATTTTATGTTTTATACTTATTTTAAAGTATATATCGATTATCTTTAATTGAATACGCAACCCTCAAATACAAAACATTACTAACTCTACTGTAATTATTGTTAATCTGTATAATAATAAAAAAATAATTTAGTTTCTTCCTTGTATGAGTATTATATAATTTAGGTTGATAATTACTCGTATACTAATTGCTGAACAGTGTAGGTAAACTGCCCTAAATTATGCGATTTAAAAAAATATATTTTTGATTCGTAATCAGCATAACAAATGATACATACATACCTTTAGTTATGTCACCGAAGTTATGAAACACCCTGTATAGTATTTTTTCTACATAAGTGCTTTAACTAGTTGTCAAATTACAAACACAAATAATGTCGGTAGAAAAGTAATCTTAAGGATCATTTTTATGTGTTTAAAATTTAAATTGTTGGCATCTGAAGTACAAAGGTATTACATTAATTTATTGATTGACTTTATTTGTATAAACAGATTTATTTGATTAAAAATTAGGAATTAATCATGATAAATACCTAGATTACTGTTATTCTTACGATATGTCGCATTTTTGTAATGAATATTTCATTAGAACTCGTAAATATGTATTATTATAATTTTTCTCATAATTTTCCATTGTTCAAGGTTAGATTTACCTTCGTTCAACAAAAATACTAAAAAAACAAACTATAGATAAATATTTATCAATATTATAAATAATACTACACTTTCCACACAAATAATTCTTTAACTAAATTATAATTACGTGTTTTAAGTTTGAAGAACAAAAGTATGTTGAGTAAAGTTGGCTACCATGCTTTCAGTAATTGGAAAATCTTATTTAACAATAACAAGCGTCAATTAGCCATAACTAATGGACTATTAGATTGCACAAGGGCTTTTAAATAAACCGTTCACATGTTCACAATCGAATTCACAGAAGGTTAGCGAACAAAATCATTTATAGAATGTTTGTTTATTGAATTTTAATGTATGAACATTCCAAATTTTAATTTATAGCAAAATGTGCAATCTAATTTGAAGTTAAGGTCAAGTAATAAAGGACTTATCAAAAAGTAGTTTATGTATTTTAAATGTAGTTATTAATGATCCTTCAAATATCAAAAGTATAATGTCAAGTAACGGTAGTAAAATTTAAGTTCAACAATGCAATTGACCCATATGTAAAACAATTTATTCATAATGTGTTATTGTCATTGTAATTACATTTTATGTCTAAACCCTCACCTTACAAAGTGCATTTTGTATTCTTTATAGTTTTTATTTGTTATCATTAAAGCAAGGATTTTTAGGCAATTGCCTAGAATATACTTCAGGCAATTTAGTTTTTCTATACATAGGTAATATGTTTACGTGTAATGGAAGATTTTTTTATCGTGCCTTAGGGCCTATTTTTTCTATATTTTGGTTATTGTGCCTATTTTACCTTATACAGCCAATTTTGCCTATTTTAACTTTTATTGACTAATTCAGCACTCGACATAGTGTTTCAACCTAACCTATAATATTTAAAGTACTTACTTAAATCAAGTTTTTGTGTGTGAATTTAAAATGCCGAAAGAAAAAACGTGTTTTAGTCAAAATTTTACGTGACAATTCAATTGTGTCTTTGCCATTAATCAATGGAGCTGAGGTAACTTTAGACGATATGGCTAAATATAAGAATTCCCCTGTCACATTTTGAGATGTCTAACGAAGTTTTCAGCTTACAAGCAAGTTCTGACTGACCGAAGACAGTCCCTTTCCGAAAATTACATAGAGCAATTGCTCGTAATATTATGTGAATCAAAGTATACTACATAATTTGAATTTGTATAATAGTATAAAATGAGAGCCGTACATTATTATTTTATTAATATTTTTCAGATTGCGTTAATTTTTGTTTAAACTGATGATTTTTTTCTAATGAAGAGTAGATACGAGTACCAATATTAGAAACAAGATTAGTTTTTTTTTAAAACAAATTATTTATATTTAGGCTGCCTAAAATTCCGCCTATTTTAGAGTAATTAACGGCCTATATGCCTGCTTATTTGGGTGTTTTTAAGTGCCTAAATATCCGGGCTTTAGTTATCATATATGTTGTCAAATTATATTACAGAAATAAAAGTGGTAGAAAAATCAGTTCTACACATTTTTTATTTGAAGTATTTTTCTCTTAAGCTTTTCATAAAGACTGTATGTATGCACTAATACAGTGGCGCACACAGGAGGGAGGAGTTCCGGGGGCTTCGGACACCCTCCTTGAAAAAATAATAAACATTTTATGAAAATCGAAACGACTTGGGTTATAGAAAAAACTAGATTTGCGGTATAAAAAAGGAAATTTAATCATTTGTATGTACGATGAAAAGGTTTACTGCAGGTCACTGCAGATTAATTGTAATAATATTTAATTAGTTGATGGCGGCGTCTTTTAAGGAAAATGAGAACTTGCAGTAGCACGCGAAACTTATATTGCATATGCGAAGTTGATGATGCCTGTAATACAATATAATGTAGTAACAAAGTCAATTTCTTTAAATATCTGTATCTGTACTTCGGGAAAACAATTATCAGTACGATAATGGAATAATTTTATTTTTAAAAAATTCGCTAAATTAAGGATGGTTTACTTGAAATGAACATTTTTAGGACCACTAGATTAGCGTATTATATTACTTGACCTGCTGCATATAACTAAATTAATTAAATAACATCAGACATTTATTTGGTGTTGTGTAAACAATATACAAATTTATTTATTTATTTTACAATTTTTTTTGCGAATTTAAACAAAATCTTTTTGTTCCATGATCAGTACGTTTTATAGTATATACCCTTTAATTTTTTTCCCAAAATACTGATATATATATATCATAACACATTTTACCCATTACTGGGTGTGGCACTTCTATCGTAGCAGATCGTGGTATGTGATATATTTGTTCGCGTGAAGTACGGTTATTATCCGTCAAATAAGTCTGTCAAAAAATGTTAGTGGAGGAGAAGCCACAGGGGTACTTTGAATGTGGTGAAAATTGTTTGTCGACTATCGGAATCGAACCCGAGTTCTCAGATTATAAGTAGACTGTAATCACAGCGTAGACACTAAGTCACAATAAGAAGAATATGTTGAATATAATAAAATTGCAAAATATATGTTGTTTTTAATATTTAATATTCCGGAATATCAAAAATAATTATCCATAAATTTTTGAATATTTTATCTTAATAAAATCAAGTGTGCGCCACTGTATTAATGCATATTAAAATATAAATATATGGTAAAATAATCTTCATTTTATTAGTACATAAATGTCAGATATCACTTTGATTCTACAATTCCTGGTAGATATAAAGCAAACTTTTATGTTCTTCTAGCAATAAAACCGCAACTTCTGTTTATAAATAAATTATATCATCACGCCTTTTACCTGTTACTATAGTAGATATCGGTAAGTGATATATTTTGCGAGTGATATGCAGTTATCAGTCATCAAATCAAAGCCCCCAAAGTTACAGAATTAACTTTTGTTTATCATTAATTTATTAATATTTAACGGGTTTTATAAGATATTATAGAAAAAAAGATTATAAAATTTAATAATAAACAATTGAATTACTGTCTATAAAATGAACAAAAGCAAAATAACAATTTGTTTAAAATATGATTCATTTTATGAGAAAGTAATCACAGGATGAATATTTAGTGCATATTGGAAATCGTGCTCTTAATAACTGAAAATTCCTTGAAATCTGCAATGAGTCAATTAAAACATTCGTGGCGAAAGAAAATAATTAACACATAATGGCAACATGAACTTGTCGGAAACATATACAACCTTGCGATTGTTTTGTTCAAATACCACAGCACCACAAGTACAAAGGATTGCACCGTATCTACTGTGAATACTAATGATAATCATTTCAAAAATTCCTTGTCACGCATCTGAAAGTGACAATTTCACTAGAAAATAGAACTTTTTATAAAAATCTAGAGCTCTTAAACACGTATGTCAATTTGATCAGCTCATTAATATTTATTTTTTTTTAACTTATATATCGGACCAACTACTAAGGTCATATCGGATATGTCCTTTGCATGGTCGCCACGGGCGGGATCCGAACCCACGACCTTATGGTTGTGAGTCAGGCCCTCAACCCGCGCGACCATCACGCAGGACCATATTTATTTATTTATTTATTTATTTATGTTACGCTGTACAACAGGAACTTAATCCCAATTACAGTACAGGGTCCGCATTCACCGAGCCGCAGTGTGGTAGTTCATATAATTTTTAACTTGAGTGAGATTCGAACTTGGGATCTCCGGATTCGATTTCCGTATCGCTATCCACACCACCGTACTGACGGACAAATTTGTACTACTTATTTAAAAATTACTATTAGTAAAAGAAAAATTATTGAAAGTTTATTTAGTATTAAGGTATTAAAATGTTACATCAACTTCTCATTGGCGTCTACAAGTGGAATCAAAATATGTAGTGCTGATATCGGTTGAACAAATCACCTGTCAAACTGTTTATAGACGTACAAATAAATTAATAATTTTAAGGTGTAAATATCTACTTAAGTTTTGAACAAATATAAAAAGAATTAAATAGAAAGTTCATCAAAACCTACTGTTTGAGTGCCACTGATTAGTACAGATGACATCACAAACCAATTTTGAACTTTAAACAATCATATCTCCGTTAATATTAAACATTTTGAAATCAGATTTTCACTAATCGATACATTTTAGTTTGAGGTTTTATAAACAAAAATAATATAAAAGTTGTTGATAAGCCTATTGTCATTTGTTGGAGAAAATGAAAAACAAATGGCCATCAACTATACCTGATAGAAATAATAAACTATAAGCTCAAAAGTTCAGTGAGAAATACCATCCAACAAATACTCCATAAATCAAATTAACCAAATTAGTGGGTATGCAGTCGACTTGCGGTTCTTGAGGACCCGACTTCGTTTCCCGTAACCGACAAACTGGCTTTCACCAATTAAATATAAACTCCTGTAGCTTCCTCTCCACTAACAACTTCGGGGGCCTTGATTTGACGGCTGGTAACCGCATTTCACGTGTAAAAATATATCACTTACCGAGATCTGCTACGGCAGAATGTCACACTCAGTAATGGGTAAAAGACGTGAAGATATATTTATTTATTTTACAAAACATTTTGTTTTCCCAATTACAACCTTAAACTGCTCGCTGGCCTGTTACAAACCACCCCGGTTATTCAACTGAAAATTGTTATTTATTCACACCCAGCTTCAGAATTTGTACCATCATCATCCAGAAATTCAACTCACCTCGAAAACTTTCATAATGCTGATGTCACATGTGTATGTTCAATGTTCGATGAAAGTTAGTCATATTATACAAAAAAAAATTAGACAAATAGTGTCACAGCAGTGATTCAGATGTATCGTAGTGAAATCAGAAACGAATGTTTTCATAAGATTCTGTTCTATGGAAAAGATTCGCTTCTATTTATCATCATCGCACACGGTATGTTTCATTGAACATATCGTACAGATCATCATACACATGACTCTAGTTTAAGATATACCATACAACTTTCTCACAGCATAATGCCCATGGCACACTGGTCAAAGAGCATCGAAGAGCATCAATGAGCAACAGAACGCACCCGTCATTGACGAAAAATAAAAGCTTCTAAAGTTAAAAAAGAAAAACTAATTTTCAAAAATATGCTAACGTGAAATGAGACACAAAAGATACGAGTGAAATGAGATACATTCGTTTCATCGATGAGCTCTTCGATGGAAATAAAGGAGCCTCTATTTTTCGTCCATGACGGGTGCGTTCTGTTGTTTCATCTAATGCCTATGGCACACTGGTCGATGAGCGTCGATGACTATCGATGAACTCCTCGATGAAACAACAGAACGCACCCGTCATCGACGAAAATTAGAGGCTCCTCTATTTCCATCGAAGAGCTCATCGATGAAACGAACGTATCTCATTTCAATCGTATGTTTTGTGTCTCATTTCACGTTAGCATATTTTTGAAATTTAGTTTTTCTTTCTCAACTTTAGAAGCTTTTATTGTTTGTCAATGAAGAGTGCGTTCTGTTGTTTCATCGAGGAGTTCATCGATGGTCATCGACGCTCATCGACCAGTGTGCCATAGGCATAAGGAAACTTACTAGATGTACCTGTGGATTTGAGAACTCGACGTGCGATTACCAGTCGTCAAATCACAGCCTCCAAAGATGTTAGTGGAGGGGGGGCCACAAGGGTAATTTTAATGTTGAATAAAGTTTGTCAGCTATGGGAATCGTACTTGGATTCTTAAATTCACAGGTCGACGTGTTTCCACTAAGCTGTTTACCTCAGTAAATTTACATGTATTTTTGAATGTATACTTGTAATTTATCAATTTTAATAAGACATTAAAACGTTAAAATAATGACAAGTCTATAAAAAATTACTCAGAAAATTTTAATAAAACTTCTATCACAGTAATTAGCAAAGTTGGCAAAAATCATGATTAAAAAAATATAAACTCATTGATTTCTTTGAATTAATCATGACTTTTTGATTTTAATTTATTTTTCAAAATCATATCACTAAATGGAGTAAAAATTATTAGTATTTAATGATTTATGTGAACAATTTATTTAATAAATATGTAGTTTCAATTATTATTGCAAATTACATGTTTTAACAAAAATTTCTTAAACTATATGCTCGAATATATACATGTTTACAACTTGGATAGCCGCAGGTAGGTTAACATGTTCGTACACGAAATTTGATGTTTTCATATTTAATATTAATTCATTTCATAAATACATATTTAAAATTATTTTGTCTGTTTTACAAAAAAAACCTTAAAAATGTTTTTTTATACAACTGAATTTTTAAGACACTTGTTTTGTTCTGTTCCAGAAATATAATTAAATTAATACAAAATAAATAAAAAATCAAAAATTGATTTAAATCATTGATTGGAGTAGGTGGCTCAGTGGAACCCTAGTTCGATCTCCACAACCGACAAACAATTTTCACCAAATTAAATCTACCCCTGTGGCTCTCCCTCCACTAACATCTTTGGGGGCCGTGATTTGATAGCTGGTAAACGCACTTCACGCGAGGAAATATATCACTTACCGAGATCAGTTTCAGCAGTGTGCCATACCCAGCAATGGGTAAAAGGCGTGATGATATATTTATTTATATTTTTTTTTAAATCACACTAGATTAAATTAAGATTTAAATCAAGATTTCTAAAAATGTTTTAAATCAGTCCTGGTAATTGGTGAAGAGACATCTTCATATTTCTACTTCATTCTTAAATAAAATGAGCTTATGTTTTCTAAATCAATATCTAATTACACAAATTGAACTATTCCTAGAAATTCTTTACGCTTGAAAATTGTCGAAGAAAAAGTATAGTTCCGACATACCAAAAATGCCAATAGCAAACAGAGGCACAAATTCGACTTAATATAATTTATTGTTCACTGTTATTTTCAAATTCCTGTATAGTGATTCATACATAAATTGTCTGGCATTTTTCACACAAGAATCTGATCCGCGATTCTTCTCTCGCAGCTTGTAATTGTAATTGAACCAGAGCACAATTCCTGCTCAGCGTCGCTCGCTTGCTTGCTTGCGGTAGTAGCTAATGAAGGGAGAATGTTTTAATTGCATTGCCGGCGCTTACGCTGCTGCTCTATGACTGTGAGGCAATGTGTGTGAACTTTGCTCGATGTAGATGTGAGATGTCCGGGCACTAGTCACTAGACCCAGTTCTCATAACATTTGCAATTCAAGGTTTACTTGGTTTGCTCTTTCTCAGATGTAAAACTGTCAGTATGTTTCCTTTTGATCAAGAAATTATTACAGGAGTGTAGTCAGAACATTTTAAAGGCTGGACCAGTATCTCTATAACTATATGTAAAGTTACTATTATATCAGTCTTATTAAAAAAAAAACTTTATTGATTTAGATTAAAAACTGTACAAATAATTTCCTCTGTTCTTTGTAACTCGATCATTAATTGTTACCGATCGATAAACTAATTATTATTTCATAGCTTAAATAAAATAAAATAAATAAATATATCATCACGCCTTTTATCCATTACTGGGTGTGGCACTCTGCCGTAAGCAGATCTCGGTAAGTGATATATCTCTTCGTGTGAAGTGCGGTTACCAGCCGTCAAATCACGGTCTCCAAAGATATTATTGGCGGGGGAGTCACAGAGGTAGATTTAATTTTAATGAAAATTGTTTGTCGGGTGTGGGGATCGAACCAAGGTTTACAAGATCCACAGGTCGACTCGATACCACTGAGCCACCTACCTCATGCTTACCACTATTTTGCACCTATAGTTTGCGAACCCCTAAGGGGTAGTTTTGTCATTACAAGGGGTACGCAAAAACAATATAAATATATTTATTTGTTTTTTTCACACCACTTTTATTTCATTATTTTTATTGTCATTATTAATAATAATATTATATCTTGATATGTATTGAATAAAATTACAAAAATATCTGGATTTTAAATAATTTATTTTTAAAAACTGTAATTGTACGTTTATATATTAACTTTTCATTAGATCCTAAAGATGACTTAGGTAGGGTACGAAACTGGTAAAAAGAGAAATTGAATTTGTAAATAAATTGACTAAAATTAAGAAATGTTTGTACTTATATTATTTTTATCATTTTTTAAAAATGAATAAATATAGCATACCAATAAAATTATTATAATAGTTTATTTATTTTTTTTTTCGCTGTCTGTAGAATAAATTTTTGTAATAGACCTATAAGTGAATTTAGACGTCTTACGTTTTTTGAGACTCAGGGCTACGTCTTGTGTCTCAAACAAAACCTTCAACCTTCAAACATCACTTACCGCTCTTGGTAAATAAATAACTATTTTATAATCACAGACTACATAAGGAAAATGCATGAAAATACCATAAAAATACAAGAGAAAATTGTTCAGCTCACAGAATACCGAAACTTTTGTTAATCTATAAAATAATAATGAAAATACCATATCGATCAATGACAGATAAAGATTTAGAATAAATAAATATCATCACGCCTTTTACTCATTACTGGGTGTGGCACTCTGCCGTAAGCAGATCTCGGTAAGTGATATATTTCTTCGTGTGAAATGCGGTTACCAGCCGTCAAATCACGGCCCCTAAAGATGTTAGTGGAAGGGGAGCCACAGAGGTAGATTTAAATTGGTGAAAATAGTTTGTCGACTATGGGGATCAAACCAGGGTTCTAAAGATACCACTGAGCCACCTACCCCATTTAGAATATGTCGGAAAATAAAGTTTAATCATTTTAATGTAATATAAATTAATTTGTTATCGTAAAACTCAAGTTTGACTACAATTAAAGCAATATATTTATTTTATGTACAACTATGTCAATTTAAGAAAAAATAAGTAGGACAACAAAGATGTAAGAAGTTTTTATATCGCTCACATTTTTGGTACATGACAAATTTAAAATATAAATTTTTTTATAGCCGGAATTACAGTTTAAAGACTCTTAACAATTTTAATTCACGAGCAAAAACTCTTCCTCCGATTGAGACAAGTAAGCCTGGGAAAAAAGAAAAAATCTTCTACAGCTTTGTATAAAATTGTACGTGGATCGAAAGTATCGTTTACTAAAAGATGTTACTGCCCATCGTATATGCAAATATACTTGAAATAATAAAAAATCTCTTTATTATATTTCAATAAAACTATATCACTATGTATTTTTCACATTTTCATTCATTTGATATACCTATATTTTGATCAGAGCAGCAAATCAATGAAAAAATCAGTTCGGTTTTGGTTAATAATTGTCGGTTCGATTTTAGTTCCGGTTTAAAGTAGTGAATTTTGATTCATGAACCGGTTTTCAAGATCGGTTCAGTTCTCTTTTTATTTTTATTATTATAAATGGTAACCGCACTTCACGCGAAAAAAATATATCACTTACCGAGATCTGCTTAGGCAGAGTGCCACACCCAGTGATGGGTAAAAGGCGTGATGATATATTTATATTTATTATAAATATAGTTTCAAATAATTAAATTTGCAAAAAAAAAATGTAAAAATAAATAAAATTTTGTTGGGATTTCAGGCATATAGTTACTGTATTGTGCGACGTTTCGACTTTTGGTTTATTCATCATCATCATCACGCCTTTCACCCATTACTGGGTGTGGCACTCTGCTGTAACCGATCTCGGTAAGTGATATATTTCTTCGTGTGAAGTACGGTTACCAGGTGTCAAATCAGGGTCCCCCAAAGATGTTAGCCACAGGGCTAGATTTTAATTTGGTGTAAATTGTTTGTCGACTGTGGGGATCAAACCAGGGTTCTCAAGATCCACAGGCCGACTCGATACCATTTAAACAAAAATTAATATTGGATGGTAGAACAAAGAATAGTGTAAATTAATTTGAACCACGTGACAACCATTACCATTCCCATCATAAACCACAAATCGCACAAATAATAATAGCTTCTCCGTGATGTCCGCATATGGCGCACATTTGCCATCAGTTACCGAGTTACTCCACTTGGGGGCAGCAGTCCATCACCGTACAAATTTCATTAAAATTACTCATGCATGGCAGAACATACCCAGGCCATATGTGAAACTCCCGACATGCTCCCCTTTTCCCAACGTAAAGGGGCGCCACTGGGCTGCATACATAAACACATATGAATTTATGATTTGCAAATGCCCCTCGGAAATGGACGCCATTAACTTTTCAATGGACGAGCTACTCAAAATAAGTAACGTAGGTACAAATACCGCTACTCTTTAAAAATGTGGCTAAAACTAAAAACTAATGTTCAAGTAGCTATTCAATTTTGAAGTTATCGTTTTGCGTTAAATTACAGTGCCACACCCAGTACTTTTATTTATTTCAGTTTAAAAATTAACCTTTAGCGGTGTAAATCTGATTTATGAATATTACATAGATTTTTAGTGTTTTCTATGATTCAACCAAAATTTTCGACGATTTACTTCTTGGTGGTTTCAATATTTGTTAAGAAGATAACAACGTATTTTTTTCTACGAGTGCTATGAAAAGTTGACAATTACGCTCTCATTTGTCATCGTAAAGTTGACGTTTTCTGTGGAACAATCAAAAAATATCTTTTTTACGCGTTTCCAATGGCAACGCGCGAAAAAGATATTGATGCGTGCTTACTTCAATAGTTACCAGGGATACAAACAAAACAGAAACTTGTCATATTTATAGTTGACAGAATGATTTTATTATCAGTCGTAGAAAAAATTATGTGTGTATCACGAGCGTCAAGTACCTTTGTTCCTCTTACACTATTATACCGTGTTCGAGTAACAAAGAATCACTTTACGCTCTTAATACACAAATAACTATATTTTGTCCATGTTAAAAAAATGACTTAATTGTCAAACCATTTAATATAGTGTATATATTACAGTGACGACACGAGGCATTTTTGATTGACCTAAACCACCATTTTGTGGCAAACAAGGATTCTATAACTTTAAGTAAATTAGTTGCATAAGAGGGGTCTACAAAACTTACACAATAAAATACAAAATAAACAAATGTAAGAAAACTTCGAAAACGTAATTCATGTTATGAAACAGTATAACATAATTTAGTACTTGGTTTTCTATTTAAAACATGTTTTAACAAATAAATGACAGTTCATAGAAACAAATCCTATCAACATTCTGTTGTTCTAAGACATCTAAATTACTCAGTTTTTATTAGTCAACAGCTACTGCCCTGTAAAGTCACTGTTATCACACTGAGGAATGCTTGGAGTAAAAAACTTGGTGATACATTTCAAAATTATTGACATAGCTCGTTATTATTTTTTATTAGTGTTGCAAGAATTTCAGCAATGTTTGCATTATGCCTATATTTATCCACATTACGATGAGAAATTTCTCGCATGCCCCTGAAAGAGACGCTACTGATTACCCTCACACATACACACACATGTGTGTATTCGCAAATGCCGTGCGGGAGTGAGAGGTATAGAATTGCGAACCCTGAACCCTGATAGAATAACAGGAAACACTATGCAATTGTTTGGATTTGCAATCAAATATAGACCCTAACTGTACGGTGCTTTGAGGTTATTTTGAAGGGTGGATTTAATAGATTATCAGGAAATTCGTTAACATTTCCTGGGGTTGTATGTTGTATACAGCTGATTCTAGAATACTTGAGGGTTATTTTAATCACAGAGAAATAAAATGTGTACTATAAATACTATAAATGTCAACATGTGCAATGGTTTTTGTAAATAGACATTTTATAGTGTTTAAACGAAGATTGATATTGAAACGGTAATCAGTTTTATTTCTAGCGTTTTAAACGATGGCCGGTAAATAGCAAACGTAAAAGATATCAACTTACATCTTTAACAAGGCGTTAAAAGATTATATCCCCCAATGAATACAGTAAAATAATTACCGTACACAATTTTAATTACGCGGAACACGAAAAATTGCAAGAGAGCAAAGTGATAAATTAATTTACAACGTTTACAGCGCACAGGTCAAACAACTTGAAAATATTTGTGGGCTATATAAGCCGCATTGTTTTTTGTTTGTTTTAAAAATCACGCTGAAAATCATCAATATGTATGAGAGCTCACAAATTATAGGTGGCTTTTTAATATGTCTGAGACACTCTGGTCCGTTACAAGGCCAAAATACACAATGGTATGTTGCTTAATTATTATCACCATGGTTACATTGTTTAGAAGAAGCAAGCACTTATTTTATCATGTTCTGTTTGTTTACCTGTTCTACTGTTATTCGTGGAATTTTCTTAGGGCGATATTCATCATCTATGTTGGCTAAAATGTTTAGTGTATGTTTTTATCGTTTTTTTTTTTTAATTTGTAGATAGTGCTTTGAAAATATTCGGAAATAATATAATTATAGTCCGATTAAGTCTTTGACCTGTGATTATTAGATTATATTTAACATTAAAATATACTAATATTCAGTAGAAGGGAAATCAAATTTTAATATTTATATTATTATATGATAGAAATTATGGAAATTTCTCAAACGATTTTATCTGCAGCCATTAAAATAATATTACTGGCAATTAAAATATATTACAGTCAGATAAAATGTTATACATTAAATTATTGAAAATATGCATATAATTAAAAAGTAGTAATGCGCATCACAAATACAAATTTATAAACAAAAGTACATTTTTCCTCTATTTTATGAAACATATCAGTTTACAAGATACAAAGTTTAGCTCGAAGTTTAGTCGTTTTTGCTTACATACATAACATTTTATTTTTATCTTTTTGTCATAAATCTCCTGATATATTTACGGATTATAAACAACAAATCTATTACAAACATTATTGTAGTATTTTACACGACTTTATGAGCGTTTGACAATATCTATCAATATCAACTGTGCAAGCTTTTAAAATTTCTAGAAACTAAATTTTATCGCAGGCCGAGAACTAACCTATAAAACCGTTCTATATATACCTCACAGTGAACCAGTGACTCACAGCTGTTAGCAAACGCTTAGCAATAACTTTTCAACTGGTCTAATATCTACCACCCCCATAGTTTACTTTTAAATGACTCTGAACTTAAAAATAAACGATCATTACAAACAAGCAGAGATTATTTTCTTATACTATATGCCTACAGATATTTTAAGAATTTCAACAATCATTACGTAAATCTCCACCAGTCAGTTTGAAAATATATGAACTGCACTCATCAATACCGCAAATATAAAACTTTGCCAAATTATTTCGTAGTTATAATGAGAAGTAAATACCGCTTGTCAGTTTTTTCTAGGGTTATTTTTAATTGTACTTGGTACGGTTTTCAAGTACACAACCATAGTACCTAAATATATTTTCGAAGCGTAGGACAGCACGTAAACATATATTTATGTAATAAGATATGTACGACGCTTAGTCCGTAAGAAACACGTGAGCATCGAAAATAGAGTGAGCGTAGACTGAACAAAAACACATCGGCTATAATGCAGCTGTCTTATTGGAAAGTTAACGATAAATTTGAAGTTTGTAATCTTACAAGAATGTGACCGCATAAAAAGGAACATTATTGACTTGTTGGTTAAATTCCTATAGAATGATGCAAAAATACAGAACCTTAAATAGCCTCTAGGAGAAAGGTATCTACAGGTATGTCTGGTGCAAAAGTGAAAATACTGGCATAGGTGCAAACAAGTGCAGTAAATTGAATATGAGCGGGAAAGTATTATGCAAATAAAAATTTCCGGTGGAAAACGATGCCGATTGTAACCTCCCACAAGGCGTCGCCACCATGTTTGGTCATGGGCACCAGGGAAACACGACGCCTATAGCTGTCTCTGTTACTCTTGCAGAAATCCCACGGGCCGTCTCGTTTTATTTGCGATTCTGCGCATACAGGCCGTCCTAGAACTATGGGTCGTACAACAAACATTCGGTTGAGGTATAGATGCGAACCTTTCATAATATTACAAAGACATTTGTTAAACGTTTAGTACATTAGGAGACTGACACTCGCTATAATTTAAATGAAAACAATATTCATTCACATTTAATTAAATGAAAATAGTGACCTTCCCCAAATAATTAAATTCCTTCAATAAAATTTACAATATTGGTTTTGCAGAATAATGCGAAAATTAATTTAAATATCTCTCAAAACAATGAGATAAATAATACAGAAACTGAAATGAAAAGTGTATATTTTTATATACACGTATCCGCAGCCCATACTGTTACATCATACTATCACACATAGAAAACTTGCACGTCAAGGGGGCATACCCAAAAATAGGCTCCAACATTTCTACGCTAAGATAATGTTACTGCTGACTGCTGAGATAAGTTTATCGTCCAAAATTACCGGGAATTATATTTTTTTTCAATAAATTGAAATGTTTATTAATTCATTTGAAACAGATGAGTTATCAACATTCAATGACTATCACTGTTTCAGCATCTGTGAATCTTAGGTTATGAATAAACAATTACAAGTAAAAATATCCGTGCTTTATTACTGTAACCTATATTTTGACCTCTAATCTGTTTACCTATCGAATTTATTCTGTAGATGAATAATATTTTATATGTAAGAATGTGGAATTTTATTTGCAAAACGACATTTGAAACGTAAGTAATATGATTATATTAACAGGTAGCACCATGTCAGCTGTCAATGTGGAAAAATATCGTTGTGTCAACACCATCGATTATTGAAAAGTGTACGTGACTAACCTTTTTCTGTTGTTTTTCCCAAGCGGGATCCAGAAGCCCCTCACGTTCCCATTCTTCTTCTGGTTCCATGTATCCATCACCGTACTGGTGATCCATACCAACGTTGTTATATCCGTCGGTTATCATGTTGAATGCACAGTATGCAAACTATTTCGTTTTTAAAGTTCGTTCGATAGAATTAAATCCAAGCCGTGCTGAAACACACGACCTCACTGCACACCTAACCCCACTGACCCGAGCCCGACTGTAGCCGCTAGCCGTCTGCAAGCCGCGATGCGGACGGAATAGATGCACTACGACGAGCTGTCTATGTCTATAGATACAACACGACAGTCCGACAGTCGACACACCGTTCGAAAATACTCATTTAAAAGTGGGCTACACACACCACACTGCTACTCTCGCTTCACCGCTTCAGCTTCGATATCAGTCTCTTGTCGTAGTCGTTTTTTTATTCAACGGTGGGGACTAGAACAGGGACAGTTATCTAGCATTGAAACTTTCTCCCCACTTCTTATCACAATACACATGTACAAAACAATTTTATAATTTAGTATAGAAAATATATAGATACTTAAAAAATTTAAAAAATACTTTTTAAAATAGCACAGGTAAAAAATGTACAAAATATATAAAAAAAGTAAAACAGCAGGTCCCACCGAGATTTGAACTCGGATCGCTGGATTCAAAGTCCAGAGTGCTAACCATTACACCATGGGACCTTATGCCTAAATATCCTATCTTTTCGTACATAAACGTTTGTGATTCAACTGTATTGTAGATAAATATTATAGCGCTATTACGTCATATCAGCGAACTACATTGACAACTAAACTTGGTTATTTCTACAATCATATAAATATAACAAAATAATGGATAGAACTAATGTTTCAATAAACATAGACAAAATATGTCGATCCTGTTTATCAGAAGAAGGAGAAATGACCTCCGTTTTTGATACAATTAGTTCTGAAAACGTAACAATTACAGATATGTTAGAATCATGTGCTTTCTTGCAGGTAAAAATGCATTAAATTGTAATTAAACAATCCTTTACTATTTATTAACCTTCTAGGTTGAAAGGGGAGATGGTCTACCTACACAAATTTGTCTTCAATGTTATTCTGTGATACATCAAGCCTACGAATTTAAATTGCAGTGCCAAAAATCAGAAGCTGTTATCAGGTCATATCTTAATGATGATATAAGGAATATACAAATACTCAAAATAGAAAATGTAATACATTCTGAATATGAAATTATAAATGAAGATGAAGATGACGACGAAGACCTCGATGACGATGCAGACTGTAGTACTATGGACGGGGAAGAATGTTCTGCTATGGAAGAGGAAAATTGTAGTACTATGGTAGAAGAATATACTACTGTGGAAGATGTTACAATACTTGAGGAACTAGATGAAGATGACAAAATAAATAATGTAGTATCCAATTTTGAAATGCAGTTTGAATGTAAAGAATGCGATGAGACTTTTACTACAGATGAAGAACTAAACAATCATAGATCTGTTTCCCATGAAAACTCTACCAATAGCTGTCCTAGATGCTCGAAAAAATTTAAACATGAAGAAATTTTAAATGTTCATTTAAGGCATTGTAAAATCCATGAATGCCATTTTTGTAAGAAAAAATTCCGAACAGCTGGTTACTTACAAAACCATCTAAAGAAACACGATCCAAATTTTATACCCGATGAAAAGAAATTTAAATGTACAGAATGTGACAAATCTTACACAAGTCCAGCAAATTTAACGATACATCAATATTCACACAGTGGTATTAAACCGTTCAAATGTCAGTATTGTGGAAGAGGTTTTACGAAACTTGTTGCTTTAAATTCTCACCATGCTATCCATACTGGGAACCGGGCGCATTTGTGCAGCGAATGTGGCAGAGGATTTACTTCTACTTCCATTTTAAATCAGCACAAGAAAATACATTCAGGTATAGCAAAATAAAATCATTCATTTGACAGTAAATAACAATCCATTTGTTTTTTTCTATTATTTTGAGAGCTTAAAAATTAAATTTGAATTTAAGCATGCTATATCTAAAATAAACGAAATAGCTATTTGTCAAACTAGACAGTAAAATGATATTTGTCCCAATCGAGTTCGATGTGAAACATTCGAACGAGAGTAGTAAAATCATTTTTCTCTCGTATTGATATGCTTCAAAAATTATTTATTCTATAAAATCTACAAGTAATATTTTATTTATTTGAATCAAAATTATAAGATAATTTAAAAATTTAAAGTATATTACTTTTAAATAAGAATACTCATTAAAATAATGAACTTTTTATAATTTTTGTAAGATAACATGCATGTAACACTGCATTTTTTTTCCTCTCTAAAGAGGGAAAATAATTTTTTTTTTACAAATGTGGAAACAACATTTTGTAGTTACCAGTCTTGTTTTTGTCACGTTCAAATGAATTTACTTATCTAAAAGTACGATAGGAGAAGCGATTAAAGAACACGAAATTATCTCTGCTCGCTCTGTTTATATTGGAACTAAAAAATAGCTCCGTGAATTAAAAAAAAAATACGTTTAGTAGGACTGTCAAGTAAAATATCATAATTATTTATAAATAATTTTTAAATCGCTTGTCCGAAGTATTTATGACTGCAATATATTAAGTACAGTAGGGTAAATAAACACCTCAGATATCAATAAAAAAATACAGGATTTTTTTTTAACTTGTTCGTTCTGTTATGAAACACTTACCGATCTTATAATATACTACAACCACTTAGAAAAGTAAACTTTTACACACATAAAACAATTCACAAAATTGTTTATTACCTCACAGCTGTTATTTATCGTACGTTGTTCCAATATATATATATAAAAAAAAAATATCATCACGCCTTTTACCCATCACTGGGCGTGGCACTCTGCCTAAGCAGATCTCGGTAAGTGATATATTTTTTCGCGTGAAGTGCGGTTACCAGCCGTCAAATCACGGCCTCCAAAGATATTAGTGGAGGTGCCACAGGGGTAGATTTTTTAAATTGGTGAAGCTTGTTTGTCGGCTATGGGAATCGAACCAAGGTTCTCAAGATCCACAGGCCGACTCGATACCACTGAGTCACCTACCCCATAATAATTAATATTATTAATTATAAATACCTACTTTAATCTTCTTGAATCATGCTGGACATTATCTCAGATTTAAATTATGTTTGTAAATATTTTCGTTAATTTATTTAAAAATGAATGGTAAGTGCTTTGAGCACTATCGTAAAAACTATTACTTTTCGGACTATGGAAATAACTTTTTTTTTCAATTTTAGGCGAACGTCCATTCAAATGCCCCCACTGCACCCGTAGTTTCACCGCATCAGGGGACCTCACAATCCATATGCGGAGTCATACAGGAGAGAAACCCTACCTCTGTCCAACTTGCGGTCGAGCCTTCGCACGAATCACCCACCTCAACACCCACATTCGTACTCATACCGGCGAAAGGCCTTACGTTTGTGGAGAGTGCGGTCGAGGTTTTGCCCAAAGTGGAGACCTACGCTCTCATCAGCGGACCCATACTGGAGAGAGGCCCTACGCTTGCAACATCTGCAGTAAGCGATTCGTGCAAAGCAGTGGATTGGCTTCGCATATGGCGACGCATTCGGGGATAAAAGCTCATGTGTGTCATATTTGTAATAGAGCATTTTCACAAGCAAGCAGTTTGATGAGACACGTGAAGGCTCATTCATGATCTTCAGTGGTTTAATAATGAGCTAACAATTGGGATATTTTTTCATGGCATTTGCCATGGCAGGATGAATTTGTTCCGGTTGACTCGATAACGCAACATAGCTTGCTGTTATGACATCACTGACAAAGAACCGAGGTTGCATATGATCTGCCCTGGCAATTAAGTCCACTTTTTCTTGCTGTATCAGTTTAGATTTTAATAATTTTTTATTTATTTATTGAGTTGTAACCAAATATAAGTTGTATTTTTATTTTTTTGCTGTAATTATACATCAGTCAATCATGTAATGCTAAAAATGTACATTTATTACTTTATTAGTGCCTAAAAATGTGCATTTATTTTATAACTATATAAATCACACATATGAGCGTATGCGTAAATAAAATGATTTGTATAAAAGAAACAATTATTATTTAAACAACAGTTTTATTTTCATTCTTTAAAAATCTAAATTTAATTAACTAAATGATTTTGAAAATAAGAGTTGAATATAACCACGTTCCTATTAACTTTACCAGATTTCATTTGGTACGCATTAATTTCCGACCAATACAATGTAGGATAATTTTCCTTTTCTATTTGTTCGTTTTTCATAAGTGCTTTAGTAAATAAACTTTTAACGAAATAAAACAACAATTCACAGACGCTAACAATTGAACCTCCGACGCATAATGAGAAAAATCCTCCTACTAATGCTACAAAAGTAACAAATTATTAAATTAATTTTTCAAATTACATAATTATTCAAATACCTATAAATGTTTCAATAGTTATGGTTCGACTAATACTATATTTCTTACACCAGTTACTTTTGAAATATATTCGTACTCCACTAAACTGCTTCAGTATATATCCAGATCTGCCAAAATATTTAATTAATGAATGCAGTAGAAAGTTTAAAAATATTAAACTTACTTGTTTTTATAATACAGTGATTCTATAACACCACCGTAAGTAACACCAGAACAAGTCGGTAGGCATTCGCACATTACTTCATTTTGATTTAAATCTACTTTAATATAAATTATTATTAAAATAATTATACTTAGAATAATATTTACCGTTTTCACTCAGTTTCATATGTAACGCCGAATAATTATCTAAAAAATTATTATTATTATTAAGAATCAAATTTTTACATTATTCATGTATTACCGAAATTTTTAACTAAACACGGTAGGTCTATTAAAGTACATTCCCTCCATTTTCCTAAAATATTATATATCATTACTTTGTTGAATTATTATGGTTTTCAATTTACCGAATTCATGATAATAGTATGGAATGCAACCACACATACTTGAAATTGCATTGCTTTTGCATAAATGCATACAATTTTCAAACGTATAATTCACATTTGATAATTTAAACCCCTGAAATTATTTTCAAATTAACAAAATATTAAACAAAAAAATCAACAAATAGACCTCATTTTCAAACCAGCATTTTCTGGCATTAGCAGGTATCTTTCTCACTAGTGGCTCAGCTTCAAATAACTCCGGATTTAATTTCATTCCTACTTCTCTACCTGGCTCTACAACTGTATAAAAAACTGTTTCACTACTTGCATACGTTTCTTTATTATGCGCTAAAACCTAGATTATTTCTATAATAATTTGTCACGATTTATTATTTAATTATTTTACCAATATTCCAGTAATATTAAAAATTGGAGAAACATATTCTTCTACATCTATATTAAATCTTAAATACAATCCGTGAATGGGTCCAGCAGTTGTGTAATATTCTTCTTTAATTTTTGAACTAAAATTAAGATTAATTTTCAAATTTTTTTGCCGATTTCATGTAATGCAAAAATGAGCAGAATTAATAATACTTACTATAAATTGCTATTAAAAGAGCAACAAAATCCAAAATCTCCTCTAGATCTAGTAAAAATATCGGTACAATTTATTTGTTTTCCTGCCCAAGAACAATATTCTAACATTTTATTACATGGTTGAGCCAACTAAAATAATTGCATTAAATACAGTACAAACAACCATAATTTATAAATTTAACATACAGTTTCCATCCATGCAGAATTATCTGAATATCCAGTTTGAGCCAATACTTCATATATTTTTCGATATGGATTGATATCATGTGATTCAGGGTTTCTTAATAAAGATAAATTTTGTAGAAAACTTTTAGCCACATCTTCTTTTATCCCATTTTGTGCTCTTATTATTTTAATACATCATTAACAAATTAAATTTATAATAATAAAAAAATACTTACAACATTTTAATAAATAGTGCAGCTTTAGATTTATAAACTGTATTAAAATTACAAACAG
The DNA here is from genome assembly GCA_947425015.1 of Pterostichus niger. Classification (NCBI taxonomy): domain Eukaryota; kingdom Metazoa; phylum Arthropoda; class Insecta; order Coleoptera; family Carabidae; genus Pterostichus; species Pterostichus niger. Next base: position 27,325,348 of record OX380344.1, on the reverse strand, counting down.
TAATAGCTGGAAAAGGAATTAAACTAACGGGATACGCTGTAGTATCAACAGTTTTGGTGACCGGCTGGTTATAAAATTGAATTAAATTGTTGTAAATTAAATCATAAAAATATTGAACTGCGATGAGAAATATAATGATCCAAAAGATCATTTCTGGCCAATATGTACCTCGAAATATTGTACACAAACCATGAATACTTACATTTTTGAAATAATATTTAACATTTCTATAAAAATTAATTAAAAATCCGAACATGTTTAATGTAACTTTTATATGAACATTAAACCCAATTCAGGTATTTATTGATCAATTTATACTTGAATAAAATCATTAATATTTCATAGCAAAACTTTGTCATTACTTTAAAAAAAAAAGATCTAATACTTTGCTTTATAAACTTAGGATATAATGGTATAATTACATTTTAATTTAAAACATAGTAATTAATAAAAAGCAACATATCTTATCAATTATTTATTGATAAATTTTCCATTTCTACATCACAATTTGTAGTTTCGCTTTGTACTAATTGTACTAATGGCCGAGATCCAAATGTTTGATTAACTGATATAAATAATATATATATTAATTAACTGAACTTCTAAATTATAATAATTTTATAAAACTTACCTGGATCAATTGTGCGCAAATCTAAGACGGAAAAATTATTATTTTTGTTGTCACCTCCAGAAGCTATCACAAACGGAAGATCTGGACAGTATTCTAAGCAATGGATAGTATCCATTTTCATTTCTTTTGTATGAATTAAAATTGGGATATCATTGTAAGAATGATCCCAAGTTTTTAAGGTTCCATCGCCAGAAGCTGTAACCATTAATCCTTTGCACTGTCTACTGATTTCAAGACCTGTAACTTCTTTTTCGTGCGCCTCTAAATTCCATAATAAACCTTTTCTAAAATTAGAAACATACAATTTGTTGTTGCTTATGAAAGTACATTTTTTATATATATATAAACCTGCAATCGAAGCATTGAACAGTGCCAACACTAGTAGCAACCAAAAAACTGAAAGGTTCCATTGGGTCCCAAATAATTCTTTCTGCCTCCCCGTCCAACTCCCATGTTTTGTAAGATTTATCACTTCGACAATCAAAAACTTTAGCAGTTTTATCACAACTACCCGTCAATAATGTTTGGGCTTCAAAATCATGCCACTTTATACATTGAACCTTATCTTTAAAAGCTTTTAAGGTAGTATGAGGCTTTCCAGAATCTAAATCCCAAAGTATAACTGTCTTATCAACAGATGCACTGCCGATAATATGATGAAAATTTCTGTTCCACGCTAAATCTAAAACAGCATCCGCGTGGCCAATGCGGGCTATTCCTTTTCTTCGGCTGCCTTGACGGCCTAAAGTGAAAGCAGGTTCTAAGCAATTTACGACGTCTAAATCCCAAACTTCAATAATGGGACTCATAGATCCTACAGCGCAGTAACTGCCAGGATTTGTTTGACCGACCTCGTGGTCAAGCCATTCTAGACATAAAGGAAAACTGGACAAAAGTAAATCGTGATGGACATATAATGAACCTTCATCTTCATTATAAACTATAATAAAATTTAAAAATAAGTTTATTAATTACAATCTAATGTTAATAATAGAAAGGCAGATCCATAAAGAGGATTAAATTTAATAACTATATTTTTGGCATAAGCTAATCTGCTTTATGAATCTAACTAATAAAAATTATTAACTTACTATAAATTTCAAGAATACTTGCATCGCCTTCTACATGGCCAACAAGAATCAAATTGTCGTCAGGTCTAATAACATCGTCTTCTTTCTCGGAATCCGAATCAGAATTACCATCTTCCTCTTCCGTCGGCATCACGGCCAACGAAGCAATTCCAAAATTATCACCAATAGAGGCTTAAAATATAAAACTGATAAATTACGAAAGTACAGATACATATTGGATAAAAGTACCTTCTTCATCATATTTATCTAAATCATATTCATCATTATTTTGTGCACTAGAACCTTCTTCGCCATCTTCAGCGGTGTTATCTCTAAAAAATGTTGTAGTGTGTTAATCCCAAGAGAATTATGAAATCATATAAATTATACCTCAATTTTATTTCCGTTTGTGCAATTACCTGTCTCAACTCCTCTTTTGTTAACTGAACCTAAGAACAACATTTTCTTACGTTTATTATAAGTGAAATTTAACTTAAAAAACATGTTTCACCTTTTCTGGATTAGCTTTTGCAACACCACGTTTTACCCATTTTATACATGGAATAAAATTTATTTTCGCTGATTGAGTTCCCAATTCTTCCATTGTATATTGTAATATATTCTTTTAATAGTCAGAGATTTTGACGATACCAATCCTAAACACTCCACCAAAAACCACGTGGGAAATTTTGACAAGTGACATTACCATACCACATGAGTTCGTTCTATAATGGTGTTTATAGAACACACTGCATGCAAACAAAAACATACGCAAGAATCTATTCTATGGGATGCCTGAACGCGCCCTGCGCAACAGACCTGCTAATGTTACCGAAGTGAATTATTATAACTTCTTCTCGACAATGAACAACAAACGTCTCGACAAACGTTTTATTTTAAATTCTTTGTTGTAGATTATAATATAGTAGAGAAAAGTGCGGTTATAAGTTGGTGGTACATTATTTGAGATCGTTTCAAAATTCTAATTGCTTTCACCTTATCTTATCTGTATTCAAGAACGTAGAAGTGTCCGTTAAATTTTCTTATTACTACGAGAACATATTTCATTGTAAGTACACATATTTTATTTTCATAAATTGATAGTTTATTATAAATTACCATATTAATTCTGTTATTGATATTGCAAAATACTGTGCTAGATCTTATAAAATATTTAAAATAGATAAACCGGTGTATATGTATATTTAATGTATTAGTGATATTTTAAATATTTCGCGTAACTATCAATTTACAGGAAAATGCCTCCTAAAAAATCGGGACCAAAAAATGCATTCTTTTACTTTATGGAGGAATTTAGAGAGAGGGAAGAAACACGAGGCATATTTTACAATACATTAGCTGAAGTAGCTGCTGCTGCCGATCCTGAGTGGCAGGTTAGTTAGTTCAGTCTTACATTATTATATGCACTAATATATTATACTTTTTAAATTTTCATTATGTTCAAATAATATTTTAACGGCTTATACGATAATTGAAATATATAGGTAGGCCATGTTTAATGTAGAGATAGTTACTAAAAGTTTTAATTAGTATTTAATGAATACAGGAAATGTCTTCCGAAGAACGTAAGCCGTTTGAATTAAGGAAGGAAGAGCAAAAGGCGAAAAAGAAGGAAAGAAAATACACATCCTTGGGCGAAGACATTGAAGCAGTTAAGAAAAGAGAGGAGGATGAGGAACGTGGAAAGAAACTAATGATGCGAAATATTGAAGATGTAGTATCGGATGGAAATGGTTAGATATTATTATTAACTTTACATAAATAAATAATAAATCATGTGATTGCAGATTACATAAGTAAAAGCTTCTTCGTTGGTCATGTGAGTCACTATTGCTATTGTAATGCCCAGAACAGACATATTCCTGCGGAAATTTCTATTGTTAGATTTAGTTTGCGAGATGGTGTTTATCTTGAAGATTGTTGCCACATTATTTTGGATACTGGTAATATTTCGTACAAAAAGTATTCTTGATCTATTTAATTATTTTGTATTGGTTAGGAACTATGCCGATCGGATATCGTTTAGCTGCTGTTACCGTTTCCGAGGAAACTCATTTGATTCCGGTACCACCCCATGAAGGCGATATGGAACATATGAGCATAAAAGATATGCGCAAAGCATTTTTATCCATGATTGAATTTCTAAGGGTACGCTTTTTAAATTTTTTATTCATTTCCAAGTAACTAAAGTATTTTTATAGAAAAATGTGGCTTCACGTGAACACATGCCACCTGTTTATGTCGATGATTCAAATACTGATATGGCCAAGGACATTTTCAAGAACTTACATGATCAGTATGATGGTATGTTATTATTATTTATGTGTATGAAATTCAATACTATATTGGGTCTTATTTCAGGTGATAACGTCTACAATGAAATAACTGTGTACTCTTTATCTTATTTATTTTTCGTTCTGAGAAATGCTGCTCATTCTAGAGTAACTGGAGAGCGAGCTTTTCCATTTCCTACAATTCCGCAAGCAGAGCTGGAAAAAGATATCTATGATTATGTTAAAGGAATAGCTTGTAATGTAAATCTAAACATTTATCCAATAATTTTTGAAAAATAATGACTGCATGGGGATTTGAACAGAGAACCTTCCAATTGCAAGTGGAGATGCATGATTTAAATTTAAAAAATGAGTCTATTCATCTGATTACCATTTCATATTACATTTTTTTTTTCGATTTTTATTGTCAGTATAAAATTTAAAAGTGTCTAAAATTTATTTTTTCATGTTACTGAAATACTTTTTTTCAGTAAATTATTTGTTTACTAAACATCAATTAAAATACTGCTAATAATAAACGAAATACTGATAGTAAAAATATTTACTAGCAAACTAATTTAGTTCTGTTTTCTTAGTACCACAATTCGACTGATGATGCTTATCCGCATTGCACTCTTTCAAAATGTATCCGAAAAATTTTCATAATTTGCGATCATACTTGCTATGATTTAGAAATTAATTTAATTCCTGGTCGCCATATTCCACAGAATGCAAATACACAGAAACTGGAACAGCGTCCTTCTTCGCAAATATCTGTAAAATACATCATTCTTCAAGTTAACTTGATTGTTTCTAATATTTAAATTTTCCAGAATACTTGGACAACTGTCTCGAACAATAATAGCCGTCCTTCTTCTAGTCTTTCTAATGGAGTTCGTAGCTATGCGTCCACTGCTACGAACTCTATGCAAGGAGTAGCAAAACAAACTTCAAACCTAAGTTTGAACAAACAGAATCATAAACCGACTGCTGTCACTGGTGCTTCTACATCTGCTTTTGCTACCGCTGTTGGTACATCTGCTCCAAATGCTCGAGCACCTTCAATTCGTAAGCCACAAACAATGAGTAAGTAACCCTTAACTTCAACATTTTAGTAATATTCACTTCATAAATCTATGTTAATTTTTAGGCATGGCTTTGAGTTTCAAACCAATGCAAGCACCAGATCTTAATAATGATTTTCCTGCTTTGGGCAGTCCTAGACCACAATCTATGGGCCGCGGTAAATATTTTTGTTTGATTAAAATGAAGATCATTTATTGAACTATTTTTTTATTTAGGACGTGGACGTATTCTGCAACAAATGCTGAACAAGTAAAATAGAAAACTCAATTTTTAAGTTACCCGTTTTGTGCCAGAAAGGCATTTTTTTTAGTATTAAAAAAAAATACGATATTTTTATAATAACTGTTGAAATTGTCATATTTTATTCTTCTAGTTTTATTTTACAGAACAAATGGATATAATTTAGGATTGACAGATCCCCGGATATAACTTATTTAAATACTTGCATACTACTCCTTTGAAGTTCACCAAGGATTCATTCTGATCCTCTTGATTAAAAATCTAAAAAATAATAATATATAAATGACTGACATATAGTGTCTAATAATTTTGTTAATTTGCTTATTTTGTACTTAATTATATTATGCATGAAAGTGTATTTAAGTTGTTTGATGATATCACAAACGTACTCAAAATTTGTATTATACATATGATTAATAAATACTTACTCCGTTGTAAATTATTGTTGGCACAAATCGTGGAAGAACATTTTTAGTTACGGACTCTGCTTGTAATTGTAGTAATATCCCAATTTGGCTGTTGTAACAGTGGTCAACATAATCCCAATTTAATCCAGTTTTGGCTGCACACTAAAAAAAAATATATTTACTATTGTTTGTATTCTGAATTTAATTTCAAATAAAATACCGATTGGCCAACATCACTTTTAGCAAATGAGTTCATAAAACACTGAACAAATTGAACTTGTGCGTTTGTATCTTCAATTCCGTTTAAAGCACATGACTGAATTTTGTTTCCTGCACATTCCATTGGACCATGTTGGCATTTAAAGTGTTGACCGCCATTCATGCTCTATAAAACAATATACATGTTTGAATGTTCAATAGATTTAGCTAATGGTTACTTTTTCAAGACCGGTAAAAATGTCGGAGACACTATCTTCTAGCATTTAATAAAATCAACGTATATACAGTTTGTAAAATCAATGTGTAAATGTGAATACAAAGAAAAATGAGATTTATTCGAACTTGTAAAAGTGGCCTTAAAACTAAATTTAATTTTGAAAGATTAAAAAGTAAATTCAGAAATCATTTGGTAGACGTTTCGGTAAAAATATTGAATTTATATATCTGTGGCATGGTATATTACCTATATTTTCTGTTAAATATGAAATAAGGAAAACGGCTGTGAATTATATATAAGAAAATGTATTATAAATATTGATAAACATTAATGTTCCGAATTATGTTTTATTTCAAAATACGTACCGAGGATTTCCCGAATGGAATAAAATTGAGATTAACGTATGGAGATATTTCTGTCCAACTTGGATAAAGTTGCTCATTTATAAATTTTATGCTGTCTGGACATAGTGATTCATATAATATTGTTACATCAATCTGGAAGAAAAATTAATGTGGAAAAACTATCGATATAATTATTCTTATAAATACCTTTAAGTTGGAAGCACAATTAAATGTTAACAACATACAACTTAATGTTATTAACAAAAAAATAAATTTGCACGACATAATTGCGAAATGGTCTCGAAAGAAATTGATCTAACTATGAATTTAAATGTATTCATGAGATTATTCTGACCTAGTTATATTCAGAGAAAAGAGATTGTTTAGGAGTACCGGTACCTGCATGAGATAAAAGAGAAAGTTTTTTCATGCAAACAAACCGTAAAATATATATATCGCAAATAACATGCTTTTTACAATAATAAATAAGGCAAATTAGAAATAAGAAACTTGTTTGCTTAATATTTTATTTTTGTAATTACAAATAACATAATTATAGATTACTCTGCAGGCCTAATAATAATAAATCGTGACAGCATAAATGCAAGAACTATTGTAGAAACAACAAAGATGACCACAGTTGTATAAAATAATTCTTCTGTAAATACATCAGTAAACGATGGTACCTGACTGTACAGATGTTCAATTAACTTTAGTTGATAGTTTTTCGAGTTTGCTTTCACTGCCATGACTAGATTTACCTAACTACATTCAACGTCTTTTTCCTTGTTTTGGCTTTGTTGATTTTGGTTGTTGTACAGATGCTGTATCTTCTGGTTTTACTAGTGAACTAACATGTTTGTTATAGATTTGTAGAAGCTCTAACACTGTTAAATTTCCAGAGAGCAATTTTATACTTCTGCAAAGTAATCAAATTGAAATTTTTGTTTAAAATTAGGTTCTAGAATACATTACTTGGAATCAGCTAGATCTATTTTGATAAATGGTTCACTTCTATCACAAACAATGTTTGTTTTTAGTAAACAGCTTAAATTTGTGTTGATGATTTTCGGAGCAGAAACATAGTATAAGAAATCCCTGAAAACATGTATTCTTTAGAAATTCGGATAGAAAATGTTGGATAAAAATAGTTAAATTAAACGCGCATGAGTTATAAATAGAATTAAAGATCAATACATTTTCTAACCTCAAAATAGGGCTTACCTAACTGCTTTTGCATTTTCATGGAAAGGATCAAACTGTACTTGGATTTTCTTAACTGGTTTTAAATTAACTACTTTTAGTTGTTTTCCTATTGCACTTACTAAACCAGCGGATCTTTTAAATGTACCACTATATGGAATAGACATTTTCGTCAAAGAACAGTTCTAATAGTCGTATGTGTATTCAAGCCTCAAGTTCACTGAAAACTGTGTATATTAAAGTAGTCTTTTTTATTATTTTGTCAAACAATTATTCAAGAAATATGTGTATTCCTACCTGATGATTTGGTGCTTTATATATAAAATTAAATCAGTTTTTAAGTAAAAATTTATATTTTTTTCGCATATTGCTCAATCCATTTTCAATTCATATTTTATGTACATGTACAATACAAATATGTAATAACATATAAATCAAATCGCTTAATAAAAATTTCTGTTAATTATGTGCTATTTTATAGAAATACTTTATTATTTAACTATCACTATGAATCCATTGTGTTTCCATTGTTGGCCTGGTTGGTAACTCAGCTGGATAACAGATGAGTAAATGGCCATTACCGAACCTTTGAAATGAAAATGAAAAAACAAAAAAATAAACAAATGATAAGTTACCGCCACATAACTTCCCCAGTCTATGAAAAATGTAGTGAAACTATTTAGGGCCGGTATTTCATACTCCTAACAAAGTTCCTAATAATTTTATCCGTCTTACAAACAATATAATTTTCATAATTTGATCTATAATTTCATTGCGATAATTTTTTGTTTATAAAATATGGTTATTTATATGTCTAAAGTACAAAGTAATCTATTACCGCTCATGCATTGACATTAATGGTCGAGGCGCAGCCGAGAGCAACAACTGTATAAGAGCGGCAAGAACTCTGTCTGCTCCAGGTGCATATTTTTTTCTACGACCAATTAAAATTTCTTAAAAAAGAATTAAAAATTAGAATATTATTCGAATGTATAATGACGAATGTTGTAATTTATTCGAATGAGTAATAGCAATTATGCGCGAGTTCGATACAATACTTCCTTTATGATTACTCAACTGGAAATTGCACATTTTGGTCTTGACGAAATTAATAAATATTATACAAGATGAATTACAAATTTTAGTTATAGCACAATTCTGTGACGGCCGTGAGCAGAATTGTCTTAGCAAAGATGAAGTAATTGGCCTCAACTTGTGAGTAATGAACTGCAATATCTATCAAGAAACGCACATATAATTAATGTATTACTGAATGGTCGTAGAGTAAAAAATCAATTTAGAGTTTTTTTTATTTTGAAAATGTTGACTCTTTTGTCTCTATATATACAATGACATACCCTTTCAGAAAAACTCACTTTCTTCACTAAAGCGGAAAGTATCTACTTTCCATACTATAAATAAGCACCCTGGCCAGAGAAAAAATTACTACCCTTTTATAGACGGGGGAAGTAACGACTAAAAACAAAAAAAAACCTACAAATTTAAGTAATGATTAATGGCATAACATACAGGGTATTTGTTCCTTCTCGCACTGTTTCAAGAGGATCTCTTTGGTATTGGACGCTTTCTTCGGACGCAGGTTCTTCATTTTCTATATGGAGATCTTGATTGTCTATCATCCCATCATCATTATCAGGAACGATACTTTCTGAATTATCAGCATCCTGAACTTCTATCACAGCAGTTGTGGCGTTAGCTAGTCTAGGTGGTTGGGAACCAGAATTTCTTCGACGTGTATGCGTATTTAAATGCCGTTTCATGTCCGATCGGACACGGAATGGCTTTCCACACACTTCACAAGGATGTGGCTTTTCACCTATAACATTTTTTAAAATGTCATAAATTCATCAGACATTATTTTAGAATAGATTAATACCTGTGTGTATTCTTCGATGATTCTGTAAATATGAAGATGCCCTAAAAGTTTTGCCGCAAAATTCACAGCGATAATTTTTCTCTCCTGTATGAATTCTCCGGTGAACAATTAAAGAATATTTTCGTGCAAAATCTTTTCCGCAGTATTCGCATTGGTATTGTTTTTCGTCAGAATGTATAGATATACAATGATATTTTAAATCACCACATTGCCTAAAATGTCTTCCGCAATATTCACATTTATATGGTTTATCACCTGAATGCAAGCGTATATGAACCTAAGAAACAATCATTAATTATTAAATGGAGTAATAAAAATAGAGAAATTCTTACTTTGAGGGCACTAGCAGCAAAGAAACTCTTTCCGCAAATATCACATTGATGCGGCCTCTCCCCTGTATGACCTCTCATGTGATACATTAACGAATTCCTGTGACTAAATACTCGATCACAATGCGGACAAAACAAATTTCCATTTTTCCGTCTCTTTTTTCTCGTTCTACTTTTGATTTCAGAGTCCGATGACTGTTCTAATTTCGTTTCAATATTTGCTTTACATTCTTGAAGATGTTGTAATACTTCTTCGTTGCTGCTGAATATTTGGCCACACAGATGGCATACTTGACCTTGAGCATCAAGCTCTTGAAGATCAGAGTCTGATGTTTGAAGAGCGGCAGCGTGGTACCAAACTTTTGAATCAGAACCTTCTTCGCCCGAGTCTCGATCGTTTGCTTCTACCACACTTCGGATTCCTTCCATAAGATCTTCTGGTTCGCTGAATTCATCTTCAATCTGATTGAAAAAATAATTATTATGAAAATTACAGGTATCATGTTATGCCATATTTATTCCATATATTCCTAATTCGTCTATACAATCTCTTACCCTTAATTTCACTAACATATACCTATTGCACCAATATTTTATTCGACATATGTTCCACATACTCACACCCACTCTTCTAATAACATTTATCATACAACAACGTATTCCAGGCACGATTCATTCTTGTAAACAAAAATAAATTATAATGAAAATAAACATACCCTATTATGAACATCCCTCATGTGTGCCTCAAACGCCTTTTGTCTTCGGAAATTTTTACCACAATGAATACAGTTTAAAGGCGGCAGTAATGAGCTAAGTAACGAATCTTTAGATTCATCAGGTTTGGATGATACAGAACCATTCTGTTGAATATAATTATTATTAAAAAATAATTTAATGAAGTTTTTCTAATAATAAATACCTCTTTAACTTGGTGCGAAACTAAGTTTGGTTCATAATGCGTTTTTAAATGTTCAAAAAACTGTAACTGATCATTACACATTACGCCACAAATTTGGCAGGAAAAAGGACTTGGCTGAACAACAATATTAACTGAATGACATGCACTGTGAACATTTAAATCTTCAGTTGAGTTAAAAATCTGATCACAAGTAGTACATTTATGTCCCTTCCTCGAAACAGTGCAATTCTTTTTTAACTTACGAGAAATTCGCTTTTTATGTGGAAGACTTTTCTTGGATGACCGAACATCATTTCTTAAAGAAAGGAAGATATTGATGCGATAATTTTACAACAATAAATTTTGACTTACTTATTTTCGCAATCTGAATCTCGCTGATGTTGAATTGATTCTTCATTTTCATGTTTTACAGTTATGTACTCATGTTTTATATTTGCAGTAGAATATCTTTCGATATGATCTACTGATATATTGCCATACTACAATAAAAATATTAAGTTACACTAATAAAAGGATTGACTGAAATAAGTACCTTTTTTAAGATTGAATCGTGATGTAAATGTCTTTCTTCGATCGTACTTATGTAAGCATTGTTAACTGATGATATCACAGGTTTATCGACAGGCGAAATAACAAGTTGTTGATCTACTAAATCTACTTTTCCGTTTTCTATAATAAAAATGTAAATAATATTCTGTCCATACATTGTTCTTATAAGAAACATACCTAGATGAGAGGGAGATACTAAAGATGCTAATGAACTTGTGCTAACTATAACATTTGAATCCTGATGAAGCTGTTGTTGCTTTTGTTGTTGCACAAGTTGTACAGCTACAAGAGCAGCAGCTAAATTACGATCTTCTTCTGTTAAATCATGATCTAGTAAATCTTCAGCAGCATAACTGACCGCCGGAAGATATTCATTGTTTGTCATATCCACAACTAAACCACTGTGTGATGGTAGTAATTCACCACTCAGAAGCTGTGGTTCAACTCCTATCCTCTGCATCATAAATGGAGGAGATACTTCTGCCATTGTTACATTATCCAGAAGTTCGCGACTCGAGTCAGAACCCTCCATTATTTTCAAAACTTTTCATTACTTAATGATAATTTGTATCTGTAAACGACATGGTATTAAAATAAATATGTACGGGTATTTTTCAATGAACTAAGGACGTACAAATCATATGAGAATCAAGTAAGATTAAAAGAAGCTAATTTAATTACTATAGATTGCAAATAAATAATAGAAAATGCATTTTAAAGGCCCGCCAGTACATAACCGGAAGTCTTTTAAGATCAATGACAGCTAAAAGTTGCAAGGTCACACATGTAGACAACACACACAATTTAATACAATACATTGTTTTATTACAGACTTTCCATACCTCTGATTAAATTTCTTTGTCAAATTTGCCTTATTTACAACATCACAATATACACAGGACTTGTTCAGAAGAAAAACAATAGTAACACATAACGACACTGCAGCAAAATATGACAACAGTGCTACATCACCCGGAAGCAAACAAAAGCATCTGCGTTTCATATGTTTGTAATATGCTGCCCTCTATAACTTAATTCAATAGCGCGAAATCTATCTATGCTTCAGAATTAAAATTAAATTAATTATGAATCATTAAATATGTTTATATTAAAAAATATTGCTAAACTTTTATTATAATTTTATTTACCATATGGCTACATCAATTATTTTTATAAGAAAAACACTCATTTAAAATATTTATGATGGAGCAGTGATCAATTATGTAGTTAATGGTATTTGAAGTAATAATCAAAGGAATCGGTCTTAGTTTTAAGTTTATTGCAAAAAAAATTGACATTTCGACATTCATTACCGATTTCTTTTGCCAGTAGAAGTTACAAGACATGCATGTAAAAATTTCCTTAACATAAAATTAAATATTTTTTACTTAAAAGTTTTAGTCGACGGATGAATGTGTTCATAAACCAGCGAACAATAATCACATAATTAACATATATAGTAAATAATAAATAATATTAGTTAAAGAACAATAATATAAATAAATTTAAAAAATAAATATTTGAAAGAAATATATGATTAATAAAATAATTTAAGATAATCGAAATACAATTTTTCTTTAACATAGTACATTAAAAATTTCATTAGTATTCAAGAAACAAAGAAATTCCTGCCAGTAACCACTGATCATGAGTTGTTTTATCTGAGGGTAACAATATTGTTGATAAATGTTCTTCTCTTCTTGAAGATGAATACAGTGGTATTTCCAAATTATTTTCGTTTCGATCAAAACTCTTCTGCAAAAAATAAGTAATAATTAAACTATACTAGCTATATTTTACAGGAAAATACCTGTGGAACCCAAGCAATAGAACAAGTCGGTGCCGATGTAACATTTTCGGAATCGGAAGAGCATTTTATTAACTTCTGACCATCAAATAAAGCTCCCTCAATGTAAATACCAATTAATGTTATACTTCCTGGTGACTGCAAGGATTTTTGCCAACTATTTACTAAGTGCAAATCATTTGCTGCTACTTTGGTTATTCTGTAATTTTTCACATAAAGTAAAAATCGCAAAAATAAACAAATTTTAAAATACCTTGATGTGTGTTGTTTAAGTGCAGTTAAAAATACTTTTGGACGAAACATAGATGATAAATTTATAGTTGAATTTAACAAAATTGCTTGTGAATCATTTCCAATAGTCCATTTTGAAACTACTAAAGCTTTGTCTACAACCGTTTGCAAATATTTAAATGGTTCTGTTGGACCTTTCCAAAATGATGTCCACTCGTAAGGTGTCTACAATAATTTGTAATAAACATAATTTATTTCGTTTTAAATTCTAAACTTACTTGATAAGTCAATAAACTGTTAACAATTTCGATATCTTTTTCAGTTGGTAAAGCAGTACCACGAGTAATCTTACTGATTGAAATGAGAGAACGATGAATATTTTGAATTAATTCGATTGAAAATCTCTTTTCTTCAGCCATATAAGTTGATATTGGATTTTCTGCATTTGAAGCTTTTGGAATATTTGTTCTTAACCAATCTTGACCTTTATTTAATTTTTTCCAGTAAGTTAATAAAGATGACAAACCTCTGTTCCAATCATCACGTTCTATTTTTGATGAATTTTTAATTGGGAGACGAATTACTTTAAAACAAATTATTTCAATATTTTAAAAATCAATAAATATATTTTTAAATATATACCCTTTAAGTTTGAAATTAATTTTACACTAGAATTTATTTCCCAAGCTCTATCAATATTTGCTGGCAAACCAAAGTACAATAAATTATCATCGTCTGATAATTGATTAATGCAGTCAATGTAATCCTGTATTTTAAAATAAAAATTAATGTTTCTATAATAAATACAAAATATATTACAAACGGATTTACTTGGTAATTGGAGTTGTTAGGAAAAGGAGTGCTCATTCCTGATAGTTTCCATTTATGTCCCAGAATAATATCAACAAAATTTTGTCTCAAATAAGCAAGCAAAACACGTTCATCTTGTCGTTCATCAATTCTTCCTCCATAAACAGCATCTGAGCATAATCCTTTAATGTGATTCCACAAAACTGAACCATTTTTGGTTCCCCAAATCTCTTCAGATAGATTTGCAGCAGTGTATAAGTCTACATCACTAAATTCATACCATTTTGTCCAACCTGCAATATTGTTCTTAAAAAATATATATTATTTAGTAAAATATTTTTTACCTTGGGGTATGTATGTACGTCGTTCTTGTAACAATGCATGAACGTACGCAAGAATGAATAACAGACGAGCGCCTGTAGCACTTTGTTTTTGAATGTAATTTTTACCCCATGTAGCGTAACTCCTCATTAAATTATTTTTTATTCCCGGTGGTGCCTCATAAGCAAATTTGATACAAGATTGTATTAAAACCGAACTAAACAATGGATGTGGTTCTGTTACTAGCCACAATCTGAAATTTTCATGTGGATTTAAAGTTTGTATTTTTTGACTTAACAATGATGACCAAGCAGTGACTAAATGTAAATTTTTTAGACATAACCAATGCCCACGCTTTGCCGAATCTTCTAATGATTGCAAAGCTAGAGATTCTTGCCCTTCTCCCATTGCAACCTAAAGATAAATATTATTAAATACGTATGACATAAAAATTACTATTTATTGGTACTTCTTTATATTTATCAATTCCAATTAAAGCTCCAGCAAGATCTCTCAATTCTGAAGACGGGTCAGCTCCGGGAGCAGTTATTAAAAGAACTGGATCACTTGCTATAGTCTCTTTAAATAGTTGAGATAAATATAAAACTATTGGAGACAAATTTTTCATTCCTAAAATTATTTATCTATAATAATAGAATTTTAAAATAAATAATAAAATGTGCTGACCAGTAAGATGTAAGACACATTTATTCATGACGGTATACAGACGATCTGGTCGCAACATTTGAACAATCAAAACTTGTTGAAAATCAGACAAATTGCAGAAACTAGGAAAATATTTTTCGCAGTCCCGTGATTTCATAAATTTTTCCCAACTATTGTAATCTTCAAGTTTTAAACTACTGTATAAGTTAGGTAAAGCATTCTGTAAAATATATTTAGTATTAGTAGTTAAAGTTTCATCAAACAATATTCAAAAGCGCACCTGTAAATTGACAACATTCTGCAGAAACTGGTCAGCAATCCAATTTGGAGGACCGTCAGAATTTGCTGAAACATCAGTTTTCGACAATTTTGTGTATCCCAAAAATAAGTTCCATTCCTGAAATAATGAATTATGTATAAATTTAATATACTTTATTAGATATTTAATTTATACCTCCTTTAATATCTTTTCAGGGAACATATGTTTGCATAAATATAGAGCAAACAGGAGTCTATCAGATTTGAACATTCCACGGCTAACAAAAGAGTAAATAGATTGCAACAACACTTTTTGTACTTGCGTATAATCATCTTGTGCATTATTCGTTGTAGAAATTGCTTTTAAAAATAATTTAATAAATGCAGAAATAGATATGGAGTACATAACATTTAAACGAACTAAATCAGTTGTAGCAAAATATAAAAGACTTCCAAATGAAGATAGTGGACGCAAAACTTCACATTCTGCTTTAAGTTGAACTTGTATTTTTGTAGATTCTTCTAATGATGTTGTAATTGCAACGCTACTTGCCTTTGTTTCATTTAGAGACGCGAGTAATTGCTATAAATATTTTCAAATAAATTATTGAAATAATTATAAAAGTGGCAAATATTTGTTACTTTATTTTGTAGGATATCTCCTGTAGCATTTGCGAGTTCTTCTAACAATTGATTTTGTAGATTATATTGTTGTTCCTGAAGTTCTTCTTGTTTTTGTAA
Organism: Pterostichus niger; assembly: GCA_947425015.1. Classification (NCBI taxonomy): domain Eukaryota; kingdom Metazoa; phylum Arthropoda; class Insecta; order Coleoptera; family Carabidae; genus Pterostichus; species Pterostichus niger. Next base: position 27,309,109 of record OX380344.1, on the reverse strand, counting down.
TAATTCATTCCTTTTTGCTTCTAATTTTGGATATTCTTGACGAATTGCTCCACTCAATAATTGTTCTATATCAATATATTTTAATTATATCATCTACAGTCATAGAAAGATTCTTTTACCTGTTAATCCTGCATTCGTAGTTGTAAAATTGACTATACTCAATACTGCTGATGCATCTGGTGGTATATTAACAAATAAATTGCGACTACTTAAGTATAAAGAAAAATCATTATGGTAATCCACTAATTTATTACCCAAAAGGACTAATCTTCTAGTACCTAAACAACACTTATATAAAAATATGCAAAGTATAATTATTTTAGTTTATTTACCCTGATAAACAAATTCTTTTCTTAGAATTGGAAATAAAATTGGAGGAATATTGTCTATTTCCTCAATAATTAGAACTTTGCCAAATCTAACAGCTAACTCTAGAGAATTAGTAAATCTCGGTGCATTTTGTGTCACAATTTCAACATTACGATGTTTAAAATGTGTACGTAACCATTGTAAAGCAAGCGCAGAGGGATCCAAAAGTAATGCATTTATATTTGTCTATAATTATTTAAATTAATGAGAAATAACAATATGTATTTCAAAAATAATACTATACCTTTAAAATTACAATCGCATTATGTATAGACAACATATCAGAAAGTAATCCCTCAGTTTGCCATTGTAGTTGTTCTCTTTCACTAGACAAAAATTCTTCGAAATTAAAATCATATTTACTTCCTGTTAGAACATTACACCAATCTTCGATTTGTTTTTTTCTTTCGCTTTCAAATTCTCCAGATAGGTAAGAAATATATGCTGCAGCTAGAAGACATTTTGTCGGTAATTCATTTAAATCATCTGATAATTCTTTCAACTAAAATGTATAAAATTAACAGTTATATAGTTTAGTTTTAAAAGTAATTTGTTATACTTGTGTTTTCCATCTTCTGTACTCTTCATTTAGTTTATTTACAAGACCTTCAGCAGCAGAAAGTTTATCTTTAGCAATTTTTAAATTAATTTCAATTTCTGCAGCTTCTTTAGTGTAAGTAGAAAGTTGTACTTTCAGCTGAGCAACTTTAGCATCTACATCTGATAATCCAACACTTAATTCACCAATTTGTTGCTCTGCATTTTGCAAATTTCTATAAATTATTAAAAGTATTAAATTATAATTTGTAAAATGATTAAATTTGTATTACTGTTGTAGTTTATATTGTTCTCTTTCAAGAGGACGAATTTTTTCAACAACTTTAGAGAATTTAACGTTTGCCACAACCCAAGAAGCTAAAGGAGCAGCTGCAACTGAAGCTCTTTTTGCTGCTTTAGGGTCGAAAGAATCACTTCTTGTTGCAATTAAACGTTCTACAGCATGGCGACTATCCGGATTTATTTTACTAGCATCAAATGATCTATAAAAACATATTTTGCTTAACAAGTTTTTAAAAGATTACAAAAATATTACCTAATATCTTCTCTAACTCCGCGTTTAGCAAGGAAAGTTTTCATGCTGTTCCATGAAGTATCCTGCGTGCCCATAAGACGTAAAACTCCTTCAAGAATATCTCGAATAATGTCGGGAGGTGCCCGAAGAGATCGAATTTCGGATAGTGCTTCCTGCTTAATGTTTCCAACTGCTGCTCGCGCTTCTTGCAGAATTGGTTCTACTTCTGCTAATTCTACTTCTATAGCTTTCTTCCTACATTTTATAAATTATGAAATAATAAATTTGTTAATAAACAGAGCTTTTACCTTTTAATAATTTGCTCATTTTCTTTTTCAGTTTGTTCTTTTAGAGATTCCATTTCCTGTTTGTGAACATTTGCATTTTTCATTGTAGCACTAATCATATCTAAAGCTGAATTAGCTTTTGCTTGTTTTTCTGCTAGAATTTTTTGTTGTTCTAATGCTTTTAATTTTAAATCTGCTACTACATCTTGGGCTTCTGTTAATTTAGTTATACCTGCCTAAAAACAATATAACAAAAGTTAATTTGAGTTATAAACTTGTGACGATTCTTATACTTGTAATTTTATTTGTCGATCTTGAATAACTCTTTTCTTTTCTGTATAAAGGTTTAAGTAAGAGTTTATGAGTGAAATATATCGACGCGGAGTTGATAACGATATTTTTACTTGTTTATGAATGTCGTAAAATCCTGTCGGCATTTCTTGAATAATTCCATTATTATGTTCGTTCTCTGAAAGCCTAAATAAAATCAATGACAATAGCTTGCATAAAAAATTAAATAATTTTATTTATACCTCTGCATTAATAAATTAGGAATCTTTGTCATTGAATCTGAACTCCATTCAGATTGCCATATTACAGTACATCTTTGATACAAAATTGGACAATTTTCTAAGATTCTCCAAAATTCGGAACTATCCACTTCTAGGCATATTACTAAATGTAAATTGTTTCGAACCCCTACAAAAAGTAAAAGTTGGATTATATTTTATTTCATTACAAATAATAATATTACTTTGGACAAAATATTGAATATGATTTCCTTCAAAATTTTCTCGATCTGCTTCATCTTTTAAACCTGCTGACAAAGAATCTAATTCTGCTGCAGTATGCAGACCAGGAATCTATACAAATGCAAATATTGAAAAATAAACCGAAAGAAAAAAATATATAATAAAATTATTACTTCTCCTGCAGCTAATAAAGTATTAATCATATCAACAATAACAGATTTACGCATCATATGGTCTTCTAACATAAAATATACTTGTTCCCCTTCAACTCCAGCTATTTGCATTGCCTTAAACAAAATTTTATTATAAAATTTATTTTACTATTAAATAATTTCTACTTTCTAACCGATTTTAAATCATTTTTGAACTGAGCAATTGTTCCAGCAATTGGTGTTATTAATTTAGCAGATTGCAGAGCAGATACAACTCGTACAGATGAATGTCGACCGACTCCTGATCGTCCTGCTAGCAGGACACAGCCTCCATTTTGTGACAGAGATCGAGCTATTGATGAAGTCAATAATAAAAGCTCGGAAATTAATAGCAAATCTAAAGTTTGTCCTTCTCTTCCTAAATAAGTAACAATATTAAGAAAATAACAATTTTAATCAATCTCTTTTTATAATACCGAAATGTAAGATTCCTTTTTTCACTAAACTTGTCCAATCATCAGAATTTAATCTGGTAAGGGATAGGTTTTCTTGAGTTTTGTTGCTATTGTACTGTTCTGAAGGTACGTAATAAATGCTTTTCAAGTTATTTATTATTGTTGATTTGCCCCATTGTAATTGAAATGTTTTTCCAACTATAGATTCGAACTTTATATGGTCATCATCATTTACTAATTTATCATTAAATATTTTGAATGCTTCATAAACCAAAATCTATGGAATACATATATTTTTTACAAATTAATTTTTGAAAAGAAATGATTATTAAGCCTTACTTCTAACATAGTGTTTTCAGAGTCAGTAGAATTAGCTGATAAAATAGATTTATAACGTATTAAATTCGTACACCAATTTGTCAAATCATGAGGGCTAAATATATAATGACGCTGTTGCATTACTGTAAAAGTATTTTTTATCTCTTCGTATATTGCAATTAATGTAAATACTAATTTTGTTATTTTACTTTTTACTGCCCATACTGAATTATTAGGTAAAGATGATTTTATTAATGCAGTCATATAAGATTCATATATTATGTTTAAATCCTCTCTTTCTGGTAAACTAAAATAAATATTAAATAAGTAATTTTTGTTTCATTGAGTTAAGAAGTTCTAACAGTAATACATACTCAATATTATGTGTTTTCATAACAGAAGTAAAACGTGTTGAGATATTTTCTGTAGAAGATAAACTTCCAACAATAGTAACAGACTCTAAACCAACCCATTCTAAATTAGAGTCAAATAGTCCTCCGTAAGTTATAAGCTGTAAAATTATAAAAATATCATAGTTACTAAAAAACAAAATCTAGAATACTTTCAGAAATCAACAAAAAAATCATTGTCATTGTGTCATATTACTCCTATTTCTATAATAAATTTAATATGGAAATTTTTAGAGTACTAATTAATAAATAAATAGATAATTTTAAATTATTAATTTGATCTTATTGCAGCTCTTTAATCCCGAATGGCCAGTTGGAGTTCCAAAAAATACACCCGCACGATGTAATAATTGTGAAACTTTGAGAAAACAATTACAAGACAAACATGAAGTTCTGCTTACGTTAATAAATAAAGGAAACGATGTGCAAAATCAGTTACAAGAAAGTCAAGAAAAGGAAATGGAGTTGCAAACGGAAATACAGCAACTGAGAGAAACTAACGAGGAATTTTTCAAAGTGTTAGATGAGTATGATCGACTTTTGAATGATTTAGTACAAGGTATTTTTTGTTTAAATAATTGTAAATACAAGTAATAAATTGATAAATATTTCTAGATCGTAATGCACATAAAAATGATAACGATACTGTTACAAAACATTTAACAAATTTAGAATTTTCTTTTTCTGATGTTCATTCAAAATATGAAAGAGCAAAACAAATTTTAGAAGGATATAGAGAAAATGAAGTAGTACTATTAGAATCTATTAAAGAAAACGAAAGAACTATTATAGATTTGCAAAATAAGTATGTAAAGAATTTAGTAATTTTTTATTTTAGTTTTTTAATCTTTATGAATGTGTAGGTACGAAAAATTGAAGGAAAATTCTGTAGTAAAGCTGGAAGAAGCAAATGAAACATTTCACAATATGGAACAACAGCACAAAGAAGAAATGCAAAAATATAGAACTAGAGTTAAAATGTTAGAAGTAACGATAAATTCACTAGAAAATGCTTTACAACAAAAAGTACAAGAAAATCACAAACTCTCTTCAATTTGTGACGAATTTATTAATACAAATAATTAGTGTAATCCTAAGAGGATATTTATTTGATCAAATTGTTAATATTTTCATTCTTTTGCCTACTTGTTCATTTAAAAATAATTCTTAGTTAATTATTCCTTACTTGATGTAAAAATGCAATTAATATATTTGTACCCCATTTATCAGGTTTTAATAAATGCAGACCTTTAAAATATAAAACCAATCGTCCTTTTTTTGGTCTGTAAACTCGTCCACGATTACTACTTACGACCATGCAATGCTACAAATTAAAAATTAATTAATTATATTGTGTACAACATAATAATTATTTTTAACCTGTGTTAATTTATGTAGAATATATTGAGGCATAATATTATTGCTACAATAAATAGTGGCAATATCTATATTGTGTTGTTCTTGGACTAAATGATTAATAAGTAAACTAAAATATTTTGCATTATTTTTTGTTTTATTCATTTTAATGATTTAATATTACCTTTTGGCAGATCCATGTGGTCCAACCAAAAGAAAATGTTCCTCAGTACCTATAGAAAGCCACGGTTTCAAAATATCTAAAGTTTGCAGAACTTGTCCCGTTAAAACTAAAGGCAAATCATTTAAATTTGTATCTAATATTTGGTAATTTGTATCAGAGTAATAAATGTCAATAACATCTCTATTTGCATTATACGAACATCTTAAAATTGATTTTTCATCAGGACAATGTTCTTCAGTCCATTCGAACACCTGAAATATTAAAATATTTGTATCTTAAAATATAGTAAGTAAGATACATTTTACTTTTTGCGCAAATATTTCTCTAGTTTGTTCAGTAAGTAAGCCACCTAAACCTGCTATTAAAGCAACAGTAAATTGCGTTTTACTTGTAATTTTTCTCAATTGTGAAAGTCCTGTTTGTACAATAGAAACATTGGAACATGGAATAATTAAATCTCCTTCAGTTTTTATCCAGTCAATAGCTGAAAAAGAAAATTTAAATTTAGAATTTATTCTAAATTATTTGTAGAATAAAATTAAACCTTTGAAGAAATACTCATTCAAAAGATGAGTAGAAATTCGTAAAGTGTCTTCAGGTTGCCAGCTCAACCAGTTGTTAACAATATCTGTTAGTTTTACATCTTCCTCACTAAAAAAAAGTCTTGCAATAAAAGCCCTAGGACTAAACTGTTAAATATTTACCTTAGAAAAACAATTCCCATTCGGGAAATTGTAGCAGGTGAAGCATAACTCAAGTCATGAGTCTCAAACAAAAAATTAACATTTGGTCCAAACTGAATTCTCCACCCAGAAGGTAAAGTTAAGAGTCTGTTGTCGTCCAGAACAGAATTTAAAGACTCTACCCACTCTGGGTCGATGTCTCCGTCACATACTACCCACGACCAAACTTCTACAAATTTAATTTAGATAATTAATAAATAATATAGTATGTTATGCATCAAGGGAGGGAAACAAGCGATTATTCCCGCGTGTGAAGTTGACAAACCGAGACGTAAGCGAGGGCGAAGGCTCGAGCGGAAGTCGAGGTTTGTCAACTTCACACAAGGGATAATCGCGCCCTCCCGTGAAGCATATTATACTTTTCGTAACAAGTGCACAAAAATTACTGTATTATCGGGACAAATGTCAAATATGGGTTGCGTAACTAGTTACCTAGGAAACACCGCAAACAGCTAGGGAGATGTTTCTCTCCCTAGGGAGAGAAACATGGTACCTATGGAAACATAATGTTTCTCTCCCTAGGGGAGAAAAGCAGTGTTTCTCTTTCTGAAATTAGGGAATAAGAACGTGTTTCTTGTGCATGTGTTACGAAAAAATATTAAACAAGAAACAAACCATTGGGTTCTGCATAAACTTGTAAAGCATACAGAGTAAGAACACCATCCGCCCATTGTCTTGTATCTAAATCAATTTGACCTAAAAGTTGCGCTCTGGTCATGGCTTTAGGATTAAATACGTGTTGGGTAACCGAATTATTCATTTTATTTAATGCCTAGAAACATTTAAAATATTTGAAAACTGTAATTAACTATAAAAGTAATTAATAAAGTACCCGAAGTAATAATTTTCGTAAAGTACTCTTGCCAGAACCGGATGGGCCAACTATTGTTACACCCATACGTTGTTGTAATTGCTCATACAGTTCTACACATTTTGAAATCTAAAATATACAGAATGTTCATAAATTAATCATTTTCAACAAATTATTTTTATATTTAAATAAATAAATAAATATATCATCACGCCTTTTACCCATTACTAGGTGTGGCACTCTGTCTAAGCAGATTTCGGTAAGTGATATATTTTTTCGCGTACAGTGCGGTTACCAGCCGTCAAATCACGGCCTCCAAAGACATTAGTAGAGGGGGAGCCACAGGGGTAGATTTAAAGCTTTTTTATAACGGTTTCGGTACGTTAACACATTTTTTATGAAAATATTGACTTCACTCAGTGGGATCTCTTTTTAAATAAATAAATATAACATGTCGCCTTTTATCCGTTATTAGATGGGGTACACTGTGATCCAAGACTTATGTCAACTGTGGTGTCAATTAAATTTTCATGTTTCTCATTTTTCATACGGAGTAGATAGCTCAATGTCAACACATCAAACTGAATTTAAGAATCCGTGTTCGATACTCACGGCCGACGAACTGATTTTCACTAGATTAAAAATTACCCCTTTGGGGGGTGTGATTTTACGGGTTTGCTATAATTTAATTTTCATTTTTACTTCCTTGTACGAAGTAAAAGAAATATTGTAATCGCGAAAATTTTCGGTTCTCAGATTTCAGTGGAAATACGCATTTTGGCCATAACTGAATCCATTTTGACTAATTTCGTCGTGACGTCTGTACGTACGTACGTATGTATCTCGCATAACTCAAAAATGGTAAGCCGTAGAAAATTGATATTTTATATTTAGGACTGTTATAATATCTAGTTGTGCACCTTCCTTTTTGGTCATTATATAACTTCCGGAAGTGGTACTTTACTTGAAGCCTATAATAGATTTTCATGAAAAACTATATTCAAATATAATTTTAAACTTTCCAAATTTGGTATATAAGACTACTATATCAATGGAAATAACAAAATAGATTTTGGTTAAAATAGACTAACCGGAAGTGACACATTATATGAAGCTAACAGTTTTCCTTGTAAAAAATGGTATTATTTTAATTTTAGAAATAAATGCTGCAAATAAAAGTTTTAAAGAATTAAATTTTGCGTCTAGCACATTAAGAATTTTTTAAATAGCCTTTTGCATATCTAAATTAAAATATTATATATTTTTTGTTCTTTTTAATTAAGTTTGCTATAGATTAGAATAAAAAATAAAAAACTAAAAGATTTAATGTCAAATATGTGCAATTAAAAAAATATCTATAGTTTAATACGCGTACAAGGAAGTCATGTGGTGTCCACATCAGATTTTTTTAATACAAAACAATATTATTATTTATTATTTGAAAGCTACTAATAAATAATACAAATAAATGTTAAAACAATAAATAAATCTACCTGTCTGTCGTTGACCTGAAATCCAAGTTCAGAACAGCTTTCTTCTAGCGCTGCCACCAATTTTTCATGTCCTGTATTTTGGAACGAAACACCAACAAACACATCACTAACTAGTGAATCAAATCGTTCACTATCTGCATATGTTAGTTTAGATAACGTATTAACCCTTAAAGCTTCTACAACTAATTGCATTTCTCGGGTGACAATATCATCTTCAGCATTAGTGATATTACTGTTTATTAAATAATCTTTTGTATGACGAATGCGATTTAATGCTGAACCACATCCACCTAGGACGGTTTTTAAAGCACGGAGACCCCAATCGTAATGTTGTTGCTTACTTAGCAGTTCACTAAAATTATTTAAAAGGTAGTTTCAAAATAATGCAGTGTGCACAGGCTATGTAACATAAGAAGACAATTACGTTATTTAATTTTTTGAATGATTATGTAATTGTCATCTCATTTGATTTTGTTTATCGTACTTGGCCATTGAGAAGACTTCAACAAGTTTTTTGCCTATTAAATCTGCGTTTTGATATCCATCACATCGAAGTAAAGTTCTTGTTATTTGTTCGTGGTCAGGATGAGACATAACTACAGGTCTAAATAATTGTTTTAAGTTATCTGGTAATCTATTACGACCTTTGTAACCGCCACCAACAGGATTTAAAGTTACGAATATGCCACAATGAGGGTTAATTTCCATCTAAACAATATATTATTTTTACTAAATTAAAGTGTATATATATATTTATGAAGTATTACTTGTTGATCTAAAAGAGTTAACGTTTTCCGCCCTGTTCGAAGAGCAACTTGTATTGGTTGAATTTGCATAGAAACAGCAGATAGTGTAGCTTCATCAAGACGATTAAATTCGTCAAAACATCCCCAAGCTCCACTACGAACCAAACCTGATAATATTCTACCCATTGATGTTGCATCTACACCCTAATAAACAAAATATTATCTTCTCGTTTCTTATTATTAAAAATATATTACCCTTTTACCTCATCACAATTGAAAACAAGAACTTGTCGTCCTAATAAAGATCCCAAAGCTTTAACAGATTCAGTTTTTCCGGTTCCTGCAGGACCGTAAGGATTTCCTCCCATTCCTAGATGCATCCCCTGTTAAATATATTATTATAACATTCTATCAGTCTTTATTTTAATAGTTTTGTTATTAAGCGACTAGTCACAATATAAGAATACATACGCAAGAATTCAGTCAATTATATTTTATTTAAAAAAATAAGGTGACTTGGAGGCTGAATTTTGTGAGACTTAGCCAAGTGTTTAGTTTATATTTTATTAAACCTAGTTTCACCAAGTGTATGGATGACAATTAATTTTTTCTACGATTGCTATGAAAAGATGACAATTACGCTCTCATTTGTCATCGTAAAGTTGACGTTTTCTGTGGAACATTCGAAAAATATCTTTTTTGCGCGTCTCCAATGGCAACGCGCGAAAAAGACGTTAAATTCGCGCGTTTCCAATGGCAACGCGCGAAAAAGATTATTTCAATAGTTACCAGGGATACAAACAAAACAGAAACTTGTCATATTGACAGTTAACAAAACGAATTTAGTTTTAGACGTATACCTACGTTTTTTAATAACTTCAAGATGCAATCGTAGAAAAAATTCTGTGTGTATCACGAGCGTAAAGTGTCTTTGTTCCTCTTGCACTATTGCAGCTCTCGCCTTCGGCTCGCGCTGCAATTACCGTGCTCGAGTAACAAAGAATCACTTTACGCTCTTAATACACAAATAACTATTGTCTTTGTTGTTATACTTTATTTTTGTCTTAATCCGCCGTTTCGACGTATAAAGTAAAATTAAAAATTGTAAATTAATTCCAGTTTGGTAAGTATAGATAACAAGAAATCATTTTACTTACAGATAAAATAAGATAGTAAATATTTGTTTATATTTTTTATTTGCTACTCATCAAGCCGCAGTATGGTAGTTGATATATTTTTTAGCTTGAATGGAATTCGAACTCAGGATCTTCTGGCTCAAATGCCGTAACACTACCCATACCAGCCTACTGCCGGACAAATATATTGGTGCAACAAGTATTGTCCATAGGAACAACCCAATAAAAACTATAATCACGAATCGGATCTATTCGTACAATTATTTTTATGGTTTGTCAAAATCAATCCGAAAAAGGTTCGCGAAACATCGGAATAAGAAAGAAATAAAATATAATTGACTAAATTTCTTTGTATTTATCCGTTTTATTTACAAACCTGGGTAAGTGTTAGAAAACATTTATCCGTTAAAGGTGTTCGAACTAACTTACTAGCGTTTCCTAAATATTCGAAAGAGTAATTCATTTGGGCGTTTGCCATATGAACTGTTATGTTACCATTTGAAATATTGTTATAAAATCTGCAAAATATAATTTATAACTAATATCTAAAATACGTATTGTTTAATAAACCTTAATTGTTTTTGCCAATGCCAATCATTTAGCGAAGTCACATTATTATCTAAAAGTTCTTCAACTACATAAATATGGTGAATAGTATCTAACATTAATGCTTTTAATTTCAATTCTAAAACATTTTCATCTTTACTTTCAGAACTAGGTCCTGATGGTTCTTCATTTGTTAATTCAAATAAACTGTAACTTTTTAGTTGATTCTACAAAATAATATTTTTGTTAGTATGAAAAGAAAATTCGTTAAATTGTTTACGTACATTTGAATCGTAATGAACTGTTTACTTAACTCAATCTCTAGAGGTTACGAGACTTATAACGTGCTAGCCCGTGTAAAAATTATAACGGGCTGTTGACATTGGTTATCATGACAACATATCTAATTTTAAACATTTGACACTTAAATATTTTTTGATTAAACAAAATCTGTCAGGTTTTCAAAGTCTACCTTGATTGAACATTTTAGTTATTGCGTTATACTATTGCAATTAATTTTATTAAATATACATATATTGCGATTCAAATGTACATAAAACATTGTACAATGCTCGACCGTTAACTGAAATTTACAGACTCACACAGATAACAGGCTCGCTGGCGCTCGCCCGTTACCTTTCTATGCTCGCCGGTATATTTCTGTACAACGGTCTTGCAATGTAAATAACTATTACAAACCTTGTAAGTAGCTAATAACGGAGGTAAAGTAGCTGATTTTATGGCCTGTTCACAACGAGATGTAAATGTAATACTATCAGATAAACACAGAACTTGCGAAGGATACTGTAAAGGATCAGGACCTGATTGTTGAGAATCTATTAAACATTGTTTCAAGAGTTGACTTAAAGTATTTTGCATTTGTGATACTAGATCATTCAGCCAATCCTATAATATAAGATTGAGTTAAATTTAAGTTAAGTCAAAGATAATTATTTATAATAGATACCTCAACTGGACAATCAATATTGACAGGTCTCCCCAAAGCTACAACCTCTCCTTGCATGGAGCACATTGCAGTAATCTCTTTAGTGTCTGAATTCATTTTAACGGTATGAATTCCTGAGAATAATTTTTTAAGTTGCGCTTGAATAACTTGCTCTCTCGACGATTGTCCCAAAATTTCTAACAAATCGTCATCACCCAGAAAGAGAAATCTGGGGAACTTCAATCGCTTTTCCTAAATTAATAACAACTCTAGAAACTAGAAACATCATTCAAAATAAATAACGCAGTTCACTTACTGCAAGGAAGTTGTCCAAGCTATTCTGACATCGAGAGAGTTGATCTTGTAGCGTATCCAAGACAACACGAATGTTTGGATATCGTGCCAAGGAAGTGACGCGTGAATCTCGTTCAACAGAGTTGAGAACATGTCGGAAGTCCCGGTCTAGGCGGTCGAAACGGCCACGTTCTTGACGGAGAGTTCCGCTTCCGAAGATGGGTTCCAGATATACCCATCTAACAAAGAATGTAATATGATAAAAATAGGTTTACAGTTAAGAAGCTTTTTTACCATAATTTTTTTATGTTGAAGGCTGACATTTATTTATATAATTTTGGATTTTGGATTTGGTCGTAGAAAAAATAATGTATACAACTCGTGTAAATTACGATACTCGGCTATTAACAGCTAACATTTTATACTTGTTACAAAATATACCATTTTAAATATAAAAGTTAACATATATAAATATATAGGTATATAAGCAAAAATGCAAAAATATATTTTTTTGTACAATATTAGTTAATTTCAGCTTAGTATTAGCAACGGTCGTTAAATAGATTTTATTGTCCGCTGCTTTGATAACGTCTGCTAAAACTGTTAAAATACCAAACATTTGTTGAAAATAAATTTTTACAGAATTTTGAAATTATAATTTATAATATTTTTTTCAACATTTTAGTAGGTATAATAAGTACATAACTTATAATATCTATTATATATGAGTTGCATACTAAATTTTTTCTACGGTGAAATTCAATGTCCAAAATTATTAAAATAAATATTGTTACCCTTGAATGTAAAAAAAAACTATTTTATAGGTATTTGAATAGTAAAGAACTATTTATTTAGCTTTGTCTCTAGGGGTTACGAAACATTTAACGGGCTAGCTCGTGTAAAAATTATAACGGGCTGTTGGTATGGATGTCATGACAACATATCTTATATGAAACGTTTGACATCTTTTGATAAACAAAATCTGTCAGATTTTCGAAGTCTACCTTGATTGAACAGTTTAGTTATTGCGTTATACTATTGCAATTAATTTTATTAAATATAAATATATTGCGATTCAAATGCCTATAAAACATTGTACAATGCTCGACCGTTACCTGAAACACTCATTTCATGGTTTAGGTGCTTACACAAATAATAGTATGTTATGCGTCAAGGGAGGGAAACAATCCAACTTCACTCAAGGGATAATCGCGCCCTCCCGTGAAGCATATTATACTTTTCGTAACAAGTGCACAAAAATTACCGTCTTATCGGGACAAATGTTAAATATGGGTTGCGTAACTAGTTACCTAGGAAACGCCGCAAACAGCTAATAATCGTAGTCTCTAGGGAGAGAAACATCTCCCTAGGGAGAAAAACATGCTACCTAGGGAGACAAACATAGTGTTTCTCTTCCTAAGGGAGAAAAGCAGTGTTTCTCTCTGTAAAATTAGGAAATAAGAACGTGTTTCTTGTGCATGTGTTACGAAAATAATTGTTTAAAATGTTTTATATTAGGAGCTACATACATATAGTATTAAAAAAAGCGAATGTTTTCCAAGAATTGTATGTTTAATATCTAAATAAATAAACAAAAGATTGTTGCCACCGGGTTTTTCATCGTAAAGTACATTAAAAATCAGATGCATATCTAAATTACTCTAAGATTTATACAAACATATATAAAATCATAAGATGCATATTGCATTTTTTAGTCTAATTCAGGGTAAAAAATAGAATATAAATTGCGATTCGTTTTAAATAACGGTTAGTTACCAAAATGCTTGCTTTAATATTTGCATGTGTTGTATTTTCATTTGCAGCTGCTTTGGTAAGCCAATTTTAATTTAAAAACAATTATAAATTAATATTCCTCTCTGATTTTTAGCCTACCGTGCAACACAGAAATGGTAAAAACTTAACTTACAAATGAATTACTTTTAAAATTATTTTATAATTTTTAGGTTCACTACAAATAACACCTTTAATAGCAGATGGAAATTACCCAACCAAAATAAATTATCATGAAGTTGCAATTGTTTCGGATGCTAATTTTCCTCCAGTGAAATTATGTTCAGGAGTTCTTATCAGAACAGAATGGGTTTTAACATCAGCTTACTGCGTAAAAGAGTACGTTTTCTATATTTTCTTTGTTTGCATTCGGTAATATGTAATTACTTTCAGCCATACAGTTTTGAGAGTGTTATTGGGTTCACCAATGATTGATCCAACTAGTTTAGGACAACAAGGAAAGCTTGTTGATAATAAATTTGTACATCCTTACTATAATTCTTTGTATATGTTACACGATATTGCTCTTCTGTACATTAAAGGAGCTGCGAATGCTGATTATGTTACTTTAGCTGGCTTGCCTTCTTTGTCCGGTGTTGTTAATGAATACGTTGGACAAAGTGCTAGAATTTCAGGATATGGACTTGCAGGTATAAATTTTCTATTTAAAATATGATTTTTTTCTTCGACCACTAATGCTTGTTTGCACTGACGAAACTTATATTTTATATCTGACTTAAATAAATAAATAAAAGCAAATCGAATTAAGAAGTTTGTTTAGACAAGTTTTATTGCTGCAAATGAGCATATCTGCTAAATTATGGGGTAGATGGCTCAGTGGTATCGAGTCGTCCTGTGGATCTTGAGAATCCTGGTTCGATCCCCACAGCCGACAAACAATTTTATAAATAAATAAATAAATATATCATCACGCCTTTTACCCATTACTGGGTGTGGCACTCTGCCTAAGCAGATCTCGGTAAGTGATATATTTTTTCGCGTGAAGTGCGGTTACCAGCCGTCATATCACGGCCCCCAAAGATATTAGTGGAGGGGGAGCCACAAGGGTAGATTTAAATTGGTGAAAATTGTTTGTCTGCTGTGGGGATCGAACCAGGGATCTCAAGATCCACAGGCCGACTCGATACCACTGAGCCACCTACCCCAATTTTACAAATAATTTTCACCAATTTAAATCTACCTCTGTGGCTCCCCATCCACTAATATCTTTGGGAGCCGAGATTTGACTAGAAACAAGCCAACTTCACACCAGGAATAATCGCACCCTCCCGTGAAGCATATTATACTTTTCGTAACAAGTGCACAAAAATTACTGTCTTATCGAGAGAAATGTAAAATATGGCTTGCGTAACTAGTTACCTAGGAAACACCGCAAACAACTAATAATCGTAGTCCCTAAGGAGAGAAACATGTCCCTAGGGAGAGAAACATGCTACCTACGGAGAGAAACATAATGTTTCTCTCCCTAGGGGAGAAAAGTAGTGTTTCTCTCTCTAAAATTAGGGAATAAGAACATGTTTCTTGTGCATGTGTTACGAAAAATACTATTGCATATTTGTATGATAAGTAAATAAAATATGATTGTAGGAAACAATCCGTCTCTAAGCTCTTACTATCTGAGATACAAAGATGTGCAGATTATAGATAATGCACATTGCATGCAAGAAGGACATTTTATGAACACTTATAAATTGTGCAGTGCTGGTCGAGCTGTATGTGAGGTATGTAAATTTATATTAATCAAAAATTTGTACCTACAAGTTGAATTTTAAATATGTTAACTAACAAAGAATTTAACCCCTAAGCCTTAATAAATGAATCAAATCTAGATACGTATTTCGAGAACTAAGTTCTCATCCTCAGTAGAAAAGAGAAAAAATCAAGATTACACGACTTGTAAACCAAGTCAAATTGGATTCTATTTTGACCACTGACTTGGTTCACAAGTCGTGTAGCTTGGTATTTTCCTTTTTCTACTGAGGATGAGAACTTAGTTCTCTAAATACGTATCTAGATTTGATTAATTTATTAAAGCTTAGGGGTTCAATTATTTGTTAGTTAGTTCTTCGTCTTAGATTTCTTACATTTATTTTTTAAATGTTTTAATACATTTTGCTTCAAATTGTACATATACTTGTAATGCCTCTTCATTATATTTCATGCTTAAAATTAATATAGAAAAAGTGAGTTCTAAAAAAAAGAAAAGAATAAATATCTATTGGTTGTTGTTAATTACGATTGTTAAAAATAAGCAGTTTAAAATATTTTTCATTTTATTCTTTTATATTTTAAATTCTATTTACTTAGGGCTACCTAGTCTTTCCACCTTCGGATAAAGTTCGTGGTTATTATTAACATAATAACTAAATAATATCGCATCGGAATTATAGATAAAAAATGGTAGAAACTGTTTTTAATATTGATAATTATCAGGAACTTTATTCGTAGATGGAAAGACCAGCCCTTAAAATGCAAATTATTTTTACAATTATTTTACACTGTCAAATGTATTTGAGTTCTTTTAGATATCTTCAAGCAAAATAAATAGAAAATTAATTTAAAGCGTTTAACGAACATATTTATCGCATAATGTGCCAAGATCTTTTAAAATCCTGTGACAGAAGAAACAAGACAATATAACAATGTAACATATTTTTATCACAATGTTGAATATTTTAGGGTGATCAAGGAGGCCCGCTGACTATTGGAAATACTGTAGTAGGAATCGCTAGTGCTGCACTAAAAGCTTTGAACTGTGAAAGTCAAATTTCCACAACTTATACCCGAGTCAACTATTATAGACAATGGATTGATCAAACAATTTACAATGTCTGCAGATGTTGAAATATTCATGAAAAATAATGTTACATAATACAAAAAATAAAGTTATGCAATTTTAAATTGTTCTAATTTATTTGTATTTTAAAAGATATTTCAAAATATTTATAGTAGATATTTTTCGTAACACATGTACAAGAAACACGTTCTTATTCCCTAATTTTAGAGAGAGAAACGCTGCTTTTCTCCCTAGGTAGAATGTTTCTCTCCCTAGAGAGATGTTTCTCTCCATAGAGACTACGATTATTAACTGTTTGCGGCGTTTCCTAGGTAACTAGTTACGCAACCCATATTTGACATTTGTCCCGATAAGACGGTAATTTTTGTGCACTTGTTACGAAAAGTATAATATGCTTCACGGGAGGGCGCGATTATTTATTTATTTATTTATGTTACGCTGTACAACAGGAACTTAATTCCAATTACAGTACTGGGTCCGCACTCACCGAGCCGCAGTGTGGTACTTTATATAATTTTTAGCTTGAGTGAGATTCGAACTCGGGATCTCCGGATTCGAATTCCATATTGCTATCCACACAACCGTACTGACGGATGCATAACATACTATTTAAATTTTATCAATCAGAAAATTATCTCTTAGATTTATTATTTATATGTATGCAAATAAAGATAATCATCGTGTAGAGATTAAGATAATTTTTTGTACTCGATTATTTACTTTAATTTTATCATTTATGTCAACATAAATAAATAAACCTTGCATACCTACTTCTTTAGTACATGCATAGGTAATTAATAATATTTGTTTTTTTTGTTACCTACCAAGAAAAAAATTAGAATATTTTAGTTTTTCATTATTTATGACACAAGTATTATTAAATTATTAACCATACATACAAGTTTAACTTCTGCATACAAAAGCTAATAAGTAATCATTAATACACTTCATTAAAAATAAAATTAATTGTTGCAATTTTTTATTTTAATATTTAATTTCGAACAAGTGAGACAAAAATACAACTTAAAAATTAAGCGGTCGTTTCCGGTTCTCAAATTGCAGTAGTATTAAAGTAAGATACTAAATGATCGCAATAAATACACAATGCGTTTAAAGTTTAATTAGAAAAAGAAACCTATATTTGATTAAGGATCAAGATTAAGTAAATTGTGCTCTTAATCCGTTTAAGTTATTCAAGCAAATTAAGACAAACCTAATAATTTCAATTTGTTAAGTTATTTTAATATACAGGATGTTTTTATACCTCCGCACGAAACATTAGTGACATATATAATTTGATATACTGCTTATAGAACAAAAATATTTTTTTGGAAATTCGCAAAAATTAGGGTATTTCATTCCTAGCGAACATTTTTAGTATCACTGCTTTAATAGTAATAGTATAATACAATATAGGATATGAAAAAATTTAATGAATAACGATCGGCACCATTACATAATCTGTATATTCAGCAGCATTAATTTCCTTCATTGCAAAATAAATAAATTACAACAATGTCAATTGAAATCAAGGTTTAATTTTATTATTGTATATTTAATTTGTTAGAGAAGTAGGCGTAAGTGACGATTTACGATACAGGTGTACAGGAGCGAATGGATGGATGTTTGTTGCGTGATGATGGATTTTGGTTGTGAGGAATGAAAGAGTTCGTATGGAGGAAGTGTTAATGTGGTCGAAACGAGAATCGTGTGTCAGGATGAGAATGTTGATGTGCACTGATGCTCTATGAATGTTTCAGGGGTTCGTGCTGCCTTATTTAATGGTATATAGCGTGATGTTATGTATGTATGTATGTCATTTTTAAAAGTATCTTGATTTTTAATAAATTTTGTCCTCTTGTATTTTGCTAACCAAAACTTCATATGACATTTTTTTGCTTAAAATGAACTCAGGAATAAGCTATTAAATTACACTAGTCTTGAAACACCTATATTTTAAATAAATATTTGTAATAATAAACTACCGCATAGATTAATATTTTTAAATATAACAAAATACTATCACGAGAAAATAAAGTTTTTAATTTTATTAAGTCTGCTTGACTTTCATTTAACATTAGCGATTATAAAAACAAATTTTTACTTTATAAATTATTAATATTTGCTTATTTAAATCTCAAAAAAGACATAGTAAATATAATAAGCACTGACAATACTTACTGTGTAGTAAAATATAAGCTTCCAGCTTTTAAAGGATTAATTATTCATATAAAAGCAAAAAAATAACCATTTATTCATTCAAGTATCATTCAAAATGAAGTTAATATTTGGCATTTTTTCTGTATTAATATTTTTCTTTTCCCAGGTAAGAAATATAGGACAAATTAAAAATACAGAAATTAAATCACATAGCCAATAACAATTAATAATTGATTGAATTTAGTTTTTTCTACGATTGCTATGAAAAGTTGACAATTACGCTCTCATTTGTAATCGTAAAGTTGACGTTTTCTGTGGAACAATAGAAAAATATCTTTGTCGCGCGTCTCCAATGGTAACGTTCGACAAAGATATTAAATGCGCGCTAATTTCAATAATTACCAGGGATACAAACAAAACAGAAACTTGTCATTTGACAGTGGACAGAATGAATTTATTTTCAGTACGTATACATTTAGTAATAATTTTAAAATGCAATCGTAGAAAAAATTATGTGTGTATCACGAGCGTACATTTAAATGTATTTTTAAACAAGCGCAGGAGATGCTGCCTTCATTTCTTATAGATTCGTTGTTAGATAAGTGGGCGTAAGTGAAGATTTACGAAACAGGTGTACAGGAGCGAATGGATGAATGTTTGTTGCGTGATGATGGATTTTGGTTGTGAGAAAAGAAAGAGTTCGTATGGAGGAAGTGTTAATGTGGTCGAAACGAGTATCATGTGTCAGGATGAGAATGTTGACGGGTTCGTGCTATCCCTATTTAATGGGATATAGCATGATGTTATGTATGTATGTATCACGAGCGTAAAGTGTCTTTGTTCTTCTTACACTATTGCAGCTCTCGCCTTCGGATCGCGCTGCAATTATCATGTTCGAGTAACAAACAATCACTTTACGCTCTTAATACACAAATAACTATTGTATTCAGATATAAATTAACATTAACCGGAAAATAATTATTATAAACTAATTTTCTTTCAATCACTATCTATATTAGGTTAATTCACAACCACCGTCTAGTTTTGGATCATCATTAAATGAAGGACAATGGTATACAGATTATAAAGGCGTAGTTAATATTATAAACAGTGCATATAATGATTCCTGCGTTGGAGTAGTAATCCATCCCGAATGGATTCTGACTTCTGCTGTTTGCGGACTTAAGTAAAAACCAAATTCATATTTTGCTTTAGGAATAGTTTCTAATAAAGCTAATATATTTAATATACTTTACAGAACATACAAACAGGAAATGAGAATATTATTCGGAGGTGACAAATACTATTTCAGTAGCGCTGCACATATACAAAACACTCACATTCATCCTGAATTTTATGGAGAAATTCGAGAACATGATATCGCGTTATTAAAGCTGGCTAACCCTGCTGATACATCTATAAGAATTGTTAAAATTCCGAAAGAAAATAAATCTCTGGTTGCTAAGAAAGCTAGAGTTGTAAAATGGAGTTATTATAAAGAGCATTCTATCGCCACAATGCCGGAGGTTCCTAAAGAAGACGCTGTTTCTCAGGATGAAAGTTCTACAAAAAATTGGGGATATTTTACTCGTGGAGTTGTTATTTTAAATAATGATCTATGTGCCAATTATCCTGTTCATGTATCAGAGAATAGATTGTGTTCTTACGAATCAATTGCTTGCGAGGTGAAAAGAGATTTTATTAAATCAAATAAACAAATATAAATATCCCCATGTCTTTCATCTATTACTGGATGTGGCATTTTGCCATGGAAGCCATACATTTATTTGTTTTTTAAGTTCTAATTTTAATCACATAAAAATGTATGATGTACTTTTTCTTTTCAGGGAGACGAAGGAGCACCTTTAATTACATGCGGACAAAATGAACTAGTTGGTTTAATTTCTGTAAGTGAGGTGCAAGCTGCAATTTGTTATTATTATAATAATTGTATGATGCCTGTGACTACATATACTTCTGTTGTGCCTTACAGAGATTGGATGAAAACAGTTACTAAATTAAATATTTTGTAAAGAACTTTAAAACTAAATAACTTTGTGAATCTGTATACATATGTTAAATAAATCTGAATATATAAATATAATTAACCTACTTTTATAATATTTTATCTATTTCATCCGAAAAATATTTATAATAATTTATTTAATGTATAAAACTGCATATGGAAACGTTTGTCATCAGATAAACAGAAAAGTAAACTTTTTTATAAATTTATTTATATTTATTGTCTTAAAAAGTAATAATTTTAATAAATATTCCATCCGATAAATTATCTTAATAAATTCCACTCGAGATTTAATTTTTGTCAAACTAAATTTTTTAAGTAATTTGAGACACAAATTGAACTTCTGGTGTTATTATAAATATTAAAAAATAATATTTACCTACGCAAAAAAGTATTTACACAAAATAAAAATATTTGAATTTATTCTATTTTTGCTTTCTTTTTTCTACATTTGTAAATGTAAATAAGTAATCTATAATATATTAAATAGGTTATTTTATAAAGAATATTATTGGTGCCCTATTGAAAAATAACAATGTGGGTTATCGGGCTAAAAAATCAAAAATTTTATTTAATAAAATTTATAGAAGTTGACGATAAGATACTTTTTAATCGCATGAATTCGTATCTCGACATATATCGATAACCAAATCGGCAACTATAGCTACGCCAATATCATTTTTGGAAATTAATGTTAGCAATTATTCAAATTATACAATTACTTTTAATAACAAACACTTCAATTTTAAAAAATGTATGTTTCTTTTATTCAGAATAAAATTAGTATAAATAAATAAATATTCATTGGGTGTGGCACTGTGCCAAAGCAGATCTCGGTAAGTGATATATTTATCGCGTGAAGTGCGATTACCAGTCCTCAAATCACGGCCCCCAAAGATGTTAGTGTTCCTTTATTTTATTGTAATATTGATAAATGGAGAACACGAAGAATGAACAACTAACTAGAAGGCTGATTAGTAACAAATATTCTTTCACTTCTTAAATAACAAACGTCTTCGATATTAGAACTAAAAAGATCTTCTAAAATTATTCCAAACAGTGGATGGGGTATTAGGATCACTGTAAGGAATCAAAAGAGAATTGTTTCAAGGAAAATAGTAAAGATTTTGACAAAAAATAAGTAAATTTTCTTCGACTATCTTTTGGTCCTTTGTATTATTATGGAGCCCTATTTTAATATAAATATATACTCGTGTAATTAACAATAAATTTTATTTGTTATTAGGTATTTAATGCTCTTTGGGCCAACAAAACTTGAATTTTATATCTGACTTCAATAAATAAAATTAAATCACAGTAAAATATCAAGAAAAGTATATATTGCTGTAGGTGGCTCAGTGGTATCGAGTCGGCCTGTGGATCTTGGGAACCCTGATTCGATCCCCACAGCAGACAAACAATTTTCACCAATTTAAATCTACCCCTGTGGCACTCCCTCCAGTAACATCTTTGGAGGCCGTAATTTGACGACTGGTAACCACATTACACGCGAAGAAATATATCACTTACCAAGATTTGTTTCGGCAGAGTGCCACACCTAGTAATGGATAGAAGACGTATTGATACATTTATTTATTTATTTAAACAATGTGATATTGTCAATATATGTCAAACTTAGAATTTAAGTTTCATTGATACAAACGAACATAATTGTTTTATACTTATTCCAATTTTATACCGATAAGAATTCGAACATGCAATGCGTTTTAAAAATTTAATCTATTACAAATTTATCAGTAAATACAAACAGTAACACAAATCAAAATTTTTATAGTGATTGACTGATAACAATCACTAGTTTAATAAACTTTTTATCTTCGTAATCTGTGTTGGAACGTTATTGTCTTATCCTTTAGGGAACTAATTTTACCATAGATAAATGCGCAGCAAAATGTAGGTTACTATTGCAAAAAATATATAACGAAAACCAAATTTGCATAGATTTAATTATTATTTATGAAATATTACGCACGTAAAAAAATAAAAATAAATAAATTATAAAAAGATGACTTTGAAATCCTTAATAATAAAAAATAAATAAACAATAATCATAAAGCAATTAAACAAATTAAATGTTTTAATCGCAATTAAATAATAAACACGGCAATATATTTATGGCACCTACACATAATCCTTAAAGCTAATAATTTTAGTATAAAATATTATAGCAAAGAGAGAGGCGCATTAATTTAACAAAATTGCTTAAAAATGAAATTATTATTTGCTGCGATTTGTATACTGCTATCCTGTAATATTCAGGTATGAAAATTAATTTCATTTCAAAATAAATATTCATTTTCATTTAATTATTTTGTAGGATGCAAATGCTCAGGCCAGATTCATCGGAGTGACTCCTCCATCTTGGGATCCAAATAACGTTGTTATAATTTTTAATAAACATGGCAAAAATATTTGTTCCGGTGCCCTTATTCACTCAGAATGGATTCTTACTTCTGCTACTTGCGCTTTAAGGTAATTTATTACATTCAATATTTTGTTATATTTATAAATATTTAAGTCGTCCGATAAAGAGAGTAATGCCAGGAATTAGAAACAAAATTACAAAACTTTAATCAAAAATTGTTTTCATTAAAAAAATTAATATATTTTCATTAATATTATAAACAGTTACATAAGTATATTTTTTCTACTTCCGTTAGGAAATAGACGTTTTATTTCACTTATTTAACTAGTGAAATAATGAGATAACATAGCAACACAAAAAAATAAGATATCTTGGTAGACGAATTCTGATGTGTTATTCTTTTATTTTTTGAATTTATAACTGTCATTAATATGTCAAAATTTCATTATTTCAAAAACGCTCTTTCGTATTTATTAGAATGGAAGTAGAAAAAATATTGTATGAAACTAGTAAGGAAATAGGTTATTACCTTACTTATGTGTTTACATAACTCAGCTACGCCTCGTTCTGCAAATTTCACATGCGTAAAGTAATAACCTTCATTTCCTTACTAGTTTCATAAATAGCTATTACCTAGCACTAGCACAGTATCTATATCATTATATCCTTGGTAACATTGACTTATGAATCATTTACCACACTTGGGCGGTAATGAAAAATTTGACATAATTGTTATGGTAACAATTTATTTATGTTATGCTATACAATAGGAACGTAATCCCAATTACAGTACAGGGTCCGAACTCACCGAGCCACAGTATGGTAGTTCATATAACTTTTAGCTTGAGTGCGATTCTAATTCGGAATTCAAATTCCGTAATGCTATCCACACCACCGTATTGCCGGACAACAATGCATTAATTATTGTAAAAACAA
The DNA here is from genome assembly GCA_947425015.1 of Pterostichus niger. Taxonomy (NCBI): domain Eukaryota; kingdom Metazoa; phylum Arthropoda; class Insecta; order Coleoptera; family Carabidae; genus Pterostichus; species Pterostichus niger. Next base: position 27,284,922 of record OX380344.1, on the reverse strand, counting down.
GAAAAATTTACGTTATTTTTATGCTAACATTGGCTGGTAGCATAAGCTCTGTTTTGGGGTGTTCCAAGAGCACGGTTTTAACATGTTAGAGATAGCTAAAACACCCAAAAACACTGCTCTTAAAACAGGCAAAAACAGAGCTTGTGCTATACTATTTTCATTTTAAGATTAAACGTCCCTGTCCCATATAACTACAATGAAATCTATTAGTGCGGCTACCACAAATCGCTTAACGATGGTCACAACAGGTAATTTTTTAAGAGTCGCATTCAGCCTAAAATTAGTCTTGTTTTTTCCTATGATTGACCATTTAAAAATTACTAATTCGGATTAAATTATTCAATTAGCAGTTATGTTACTCAATAAGAAGATTAAATATCCTGTACTGAATCAGAAAATAGTATACCAGCCAATAAATTTATTATCGTACTTGACAGATATATTTCAAAATATTTAAGATATTTGAATGTATTATTTAGTGTTCGTGGATTTTTTTATATACATACCAGAAGTGTTATAGTTATTTATGCACCAAGGTCGTTATGTAGATGGTAATGATTTCGGGCGACATTCATTTCTCGTGCTGGTCACCGTCACCCTATATACATTATCATTTATTAACGTCTGAGGTGCATACAAGATTTTAATTTTCAGTCTGGTATGTATAATTAGTTTCAATTCATAATAATTATGATTATATTTAAGTATATTAATCAACAGTGACGTTGTTTGAATGGAGCGGGTGTTATGGACCATAATGTTAGTATATAATGCTTCGGTCCTTATATATCATCCCTTTAAATGAGGTTGCACAAACCCTTGAAACATTCACTCATCAGATTTATCAAACATCAGGCTTTTTCAAACATTCACATCCAGACATCATATTCGCTTTAACCACATTCACGGTTCCTTCATACAAGCTCAGTTATTCCTCACACTCAGAATCTGTTATCATGCAACAAACCATAAATCATATCTATCCATTCGCTCCTATACACATGTTTTCTTTCATCTTTCATATATGCCCATTCCTATAACAATAAAAATAAGACAAAAATGAAGCGACAACTTGCACTAACTAATGAAAGTAAATTCCACATAATTATAGTCAGGCACTCTGTAGTAAGAAGGAACGGAGAAATCAAAAGATAAAAAAGGAAGGCCGTGTAGCCTAGCGCTTGTTTTTTAAAGTGAATTTCACACAATTGCAGGTAAACACTCGAACGAAAAAAGCTAAACAACGAATCTAAAATCAAGAATTTTTCGTTTGTCTTTATTCATCTGATTCATTTCACAATCAATCTTCCCAAACGTTCCTATCCTGACACACCACTTTCGCTTCAACAACATTCATAATTCCATTCATGCAAGCTCGTTTATTCGTCACATTCGAAAATAATGTTTAAGTGAATTTAAAAGTCTTATAACATCACTAAATATACTATTGTATATAAATACTAATAATTACTCAAATAAATAAATATATCATCACGCCTTTTACCCATTACTGAACGTGGTACTCTGCCGAAGCAGATCTCTGTAAGTGATATATTTATTTCGCGTGAACTGCGGTTACAAGCCGTCAAATCCCGGCCCCCAAAGATGTTAGTAGTGGAGAAGCTACAGGGGTAGATTTAAATTGGTGAAAATTGTTTGTCAGCTGTGGGAATCGAACCAGAGTTCTCTCTAGATCTACAGGCCGACTCGATACCACTGAGCCACCTACCCCATTAATTTCTCGACGTACTAGAAAGATCTATTTTATAATTATTATTTAAGTTTAGATCAATAAGTAGGAAGGTAATAAATTAAAATATTCTAGGACATTCGATGAAGAAATGCGTGTAAAAGTTGGTGGTACAGTTTCTTTGAACTTTAACACTGCAGAACACATTAAGAACACATACATTCACGAAGGGTTTTGTGCCTGGGCTCTTCAGAATGACATAGCACTCATCAAATTAGTGTCACCAACATCTACATCTGTTAGAACTTTGAAAGTAGCATCAGACTACGGTTTTCTTACTGGGCAGAAAGTTTATGGTCTTGGATATGGGGATAATGGTAATATAAAATAGTTACTTGTTGATGTGATAAATAATTTTAACTGTGGGTTACTTCCAGCACAAAATATTGCTGATGGAACTTTGCGTCAACATAAACTTAGTATTTTAGATAATATGATATGTTGGCAATATCCAGTTTTCGTTAATTCTGATAAATTATGCACTTATGAATCCAGAGCTTGTGAGGTAAGGATATTTTAATAAATTATTTCTATAGCTATACATTATACATCACGCCATGTTCCGTCAAACAAAACGAAAAATGTTTTAAAAAGTAATATCCCAAAAGGTTTACATAGTTTCTAATCAGACTAATTTTTATTTGTGGAAATTTTGTTGCTTGGTAATAAATGACGAAAGCAACTGACAAGAATAAGTCAGGACAACGAAGGTTGAGTAATTTTGTTTAATGTCAAATAAAAGTTTGGCCGGAGAAAGATTAAACCTCGAATGATATTTATTGAGATAATTTACATAATAAAGTATTTGATTAAAATTATGTCATTTATATTCGTCGTTTTCAAGATAATGAAGGTAAGAGTATATTATGTAACAAGTTTCATAAACGTCTCTTTAGTTACGAGTGTATAAAAAATAAGTATCTAAAGAGTTTATAAAACAAGTCACATACTATACTTTTTTCTATGATCGCAAATTAAGATAACAAAAAATGTAAAGTTTTATCAATTATTTAAAAAGTTACAATGACAGTTGTAGAAAGCTACCTGCACTCCATATTTAATATGTCAGCTGTTATATTGAAACCGTGACTAAAACATTCGAAGTTATAGCTTGAAATATGTGATTTAGCGCTATGGAAACCATTATATTAAATGACATTTTAATAACGACAGTAGCAAAATAAAATGTTATCTCCTTGCAAATAATTTTCTTCTCTGTTTATTCGATGTGAAGCAGATTAAAGTGAGTTGAATTGTAAATATAAAACTTCGACATCTTAAACAATTGACCCGCCTCTTTCAAAACAGTTATTGTGTAAGGTTTGTTATTTCAACAAATGTAATTATTTTATATGTATGTGACTGCTTAGGGTGACCAAGGAGGTCCACTGGTATCTGAAGACAAGAAAACCCTTATTGGTTTGATTTCCATCAGTCCTGATCAAGCATCAATGTGTGGAGGAGACAAAATTATCCCCGTTACAACTTACACGAGAGTTAGCTCGTACCGAGACTGGATTCTAAATACTACAGCAATTCGTTATTTGTAAATGTAAATATGTCGTTAGAAATAAACTGCCTCGAATTTATGTTATTCATTAAATTGTTAATGTTATCCATCCCATACTTAATATTATCTATATAGGATGTTTCCTTTTTTTAAGCGAACTAATTAGAGATATATGTATGTTTTATATATATATATATATAATCTAGAATAATAGTAAATAAATATATCATCACGCATTTTACCCATTACTGGATGTGGCATTCTATCGTAGCAGATCTCATGATGTGCGCTTACCAACCGTCAAATCACGGCCCCTAAGGATGTAAGTGTAGGGGGAGCCACAGAGGTAGATTTAACGTGGTGAAAATTGTTTGTCACCTGTGAAAATCGAACCCGAGTTCTTAACTCCACAGGCCGACTCGATACCACTGAGCCACCTATCCCATAATAATAATAATAACCAATCTTATATTCAACAAGTGGTTCTCAAAATAAATTTTTGGTATCTATAATATTATAGCGAAAACTAAAGTTACGGATACACGCATTATTTTTAGAAACTTATTTTTATCCGCCTTCTACCCTAGTTATTTAATTATTTATGTTACATTGCACAACAGGAACTTTATCCTAATATTTACAGTACAGGATTCGGACTCATCGAGCCCCACTCCTTGGGTTAGTTTTTTTTAGTTGAGATTTTGTATAAGTATCATTTGTCTCATTCGAATAAGGAAGAAATAGAAGTGACATGGTTGAAAGTCGTCTTGTAGGACTTGCATCAGGACATTTCATTAAACCCTGAAGTCATATTAGATAGAATCGCTAGGTTAAAAAACAGACGTTGTAATACAGTAATTTAACTTCCGATTGTATAGCGACAAAAAATACAGTTGTCGGTACGAAAAAGGGTAATCTGTGGCATGACTGCTGCCAATGTAACACGTAAAGTAAAACTTAATGTCACTTGACAACAAATAAATTTGGAATTTTAATGTATATTCAAAACATAACAAATAAATAGCAAAATTTACAAAATTACGGAAGTTAAACAAAACATATTAAATTACAATTTAAACAAATTGACCGAAGATGGCAAACAACAACGTATGAACTTAAGTTACTACATGGCAAGACTACATCTTGCCAATCCAAAAGCTAAACTATCACTGACTATTTGTTGTTGTTTTCCATGGGACGTGCTGACAAGGGGTAAGAGGGTGGAATCGTTGCGGTGGTTACCCCAGACGCTTGCAGGGATGAAATATAAAGATCAAAAGCTATCTCAGACCAACGCACAGCTAATAATTTACCCAGATATGTCATCACATAATGGCTAACAAGCGCGACAATTCAGAGAAGCCATAAATTTGATAAATAATGATCAAAGAATACTGAAATTATTACAAACATATGCACTAATAAATTAGATAACCAAAACTCTGTCAAGTCAACTTTTAAAAAAGATACTTAAGATAACATTTAATTTGTCTGTATCTTTCGAAGCTGAGTTGAAAGTAAAAAATCCTAATTATAACAAAAACAAATTGTAACACGAGCGGAATTGGGTGAATAAGTTGATCTTACCGGACTGCGTCAATTGTAAAACGAAAGGAATGGATGCAGTCTTAAAATTTTATTAAACATACTGCTATTCAAGTTTAAACTTAATTGAACGCGAATCGTTATAATTTAATAAGAAGATGGAAACAGAATTATTATTTGAATTAAATTTTTATTTATTATAATACTTATTTCGCTAATCTAGTTTAAAATTAAATAAAACGCGAACACCGCGTGATGTGAAGATCTACTCTTCACGCTTTGAGTCGATGGACGAGAATGATGGTTTCCACCAAAACACTTGCTGTCCTGGGTACGATACCCACATCTGGAATCCATCCCTCTCGCATCGGGGTGGATACAGATGTCTCAAGTGTTTTGGTTATGTACTCTGACACTCTGGCCCTGCAGAAAACGCGAACATGAAATCTTGTTGGAATTCTAAGAATATTAACTATAACTGTCTCTTTTTATAATTTAATGCTCTATATTCGAAAACCAAAAGATGTCACACTCAGCCTTAATGGCACATGTGGTCACGAGTGTCAAATTACACGAAACCAATCTTACCTAAATGCAACATAACAACAATGAGATAGCTCATATTGTTACAAAATTCTGAATTGTTTCACTTTGTTACACATCGAACAACAGATTTTTTCACTAACCAAGTGTTAATTAGTACAAATACTGTAACCATGGTTCGTACAATTGGCCCTAAAACCATACTTGAAAACGTTTCATTTTATTGCTATGCTACCTTTTGTCAGAAACAAGACATCATATTATAATTTTATCAAACTTGTAATTGTATCAATAATAACTCTATCAAATTACTTAACTCATCTTTAAAATTATCGTAAGTATGCAACATACAATGCTTAATTGATGACTGCACCCTAAAAATTAATGAAACAATAAATTTACTTACTTTATTCAATCTCTAACAGTTACGAAAATATGACAATTTAATCTATTTTTTAAATAATGAACCAAGATAGTAACATTTTTAACTAAATAAAAAATATAAATTTATTTTTATATTTATGAGTACTTATCACTTAACTGTAATATAAATTGTGTGAATTAAAAATAGAATAATTATGCAACAATTTGTATATTTTTTTATATCATAATTTCGGTATTAACCTTGTATTCGTTATGTTTTTTGAACAGATATGTTGCATACCTAAGACATTAAACTTTCCAAGAATTACCAAAACCTTCAGATAAATCTTAAATTAAACAATAGCGCAAAATAAATATACAATATTTAATCAACGATAAAAAATTATTTTGAGAGATTTTTTTGAATATAAAACAATGAAAGAAGAAAGAAAATTCAGTTTAAAAATCATAATGAATCTAAAAATTTCAATCCTGATTTGTTTTTTGGCTGCTTGCCAAGTACAGGTAAGACTGCCTTTTACTTTTTAATTATTGGATTAGTTCAAACTTTATATAGAGAGTAATTGCTTAAAAATAGTAATCAAATACTTACTATATCTTACAATTTGGTCTGTAATTAAAATTTTAATTCTACTGATACAGTATACTTAGATCAAACTATTAATTGACTAATTATCCAATCAAAGTTAAGACGTGGATTTACGATTTGAGTATATGAGGCCTGTATTCACTAAGTTTAACCCAATACCCGCCGCAATTCAATGATCAATAAAAGAATACCTTTTCAGTAAAAATATCTTTATTTGAGTTCTAAAAAACAAGTTTTTGATAATAAAAGTTATACATACTTAAGTGTTAAAATATATCTGACCTTGAAATATAATTGTTAAAAACACCGAAATTAAGTAACTTTAAATATTTTTAAAATTATTGGTTTTGCAAATATTTGAAAATTGGCTGTGACTGGCTGTCATAACATAACTAATTAATATATTCATTAAAAAAAATATACATTTTAAATGTAAAAAAAATGATTACAGCCAAATATTTAAGCGTCCCAAAAATGGGACGTTCGCGGTTAATGGGTTAAGGGTTTGATTCTTAAAAGTGTAAGTGAAACGAGCTGCGGGAAAAATTAGATTAATCTAAATGTTTTAAAATATGTTTTAGCACGTGTATTACAAGTTTTCACTACAAAAAGTTATTTATTTTTATTATTATTATTATTCTCTCTAATAATATTAAAGGTTGTTCCGGATTAATTGACTGTTTGTATTTATGACAACTGAAAATAGTAATATTCTGCTGACATACGAATAAAGAAAATATTCACTTTTCGCACTTTCGTAGGAAAAATTAATTTATTTGTACAACAATGAAAAATACGGTTTACAATTTTTTTTAATCCGCGTATTATACACTATTTATATTCGATTGTCAAGAATTTTTATTTTAAAGAAATTGTTTAACTTATTATTATAGCAGCCAAAAAGTACTTTTCGTCATAAACCGAAAAGTATTTCACGGGCGGTAAAATAAGTATCACCTAGCAACCACAGCAAACTACTTCATCAAAAAGATTAACATTTCTTCACAAAATTTTAAGAAATAAATTAGAAATTTAGATAAGACTTAATATTCTCGTGAGAGATATCACCTGCAGGTCACTAATGTCAAATCATATCTTTTTTTCCTGTTGCCATGGATTTGGTTTTATTTTTCTTCCCTAGGGATGAAAAGTAACTATCATTTTCTTCTGTCAACTGATGGAATAATTTTTTTTTTCTGGAAGAATCGTGAAAAAAATATATTTTCCTACGACAGTGATTATTTTCAGCACTGAAGTGTAAAAAATATGACATTATAACTTTCAGTTGCTATAAACATAAAATTAACAGTGGGACAATGAAATTCGCAACAACCTTTTATATTAATTGAAAAAATAAAACTTATGTGAATCTTTCATACACGTTTTCCAATTTTACCCTTTCAATACTATAATTTAACCCTTTGCACTCCGTTGTCGCCGTAATTGCGACATTTTTACATTACATGCATGTACTTGTATACTATGTATGTATGTAACTAATATAGTGTTGGAGTTATTGGTATCCTCTATAAGTATTTAGGCTGGAGTGAAAAGGGTTAATATACTTACTTTAGAATAATAGAATGTAGTAAAAAGATAGTTTTAAATGGGATAAAATATTTTAGAGTGATGAAGTTATTCAAGTGCAACCAAGATTAATTGGCACGGAGGTAACTGATGAAACAAGACCACAAAACAACGTTGCTATCTTTGCAAATGATTCTCCAGATGTTGCTATCTGTTCCGGTGCTTTAATCCATTACAAATGGATTGCCACTGCGGCTTCATGTGTTAGCGAGTAATATTAATATCTTCAAATATTTAAAAGCCCTAAAATATAAAAATATCAATTTGTTTTAGATACTCCTTCACAGAGTTAAAATATAAACTGGGTGGAGCACTTGTTGCTCCAGGACAGGATTCATCTCACTATGAGGAGGGGGCGTTAATCTATGAAATTATTGTTCATCCATCTTATGTTGAAGCAACTCGTACAAATGACATTGCTCTCATTAATACTATTGATTTAATAGCAATTCAACCATATAAAATTACAAGAACTAATCCGAATATATTAAATTTACCAGTCATTTTGAGAGGATATGGAGCAATTAACAGAGGTAATATTTGCGGGAACAGAAAATAATATATTTATTAATTTGTATTTCATGTTTTTTCCAGATCTAAACGAAGTAACTAGAAACTTATATGAACAACAAACTACACTCAGCAATATAGGACAATGCACTAAATACGAGAGAGTTCCTACTAATAAATTATGCAGTGTATATGGTCGTGTTTGCAGGGTAAATAAATCATTCTCCCCCACTGTAAACATTCAAATTTATATGATGTCATTGTTAATATCTTCAAAAATTATATCACGGAAAATAATATTTCTATAACGCATATACAAAGCCAATTTTGTGACACTGTTTTTATCCTAATCGATGCTACAAAATTCAATTTTAGAAACTTTTTTATTTGTGAAGTTGTCTTACTGTCAAACAGATCCTTTTTTACCTATCATTGCTCATATAACTATCATTAGAATTTACTTTTTTTATGATAAAATAAGAACATCAAACAATAAAACATTTTTCTTTTTATTTCAATTTAAATAGTTATTTGTGTATTAAGAGCGTAAAGTGATTCTTTGTTACTCGAGCACGGTAATTGCAGCGCGAGCCGAAGGCGAGAGCTGCAATAGTGCATGAGGAATAAAGACACTTTACGCTCGTGATACACACATAATTTTTTCTACGATTGCATCTTAAAATTATTTAAAAACGTATACGTATTGAAAATATATTCATTCTGTCAACTGTCAATATGACAAGTTTCTGTTTTGTTTGTATCCTTGGTAACTATTGAAATAAGCGCGCATTTAACGTCTTTTTCGCGCGATGCCATTGGAGATGCGCAAAAAAGATATTTTTCGATTGTTCCACAGAAAACGTCAACTTTTCGATGACAAATGAGAGCGTAATTGTCAACTTTTTTATAGCAATCGTAGAAAAAGTATTTATTTTTAGAATGAATTGATAATCTTATAAAAGTCTAACCTAACTTATAAGTGTCAAAATAATTTAAATTTCAAATGTTTTTCATTTGTCAGTGTTTTTTTTTTCAATGCGTTATAGAAAAGATAGTATGAAAGGCACGTATTACAATTGGGGTCAATGTAATACTAGTTTTTCAATATACCATTGTATATTGTTGTTAACAATCGAAAAACGTTTTAAGATAACTATCAAAATATCATAGAATGAGTAATTTCTACATGTATAACATTATGCTGTGCATCACCTAATGAGGAAGCACGACTCTGAAACATTCACTGAATACTCATTCATTAGATTCATTCTACAATTAATCTTTCCCAAACATCCCTGGCACACCATTTAATGAACATCTTGTATTTCTTTTAATGCTTTAATATGCATATATTGCTAACAAATTATTTGTTCTACAGGGCGACCAGGGAGGAGCGCTGGTTAAGAAAAGTAGTACTAATGAACTCATTGGTATAATTTCCGTCCCAGTAGGTGCTGAAGAATTTTGTGGTACTACTGCCACACCTATTGAAACATACACTAATATTTTCTTATACCGACAATGGATAATTCAATCTTTAGGATTAGTTAGTATATAAAATACATTGTTTGACTGTACGATCTATATCTACTATTAAAAATATATGCAAATACAATTATTTTTATTCATACAAACACATTAACTGTTATTGACATTTATGCAATTGTACAGAATTTGAGGTTCTATTGAAATTTTGATGTTCTCAGTTTGATAGGTTCAGTATGTCATCCGCTACTACCAACCGTCTAAAACAAAATATTACGTATCGTAATAAACGCTCTTTCGATACATAACTGGGTTTTATAATGACTTCATTATGAATGAAAAATAGAAAAACCTATAAATATAACACTGGTAAATACTTTATTTTCCTTTTAAGGGATAACCAGGTATCCAGGTGACAAATTTCTAGTCACCCGACTAACCGGGTAGTAAAATACTCTGGGTAATTGAATCTCATACCTGGCACTGAAAATTTTAGTATACGAGTAGTATTTTCTATTGACATTTACATTACCGTAGCATTTTAATTTATTTTTTAAATAATAACTACTAAATCATATATATACGACAATAAATCTTAGATAAAATAATTTGTAACTAAACAAAAGCACGAAATAAACTTAAAATATTTATAAAAAATTGCATTGGAATTTTTTCTTGCTTATAAAATTAAGAAAGGAGAAAGTAATTTCAGTGTAAAATACAAAATGGAGCTCAAATTTTTAATCCTGCTCTGTGTTTTGGCTGTTTGTAAGGTACAGGTAATTCCACTACGTTTAACTTTTAAATATTGAAATTATGAAAAGTGAATAATTTAGTTTACGGAATTCGCAGAAGTGAATTATGTTTGGTAATAGTTAATACTTTACATAAAGAGTAAAATGGTGAATCTTAAATATCTTGTAGTTTCTTTTGTTATTAAAATATTATATAGGTATTTCACTAAAACCTAATTTAATTATAAGTGAAGCGATTTTTACGAAAAATATTTTCTATACTGAACAAAACTTTTTTATTTGTACATTTATCTGAAAGGCAAAATAAAACGGTCCTTTAACTTTTTAATTTTTTCTGTCATCATTCCTGTAATATTTCGAATAAAATATTTGTTCTTTTAGGATACAAGGTACGGGTAGGGTGCAAAAAAGATCATATGATACTTATCAATTTATTTAGTGAACAATACGAATGAAAAATTGAATTTAAAGATATGCGGTCTTTTCAACAAAAATATTCTATCGACATTATGCATATAGAATCAAAGTGCTTGTGTGTTCATTTATTAGTTTACAATTTATTGTCATTATTGCTGGAAATTTATGTTATCAATATGATTCTAAGTGCAGAAAATTGTGCAAAAGTGTTCTTGTAGAAGAATTTTTAATTAGTATGGAGAAGTGATCCAAAATGTTATAGCTTTTGTTTTCAAGAATAATTATTCTGACATAATATAATGCTGTTATTATAGTTTAGGCAGTATAAAAATAAATAAATAAATATATCATCACGCCTTTTACCCATTACTGGGTGTGGCACTCTGCCTAAGCAGATCTCGGTAAGTGATATATTTTTTCGCGTGAAGTGCGGTTACCAGCCGTCAAATCACGGCCCCCAAAGATGTTAGTTAAGGGGGAGCCACAAGGGTAGATTTAAATTGATGAAAATTGTTTGTCGGCTGTGGGGATCGAACCAAGGTTCTCAAGATCCCCAGGCCGACTCGATACCATTAAGCCACCTACCCCATGTGGTTTTTGAGAACTCTGGTTCGATCCCCACAGCCGACAAACAATTTTCACCAAATTAAATCTACCCCTGTATTTCCCCCTCCACTAACATCTTTGGGGGCCGTGATATGACGGCTGGTAATCGCACTTCAAGCGAAGAAATAAATCACTTACCGAGATATGCTTCGTCAGTGTGCCACACCCAGGAATGGGTTAAAGGCGTGATGATATATTTATTTTATTCTTATATTCAAAAACCAAGATTTTTTCGCTAAGAGTTTGCAATAGGCAAAAACAATTTGGTCATCTACAGGTCAAACTTAAATTGTAAAAAAATTGATTTAAATCGATTAATAACAGAAGACGGAGTTTGAGGGACAAAGAAAAAAGAGAATAATCGATAACCGAAAAAGAATCTAAGATCTATAATTTTTATATATATCTAAGATCGTTTTCTACGTGATTTTATTCTGAATAAAAGAAATAAATACAATATTGGAACTATTGAACATATATAGATATAAATTAGGTACCTGAATAAAAGAATTAAATTACACGTCCTTTCAACAAGTAAGTGAAGTATGAAATGTCAAACATAATTAAAACAAATTAATTAAACAGAAACAAGTAACATAACCTACTTATAACAACGGAGTTTATATGTTGGTTATAAACCTAATACAAGTATCTAAAGGTAGCCAACCTTTACATATATATATATATATATATATATATATATATATTTGATTTTGTATGCATAATGTCGAATAAGCATTTGATATAAACGAACACATATCATAAGCTGTTTTTCTCTACATTCTAACAGTTTTCCACATCATAAAACACAGTTTTATATAAAGTAACAATGCTATTAAAAGTTTAATTTTATTTAAGTAAGTGGATCTTCTTTGCACCTTAATGTATTTTGTACTAAAAAATACATATTATACTTTCTGTAATAGTTGACTGTAATTAGTAGAATCGAATAATAAAATCTTTTAGGGTTATGAAACATCAGAACAACAAAGAAACATAACTGTTAAAGAAGTAGATGATCCCTCCAAACCACAAAACAATGTTGCATTCTTTGCAGTTGATTCTCCAAACGTGGCTATCAGTTCTGGTGGAATTATCCATTACAAATGGATTGTCACCGCAGCTTCATGTGTTAGAAAGTAATCAAATGTCATGCTGTTAGCATAATTCAAAGCTGTAGAATTCAAGATATCAATTTGTTTCAGATACTCCTTCTCAGAATTAAGATTTAGACAAGGTGGAAATTTTACTAGTCCAGCGCAGGGTGAAACGCATTTTAGTCTTGGGTCGCTTATTTACGATATTATTTGTCATCCATCTTATGTTGAATTAACTCGTGCAAATGATATTGCTTTAATTAATACACTTGAGAATATACCAGTGCAGCCATATAGAATTACAAAAACTAACCCAAGTGTACTAAATTTAGAAGTAATTTTGAAAGGATATGGGCCACTTAATGCAGGTAATATTCACGAGTACAATAGATATTTTTTCACGACTATATCTACCGATTCTATGATACAAAAATCGGGACAGAAATAGAAATATATCCTTAGAGAAATAATGTGCATATTATTTCTCTAGGGAGTTTATATTAATTTGACAGTTCAGCTCTCAAATATATGTAATATTCAATAGAAATGAAGCAAATAAAAGTCTAAAAACAGCTGCAGAAGCTGCATCAACAATTTCTTGAGATTTTTTCAGGGTTCTTCGCTGTGTTCTAGCTATTCCAATTTAAAAATATAAAATAATATGACATAAACAAATTTTACATACATTTTTGCTGTTGTCAAGGAATTTTATTTTCTTGTCAAGAACTAGTAATAATTTTAAAATTAATAAATGTCTAGAAAATATGAATAAATTATAATTTTTCTACGATTGCTATGAAAAGTTGAAAATTACGCTCTCATTTGTCATCGTAAAGTTGACGTTTTCTGTGGAACAATCGAAAAATATCTTTGTCGCTCGTCTCCAATGGCAACGCGCGAAATAGTTATTTGTGTATTAAGAGCGTAAAGTATTCTTTGTTACTCGTGATACACACATTATTTTTTCTACGATTGCATCTTAAAATTATTTAAAAATGTATACGTACTGAAAATAAATTCATTCTGTGAAATGTCAATATGACAAGTTTCTGTTTTGTTTGTATCCCTGGTAACTATTGAAATAAGCGCGCATTTAATATCTTTTTCGTCTTTTTGCGCGTTGCCATTGGATATTTTTCGATTGTTCCACAGAAAATGTCTACTTTACGATGATAAATGAGAGCGTAATTGTCAACTTTTCATAGCAATCGTAGAAAAAAGATATTAAATACGCGCTTATTTCAATAGTTACCAGGGATACAAACAAAACAGAAACTTGTCATATTGACAGTTGATAGAACGATTTTCAGTACGTATACGTTTTTTAATCATTTTAAAATGCAATCGTGGAAAAAATTATGTGTGTATCACGAGCGTAAAGTGTCTTTGTTCCTCTTACACTATTGCAGCTCTCGCCTTCGGCGTGTTTGAGTAACAAAGAATCACTTTACGCTCTTAATACACAATAGTTATTTGTGTATTAAGAGCGTAAAGTGATTCTTTGTGTCTCGAGCACGGTAATAGTGCAAGAGGAACAATGAATGCTATTTTTTCCTCAGTGTTTTGTACAAATTATGCCTTGTGAAAAATGATGCATTTCTCTTCCTATATTTCAGAAATTTATGTATAAAAAATAATTGTTGTAATGTTTTTGTGGCTGTCGCAGATCCATCAGTTATAAATTTATCAGAAGTATCAGCTGCACTTACAAGTATAGCACAATGCCATAAATACGACATTACTATTCCAACTAATAAATTATGCAGTATACGTGGTCGTAATTGCAAGGTAGGTATTAGTAGTTCCACAATTATTATTCGTCCCAATCTGTGGCTTCTTTGACGGATCAACTACTAAGGTCATATGCCGCCATTACGCCCTGATCCGCGATTTAGGTCTTTCAGTCAATAGCAACGCGGGTTTCTCTGGACGGTCACCAATATTTATACTGTACATTAATAATAATAATATTTTCAAAACATATATCATGGAAAATGTTTTAATGTTATTTATTATTTCCCGAAAAATAGTTATTGAAGTACATTCTCGCGTACGCCATATGATATGTGTACAATCTTTTTTTACCAATATCAATACACGAAGTACGTGATTATTTGTTTTCACGTACCATTGATCACAACACTGCAATATTATACATATTATTTTTGATTGTTTGCAGTAACGCCAAAATGCAAAGAGATATTGAAACGCGGTTTGAACGAGTGCATTTCTCATGCTCTGAACTATATAGAACCATATTATAAAAATGTTGACTTTTTGAGCTGGTTCACCCAGGAATTCACATCTGCATGTTTATATGTCAAAATTTCGGTCATTCATGAACATGGCAGCTCTGCAATAGCAGATCTTAATAAACTATACATTTTAAGCCGTTAAGTACAGTAACCAGTTGTCAAATCACAACTACCAAAAAAGAAAATTTTATTTAGTTTAAATAGGAATTTTAATTCAATAACTGTTCAAAATTACCCCCATTTACCTGTAAACAATAGCCTAAACGATTATAAATAGTTATTTATGGTACAACTGTGTTATATTACAAATAAGTCACGCGAGAAAAGTATTAGTCCACGAGGCCGTCAGGCCGAGGGGAATAATTTTCTGAAGTGACTTATTTGTAATAACACACGAGTGGCATACGAAATTTTATCCAACAACTACAATTAAGACATTAAAATATAAATTTTGACACAATTGTCTACATTTCAAATAATATTCTAGTTAGCCATACTTTCTTGTTTTGTTGTCTAGGTTACTCAAATTTTTTAAATAAACAAAGTTGAAAAAAGGTTGCAGCTGTAGTATTCGAAATGGAAGACGAGAATTTTATTCCCGAAATAATCATTAAGGAAGCGGAAGAAGTGGTTGTTGATATTTTACCAAAAAAGTCTAGAACTTCCAATGAAAAAGAATTTCATATGTTTGAAGACTGGATGACAACTAGAAACGTCAAAGGTATGAATGAAAGTGTTTTTCATAGGAAGTTCTAGACTTTTTTGGTAAAATATCAACAATCGCTTTTTCCGCTTCCTTAATGATTATTTCGGAAATAAAATTCTCGTCTTCCATTTCGAATACTACAGCTGCAACCTTTTTTTAAATTTTGTTATATTTAAACTCAACAGTGAGTTACAAGTCATAATGTATGCGTGACTTATGACTTATAACTCACGTGTGACTTATAAACCACTTTATTAATCTAAAATGACAACAATAATGACTTTATAAGTAGTGGGTGTTGGATAAATGAATTTATAGCATTATTTATTTGCTCTGGAGGAATCACATGCGATGCAACACTAATTCTACGTTTTAATTGTTCTACACTCATTCTACCACCATTATAAAATTTACTTTTTAAGTGGCCCCAAAGAAAAAAATCGTTTGGCGCAAGATCTGGTGACCTTGTAGGCCACTCCACTTCTGCACCTCGTCCTATCCATCGTTGGGGTAATATCCGGTGCAGATAATTTCGTACATTTTCTTGGAACCAAACTTCCTCAATATTTACTCAATATTACTCTCTCTTGTAACAACTCTAAATAATTTTCCCCATTTAAATTTCCATTTATATAAAAACGCCCCACTATTTGATCCCCTATTAACCCGGTCTGATTTTGAAAGAGGACAGTTTTATTACTTTGACAACTATAGATGACAGCAATGTTATTTTCCCTATGTTTACTTTTAAAATAAACGCTCTAATGCATTGCTGTCAAACTATGTAACTGTATGTTTACTGATAAAAAAAACTCCCGGTATATATATATATATAATTTTTCTGTTATATACAACGTATTTATTATATTACTTTTAATGCTTTAATACCAATTACTAGCAAATTATTTGTTCTACAGGGCGATCAAGGAGGACCATTGGTTTTAAAAAGTAACAGTAATGAACTCATTGGTATTATTTCTGTCTCGGCAGGTGTCGACTCTTTATGTGATTTTGGTGTCACTCCCATTGAAACATACACTAATATTTTCTTATATCGACAATGGATAATTCAAACTCTAAAATTAACTAATATATAAAACACACTATATATTTGTATTATCTCCTGTAACAAATGTATGCAAATAAATTCATGTGTATTCATATATATTTGATACATTAAAATTAGTCATCAATTAATTTTCGCCAAACATTTTTTGTAACTTGGCACAGCCCTTTCATTTCTTTCATCTTTATATTCCATTCCAATTAAATAATCACAGCAGCTTCATGGATTAAAAAATTCTTATACTTTTGACATATTATTTCAAAGCACATTTACTTATTATCATATGTTTATTTAACTCCAGCAAATGACATTAGATCACGATATATGAATTAATAGGTAATACGAGACCTAATATCTTTGAGGGCCGTGATTTGACAGATGATAACCGCACTTCACGCGAAGAAATATATCACTTACCGAGATCTGCTAGGGCAGAGTGCCACACCCAGTAATGGACTAACCGGAAGTGATACATCACATGATGCTAACAGTTTTTTCTTGAAAAAAATTGAATTATTCTGATTTTAGAAATAAATGGTGTAAATAAAAGTTTTAGAGAATTAAATTCTGCGTCTAGCGCATTAAGAATTATTAAATTAACCTTTTATATAAGCGAGATATGTAAATTTAAAAATTATATATTTTTAGTTTTTTTTTTCAATTAAGTTTGCTATGGATTAGAACAAAAAATATGAAAAAAATTTAAAATTTAATGTCAAATATGTGCAATTAAAAAAAACTATAGTTTAATACTCGTACAAGGAAGTCATGTGGTTTCCACATCAGATTTTTTTCTTAGATAATGAGAGACAAATATATACAAAATTAACTAAAGCACTAACTACTTATACGTTCTAGTATTATACAATATGACACTACCGCTATTAGATTATACAGTATAATAGAGCGAATTTTTCAGGTAGATATCATTCTAATATGTATAGGATTCATTAATATCAAATTATTTGTTCCGCAGGACGATTCGGGAGGGTCACTAGTTGTAATAGGTAATACTAATAAATTTATGGGATAGGTGGCTCAGTGGTTTCGAGTCGACCTGTGAATTCGATTCCCACATCCGACAAACAATTTTCACCACGTTAAAACGTCTTTGGGGAGCGTAATTTGACAGCTGGTAACCGTACTTCACGCGAAGAAATATATCACATACCGAGATCTGCTATGGCAAAGTGCCACATCCAGTAATGGGTAAAAGGCGTGATGTTATATTTATTTATTTTATTTAATAATGAACTTATTGGTACCAACATTTTCCGGTACCGATAATGGATTATACATATTTTAGGAGTTACTTAATAGTTATTTTTCTACAGTCGATAATAGAAAGTAGGTATTTGCGCTTCTATTTGTCAACACAAAACAGAAAAAAACGCACGCTCATTGAATTAAACTCTAAATCAAACGTTCATTGAACGTTACGATAACAACCAGTGGCAACAAATAAATAATTTTCAATTTTGAAATTCTTAAAATAGAAATATTTATTGTGGCGATCGTACAAATAATCTTGTGTTTCGAGCGCAAATGTACATTGTCGATTTCGAGAGATTGTCGCGCGACGTAGAACCTTTTTACCATTTTTTACACAAATAAAATAGTGTTTATTTATTTAGTTAAACAATTCTACGGCCAGCACTATCATCGGCAATTTTAAAATAAGTTAAATTTTAACATTGTAATTGCGGTATAAATAAAATCTCTAAATAAAATTTAAATAAATACCCATTCATCAAATTTAATTGTTAAGATTATAAAAAATGATTAGATATATTTTTATCAATTTCTCAATAATATATATTTTTTTGACAGATAAAACTTTATATAAAGCGTAAAAAAATAAAGTTACATACATTATATAAAAATTCATGATGAATCTAATATATTCTGTTATCTTTTGTGTTTTGGCTTGTTGTCAAGTGCAGGTAAGAAATTAATATGATAAAAAATCTCTTTACAGGAGGACCACCATTGAGATCTCGTTTTCCCAAAAAATCCTACTCGATAATAAATCGTTTCTAAATAATTACAGAATAAATTCATGTAGGATAGTTAAGCACTTTTAAGGCAAAATCAGCAACGTAGATAATTTTTTTTTCTGAGATATAGAATAAATTTTTATTTTTTAATAGAACCAATACCCTTAAATACAAATACATATTTTTTTCTGATTTCAAAGATTTCTATGATTTGTATTACCATGCATGTACAAAATTAATTATTTTTTTGTAGGGTCATGAAACGATTAAAGTGCAACCTAAATTAATAGGCACAGGGATAACTCACACATCCGGAGCACTTAACAATGTTGCTTTCTTTACAATTGATTCGCCAGATATTGCAATTTGTTCTGGTGCTGTTATTCATTCCAACTGGATTGTCACAGCGGCTTCATGTGTTAAACAGTAATAAAATCTTATACTTTTAACATATTTTTTTCACGAATTATTTATTTATTTTAGATATTCCTTGGTAGAAATCCGTTTTAGGAATGGTGGAGACCTTATTCCAGTACAAGGGAAAACTCATTATCAAGCTGGGGAACAAATCGACATAATTGTTAATCATCCATCTTATGTTGATTTAACTCGTGCAAATGACATTGCATTAATTAAAACAATTAAACCTCTTGACATACAACAATATAAAATTACCAGAGTTAATCCAAATGTAATAAATACAAATGCATATTTAATGGGATATGGACCGATTGACACAGGTAAATAATATTTGAATTTATTATCTAATACTTGTAAAATAATTGTTGTTTTATTTTAGCACATGTGGGCCAAACATCTGGCATATTAACTGAAGCACCAGCTACACTATTTAGTATTACAAATTGTCGTCAATACGACACTACCGCTCAAACTACTAAATTATGCAGTTTAGGAGGTCGAGTTTGTCAGGTAGGTATCATTCTAATGTCTTTAGGATTTATTACTATCGAATTATTTGTTCCGTAGGGCGATCAGGGAGGGCCACTAGTTTTAAAAAGTAATACTAATGAACTTATTGGTATTATTTCTGTCTCGCCAGGTATTGAATATTTATGTGGTCTTGGAATCAAACCCATTGTAACATATACTAACATTTTCTTGTACCGTTCATGGATTGTTAAAACTACAGGCATTAATATGTAAAATACATTGTTCTACCTCTTATTAAAATTGAGTTTATACAAATAAAATAATGTGAATTCATGTACATATACAGGGTGTAACAGCGAAACCAACCACCGCCTATATTTTCTTTATTATTATAGTTACAAAAAATATTATAAAGCAAAGTTGAAGAAGACCAAGGGAGATATCTGGTTAAAGAATAAAATAATTTTTTTAACCAGTGGTTCTCAATTTACAATACAAAGTTATATTTTTCAAATGGGATTATACATATTTGTTTGCCCTATTCAATAGGGTATTTTTTTCTGAACTCAACCATGTGACCATTCTACATCCTTATATAATAAAAATATTGAGGTAAATTTACAATGAAATTTAAATAATTTTTAATATTAATGTGCAGTAAGCTATGGATGAAAAGCAAAAGAATAAAATATTAAACACACAAAGAATAACAATTTACAACAATTATTATTACTTGACAGCAGCTAAATTTTGTTCTTTTGTTTTTGTTTTTCATCTATAGATTACTGCACATTAATATTAAAAATGAAAAATTATTTAAATTTCAATTGAATTTTTCTCAATATTTTTATTATATAAGAATGAAGAATGGTCACATGGTTGAATTAAAAAAAAAACCCTATCGAATAGCGCTAAAAAATATGTATAATCCCATTTGAAAAAATATAACTTTGTATTATAACTTGAGAACCACTGGTTTAAAAAATTATTTTATTCTTTAACCAGATGTCCCCCTTGATCTTCTACAACTTTGCTTCATAATTTTTTTTGTAACTATAATAATAAAGAAAATATACGCGGTGGTTGGTTTCGCTGTTACACCCTGTATATTTAAGTTAATTTCCTTTCTACAGTTTTAAACGTGTCCACAGAAAATATTCAAAGTGTCATTTTTTTAGCAAACACTATTCGAAAATTTTTAGACGCAGGATTTAATTTTGTACAATTTTTATTTAAAATTTTGCTTTAGACGTATGGCAGAAGTATAGCTTCCCATTACTTATAAATAAATGTATCATCATGCCTTTTACCCATTACTGGGTGTGGCACTCTCCGTAGAAGAATCTCGGTAAGTAATATATTTCTGAGCGTAAAGTGTAGTTACCAGCCGTCAAATCACGGCCCTAAATATGTTAATGGAGGGAAAGCCACAGGGGTACTTTTAATGTGGTGAAAATTGTTTGTCGGTTGTGGGAATCGAACCCGGGTTCTCAAATCCACAGGCCGACTCAATATCACATGTAAGACTTTTTCGTGGACACCCAGTATTTAAGTTGATTTTCAACTTCTACATCACTTGACATACTTCTGGCATGTCCAATTTTTTTATAACACAAATTTTGTAGTTCGATAAAAAAATATGCGCTTAGTTCCATATGAGAGCAGATAATCTAATCAATAACAGATAAAAGATTGTGTTTAACGAGATCAAAAATCTCTTCTATGCGACCTCTTAAAAGTCAATTATTATTATCACAAGTTCAAGTCGAGACAATAACAGTATAAATTGATAAATCATCTGTGAAAGACTCTATTGCACTTCAAAATGCAGTTAGCAACATATTTATTGTTATTTATTGTGGTTAGTCAAACACAGGTAAGAAATAATGCTACTATTTATTAAAATTTCTTTAACAATGAATTTTTAAGGCCGTACTTATTAAACATGGTTCAGAAAGAGTATTAGGAGGGGCGGTAGATGATAATGCTCCAAAAAATACTGCTGCAATTTTTAGCAGGAATAGAAAACATGTTTGTACAGGGGCCTTAATTCACCCTTCATGGATTTTAACTTCTGCTTTGTGCGCGAAAAAGTGTGTATAATTACATTTCTTTATAATAAAATATTAAAACTTTACCAAATATATATTTCTTTAGAACGCAGGAAAATGAAATGCGAGTAATAATAGGAGAAATTCTTACAAATTCAATATTTGACATAGCGTCTAAAATTAAAAGCCAGTTTGTTTACCCTACTTTTGATAATTCAAATCTTGTGGATGATATAGCTTTACTTCAACTTGAAAATACAGCAGATGATAAATCAAAAGTAATGAAAATAGCAAAATTTGATGAAAACTTAAATAAAAGAGATTGTATCATCAAGGGATATGGATATTATGAACCATGTAAGAAGTATACCATAATATTTTAGTTTTTAATTAACAAATATTCTTTTAGAATGCTGATTATGTTTTGATAATAATTGTAATTTCCTAATTGATTATTATATTTTAATTTTAAACAGCACATACTGAAGAGTTTCCTGGAAATATAACACAGAGAAATATTCATATTATTGAAAACAGTTTTTGTAGTCAGTATCCTGTTACAATGACAAATAAAAAACTGTGTACAGAAGAAGCTGCTTGCAATGTAAGTAATATTTTATGGTTTCCTTGTACATTTTCTTATATGGCCATTTTTTTTCTATAGGGTGATCAAGGGGCTCCTCTTATTACAGCGGATACGAATGAATTAGTTGGAATTGTATCAATACATGAAGGAAATATTGTTTGCGGATTTTCTGCTATTCCGCTTACTCTTTATACAAAAGTTGTATCTTACAAAGATTGGATCAAATCTATTGCTAAGATTGATTTATAGAATAAGTATATTTTGAATTATTTACATATCTTATGATAATTACTATTATATAGTGTTTATGTATTCTTGTTAATGTAATAATTAGATAAATAAATATTATTTAGTTGCTCGGTGTGGCGAGTGGCAAAAACGAACAAATTATTGTAACTGTTTATTTAATTAAAATATAAAAATGTGCTCTCTGACACTTACTCGTTGACCGTTAGATAGATGAAACGAACTTTTAGTGGGAGGAAAAGAGAAAAGAATAGTGTTTACAAAAGAGATGCACCGATAGTGATTGATTTAGCAACCATTTTATGCTAGTGACTAGAAAAAATAATATGAAATAATTTGTACTTACTTTCGCTGAATCTGCGACAAGGAAACGAGATAATGATCCAAATCAGCAAGTCTTGTTTCCCATAAACCAGCACGTTCAGAAAAACTGTCATAATCAGCAGAATTTTTCACCGATTGCAACAAACTCTGATTATCTCCAATCTGCGAAAATTTAAATTAATTTAATTTTATAAACATATGAATAAAAAGTAATATATACTTTGTTCAAAATATCTTTGAAATCCTTCACAAGCATTACAGGATGTTTCTGCGAATCTTGGTGTTCAGTAAGAACAAATCTTGATTGTACTTCCCATTGGTCTAATTCTGCTAAGGCTTGTCTTACTACAACTTCACTTGCAGCGCGTTTACAGATTGCTTGAAGTTCCACAACACTTTCGGACACTTTTGAAGACACCTGCACAAAAAACAATAATATTAAAAATTGTCATTTAATTTTTCAACATCATAAACTACTCAGTGGCTAGCAACTGAACCTGAAAAGAATAATCTAAGTGAGCACAAAACTCAGCGAATATTTCATCATTTAATTCATTCATTCATTTTTAGCAATTATCATCCAGTAACTTAAACATTCTTCGAATATTGTCCTAAAATCGACAGCTATAACAAAAACAATTGAACACTGCATTAGAACAACTGATAAAAAAATACAAAATAAACATCCATTTAATTCAAAGTTAATAATAATTAATCTAAAATGAAATTTTGTTATTTAATCCACTTTTGGTAGTCATGTAAACCCAGCAATTTCTGCATAAAAACGGTATTAAAAGAAAACGACGTTTACCGTATTTACCTCGAGAAAATCATAAAGAGTTAAAACATCGACATGTTTTGGAGGAATTCCGAGTAAATTAAAAACTTCCATCCAATGTTTTTCTGTGAAGTCTTCTCCTCGAAGATATTTTAAAACTGGGACAACATCTTCGTACTTTTGTAGTTCTTGAAGAAGACGAGTGGACAATGCTGTAGATTGGGAAGTTTCTAAACGTTTTTGCCAATCAGAGACGAATTCTTCTAGCTTATAACTTCGTTTACGAAATACTATCCATTCTTCTTTGCTAAGTTTTTCTAAATCTATATAATACAAAAATTATAAATTAAGTAAATTGCTTTAAATAATAAATAAATAAATATATCATCACGCCTTTCACCCATTACTGCGAGTGGCACTCTGCTGAAGCAGACCTCGGCAAGTGATATATTTCATCGCGTGAAGTGCGGTTACCAGCCGTCAAATCACGGTCCCCAAAGATGTCAGTGGAGGGGGAGCCACAGGGGTAGATAAAAATAAATATATAAATATATCATCACGCATTTTACCCATCACTGGGTGTGGCACTCTTCCCAAGCAGATCTCGGTAAGTGATATATTTCTTCGCATAAAGTGTGGTTACCAGCCGTTAAATCATGGCCCCCAAAGATGTTAGTGGAGGGGGAGCCACAGGGGTAGATTTAAATTGATGAAAATTGTTTGTCGGCTGTGGGGATCGAACCAGGGTTCTCAAGATCCACAGGCCGACTCAGTACCACTGGGGTAGATTTAAATTGATGAAAATTGTTTGTCGGCTGTGGGGTTCGAACTAGGGTTCTCAAGATCTCGGTAAGTGATATATTTCATCGCGTGAAGTGCGGTTACCAGCCGTCAAATCACGGTCCCCAAAGATGTCAGTGGAGGGGGAGCCACAGGGGTAGATTTAAATTAATATATAAATATATTATCACGCCTTTTACCCATCACTGGGTGTGGCACTCTTCCGAAGCAGATCTAGGTAAGTGATATATTTTTTCGCGTGAAGTGTGGTTACCAGCCGTCAAATCACGGTCCCCCAAAGATATTAGTAGAGGGGGATTTAAATTGATGAAAATTGTTTGTCGGCTGTGGGGATCGAACCAGGGTTCTCAAGATCCACAGGCCGACTCGGTACCACTGGGGTAGATTTAAAATGGTGAAAATTGTTTGTCGGCTGTGAGGTTCGAACTAGGGTTCTCAAGATCCACAGGCCGACTTGATACCATTGAATCACCTACCCCATTACTTTAAATAGCAATAATTATATTTACCAGCGTTGAATTCTTCAAATAACACCCAAACTTTTTCTTCTTGATCTATATCTGTCTGTACTTGGTTACATAACGCAAATTCTGGTGGATCCATTGCAAATTGTTCACAATCAGATCTAAAAATATTAACTAAAATAAAGTACCTAAAATTGTATATTTATTAATTTTCTTACAAAACTTTATCTTTTTGTTTGACCAATTCATCCCATTGTGCCTTTTTCTCTTTGATAGTAACTAAATAATTTTCTAAATTTTTTAAACTGTCGTTGGCAATCTGACCTGATCCAGGTCTTGGTTTAAACTGGTCCCAATGCAAGGAAAACCGTTCAATTTCATTATTCAAGTTTTCGCAGGTCCTGTTTATTGTACTTTGAAAAGCTTCAACCTTTATAAGTAATAAAAAATACATAATTATAATAAATAATTATTTTTAATATACAATAAGAAATTACTTGTTTAGAAATAAGATGTTGATGATTATCTACAAGACTCTGTAGTCTCTCCCAAGCAGCTTGTAATCTTGCTACAGATTCGACTCTTTCTCTGGTCCAACTAGCAAGAGTTTTATTTTTATCAACCACTTCGTCAAATAATTTTTGCATCTAAACAAAAGCACATTTATGTTAAATAACAAAATAATAAAAATTATATGTATTTATACTTCTGGCATTTGTTTCAAAATATCCGTATGTGAAGCATGAGCCTGTCCTATTTGCTCCATAGTCAACGGTTGTTTTGTTAAAGTTGCGGTAGATGTGTTGACATATTGTTGTAAACGAACAACATCTTGAGCAATTGAATCTTGAAGAGAAGACATCAACTGAGACCAATAACTTCGATTATGAGATTCGAGATCTGAACGAAGACATGAGAGACTTATTACAAAACATCCCACTCTTTCCTCAGTGCTAAAATGAAATATTATTTTATAGTACAAATACAATATTTTTTACATTTGTTAATTAATACCTAGGCAATTTGGCAACCTCTTGTCCAAAAGTTTTTGAAGCTCTAAAATTTAAATCCCAATGTTGCCAGGTAGCAAGTTGACTTGTATCAAGAACCCCAAGAGAGAGCCACGATTGCCAGTGTTCCACAACTCCTTTCAATCTTTCAAATAACTCTTCTGTATGTTTTTCAGTTTGGGCGTACAAATCTCGACATCGTTCAATGATTTCAGTAAATACTGAACCTTCTGTAATGTCAGATACTCCGCGAAAACTTCGAGGTAGATCTAGAAATCTCTTTAATTGGTATTGATATTTTTCTCGAAGTTTGTCTTCAGAAGGATTAAATTGTAAACGGGTGTCTCGATAAACTAAATCTGCGTAAATTTCTGGAAGATGTAAATGAACTGTTTCTAAGCTTTGACGATATTGTTTTTCAAATTCCATAGATAGAGTTCTATCTATTTCAAGTTTCCAGGACTGCATATTCGCGAAACCCTACAGAAAATATCAATAATAGCAGATTTAGAAAGTTAATTTTAAATATAATAGTAGTTTATGTAACAAGTACATAATTTAGGTCTTTATTGGACGAGCCGAATTTTATGGCAGAGCGAGCGCAGCGAGCGAGGCTAATAAATAAGGCGAGTCTATAAAGTCCGATTATGTACGAGTTGCATACAACGTTTTATGTTCGACTGCATGGAGAATATTTTCTCTTAAAATATGATTATGTCAATACCTATATTTAAAACATTTCATTGCATCTCAAAGTGTGCGTCGTTATTATGCATTTGTTGCTGTATTTATCAAATTGTCAAAGTGAAAAAAGTGTTGAGATGGATGAAGACATTGAAGACGTTCCAAAAGAAATAAAAGATCTTGCATGTAATGCAAGGGAATATCTAACAATTGTATGAAGACACATATAATACATACAGAAAATGGTGTTGAAATATTTCTTTTGAATTTTGTTTTAATGTGACATTGTCAGCAGTCCAATTTTGCATTTTTATCGTACTAGTCCAATAAAGTACCCGATTATGGACAGTAAACAGTGTCGTAAAACAAGGTAATATGATGCAGTCGAACATAAAGTTATTTAATACCGACCTGTTGTTCAACCAAGTTCATAATATCTCTTAAATTTTTCGCAGTATCTTTCCATTTTTGAAGATGTCTTATAAGATCCACATCCGATAGCTCTTTGATCTTAAAAAAATATATATTATTACTACAGCAAAAGAAAAAGGTGAATAAATCATACTTTCTCTAACATCTGCATATGATATGTAGCTAATAAATTATTCTCTCTAGATAATCTATTTACCGCCTTTCTTAAACTCTCCACATATTTCTCCACTGATCTCACATCACCCCAAGATACCACTTCTTCTTGCTGGACCAATCTGGACAGTTCAAGAGCTCCAGCTAGCATCATTGGCCTTTGCGCACTCACCATCCGATCTCCGATGGTGTTGTGGAAGTTAGCGACTTGTTCTAAAGCTCTCGCATACTTCATAAACTGTTTAGCATGAGCAGCAGTCTGCGCAATGTGCGCTGGAATACGATAACCCATCGCACAAAGTTGCCGATACTCGTGAACCAGAGAAACTAAACGCGGGGAGTAATTCACTCGCATGAGTTGGGCTGAAGAAAATTGGACTACTGGGTCTGATTCCTTGAGACTAAACAATAAATTATTAATTTTTCAAATTATTTAAAGATCATTGTTAGTACCTTAAGCTTTTGTTGTTGATTTGAACAGTTAATTCTCTGGTCCAAGAATCAAATAAGTCACTGTGTTGAAGTTTTAACTCCTTTAAAAATTCATTAACTTGTCCTTGTAAATCTTCATATCCTGGTAAATCATTTAATAATTTTTCTGCAGTTTGTTGTACAACTATTCCCTGTGAAAAGAACGTTCTCGTGATTGTGTTGAGATTTAACATATAATTTAATTATTCTTACTTTAGACTCAAGTTGTCGTACATTAGAAATCTCAGTTATAATCCGAGGTGTATCCGACTTAGAATAAGATGATTCAGTGACTATCATTCCTGATAAGTGTTTAATGTAATGACCTAAAGATGATAATAAATTTTGTCGCTCTGCTAACAATATTTTTCTGACAACAGATCTATCCATCAATTGAGAATATCTGGTAAATTCATATAATAACTACAAATTAAATAATTACAGAATTTAACTTTACATTGATTGAGTAAAAATACTTGTCTAGTATTGTTGGAAACATTTGCCAATTGTACTTTTAATTTTTCTCCTACTCTTTGTTCCGCAGGCAAAAGTAAATATTCAAATTGTTTCACTGCAGTTTTCCATGAATTTTCGGAATATGGACCACATTGAAAAACATGTAAATTTGCAAATGGTTTAAACATATCTGAAGTTTGTAAATCTTCAATTTCATTATGATTTAATAATCGTGTAAGTTGTCGATGTATTGCACGCAAATTCAACACCTATAAATATTGTTTCATAAAAATAAAGAATTTATTTTTAAAACATAAACCATACATCTTCAAGTCTTGTAACTAAATCTACCAAACTCTGTGGAGTATATGAATCGCCAGTCCATGGATGTAAAGAATAATTCGGCCAAAACAACTGAGTAAGATGAGTACAAGCTGAATTCCATTTTTTACCAGCGTTTATAGATTGTTCTAATAAATCTATTACATCAGTATACTCATCTTCCCAAATTTTTATGTTTGATAATTGCCTAGTTATACAATGTATAACGTCCGATGCTAAAATTATTATTAATTACAAGAATTGTAATTGAACTTTATTTTTTTTATATATTTTACCAATAAGATCCATAAGATGTTGCATTCTGGTCCTTCGATATGGTGGATCATGTCTCCATAGATCATCAAGAACATTATGTGCACCTTCTAAAGCATCTTCGATTTCCAAAAGAGGTAATGCATCTAGCATGCTGTTCAAAAAGTAACAATTATAATAAGAACCTAAATCAATAAAATATATGATCAATGTTACCTAAAATCTCGTGCAAGAGGTTTTAAAATATCTCTGAAAGCCAAACTACTACTTTTGATATCAGAACTTTTTGCAGAATTTGCAAGGGAATTCCAATACTCAACTTCATGTTCAAGAGTTGAAATAACTGGACAACAAGATTAAATTGAATGAAAATAAGATAAATGGAATTTAATTTGTACCTGATAAAGAATTATTTTCAGAATAATTAGAACCATCTCCATCTGCAACAAACGCTGCAGATCTTAAACTAGTCTGAAAAGTTGTTAATTGTCGCTGTAAATTTAAATTAACTGCGTTGCTCTTCTTTCCTTCCTGAAAAATTTATTTCACTTATTGCAACCCACATTACAGAGTTGAATTGCTGAACAATGTTACCTGCAGTAGTAAAGGTGTGAAAACATTATGCAAAGTGTGGTATAAAGATGCAGTAGGTGATCCTTGTAAAACTACTAATTGAACTATTTCATAAACATTAATTTCATTGAGTCTACTTTGTCGATTTTTAAAAAATATTACCATTCGATTAACAAATGGCACTACCTAAATACAAATATAAATTATAAGAGCAGTAGTTGTTGATATTTCAATAACTTACCTCATTGTGAAATTCAATTTGTGAATTATCATCTTGTGGGCATGTTGCACATAAAGTTACGCACTGTTCGTTGTCGAGAAATTGTTCTAATTTTTTTTGACCACGTACATTGTCGTCGTTTTCATATGAATTTGCATTGAAATATATGCCTATAATTTATTATTATTAATTTACTTCTTTTAAGTATTGAAAATAGTTAAATTTACCTGCAATATTTATAATATACTTTTTCCTTATATCTGTCATTGTAACGTGATACAAGAATCACAAGAATGCAATTTGTAATATTTGTATACATTGTTTCTATAGAAACGATCGTTATGGTAACATCTGGAAGAATTTTCCAGAATAATATTGTTAAGCATTTTAGCTTAATATTTATAAAAACTAAATAGATTTAAAAAATAAAATATTGATAATTTTTAGATGTATTTATTTAATAAAATAAAAATAGATGTTTTACAGAAACTGATATGATAAAATTAATAAAACAAGAAGTATAAAAATAATGATATATTAATATCAAATATCATACGGAACACAAAATTTTACATCTTCTTATCTGCAGGAAAATTTAATAATACAATATATATTAACAAATTTCACGCTGTAGTAAACATAACTCTCGACAGATTTTAAATTTTATAGTTATGTTCATTTATTCGTATTATATACATATTATTAACTTAATTCTACCTTTCTTTTTAACAATATCACCAAAAATTTTGTAATATTTTGCAAATTCTTGTATTTTTATCCTCAAAAACAAAACAAGAATGCTCACATATCGCTTGTGTATATTACATTAAACTTTTTACATCCTTATCAAAAGATTAAAATATACAAGGTGTACACAAAATACTGATAAACATGAATGAAATTGAACTTCAGTTATGTCCAATTAATTGGACAGAAATAAATAAATTTGTAACAATGCGCAATGGCACTAATGTTAAAATTATTTTAAATAAATAGTTTTTCATCACTTCACCCAACAACATTATTTTACTGAGCGATAATATAATGTCAAGTCAGCAGGTGATTTCCAAATAAAATATTTCACTGTCCTTAAATCCATTGAAGGGTCCAGCACCTAATACAAAAATACATTTTCTATTTGGTATTCAAATTCAAAATACGTGAAGTTTTATACCTGGTCATTGCATACCAGTTCAACTTGTTCCGCAGACGCCGCCGTCGTAGGTGAAATATTCTCGGCATCTCCACCAGCACCTGGTGAATTTGCATTACCTTCTCCTAAAACTTTTTCTACTACGTGTTCAGCAACTTTACGACATTGAATAAAATCATTTGCTACCAATCGGTCAGGCTAAAATATATAAAAAAAATTTAAACCTTAAAATACATTTTGTTGTTTATTTTCTTACCTTTTTCATACGGTCTTGTTTCATCATGCTAGAATGTGGTAGAAGATAAAATTGTACTTTAATAAATTTGTTTGGACAATTTTCTTCAACATTAGAAGTTACCCAACCAGGAACAGTTTCATTTAATAGAGCTGTTTCATTTTCACCTCCCGCATCGCCAACTAATACTCTGTATAATGTTCGGCCGCCCACCTCACTAAAGTGACAGTTTTTTTGTAAATAATATTTTCTTTAAATACGTATGATAACTTAATATCTACCTGAAAATTAGTGGCGTGTGATGAGGAACACTAAAATATAATCGTCTAGAATCGATATCTGCTTCTACTCCTCTCCAGTGTTCAAGTAAAGCCTGAAGAAGTAATTTTCCATAATTGACTTTCTGATCAGGTTCCACACAACTTGAGAGTCCTGCATCGCGTGCTGTAACCCACGCTGAAAAACAATCGACTTCATCTTGTCCTAAATGAATTGTTAGCATCTGGAAAACCAAATTAGTATTACATTATTTTAAGATATTTTAAAGAGACTTACTCCTGTCTTGAGATCTACATTAAACCAATTCGGAACATATACCATTTTAAATCGTTTTTTTATTTCTTCATCATAGTCTACTTGTCCTAAATCTTCTATTTTACATGCCTAAAAATAAATACATTTTATTCTCAATTATATAAAAATATTACAAATCAATTTACTTTTAACACATCGTAAACTGAAACATTATTATCCGTGTCTTTTGTTATAATGTGTCTTTTGTCATTTAAAACAGTTGATGTCCGTAGGGCAGCACCTCCTTGGATGCAGGAAATTGGTGTCGCTTGTTTTTGTAAATCTTCGTCAAAGTGTTTCGTAAAAGCAGGTAATTTCCACCGTTTAATATTTGATTCAGAAGTAGAAACCTTAAATCAAAAGAAAAACCAAACTTCCATTTCTAAAATCAAAATTAAAATTATTTAACATACCCAAATACTTTGATTATCCGCAGAAAAGCATAATCTTAAAACTGGTGCAGTTTCTACGCATATTACTACACTATTGGCAGGATTTCTAAGTTCTGTTATTATAACCTACAGAAAAAAAAATAGTATATATATATCCTAAATTATCGCTTCTAACAATTAAATGTAAACTTACTTTTTTGTCTCTACCACCGGAAATCACATGAGTAAAGGTTTCTGTCGCTAAAAGTGCCCAAACTGCTTCGGAATGTACTCTTATAGTTTGAACACATCTTTAAGATAAATAAAAATTATTTTCTAAATATTACATTGATTTTAAATCCCAACCTTTGTTGTCCAATCGACCACAATTTTATTGTTCCATCAGAACTACCAGATAAACATTGCGAACCGTCCCTAGAAACAACTAACGCTTTGACATTATCAGTATGTCCCTTTAACTTCATTAATTTTGTACAAGTTCTAGGGTCCCATATTCTTAAAACTTTTTCAGTTGAACCACTTACAATCACACTACCAGATGGGTTCATTGTTAAACTATATATAGATTCTTTGTTTCCGGTTAAACTAGATGCTGAAATAGAAATAATTAAGACGAAGTTCTACTAGCAATAATAAAGAATTACTTGTGACAGTATTATTACTAGCTGTAAGAGCTGTTAGAGTATTAACATCCCATAAAAATATAGATTTATCGAGACCAGCTGAAGCTACTTGCTCCCGATCTTTTGCATATGCAAGAGCTTTTACATAATCTCGGTGTGTTCGTAATGTTGACATGCAAAATCCTTTATGGGCATTCCAAACTTTAACAGTAGTATCGGAACTTGCGGATATTACTAAAATTGAATAACTAGTTAGATAAAGAACAGCAACAAAAAAAAACACATACAATTTCGTCCGCCACAACACAATACAATATCATTAACCCAGTCTGTGTGATGTTCCATGTTTTGCAGGTAATTTTCATGCAACCAAACGCGAATTATGCCATCCCTTCCAGCAGAATAAAGTCGACCCATTGCTGGATCTAATTGCAGAGCATTTATTCCAGCTCTATGTTTTTTTTCTTCTTGATCGCAGATAACCATGGACACCTGTTGAATTAGTTGTTGCAAATAAGTTTTTTTTTCTTTTCAATAAGAATAATTCGTTACAACACATTCATCATATTTCATATAGTACCTGGACTTTTTTGCGCCCACCCTGAATTCCAGATTTGTGATTAGCCATAGTTAGTGATGCAAGCACCGTATCCTTTTCAACCTGAAATTGGAAATTTTTCATTGAAGGTTTCGAAATTTTCATTAACTAGTCATATATTTATGAAATTTTCAAATATTTAAAAACTATCGTTCTTCATTCTTCCTTGAAATTTTCGATGATATTATAATTAATTATTACACAAATATATTTATCTGCACATTATATGTAATATTTTTTAAAGTTTCTAGGTTAAGATTTTTACAAGAGGGTACATGAGAGGTGCAAATTCGATTAAAACTAACACAAACACCTACACGAATAACTGTAAAATTAAGTCACATCACTTATTTTATATTTATTAACACAAAATATATGAACTGAATAAATAACATAACGTGACGAGTTATCTACAAACAACTGTCAAACTGGTTGTCAAACTTGTCAAATCAAATTAATAAATAAGTCTAAAATGAAGTCATTTTATATTTCAGCTTATAATAGTAAAGTTAAATATTTATTTACTAACTTATTAAAATATAGCATTAAAAATTTAATTAAATATTTTCTAATCAAATGATCAGCTGACAGATGGCATTTTATCCATAAGCTCACTATAATATTTTCAACGGGGTCCCACGATAGAAAATAAACCGTATAAAAATAATTGTAACCCAGTGATTGTAGATATAAAAATACATGTATTGTTGTTTTATAATTTATTATTTATTTTCAAAATTATACAGTTTGTTGTATAATGTAAATGAAAATCAAAGGTCCCATTTTTAACAACGTGCTGCGGTCATGAGCATGACATAAAAACATTTGTTGTGGTATTTGTTGCTGTAAATTGTGTGATTTCTTTTAGTAAATTATACACATTGTCTATTTTGTCACTATCAGAAATCCATAGTAGAACACCTAGTGTGTATTCTGTTTCAGATATTTTCCTAAATAAACACAGGTAATTGTTATTATTATTTACATAGATTACCTTATGTACTTGTATCATATCGATACGTCACAGTCTTTTGTTTGGATATGATTATCATATGTTTTCTTATTGCAGAAATGGGTAAAATTTTTTTGGAACATATGGGAGGCACTCGATTGTTTTCCTGCGCTAGATGTGACACAAATCTGACAAATCGTTCTGAGTTGATTAGTACTAGATTTACAGGAGCTACTGGAAGAGCATTTCTCTTCAACCGTGTTGTCAATTTAACATACAGCGATGTTCAAGATCGTGTCATGTTAACTGGAAGACATATGGTAACACAAAAACTTATGAACATTTATTATTAAAATATAGAAGTTAAAATATCCATACGGGTTTTATTAATTTATTGAACAAATAGCTTTACTTATGAAGCGATCGTCAATTGTATCTAATCTATCATTATTTATGTTTGTGATAACAAAGATATTTAGTTTAATTATTCAAACTATAAATACAATTTTGAACATTAATTTAATGATGACATGATCTCACACTCCAGGTATACAAAAACATAAAATAATTCCGATCGAAAAGCAGATTCCAATGAATTTAAAATAAATAAAATTGTACACTCTCTTTTTTCTTGATTATAATTGATCTAGTGAGACCGCAGCCTAAATGACATTAAAACTGGTGTTGATAATTTTTACTACAATTGTTAGTTTTTTGTTTCAAGGTTGACAACTTAAAAAGTAATCTTTTTTGTCGTATCCATACCTACATGCCAGTTGTTTTTACACAATAACTTTTAAAATTTGGTTGCAGGTTCGCGATGTCGCTTGTAAATCATGCGATTCTAAATTAGGATGGATGTATGAATTTGCCACAGAAGACAATCAACGTTATAAAGAAGGGCGAGTTATTCTTGAAAGAGCTCTTGTTACCGAAAGCGATGGAATAGAAGAGAGATCATTTAATAATGTTGCAAATTGATTTTATTATTTTTCTTTTAAATTTTTATATTTTATAATTCTAGATATACTGTGTGATTATGTAAATATTATATTGTTATTTATTCATTTATAGTTACATTTTAATACTATAATTAATTAAATATTAGATTAAAGAATTAGTGATATAGTTATATACCTTCAAATACTAACATGTTTATATTTTCTATATGATGTTAATCTATGTATCGATATATTTAATTGATTTTTCTTTGTATTTCTGATAATCGTCTTTATTAGACATAATTTAATTAATATAATCTATATTTGGAATAAAATAAAGATTTTGTATTTTATGTTTTTGATATATTTCATTGTATTATACAAACACTTTTATTTCTTTTAAAATATTTTAAATCGTCTACATAAATAAAATTTCGTCAAGCTGCATTTGTTTAAATTATTTCTTTAAAGTAAATTAAATATGATAGCAATGATCAAAGTTCAATCAATAATAATAACAAGGAAATATTTTGTATAAATAATTTGGAAGGTATTAAAATAAATTACTAAATCTTAAATTAAAAGTGCAACAGTCCAATGTTTCACCTGTTTATTTGAACTAATTTTGTTACGAATACTGTATTTTCTACAATGACAAATCATTCTATATTTGGAAATAAGAAAAGTTTATAATAAATCTACATATCACCAATCTGCTAAGCAACATAGTTGGACGAGTCCTTTTTATGCGCACGCCAAGTGACAATCGACGATCGCTGCTGTCATTCTCGAGCGTCGGCTGTTTTCGGCCGGTGAGGGCGGGTAGGGATCAGCTGACGAACTAAACAGACATGACAGACATCTTGAGCGTTGTAAGTTGGTCATAACTTCGTTACTGAATAAAGAATGACAGAAACCTGAATGTTAATGTACATTAATTTCAATAGATAAGTGATAGTGTATTGTTCTTGTGAGTGTAACATACTGTTAATGACATTTATCAGGTGTTGTACTTATTGTTGTGACTCTAGTGACGTCATACGTATACATTTGTCATGGAGCGTTTAATCACAGGTAAATATACATTTTCATTCTGTTAGGGTAGTGTCGCAGTGTTAAATTCGTTTAAAATTATTGATAATGTTATATTTTACGTGTTCACTTGTGCTTTTAATAGAATTAGAGTTAAATTTCATTTAAAACCGAGGTAACAAAGCGTCTTCGTATCTCTGTATATTCATTGTCCTTGAAGGTTTACGAAATATAGCTACAAAAAAAGGCAAACATATTTAGAATAACATTCTAAAAAGTGAAAATTCATCATAATTTGTTTGATTTTAAGTTATACTTATTTGGGAGTAACATCTGCCGTAGAAATAAGTGAGAAAGTGAGTATAAAGTAGGACGTATTTCGCAATTTCGTTTATTAACAGTTTGGTTTACATACGTTAAATTGGTGACATTGAAAAGTACATTTATTTTTTACCGTTTACTTAACTCTTTAATTGATGCCCACCTATTATAGAATAATGATCAATTCGACAAATATTTCAAAATTATTCATTTTTAAGTACATTTCAATTTATAAAGTTGATGTAATACTTTTTTGATTTGTTTTTATTATCATATATTCGTGAAATATTATTTATTATTTGTTTCAAGGTCGTTCAGTAAAATTTTTAATTATTCAGTAAATATGGATTATAATTTATTCATTTCTTAATTAAAGCTATGAAATTTAATTTAAATTACAATAATTGATAACAATACGTAAAGATAAGAAAATTGTTTAGCCTGTTACTGTTTAACATATTGTGTGTTACAACAAGTAGGCAAATATTTGTTAAAAATCGTATAGAACAAATATGTCGTTGAAAATCTGTACATCCCCGCTTTTTCTGACTGGTAATAGATATTTTATATTTATGTATTAATTACTTTGGAATATTTATGCCATAATTAGTCGTATATTAGAATATACAGACTAGTTTCCATACAAAAGTTTATCAAAATCTTATTCCCTGCGATAAACAACTTGTTTATATGTATGTGGCGACATAGTGTTTTCATACGAGCGTTATTTTTACAAACCGTTCCTGTTGAAAATTATCGGCATTCCGGTGTGATGAGAAGTTTAATTATTAAATGTCGTGGTCGAAATACCCTACGTAATAGAGAAACAGATATTTTTAGTTATATAATTCAGCGCACGAGAGACATTTATTGTCATTGCCCTACAATCCAATGTGTTGCTTCGCATAATTCGATTTCTCAATGACAAATTTCTTGTTTTACAGACTGCAAGTGAATGAAGTATACGAGAATGGCTTGTCTACAAAATGGAACTACCCTTTTAAATAACAACAATCTTTCATCATTTAAGCACAACATTATGAAATATGATGAAAACCATCCAAACATGTGGTCTAATACTTCTCAAATCAACAGTTTTTTGAATAAAAACTGTCAAATTCCTTTCCGCAACAATCACACCAAAGATAAAACAAATGTATGTATTAAAGAAGACAAACATTCCTGTGTACAGGATGATGTAACACCTGTTAAACAATCCAGTGATAATGAAACTATAGAAACAAATGAAACGACACCAACAATGCCAATTATTACTCAAAATGATCAATTACAGTACACCTACAACAGTTCCAGTGTAACACCAAAATTAAATACAGCTCATGACAAAAATCATACTAAACACCCACAACCAAAATATCAGTTTTTGAAATCACCAGAGTCTTCAAACAAAACAAGCGAAAAGAAATCAGCAGCTACAGAAGAAATTGGTTGGACGAACAATAAAAAGAATCTCAATGATTCTGAGGTTTGCACTGATGATAATTTATATCAAAAAGAATTTGCTTTGGACAACCAGGCGACAATAAGTAGTGAATCGGAAGCAAGTGAACCTTCTCATCATGCTAGAAGACCAATGAATGCGTTTTTAATCTTTTGTAAAAGGCATCGGACCGTTGTTAAAAACAGGTATCCACATCTAGAAAACAGAGCTGTAACGAAAATTTTGGGCGAGTGGTGGGCTGCCTTAGAAACCGAGGAAAAGGCCTGTTATACTGAACTAGCTAAACAGGTATGTTTATTTTATTTTTATTTATTTCTAAATTTTGAATATCAGCCTTTTTAATAGCAAAATTTTAATTATAAGCTGTTTTTATAGCTAACACTAATTGTGAAGAAGTAACATACTGAATACAGTAATTCTAATACCAGTATATTTGTATGTAGTATAATGTGAAAAGACATGATTGTATTTATAAACTAGTTTACGATGCGATCAGGTTTCATTGTAAATTAGCAGTATTAATATGAACTCGAATAGAATTTCAATCAGTATATTAACTAAGGAATATTTAATTGGGAAAGAAATCCAAATTGAAAATATGATTTAACAAAAATTATATAATTTGACGATATGATTTTAATTATAGTACAAGAACGCATTTTTTTCGGCCAACCCAAACTTCAAATGGTACAAACTCCCAGCGCCTCCACTACGTACTTTAAATACACGTCCAGGTAACATAGTGAAGTCGCCGCCTCCGCCGAAGCTAAGTCCGTGTCCAGAGGAAGAAGAGGAGGAGAAACCACGACAGCAGCAGTTATTCACACCAGGTAAATTGGCGGATGAGACGCAACTGGGCAGCCTTTCTAGCCTCATCAACTGCGATAACCAACATACCAACACCAGCGTCGTTAAGACAACGCAACTTATCGGTAAGAACGATTCCGATACCAAACCGGATGAACAAACAGTGTTATCACCCACTAAAAGTGAATATCAGAATTATTTATTATCTTCTCCACCTCCCTCTGATACAATGTTGTGCCAGCCCCCGAAACCTTTCAAAAAACGTATGCTTCATAATCATAAAGATAATAAGAATATTGTTAGAAGTATTTTTTGTACAAATGATTCAGAAAAGCAACCAGAGAGAAATATTTTTGACAGTTCTTTATTGGAACAAGCGCTTGAGAATTTTGTTGATACTGTACAAAATGATGAAGATATGGATGAAAATTTCGGAGACAATACAGAAGAAGAAAGACCATTTAATAATAATACGAATTCTAATTTTACGCAGCAGGAAATCATAAACAAAGTAGTTGATCATATGTGTTCTACAAAATCTGAATCCAACGATAGCAACAATGATGATATGGAAGATTTTGATTGCAACACTTGTATGCAGAATGAGGATTCCAATTCGAAAGAAACAAGAAAATCTGTTCGGTCTTGTAAAGGTTTGCGTTACGCGAAATTTATGGCTGAAGGGAAATTATTTGTCAATAAACGTAATAAGAAACATATGTCTACAACAAAATTACCAAAGCCTTCGTACACAAGCTCAAATGCATGTGATAAAGTGCCTCGAAATACTGAATCAATTGAATTGAACGAAACCATTAAAAAATTAACCGAAAGAACCATGGGCAGTTTAACCAAAACGGCCAAACCCCAAACCGAACTGGACCACAATGACAACAGTCCAGATACACTTGAATACGATGCAGCCCAAGAGCCTCATAAAATGTTCCGGGCAGCCGATTTCAATCTGGACGAAAAAATCGAAGCTCTCCCAAGTTTAAGCCTTGATAAATTTCAGCAGAAGAAGAAAGAGAATAAGAAAAGGAAATTTTTACGTGCCACTAAAATAAAGGAAACAACAGAACAAAAGAAAATGTTGCCGGAAGCGAATAGATCTGAATGTGATAGTAGCAAGAGCAACACTTCTTTGACTGGATCCAAGAAGAGAAAACCTCGGAAGCAGAGTATCACAAGACTCGAATTGGAACAGCCATCGACAGAAATGCAAGGTGCCAGCTCTTCGGCCGAAATGGATCTCTTTGGATTAGCGACCTTGGCAGAAGTCGCTGCCAAGAAGGCGAAGATCGATCAAAAGTGAAATCTGTTAGTTACCTAAAATTAGAGTTACCTGTGCCTATAAATATACTAATATAATTTTGTAACCAATATACCTAATCTACAAGATATTTTGCTACTAACATATTATTATATTGTGTTTAAATTTTATTATAGTGTGTTATGTTTTTGAATTTTATTTTGTTATTTTAATGAATGGATGCCCTTATATGGAAATATATTATAAATCAGTTGAATTTTCAACTAGAAAATTAACATTGTTACAAAGAAATACTGTTTTTATATAGCTTGTTTTAATTCATACCTGTTAATGTATTGACAAGTAATGATTAGTTTGTAAGATATGCGAGAAATATTTAAATATGTAAAACGCAATAATGAATCACTATTATTCGCTTAATATTTTTAAATTTTATAAATCTAATAAATATCAACACAGATGTAGAAATTTATCAAAAATATATATCTATATGACAATTTTGTAATACATCGACAAAGATGTAAGATTCTTAAAAGTTTAGAGTGTATTTTATTTACTTCAAGTATTACTTAAACCGTACGAGATCATTTGGATATCTTAGATTATTTTACTTACGATTGTATCAAAAAGGTTTATATGATGATATAAGATCCAACTCCACTAACATTAGACAACTATTTTTGTTTGATTTTGTTTATGATAATTATTGTATGCAGTGTATTATAATATTTATATGAAGTACCTTTGCATGGTACGTACAAGAAAACGAATGTGATACTTATATTTTTATTATGATTATAGAGCATGTTTTAAATAAACTTAAATAACATTTATGGATTATACCTACGTAATACTAAAAGTGCCTTTTTTCATTCCTGAAATTTTATTTTTGAACAAAATTATACGAAACAATTTTATATATGTTAAAATTTATAAAACAAGCAGTATAAATTCGAAGTAATTATCATTTGTTCTTGAAAAAGCGCATATCAAATAAAGATAACGTAGGTATAATGTAATGTTTTCTTCCAAACAGGTATTACAGTAAAAATGTTCAGCAAAGATTCAATCAATCACAATTCAGATTGGATTTGCAGATGTTATTTTGTTTTGAAAAAGTCCAACTTTTATATCATTAATTATTCTTAAAATAGCTTTGTAATAATTATTATACCACAATTATAAATATTATTTTGTTACATATTTCACCAAAGAACAGCCAAAATTTGTTGTACTTTTATTGTTGACTTGAAATACGTTATCAAGAAATTATCTGTTTTGTTTAGAAAATGATCTGAGTGTAGCTTAGAAACATCTACTTATATAACTTTATTTAATAAATTATAACTATTGTATTTGTTATTTTCAATAAATATTTACGAAAATAAAAACAAGATCTAGGAAAAAATTACTGTATTTATACATATAAGAAGTTAGATCATGCCGAAAACCCTTTGAATAAAATAAAGCTGGAGAAATATAAAATAATTGTAAATGTTACAATAAATAACTAAACAGTACACAGTAATAGAACTAATTTTATTGAAGTTACAAACTTATTTATAAAATTCATGTTCACTTTCATCTTTCTTAATATTATTCTTATAACCCTTTTCAAAATCTTTCGGTAAAACAATATATCGATTCTCCCTTACAGCATGCATACCCGCTTCTTGGCAAATAGCGTTGATATCAGCTCCTGAAATGCGATCAGGCCGGGCAACAAAATCTTCCAGATCTACTTCTTCAGACAAATTCATCTTTGTTGTAATTGTACTGAAGATTAATCTCTTTTGTCTACGATCTGGAAGTGGAAATTCAATTTTACGATCTAAACGACCCGGTCTCAACAAAGCGGGATCTAAAGTATCAGCTCGATTGGTAGCCATGATGACTTTGACATTGGTAGTCTGATCAAAACCATCCATTTGATTCAGCAACTCGAGCAAAATTCTCTGAACTTCACGATCAGCTCCAGTTTGGGCATCAAAACGTTTCGTAGCAATAGCATCGATTTCGTCAATGAAAATAATTGCGGGAGAATTTTCTTTAGCCAGCCTAAATACGTCACGGACCATGCGAGGACCTTCACCTAGATATTTTTGGACAAATTCAGAACCAACAACACGAATAAAAGCTGCTGTTGTATGATGAGCAACAGCTTTAGCCAACATAGTTTTACCACAGCCAGGAGGGCCGTACATTAATACACCACGAGGGGGATCAATACCAATTTGTTTGTATAATTCGAAATGAGTTAAAGGAAGTTCAACTGCTTCACGAATTTCTTGCTTCTGCATATCCA
This sequence comes from Pterostichus niger, assembly GCA_947425015.1. Lineage (NCBI taxonomy): Eukaryota > Metazoa > Arthropoda > Insecta > Coleoptera > Carabidae > Pterostichus > Pterostichus niger. The sequence continues at coordinate 27,242,719 of OX380344.1, read as the reverse complement.
TACCTCCGATATCGCAGTACTGAACATCCGGCTTCTCATCTGAAAATAATCATACATTCATCAAATATAAAGCAGTGTAAATAAGATATTTACTTACCAGCCTGAAGCATACTAATTGACGAATCAGCTTCAGGAGGTAAAACATCAACCAAAGCATTGCTGTGTTTGTGAAGAGCAACACTAGCTGATGGTTTCAATAGTTCTCTATCGATCGTAGATAAAATACGAACGTAATAATTCGAACCAGTTGTAGATCCAACAATACCGGTATTCTGATCAACAGCCTCCAAAAATTGACCGATTACCAAAGGAACTGATTGAATACGCTTTACTTCTTCCTGGGCGTGAAGGTATTCTTTTTTCAAATTTCTTTGTTCATCTTTGATGTACTCTTCTTGAACTTCCAAGAATTCAAGCATTTGTTGAAGTTTCTATGAAATAAATTAGAACAAATAAGTTTATCGGCATATTACCCAAGACAAAGGATATTGTTAGCATACGTGATATAAATTTTATTTACCTTATATTTTGTATATAAATCTTCCATATCCATATCTTGCAGTGTCTGTTTTTGTTCTGCAGGACTGCCTTCATCCTACAATAAAAGCATAAAGGTTAAGTGATGAGTGTGCAAGAAAGAACAAGTTAAGATTTTATAGTTTAGCTCAAGCTTGTGTATTAACTGGAAATTATTTTATTCTTAACAAATATACTCACTTTATCCGGTAAAATTATTTCAATTCCTTCCATCTTTTTAGCTTTGATGACTTGTAATTTGTATCAACGAAGATGACAGTAGACAGTTTATAAAGAGTAAATATGATCAAATGAGCCAGGCTATTCAGTGGAATTTCCCTAGTAATTCAGTGATGTCGCCACTAAATTTGATTTAACAATTTTTTTTTGTACGTTTTGAACAATTATTTTCAAATTAAGATATTCAATAAAATATTTTTAAAACAATATGCAATTTTAATCAATTATTTAAAACATTTCGAAAATATGTCTAGTTCAGCTATATACAAATAGGTGGCAGCACTAATACCGAAGATAAATATCATTTCGTAATTCAGTTGTTTTGAGTGCAACTATGATAATTAATACAAAATTAACGATAATTATCTGTTTAATAACCAATATTGTCCATAAATTTAATAATATTAAAAGCAAGATATGTATAAATTAGTTCAAAATTAACTGAGTGATTTAGTGCTGTATAAATAAACGTATAAGTAATTAGTGTGGAATGAGAGTCATGTTGGAGGGAAAGTAAAAGTTCCGTGTACGTACGTAACAGAAACGAACAGATTGGAGTTAGCGGAGGCTGAGGAGTAAGGAGACAAACTGTCGTGAGGCTGGCGCCCACAGAGTATGCCGAGGTCTGTGCAATCTTCCATAACAAACACATGTGAGTATACAACAAATATAATTTATTGATATTACTGAAGATTATAGCTACATAGATACACTTGAACTAGAATATAAATATACAGGTAGTCTGTGAGGAAACACTGGGTTTTGTGTCCTCACTCTTTAAAAAAACGTGCAGTATACAATGTCGCGTCACCTACATATTTGCAATATAAATAATAAGTTACATATAAATTATATTTCAATAATAATTAATAATTACATAACATAAAAAGGTTGTAATGAGAAAATAAACGGGGTTCATTTAATTAAATAATGGTTTAAATAACAAATCATCGAATGTTTCTCCTACCGGTCATTGCGTCAACGAAATGAGAAATGCGAGTCGAAGAGAAAATAAATAACTTGTTGCAAGGAATGTTACAGCTGGGGAAGTCTACAAAATAAATGGAAAGACGCAGACCGAGAGTTTGGATCACTAAGTCTAGATTCACAAAGACGACACTTATTCTCGACATTCTTAAAAAAATAATAAAACAAAAACAAAACACGCCATTCTAGCAATCTCTCTTTCTTCTACTACATAATAAGATTTGTATAATATATTAAAAAAATCACACGATATCAAAATCACGCCCGATGTCGATAACACCGGACTTTCAATATAAATAAAGACTGTATTTAAATAATTATTGTAAATAAACGTCATCTGCATCATGATTGCAATTACTGCCCATCATTTAAAAGCGCTAAAACCTACGCTAGAGCACGGCGACGCGGGAGACGCCGCGTGCAGTATGTACAGTGTAAGGCACATCGGGGCCCGCAGTCAGTAGGTTTAGACCTAGAGAATGAGATCGCCGAACGCGAGCACGGAAGCGGACAGCCTGTTGAAAACGGGCAGGCGGAATTCGCCGGTCTCGGACGACGGCGACGGCGGGCACGCATCGCTGGTGGGTGGCACCGGCTGCTGCTGCTGCTGCTGAGGCAACACGGGCGAGTGCAACTCGGGCTCGCTGCTGAAGAACGACCCCATGCTGGACGTGGGCGACTGACTGAGACTGGACGCCGGGCTGGGACTGTCCAAGCTGAGTGCAGGACTGAGTGCACTAGGCCTGGGGCGCACTGCAGGAGTCCGACTCGCAAGCAACGCCGCCACCGCGCGGTTATGCTGACGTGCTTCCTCCTCGTTGTGCACGAAATGGCAACGTGGTCCATACGGACAGAAACCGGCCGTGTGGTACGTACGACATAGCTCGGTCTTGTACTTGGGATGGCGAGCCAACGAACGAAGCTCAGCCATGCCATGTGCGAATTGACATTTGTCGCCGTACTTGCACACGCCGAATTCCTCATAGGGTCGGCAGAGCTCGGTCTTGTATCTGGAGGTGTTGACGGCAGCAGCGGCTGCAGCGGACACTGGTGCAGATACAGCGGGAGCGGGCGCAGATTGCGTGCGCTCCAGCCGCTTGTGCTGATGTTGGTGCTGCTGATGCTGTGTGTGCTGGGTCGACAGGTTGTCCAGCAGCGAGGTGAAGAGCGAGACTGTGGCTGTGCCTGTGGCCGGGCTCGAGCTCATGCGGGACAGTGCGAACCGCAGGCGCCGCGGGCTTAGGGGCGGCGCCCCCACGGCCAAATGCGAGCCTACCCCGCTCGACTCCGATCCCTGCGTGCCAGGGATGCTCTATAACAAAAACAAACACATACACATGAGTATCACTGACTACAGATAAACAAAGTCGATAGGATAAAACATCAATATCAAGAGAGCGGAATTTTTCCTGCGAAGAAATTATGAAAGCAGTGTGCAGTAAGCACTGAACTTTGATTCACTGGAAAGTTTTTCGGTACGGAATATTTACTAATATATATATTCGAAATAAAATAAACATCAGTGTATTTATCATTGAATATACAGCGTTCGTTATAGGTTGCTTTCAGCAATAAATCAATGTATAATTTGATAAGGCGGTTGCCGGTAGCGATATGAATAATTTGATTCGGATACGCACGCAAATCAGTGGCGCCAACGGAGCGTCTGAGCGACAATATCACAAACCGATGTACTATGAAAACACACTTTCATCCCAACGCGCCTCGGCAAACAACAATTGGTAAAAGTTCGTTCCAGAATCCTACTTTCTCGCAATGACAACAACGTTGCGAGCAGCGTTAGCTAGACTCGGCTTGGCCATATGAAAGCTACAGCTGGTGCTGGTGGGAGTCCCAAGCCAGCCGAACCGGCATTTCTCTTTTTCACGTTCGCAGCAGAGAGTCGTGATCACGGTGCATGCATTTCACGTGAACACACGCGCACACATTCACTCATCCTCCGCATGAGTTGCGAGCCTCGAAGCCGCACCCTCCCGTTGCAATAAACAATCAACTTGCATGCTTTACCACGATATAGAGGATCTCACAATGTCGAAACGGTTCAATTTTACAAGTTTCGGCCCGAACGGTTCGGTTGTTTTCTCGTTTTGCGTACGCGTTGAAAGGCCACTGCCTACCTGTTGAGCGCTCGCTGCGCTGGATGTACGAACAACAGGTAGGTAGATGGCTGTTTACGGCCAAGCAGGTAGAGAACCAATCTACCAGCACCATATTCTTAATACTTTTACATTCGCCCGGACTTTTTGCATTACGTCTTTTAGGGATATTTACCTTAAACATGTCTCCAAAGTCGTACAACGCAGATTGTGGCATCACGGCAGTTGACATATTATTCCGTTTGGATAACACTTCACAAATTTTAAAACAATAAACACAGCACTTCACAGCACAGTTGTTGCAGTATCACTGTAATTCCAGAGTTGAAGCTTTCGTAACTTAAAATTGCGCAGTGTAAACCGAACGTAACAATTGTGAAGCTCCGTTTTAATCGCCGCAATACGTACACACTATACAGAGACCACTCGCTTACTGCGGGAACGAATTTGAAGCTACGCGATGTTAGTGCTAGCGCACGTCAGGCTGGCTCAGGAGTGGGGAGATACAAGCCAATCAAAGCGCAACGTTTGCTTTACGCACAGCCTGCTGGGATTGTAGAAGGCCGAGAATCGTTTCTTTTTCGCTGGCGTCGTGCGCTTGTTTTGTGGCCAGTGTTCCTGGAACGAAGAGAGTGAATTTCGACCTTACTAGTGGATTGTACGCGGATTGTGAATATTGATGTAATTGACGGACAGACCGCTAACGAAGCGGGCTACTGTACTCAAAGATGCGATAGCTTCAACGCTAATGATCTCACTGCTCCAGAAAATACTAGGATTGTTAAACGAAAGTGAATCTTGTGTCGTCACGCTATATCGTTACTTGAGTTTCAAATTCAATACTTGCTTTATACAAATTTCTTGCTTACATTTTTATTACTATGTATTACCTTTATACTGTGATTTAAAATAAAATTATTTTACTAACCATCGGCATACGCAATTTTATTTAGAAACAGTGATTTTTAAATAAACACCACGTGTTAAAAAAACAATAATATTTTGCTTTGAAAATTAAATCTAGCACTAACATACAAAACTTTTCATATTTCATAAAATGTGAGTAAATTGAATTTTATTCAAAATTTATAAAAACTGAGAAAGGTGCGTCAACTTCTGTCTACATATTTTACACATAAGTGAACCTGTATATATTACAAGTAATATATAATTAATTAATTCCTTTTATTAACTAGTTTTATACGTACAATATTTTGAAATTAAAGAATTCATCTGACAACAAAAATCAATTAAACATATGAAGAATTATTTTTATTATAGCAATATATTTTTAAAATAATTTTACAATTGTAATCAGAAGTGAAAATCAGTTTTTTCCTGATCAATTTACAATGAAAGTCGGTTTTATTATAAAACTAAAGAGTGTATTCAAAAATCATTGGAATATAAAAACCATAAAATGAAAACTGAAAGCGTATGACGGGTACTTTCATAAAAATAAAAGTGTTTGTATTCAACACGCTATATTCTGTATAAGCTCTTCTATTATTTTTGAAAGTATGAACAAATTAATTTAATATAATTTGAAAAGAATCTATTGATATTTTAAATTTATTTCTCAAAAAAAATATATAATATTGTTTTTATTTATTGAATGAATTTTTTTTAGAAAATAATCAAATAAGTAAGAGAAAATATAGAAATTAACTTGAACTTTTGGTATCATATATTTTCTGTAGTCAAATGTTTTAAAATTATTTTATTATTGAAAAATAATTATACCATTTTTATTGTTTGTTCTAATTTATTGAATGAAATTTTTTTCGAAAGAAAATAAGTAAGAGAAAATATAGGAATTTACTTGAACTTTTAATATCATATATTTTCCGTAGTTTTTTAAAATTATTTTATAGAAAAATAATTATACCATTTTTATTGAAATATTTTTAAAACGTTTAATATTTAAAATATACCATAATAAAAGTTTATTAAGATTTGAAAATATTCTAATAATATAGATGGATTCTGAAATGTTAGATTTATTTAATTTTAATTATTTTGACTTTTAATTTCAAATTATAAAATCGTCATAATAATGAATGTTTTTAATTTCTGAATCTTCTTCAAAATTAAGTATTTTGTTGAAATAATCATAAAAATTTTCCGTTAATATAGGAAAACAAAAAAAAAACTTGAGTAATTTCTGAGTGATATTTTAAGTGAATCAAGTCAGTAATTAAAGTCAGATTATAGTTCACTCGATGTTCTTTGTCAACAAGCAAAGTACAGATAAAAAAACCCATATCTCGGTTTATGTTACAAAGTTCAGGACGCGCTAACATAGCACTAACATAACGCTAGCATAGCGCTGCGCTGCACGGCAGTTCTTAGCGTAAATAAATTGAGTGTGTGTTAGTGTTGCTACAACTAAACGAATTAAAACCAAGGCCTCGCGTTGAATACAGCAATTTTAATAGCAATATAACAATAGTGAATATTTGTAGAGAGCCGTATTTTGCCATGACATTCACATGTATAATTGTAAACACAAGTGTGAACTTCTTGAACCTCTGTGTTAGTAGCCGTAAGGAAGATTTGCATATACCCTTTCGATTCAAATTTTTATTCATTTGTTTAAAAATATGACTAAGCTATCAACACAAATTATTTTTTATTCATTAGGTGCATTTTTACAGTCATTCTGAAATTATTATTCATTTAAATTCTTGTAATACAGATTTTATTTCTTTATTTATTATTACTACACTATGTGATCACTAAAATAGGTACTAACACTTTTGAGTTCCATCTATTTTTTTGATTACACCCATACCTCGCTTTACGGCCTAGATACGTTCCACGAAACTTGGCCGCAAAGCGAAAAGCCGTATAAGGAATCAATACAAATTCAATGGGGGAAAAAGTTTTTTTGCCGTTATAGCGAAAAGATTTAGGCCGTAAATCGAAAACGTGCCTTAATTGAAAAAGGCCGTTATAGCGAAATGGCGTATAAAGAGCGGCCGTATAGCGAGGTATGGGTGTATTTAAAAAAAATTCGAGATAAAACCCTAATAAATACAATATAACATACCAGACCTACAGTATGAATTTTAAAAAAACATAAAACATCGTTTAAATTTAAATCAAATAAGTCTAGTCATTTTTGAGATAGCTGACAACCATTTTGTTTCAAAATGAAGCTATGAAATAAATGATTGTCGATATTTTATGTTAAATTGCATTAGAATCAGCCAAGCCTTTCGTGAGTCTAGTCACCGACAGACGATAGTTTCAAATAATTTGTGACCAATATTTTCTATTAAATAAAGAATTATTTTAAAAATATAAATATATAAATAAATATAAAATAAATATATCATCACGTTTTTTATCCATTACTGGGCGTAGCACTCTGCCGAAGCAGATTTCGGTAAGTGATATATTTCTTCGTGTGAAGTGCGGTTACCAGCCGTCAAATCACGGCTTCCAAAGTTGTAAGTGATGGGGGAGCCACAGGAGTAGATTTTATTTTGGTGAAAATTGTTTGTCGCCTGTGGGGATCGAACCAGGGTTCTCAAGATCCACAAGCCGACTCAATACCACTGAGCCACCTACCCCATTAAATATATTATCACGCCTTTTACCCATTACTGGTGTGGCATTCCTCCGTAGAGGAACTCAGATATTTATGCTTTTAGCCGTCAAATTACGTCCCCCAAAAATGTTAGTGAGGGATGCTCCACAGGGGTAATATAAATGTGATGAAAATTGATTGTTTGCTGTGGGAATCGAATCCGGGTTCTCAAATCCACAGGCCGGCTCATCAATATCCACAAGTAAACAAATAAATAAATAAATTGTCCCGCGTGATGGCCGCGCGGGTTGAGGGCCTGACTGTCCGTGGCGGCCATACAAAGGACATATCGGAATATGACCTGAGTAGTTGGTCCGATATATAATATAAATAAATAAATTAAGAAATAGCAAATAGTATTATGTAGATTAATTTAATAACTATAAAACTAAATCTTTAAAAACTGAGAGTGTAAATGTGCCTTTATGCACTGCACAATGGTTCTGAAACGCCTTGTTGAAGTATACAATCTTGTTTCAGCGAGAGCAGTTGGCTATGAAAGTAAAATTGTCGAACAAACTTGTAGTAAGCAGTGAATAATTGAATGATGGTGTGGATTTTGTTTCTGTGAATATTTTTCGTTTAACATTGGATATCGGCATAAATGTGTATGTATTTTATTGATATATCTTTAAATTATTACTTAGAAACAAATATTTAGTATGTAGAATTAAAAAAAAAACATTGAATATTGTAGGTGACATATGAACTTAACCAAACTTTTGTATATCAATACGTGCATGTTTAGATACATAAAAATTTGAGATATTCGTATTAGTAATTGAATTTTGTTGAAACAATAGTGAAATTGTATTACTTAGCATAATTTCAAATCAAACATGTACGTATATTATTTGTTTCCTGCTACACAAATACGTTTGAGTGCTTTAGATTCATTTTTGAATTTCACTATAATCTCCAGGTTCCTTGTATTGTAACAGATTCATTTCCTGTTGTGCAGCATAGCATATTAATAACTAAACTTTTGTTTTTAATATAGTTTAGTTATAAATACAAGTTTTTGTTATGAAAAATAATTAACATTGTTTACATTTTTTTAAGGCATAGAGCAGTTGATGAAAGCAGAATAGAGTGTTTTTAAAATGTATTTTAATATTTAAATTGTGTACCAGAAAAATGTTTCAAATAAAAATTCTAATTTCTTACATATCTGAAAAACGAATTATTGCGTACAACTAGTAAAAAACTAGGTTAGAAAATTGAATTGTATAATTATTATTGTTGTGAATAAACAGTACGTTTTAAATTTAATTTTATAATTTTGTTGGTACATTAATAAACACAGCAGTGCTTGTAAGTTTTTGATAATTTTGATAATAGTGTGATTTAAATTTTTTAAATTAATTTCAAAAAAATTGTTGGGAAGAAAGTAATAAAGAATGCACTATATTTGTAAATTCTTTTTACGGCAGTGCTGAAAGTTGTCAGAAATACAACAGAGAGAGACAATAAATCCGCAACAACCTTTGACATTATTTGCGAAAATAATAATTGGTCTAAAAATTAAATAATTTCTAATAGTGTAAAATGTTAAATTGTCGTAGGAAAATAGTAAGTAATATTTTGGAATTCGACTATTTTGAGTAAAAAAAATTAAAAGAGTATTTTTGGGACACTTTTTTGGCAAAATTTTCAATTTTAAATGGTTTAAATTTATTGAGGTATACATTTATAAATATCCTGATTTTTTATGATCTTCCTCCTAGCCGTTTTTTTAGAAATTAAATCAAAATTTAAAAATGATTTTTTTATATCGCAATTACAAAGTGAATTTTGTATAACTGTTTTTGGGGATATATTATTGTTTGCTTCGTTATAAAAAAATGTCAAACACAAATCAATCAGTTTATGTATCACTGCTCAACTTCCGTAAAATTATTGCAATTTTTTTTTTGTAATAAAACACTCTATTAAAAGTTATAGGTATTTAGTTTTGTAACATAACCTATAGAATTATGAATTTGAACTATAACCTAACTATTAAATATCAAAATAAATTGTATTTCATTTGATTTTTGAATCTGTTCTGTTACTATCTCCCATTGTTGAAATAAAAACAAAATAATCGGATATACATATGTTACAATGACCAATTGTAATGTACATACTTCGCTTATATTACAATAAGTTTTATTGTAACACTTATATTCAATATATAATTTGCACATAAATTTAATGTTTTCGAATTTGTTACTATTCTACAAATATGTGCAATACATAATATAATTTTATATATAATATCTTGTTTGAAACATATTTGTTTTGAAGTGCAGACTTTAGATTCAATTGGACGTTAAAGTCAAAAGTCAGTGTACAATCAGGTATAGAAAATTCTTCATAGTGGTTTATCCTTCGTCCATCCTTCAGGTATGTGGGGGAAGTTAAAAATCTATGAATTGTGTCTATTGTTAATGACATTCATTCGCTTGAAGCTGTTGAGCTCAGCATTAGAAACTTAGTTGGTTACAGTTAGTTTCATTTCACTTTTTATGATTCGCTGTTTTAGTCGGTTATAAAAGCCCATGCATGCGAAACTTCACGGAAGAATGAGTTCCTGCAGCTCGCCGCGCTTTGTCGCTTTGTAGCTGATTCTGTTGTGGATATGCCATCCCATGCGTTGAAATTAGAACTTTTCTACTGATTTTTGCTGTTGTAATTTCGTTTTTAATGTAGCTGTTATGATAATTCCGAATATTTTTTGGAATTGGAACACGTTCACTTTTATTTTAATGTTTGATGGTAAATGTGATGGTTTGTAGAATGTTGAATTTTGAAATTTATTTTTACTAATGACTAAATTAGTCACGTTATGTAATTTAGTTTAAATTGTAAATTAATAAAGTTTTGATTTATTGATTAATCACATTTGAAGGGTTTTAAATAGGCGTTGCCAACAGCAAAAGAAAAAAGAAATTAAAATTTATTTTAATTTTTTATTTTCCACTAATATTTTTCCGAGCATAATTTCACGACTAGTAACTGTTCTTTAACTAGAAAAAAAAGTATCACCTATCAAGATCTGCCTCTGCAGAATGCTATATCTAATAATGAGTGAAAGGTGTGCTGATAATTTGTTATCTATTTTATTTATAAAAGACCTAGTTTCGCTCAGGAATTAATGACAAAATTAAATAGACAAAAGAAACAACTTTTCGCCTCAATTTTCTTTCGTATTTTTGTTTATATCTTGAAAACAGTTTGTGATGTTGATTTTGAAATCAATAAAGTTCTTTGGTAAAAATAACATTGCTTTTAAAGTATTCTATGTTTATATTTTAAAAAAGAAAATTTTCGTGAATTTTCTTTCAAAATAACGTATTAAATGAATTTTCCGGAGGATAAGATCTAGCAAGATCGTTTCCTGAAGCAAACAAATTTGATTACCAAGTTTCATTAAAATTGTTAGATCCGATTTGAAGCTTGTTGATGCACACAGGCAGACAGAAAAGAATTATTCCCATAAAATCTATGATCTATTTTACTTTGTAATATTTTTACTCTATTTTTTTAAGTAAATTAAAACATAATAAAATATAAATAAATATATCATCACTCCTTTTACCCATTACTGGGTGTGGCACTCTGCCTAAGCAGATCTCGGTAAGTGATATATTTTTTCGCGTGAAATGCGGTTACCAGTCGTCAAATCACGGCCCCCAAAGATATTAGTAGAGGAGGAGCCACCGGGGTAGATTAAAACATGTAGACGAAAATGGTATTATTAGTTAATATATTTTATAAATCTATTTGAATTTTAGTTCTAAATTATATTAGTATTATTTAAAAAGTTTAACCAATCCAAACTTAGCAAAAACATTTTCCAAAATTTTGGTGTCATGAAATTAGTAAAAATATATCTTATTTCTGAGAAAATTGCAAATAACTAAATATATTATTCTAAGCACCACAGTTTTAGGTTTGAATTAAAATTATATCTAAATTAGAAATTTATATAAAATATTGTATTAAAGTTAAACTGAATTAATAAAATTTTATAAATTTGATAATGATAGCATTGAAAATATTCCATGTTACTTCGATTTGTTTATATTTATGTTAAAAATAAACTATTAATATTTGATTATACATAATACAATTTTTAATCTTTTGTTGATATTTATAATAATACTTTAATACTGAAGTATTTACTAGGATTAGGATTATAAACTAATAAAATAATATAAAAGTTTTGAAACGTATTGTGCTTTGTGTCGATGATTTCAGGAACCAGGTAATCGTATTTTTAATCAGTCTCGGAACCGGAAACAAAGAAACGTAACCGCAACTATACAACTAGGAACTAGTAGAAAGATTTGAAAACAATACTAAAATTAGTACGTGTTCTTCTAACACGTCAAAGATACACCCATTATTTTGTTACGTTTTGAGTGACGTAGTTTTTAGACCACGTAGTATTTCCTCATATGACCTTAATATTATCACTATAATATTCAAATTTAATAAATGATGATATCCTACACCCTACACGTCATCGTTGTCAATTTATTCGAAACATGATATTACAGAAATTAATTGTCGGTTGAGGTTATAATTTTACCTTTATCAGAAATGAATGAATATTGAAATAAAATTTCCAAGTCAACTTAATTGTAAAATTGTAAAATATTAATTTGGCTACGTGATGAATGGTGACGTCAGTGGTTATTCCTTCTACGTTATGAGCGGTTCACAATAAAAGAATATTTTTTATTTTGCGATCATACTTTCACTTTCTTTACTGACGTGGAGCGTAAATATTTAAAATGATTTTTTTTCTTAACTGTTTGCATAGAGGTGAATGGTCTTGTAAATAAGAATAAAAAATACTCATACGCCTACGTATAATTTTATTTTTATTTTTTTATTAGTTCTTTTATTTCGTAGCTTTCATTTTATGTTTATTATAATTTTATAATATTTATTTAGTGATATGCGGTTGCCAGTGAATAAAATGATGACTGTGACATTTATATTATCTATATTTATTTAAAAAGAAAGAATTTCAAACAAAATGATAAAATAAATAATTATTTTGGTGTTTGTTTAGTTTTAGTGGTGACAGCTCTGATTTGATTTACTTTAAGTAAATGGTTCTATATTTAGTCAAATACATATAGTACACATATATTATTATTTTAAAAATCGTAACTTTGGTAGATCTCAAAAATAGGTTGCACGTTTACACGAACGAAATTTTACTTTGATTTACTTTTTTTATTTATCATAAAATAAAATCAGTTTCGTTGCTGCAAATGAACAGTAAAAAATTGTATTTATTTATTTATGTATTTATTTATTTATGTTACGCTGTACAACAGGAATTTAATCCCAATTACAGTACAGGGTCGGCACTCACCGAGTTGCAGTGTGGTAGTTCATATAATATTTAGCTTGAGTGAGATTCGAACTCGGGATCTTCGGATTCAAATTCCATAACGTTGTCCACACCTCCGTACTGACGGACTTATTGTAAGGAAGGCTTTATCTTCTCTATCTTCATAAATTAAAATTATGAGATTTAAAAAATTACTATAATTTAACATTTTCGCTCATATCTGGTGACTTATGTAACAACAAAAACATTGTTTAAATAGCATTTTAAAATGACAACTTTTGTCCAATTTAATCGAAGTCATAATTCTTAAGATTGTAGAAAACACTCTGATTAATCAAATTTTGTAGAATTTATCGATTTCTGTCATTGACTTAGAAACAAATAAATTAGGTATTATAATAAACTAGACAAATTAAATAAATTTTGTAAAATTTAGAACCGCTTAATCGGGACAACCGCTTAGTCGGGGTTAATCTTAAGAAATTGGAATTAACAGGAACTATCATATTTGGGACACCATGTTATTCAATTGGGACAGCGAATGCAAAGTAAATGTAAAAAAGTGCAAGTTGTATAAAAGAAGCATTTATTTTATATAAATATATATCCGTCAGTACAGTGGTGTGGAATTCAAATCCGGAGATCCCGAGTTCGAATCTCACTCAAGCTAAAAATTATATGAACCACCACACTGCGGCTCGGTGAGTGCGAATCCTGTACTGTAATTGGGATTAAATTCCTGTTGTACAGAGTAACATAAATAAAAAAAATAAAATATATAGTTTTTATGTAATTTATATTTTTTGTTTGCAAATTTTATATAACTTTGCATATTTGAGACAGCCTTTTAATTGGGCCAAAGTGAACTAGTTATGATATGTTCCTATAATTAATCTGAATCGACTAAATTGCAAAAAATACAATAATCTTTATTTTTTTGGAAAAATTTGAAAAAAACATTAGATATAATAGTGTAGAATAACTAAAACAAAAAATGCTATTGATATTGGCGTGCCGTGCAATCGATGACCGATAATTGATCAGTTCCATTGTTGTCGCCATCAGGGCTAAATACCGCATGAATCCGAAGGCTTCTAAACCAGAAGTCACCAAGTGCACATTTATATTCCATCAGTCGCAATTCTAACCTATAAAAACCATGGCATGCACGCGACGAGGTACATAAAATGTAGACAATTCTTGATTTCATTGTCAGCGCGCCAGTGGTGGCGGGAGGGGCAGAGGCGGGAGCAAGGTCGAACATGACGCGTCACTCACTAGGCGCTATCCATGCTAGTGTTCACTGTACACTGTACAGGTACCACATATTATAGGAAGTGATTAGCTATTTTTAAGTTTGAAGGTTATATGGCAGACCCGGAACAACTAGCCGCAACTTTGCGTTGGTAACCCAAAGTCATTTGTTTGTGTACGCATCTGTGCGTAACGCATGATGAGTACTATCTACGCATGCTTGATCAGCTGCAGAGGGCAAAGCATAGGCAACACAACCCTTACATTATTTTATGCTGATTTGTAAATTGAAGAAAAAGAAAAAATATGGAAATATCTAAATTGAAACTATGTAATCTATTGTTTTAGAAAGTCTTAATTGTTATTCTTTAATCTGTAATACATATTTTTTTACGACATGCGATAACATATTTCTCGTGAAATAGTGAAGAAAATTAGCATTCCCTCACTAGAGAGACAAAAATAACATTGTTACCTAATTGTTATTGAGGAAAGTAGGGGCTTCTTCTATTAAAAAAAGAAAAAATATGAAAATATCTAAATTGAAAATATGTTATCTATTGTTTTAGAAAAGCTTAATTGTTATTCTTTAAAGTAGTGAAGAAAATTAACTTTCTCTCACTAGAGAGACAAAATTGTTATTTTACAAAAATAAAATATTATTTTATTAAAAATTCTTATTTAATAATAATAATTTAAAATATCTTATAACCTTGATTAAAACATCTAAAATATTACCTTTATCGTACCTACTAGATTTTTTCTTGGATGTATTTAAAGTTCGAAAAAATCTTTTATGAAGTATGTTGGAAAAAAAATTATGTCTAATACAAAAGGAAAGTGCTCTTTCTATACTCGTTCGATAAAATGGGAAAATTCACGTTTTTCTTCTTAGTTTGACAAACATATCATCATCACGCCTTTTACTCATTACTGGGTGTGGCACTCTGCCGTAACAGATCTCGATAAGTGATATGTTTCTTCGCGTGAAGTGCGGTTACCAGCCGGCAAATCACGGCCCCAAAGATGTTAGTGGTGGGGGACCCACAGAGGTAGATTTAATTTGGGCGGCTGTGGGGATCGAACCAGGGTTCTCAAGATCCACAGGCCGAGTCGATACCACTGGGTCACCTACCCCATAATTATATTTTTTTATTTTGTGAAATTTTTATATCAAATAGTGGGGCCTCATATATAATTGTTGTTAAATAAATGATCTATTTTATCATTTTCAAAAATATATAAATTAAGTTTAACTATTTTTCGTGGAACATTTGCATGAATATCATTTAAAATAAAAATCAAATAAACGGTAAGAATATTTTTACTCATATCTTAAGTTTGTTTACCATTGCTACGATTTGCTGTTCTATATTGTTCAACATATCTTTCATTCCACTGAGTCAATCTATCTTAAATAGTCTAAACTAGACAGTATTTAGCAACTATTTTTACCTAAGTAACATATTAAGTAGTTAAGAAATAAATTATATATTATATATGTATAAATATCAGGGTTCGAAGATATATATCGATCGATATATATCATGATATTTATTTTGATATATATCGTCATATTTTTGCAATGATATATATCCATTATATAAAAATATGAAATAGTTTTTGAGATATAGCCTCCGGAGAAGTGAAATTTTTAGAATTTTTCAGTTTTTCTACTTTTCCGAGGCTATATCTCAAAAACTAAATGTGATATGAAAACGCGCCCAACGGCATTAATTTTCTCGTGCTTCAGTTAACTTATAAACATAGTTTCAGCGATTTTTATTTTTTTTCAATTTTCCGCTAAAAAATCGCAAAAAGCGGTTTTTTAACATTTTCTTGAAAACCAGAAGTTATATGCATTTGAAGATTGCACCACTGGATTCAGTGGGTCAAAATACATATGTATGTAAATTTTCGTTTTAATAATCCTACGATTAAGGATTTTTGGGAAAATTGAATTAAAATCTGAAAAAACCAAAGGGGTACCCCTTAGGAAATAATTAAAAATATTAAATTGCTTAAAATTGTATGAAAATTTGCTTATAAGTCAATTCGGACACGGGGAATTCAACGCCGTTGAGCGCATTTCCATATCTTGTTTAGTTTTTGAGATATAGCCTCTGGAAAAGTGAAATTTTTCGAATTTTTCAGTTTTTCTACTTTTCCGAGGCTATATCTCAAAAACTAAATGTGATATGAAAACGCGCTCAACGGCATTAATTTTCTCGTGCTTCAGTTAACTTATAAACATAGTTTCAGCGATTTTTATTTTTTTTCAATTTTCCGCCAAAAAAATCGCAAAAAGCGGTTTTTTAACATTTTCTCGAAAACCAGAAGTCATATGCATTTGAAGATTGCACCACTGGATTCAGTGGGTCAAAATACATATGTATGTAAATTTTCGTTTTAATAATTCTACGATTAAGGATTTTTGGTAAAATTGAATTAAAATCTGAAAAAACCAAAGGGGTACCCCTTAGGAAATAATTAAAAATATTAAATTGCATAAAATTGTATGAAAATTTGCTTACAAGTCAATTCGGACATGGGGAATTCAACGCCGTTGAGCGCATTTCCATATCTTGTTTAGTTTTTGAGATATAGCCTCCGGAAAAGTGAAATTTTTCGAATTTTTCAGTTTTTCTAAATGTGTACAAAAACTAAAATTAAAAAATAAATATCCAAAAAGTGATATTTATCTGATATATATCCTATATATCAGATATTTTGATATTTATTATAAATATCATGATATTTACGAACCCTGATAAATATACTTACCAAGTCGGTATACAACGACGTAAACAAAACAATAACTTTATAATTTGTTTGTATTTATATTTTACCTTTTGGTAGCTTTCATTGTTTATATTTAATATTTATTCATTTGTAATTATTGTATTATAAAAAAAATATAATTGATGTTTTGATAGCTTTTTAAAATAACAAATTTTTTACATTTAATTTCTAGACATATCTGTTGTGAAAGACAGTTAATAAATATATCGAGTATCATCTTGCCTGTATGTTTTAATCTACTGTTACAAATCTGTAATTGCAGATCTCATTCAATTATGAGGTTAGGTATTTACCAGTACCAATAAACAATTACGGCATCCATAGATGTTAAAATACGAATCCAAAGATGCGGCTCGGTGAACCCGATCCTGTATTCTATTTGATATTAAATTGTAAATAAATAAATAAATAAAAGTGAAAAAGTCTATCAGAGATGAATCTACATTAGCACCTTTTTAATTGCATAAAATTTACATCATTTTTTGTGTAAAATTGCAGATATCAATTAATTATGAGATTAGGTTAGGTTCAGGCAATTATAGGATGCACAGATGTTAAAAGTGAAAAGATGTGCTGTCCTCGTATTTTATGAATTACATAATGTTTAATCATATAATTATTTATAAGGAAAGAGAGCAATGAAATGACAATGACTTTAGCGAATTAATACAATTTAAAGTGTGACGACATTAGGGAATTTTCGAAAAAAATAGGTCACAGGAAAATAATATTGAGTGATAAGAATATTGTTTGGAACAAGAAATTCAAGCGAATTATGACAAAAAAATGTGTACTTAAATAATTGCTGAAATATTTGAACATGTTACCAAGTAGTTTGTTCATCATTTTATTTCTTTTTATATTAATTAATTCAAAATTTTGACCTTTGACGTAATCCAAACTATACGAGAATATTTAAGTATAAAACAATTTTATGTGACAATTTGCAATTCGTATAGTTTTTATCTACGATTATTAATAAATTCCTGTCAATAAAATTTGATAGTCCCCCCGCAAAAATATTTCGCCGACGTGTATGTCCGTACATTTCACAGGAGTGGCGCGTTTTTTTCCTTTTCATAATTTGTAACTTCAACTTTCAATGTTTGCTAAGCGATGTGATAAATTTAAGTAAATATATTTCCTACCAAGGCGTTTTCATATCATGCGTGCGTTTGCGACGTTGCCACTTTGCGCGGGAAAACGAAGGTTAGGTTGTTGCCAAAAGCCACGTTTTTCTTAATTCATTGGTATTATAGTATTTTAACATTTTCTTGGGGTACAAACAATTAAATCTACCCCTGTGGCTCTACTTCCACTAACATCTTTGGGGGGTCGTGATTTGACGGCTGGTAACTGCACTTCACGCGAAGAAATATATCACTTACCGAGATATACTTCGGCAGAGTGCCACACTCAGTAATGGGTAAAAGACGTGATGATATATTTATTTTTTTAAGTTAAATTTATGACAGAAAAATTCGGATGACGCCTGGATTCGAACCAGGGACCCTCCGCTTGCCGGGCAGAGATGCTAACCGCTACCCTGCAAGCGGAGGGTCCCTGGTTCGAATCCAGGCGTCATCCGAATTTTTATGTCATAAATTTAACTTAAAAATTATCTTCATTACTGTACGTTCAGTCGAAGTCATATGTTAAAGAAAGATATATTTATTTATCTATTTTCCACTGTCAAATCTAGTGTTTTTTAGAGAAAAATACTTTAAATTCTAAAATTGTCTAATTTGAAAATACTATGCTTAGTTTTATTTGATCGTATTTACAACAACATAGTTAATTGATATTAAATACTGTAATTTAATTTAAAATAGAATTATTTTTAGTATAGAATGAATCATCAAATACTGAGAATAACGCTTAAAACAATTTCAGGTAGATGTTTATTTATTATCTTTCTTACAATGAAAAATAGGACTTCAAATGGATTATTTGTAAATTAATGCTCATGGTTTTGTTCTATAAATTTTTATGATATTATTTATTTTCAAATTATCTTGACATACATATAAAATTTATTTGAACAGATAAATGATTATCATTTAATCAACGGAAGTACAAAAGTGATTCTAAAGTCAATAGGAAGATAAAATCTAAACTAATTTTATTACGCAGCAGAAACATTACAATAATTTATTATAATAATTAATATTACAGTGAAAAATATATTTTATATGTTTTATAAAAAAACTACTTTTTCTGTCGACTCCACAATAAAATAAACATACTTTGCTCTTGCAGATGAGATATCATCGTACTCGGCATGGTACGGCGTCATTTTTCTATTTTTTGCGCTGTTCAACTGTTTAGAGAGGCTCAGTGGGAGAGATAATAATTTTTTTTCTTCTTGTCGTACTTTCTTGCTATTAACGACTTTTTCTACTTTTAAATTTACACTTTTAGAATATAACAAAAACTATACTTAATTCTTTCTCAAACATTAACTGTAGTTAATGCTATTGTTGATCATATTAACGCGGGATTAATTAAAAAGCGCGCGAAAAGATAGAAGTTCGATTCTCACAGCCGATAACAGATTCGACGGCTGGTAATAGTACTTTACTTGCAATAATATGTCAATTACGGAGAAATGATATAGCAGAAATATGTTTATTTTAAAATAAGAATAGGCGATGGTGTGTAGCTAGAGCGTATTAAGTTCGATTCTAGCTCATGCCAAAAATCTTTTAAATCCATGAAAATCATTCATATTATTAATGTAATAGGAAGGAAGAGGTAAGTTATTTATAAATTAAGGGAAGAATGACACTTTTTTCACGAAATATACGACATAAAATAGAAATTCAGATTAAATTGATTATTTTCTTCGCAAATATTACTTGTCAAATTATATCGTTGTTTTCAAATTGCTATGGATAAAGATTTACTTTCTTTCCCTAGAGAAGAAAAATGTTTGTTTTAGGTGAAAAGTATCATTTTCTTCTTTCATTTGAGGAAAGAAATTTTGATCAGGTTGTAAAAATATAACGGCTGGTAGCACAAGCTTTGTTTTTGGGTGTTTTAAGAGCACAGTTTTAACATGTTAGAGATAGCTAAAACACACAAATACACTGCTCTTAAAACAGACAAAAACAGAGCTTGTGCTACCAGCCAATGTTTTTTCGTATAAAATCAAATCAATAACAAATATGCGCAAAATATCAAAAATAATAAAAATATGATAATAATTCATTAGATTTAAATAACATTTGCGATATTATGTATGACAAAAATCGTTTTACGGTGATGTAAAAATTTTCCCGCGTTCAGTATCTATAAAATATTACAAAATTTATAAAAGAAATAAAAAAATTCTGTTCATAAATTTATGTTTGGAAATATCCACTAAAAAGAGACAATTACTTTTTCTTGTTGATATTACATCATTATCCGGAAATTTACATATATTTCCTAGAACATTTTCAGTAACCTCACTCATGACGTCATTGTTCCAAACATTTGCTTTGTTATGATGACTTTGAAGAAATTATGATGTATTTCATAGAATGAAGTAAAATCGTATTTGGAAGCTCTGACGTCATTTACTTTTACTACGTTGTGGTTAACGTTAGAAAATTGTTTTGATAAACTTGTTTGAGATTTCAAATTTGGTGGCATATAACAATGACGTCATAAATTATTTACTATAGAGTTAGACTAGTTTTTTATGTTGTCCAAAAATTTCGATATGACGTAATGTGTAGAAAAGAAAATTAAATTTCCATATGTGAACCTGTTTATTATAACAATTTGTTGTCCACACATTATTTTTTTTTTACAAATAAACCAGATTTTTTTATGTTAGTAAAAAGTTACATGATTGTTATTCAGTATTTGAGAAGTGAAGTAAAAAATACACGTTCAAACTATTTATTTTGACTACGTAATTGTTAAATTTATAATACACGATTTTATAAATAATTTACTTTAAATCGAAGGTCATCATTCATCAAAATAAACAACCCCCATACACATAATTAAATTAAATAAATATATCATTTACGCCTTTTACTCATTACTGGATATGACACTTTACCGTAACAGATCTTGATAAGTAATATATTTTTATATGTGAAGTGAGGTTACTAGCTATCAAATTACGCCTCTCAAAGATGTTAGTAGAGGGAGAACTACAGAGGTAATTTTAGAGCGGGAATCGAACTCGACTTCTCAAATCGTATAATTATTGTAATTTGTGTGTGTTTATACATTTTACGTACGTTTAAATCTCGCTGATTTCAACTTATATAAAAAAGTACGATTGTGTCTGAGTGGTTCTGATTCTACTATAAGCTGTAGGTCCCTTGTGGGATTAAGTTTATCTTATGCATAGTAACAATAAAAATATTAGCTTTTTATGTAAGTATAAAATGCAGGTTTTTATTGGACGAGCCGTAATTTATAACTGAGCGAGCGCAGTACGAGATTCTGATAAATACGAGTAAGGCGAGTTCTATAAAGTCCGATTATGTACGAGTTGAATACTAAGCTTTATATTCAACTACTGCCTTGAAGGCGATTTATTTAAAAAAAAATATTTTAATGTAAAAAACTTAGTTCTATTTAAAAATATATTTAGTTGTTTTTGTTTAATAATATTATTTATAATAATTGAACAGTCAAATTAAAAAAAAAAGGATAAGCGTTCATAATGTCTCAAGAAAAATCTCAAAAGAAGTAGCAGAAATTGAATTAAATTCAAAGGAATTGATTAACTAGGTATAATTATTGACATTGACAGGAGTTCAATTTTGCTATTTTTATTGTACTAGTCCAATAAAATACTATTTTATGAATACTAAACAGTGTCATAAATTAAGTAGTTATAATGCAATTAGATAAAAAATCTTTATTTTAAATTGTTAAATGTTACAAATTAATTTCATGAAAAATACTTTTAGGATACCAACACAATTTTCAAGTATTTTCTTTTCGATTAATTTCGGACCATTTGATAAGAAAAAATCAACTTAGTCAACTACTAGTTAATCACTTAAATGCCGTGTTATAATTATTTTCCTGTTAAACACAAATGACTTACAGGACTACATTAACAAGAGTATAATTATAGTAAAACTAACTCAATTGACAAACTAAGGTACAATTTATATTGTTGATAGTGAACATTTATTTAATAGCTGATTGGGATTGTACCCAGAAAGTATAAAATCTTGATGATAAAAAGTAGTAAAAAATTAAACATTTATATTATTTATTATTATTTACTGCAGAATCATTGTAAAGAAGGTTGTTTAATTGCAAATTAATTAATTGAATAAAGTGATTAAATGAAATGTCTTATTTCTTATTCTTATTGTATTTAAAATGTTCGTGGAATGAAATAAG
The DNA here is from genome assembly GCA_947425015.1 of Pterostichus niger. NCBI lineage: Eukaryota > Metazoa > Arthropoda > Insecta > Coleoptera > Carabidae > Pterostichus > Pterostichus niger. Next base: position 27,220,488 of record OX380344.1, on the reverse strand, counting down.
TTTAATTGAGTTACTAACTTATCAGACTCATCTTTCCATATTCGATGCTATCTTGTTTAGGAACAGCTCAAAATTGTTGTTGAATAGTTCATATAATGATCATGATATCAAAACTTTCAAGGCTATAATATTTATATTTAATAGGTATTTAATGTTAATTTTATATTTTTACAGGAAAAGCAGAAATTAATATTTTTCCCGGATTTACAAGTATATTGCTATTGCTGTTTAAGTTTATTACACTTTAATATTGAAATTTAATCAGACAAGGAATTTAGAGATTTGCGCATCCGAAATACATAAAATACTTTATTATTTTATGTATCAAAAAAAATATTTTTTATGGTGTAAATATAAAATTTATGGCATGTTGAGAAGGAAAGTAAGGAAGAAAAAGTTCTGTAATTTGTGTTAGTTAATCTTTTATTCAATAAGAACTTACAAGTTTTATTACCACCAGTGGCGTAGCCAGAATTTACAAAACGGGATGGCAAAAGAATCATTATTTGTATTTCTGATATTATAATTATATTATTTACTTTATTATGAGATAGTACAGTCGTGCAACAATTATTCGGTGTCGTGAAATTTTTAACAATTTCTCGAATTTGTTAATGATAAAATTTAAATAAAAATGTGGCACTCTGCCGTAACAGATCTCGGGATGTGATATATTTCTTCATGTGAAGTTCGGTTACCAGCCACAAGGGTAAATTTAATTTTGGTGAAAATTATCTGTCAACTGTGTGGTATCAAACCCTCAGGCCGATTTGATACCACTTAGTTAGCTACCCCATAAAAAAATTTAATTTGAAATAATTCAATTTAATGGGGTAGGTGGCTCAGTGGTATCGATTCGGCCTGTGAATCCTGAGAACTCTGGTTCGATCCCTACAGCCGACAAACAATTTTCACCAATTTAAATCTACCCATGTGGTTCCCCCTCCCTAACATCTTTGAGGGCCGTGATTTGACGGCTGGTAACCGCACTTCACGCGAAAAAATATATCACTTACCAAGATCTGCTTTGGAAGAGTTCCACACTCAGTAATGGGTAAAACGTGTGATGATATATTTATTTATTTTATTTTAGAATTGTTCAACTTATTTTTGTAGCATTGCCGTAATTTGAATTAAAAATTTGTTTTTATTATACAAATTATTTCAGTGTGTATGAAATTGTATAAAATAAAAACTAAATGGTTGCGTCAAATTTTATATATGAAATAGGGTCGCAAGTATAAAAAGGTTGCACACCACTGATGTAGTAGATTACAGTTCACGATCGGTAAATGTTTCATAACAGGATGAGAAAAAATTAGAAAAACAAAATCACCATCGCATAAGCAAGTTTTTTATTTAATTTTTGAGTCTAGTTGTAAAAGCACTTAACGATAAAGAATTATACAACATTTTTTGCTCATTGATTTTATTAACAAATATGCTAACGAAACGACAAAATCACAGTCAAATGATGACTATTCTGAATTATAATCGGCAAATTTTGTATTGTTTTTATTTATTTATTTATGCTACTCTGTGAATCCCAATTATTGTACAGGATCCGGACTGACCGAACTACAGTATGGTAGTTTATATATTTTTAGCTTGAGTGGGATTTTAACTCGGGATCTCCGGATTCGAATGTCGTAACACTACTCACATTGTACAGTACTGCGGGTTTTAAAACTAAGGTAACTCAATAGCAAAGAAATACGTTGTTATAAAATAAATAAGTTCTGTTTTACTTTAAATATATATATCAACGTTTCGGTGTAAACGTTTACTTTGTCCTATATTAAATATATTGTCGTTTTTTTTTTTGAGGAATATGAGCACATCGTAACAGACTTGATTTATATTGTTGTTATAGCAATTTCTGTCAGTTTTATTTTATTTTATTTATGTTACTCTATACAGCAGGAATTTAATCCTAATTACAGTATAGGATTTGGACTCATCGAAACGCAGTGTTAGCTTGAGTGGGATTTTAACTCCGAATCTTCGGATTCTAATGACGTAACGCTAACCACACCACAGTACTGCTGGACAATTACATCATATTTGAAACTATGGCAACTCAACAACAAAGAAATACGTTGTTGTTTTCTTGAGAAATACTGAAAATATAAATGACGAAAACCTATAAATTCAACGATTTGTACGTGAAATGTACTTTATCCACAATCAACTCATAATAAGCATTTATTTGCCCTCATTGCAGCTGTATAAAGGGACCAATTATACACTAGTGGAATAAAGTAATTTTATTTTACTGTTAAAAGAATGAAGGAATAATGCACAAAAATTAGTCAAATTTATTGAATTACTTATTAATATTAACATTAACATTTATATTAACACTTAAATCATTGTTCGTTTGATCTAATTTGATGTTCTCTTTCCAAAACAGCTGCTATTTTCGGATTGTACCTTTTACATTCACTCTTCAAATAAGCTGTCAGCTTGCTAAATTTTGAAATATCTATATTTTCATTAACTTTTATAAGTAGCCTTCAACATGGAATACTTAGACCACGCTGATGAAACCGCATACATTTACTTGATATTATAGAAATATGAAAGCATGACTTCATTTATTACCCTTACTCTCCGTTTTTCGTTCCAGCTTTTAAATTCAGTATCTCTTTTTCATACAATTCCTTAGACTGCGCTGGCAATAAACGCCGAGTTGCTTCCCGAGCTTCTTCAAAATAGGAATAGAGTAAATTTTCTTCCATTTGCCATCAAATTCTTAAATTTTTTTCAATGTAACAAACGATAAACAAATATTCTGTCATAGCAACAAATGCCACAGTAATGCATTTTTTTTGACAGCACGTATCTAGAATTTGATAAATTAAAAAATGACATTTTGAATTAATTTTGAATAAAAGTTTTGATTGTGGATAAAACGTTATATTGTATTCGTGTTTTAGTTGCGCATTATCTACTCAAATAATTAAATGCTCGAACTTCGTTCTCGCATTTAAACAATCTTTCGTGGATAAAACTTCACCTAAAACACTTATACAATAAATAACTATTTCTTACTGCGGCAACGCTACTGATTACCACAACATAAATACGTAAAAAGAAATAATTTCTTCCGAGGTTAACTAACAGGAAAGGTATCTAAATAATTGTATGCACCTTTCACTAGCCAATGAAACACACGCACACATTCACAAACCACATTAAGATCAATTTCTCACAATTTGTTTCCGCGCGGGACTTTTTTTTTACATGTCTCCAACAATGAGTAGAAACAACGACTGTTTGCTGTTGGCATATGTTCCAGAAGGATGACGTCATTCTGTTTGCTCTTGTTCATTGCAGACGAAAAAACTGAACGTCGTTGAGCTAACTTGATCTACATGTGTTGGCTGTGTGCTTCTGGTAAATTGGAGGATGGTATGACTCTGGCATATGGTTAATGCATGTGTTTTACTGACTGGCTTGTCAATGAGATGGACTAAGTGTTATTTTGATGGGGTTATTTTACAGTGGCGGCGGTCAAATACACTCGACAGACATTTTCATACTTTGATTTTATACAAGATATTATATAGCAATAGTATATTATTTATTGTATGCATTACACCTGGAAATCATTATCAGGTACAGGACAAAGGACCTTCAGCTTGTAGTGGATCCTGGGAGGTCATGATTTGACAGTTGGTAACCGCATTTCACACACATAAAATTTATTATTTACTGAGATCTGTTACTGTAAAGTGCTACACTCAGTAATGGGACAAATGATGATATATTTATTTTATTTTTATTTATTTATTCATAGTCATTACGGTTGCAGTCGTAAACTCTCGTAAACTATTGATGATACAAAAATCCGGTTTATAGGCCAGAATTGATATTGATATTGGATATAGTTAAATTAAAATGTATTAATAAATTTATCACATTGAAATTGCCTCTATGGCTGCCCTTAACTAACATCTTTAGGCACCGTCAAAAGGCGTGATGATATATATATATATATATATATATATATATATATATATATATACCGGGAGTTTTTCTTATCAGTAAACATAGAAATATATCATTACCATAGTTACAGTTGAAAAGTTTGACAGCAATACATTAGAGCGTTTATTTTAAAAGTAAACATAGGGAAAATAATATTTTCAGCAATGCATTGAAGTGTAATAGTTTATAGTCTAAAAGAAACATTTTAAGTTTAAACAAATTAAATGAATTTGAATGACTTTAAATTACATGAACTAAATGTTAGGTATAAATTTAGAACCTCAAAACAATCCAAAAGTTCTTTTGTGTAGAGGTTTGTTCGCAAATTCTTCGTTTAAGAGCTCGTACATACAAATAATGAGAATTTTGGGTTGAACCAGTTCAAAAATCAAAAATTATTAAAATGTGGTTCTATATAATTCAGATCACGAGAAATTGAATGGCGCAAGGCGCATCTACATATCATTTTTAGTTCTTGAGTTACAGCGATTTTTGATTTTTTTTTAAGCTCAACTTTGAAAGCCCAAAACTCAAAAACTAAAAGAGATATTGAAATGCGGTTTGAACGAGTGTATTTCTCGTGCGCTACTTAACTTGTACAGGTATTTTGAAAATATTGAAAATTTTTCAATTTTTTTCAAAATTTTTCTTCCTCAATATTTTAAAAAGTTGAAAAGATAATGAAAATCTGAAAACACCAGTGAATTTCTCTCGTAAAAATACATAGGTATGCAAATTTTTACAACAAAATTCGCACGGATACATTTTTTATTACAATAAAACGAAAAATGGCCTAAAATCGTAAAAATCTTAAGGCTAACCCCTTAAGAAATCTTCAAAATACGGTCATTTTCGATTTTTTGTAATAAAAAATGTATCCGTTCGAATTTTCTTCTGAAAATTTGCATACCTACGTATTTTTACGCGAGGAATCCACCGGTGTTTTCAGATTCACATTATCTTTTCAACTTTTTGAAATATCGACAAAGGAAATTTTCGAAAAAAATTGAAAAATTTTCAAAATTTTCAAAATACCGGTACAAGTTAAGTAGCACACGAGAAATACACTCGTTCAAACCGCATTTCAATATCTCTTTTAGTTTTTGAGTTATGGGCTTTCAAAGTTGAGCTTTAAAAAATGTCAAAAATCGCTGTAACTCAAAAACTAAAAGAGATATTGAAATGCGGTTTGAACGAGTGCATTTTTCGTGCTCTGAACTATATAGAACCATATAATAAAAATTTTTACTTTTTGAACTGGTTCAACCATAAATTCACATCTACATGTTTATATGTCAAAATTCTGGTCATTCATGAACATGACAGCTCTGCAATAGCAGATCCTAATAAACTACATATTTCTTAATTCTAAATCAAACTAAATGTTACACTTAACTTTTAGTTTCTGTTAAAACAAGTTTAAAATTTGAATATGACAGATACACATTAAACAGTTTATTTATATTATACATTGTTTGCATTTGTTCCGGTTTCATGATTAACTAAATAGATAATATAAATTTTTGAAAATTTTTAGCAGTAATGTCATTACCAAAATAAATTGTGTTAATTGATTCATCTAAATGAATACTTAACCTCCTTAACATTTTTTTCTGTCAAATAATTAGGGAAACAAATAAATCTAATTTCTCATGTTAAGCGTCTTTGGCCCAATTTTCGTGAGGCATTCAGTATATTTTTATTATTATTTTAAATAGCAACATATTTCATTTGAAAAACAGTATCGTATTTTAATTTTATTCCTGACATAAAAACACGCAGTTTCGTGTAAGAATAATCAAAATTGAGTCAGAGAAACCGGAAACAGAGTCATTAAAATGATGGCTAAACCACGGACAAAGTGGTATTAGTAAGTCTGTTATTTTCAAGGGGAAAACAGGCTGCAACGCTTTCCGAGGAGAGATATCCTGCATAATATCGTTTTGCTAATTTTTAATGATCGTAAAAATTTCTCGGTGTTTATATAGCCCGCAGGAATTTTGCCAAGGGTATACGGGCAGTTAGCATTGATGCACTTAGTAATTAGATAGTTAGACTTTAGAGAAAACTGATGAAATTGCTATCTTTTATTTGGGTCACGTTTTGGCGTCCAGCGGTGAATGTTGTATCGGTTTCCGGTATTTTTTCAGGGTTAATGTTCATTTCATATGGACGGAAGTGTTTGAGGATAAACTAACTGATTGAATATCTGAATTCTTTGATTCAATTTGTATGACATTCTACATTCTTTGGTGATTAAAAATTGCATTGAAAATATGAATACTTATAGCTAATTATGTGTACTTGTACCAATTTATTTTTATTGTCCTTATAAATGAGTTTATATTTTAATTATAATTTTTTTTATATTATGTATTAATTATGTACATTAATTTCAATTTTAATCATGTTATTTATTTATTTTAACCACATCAAGATAAGTTCATAATATGTAATAAACCTGGTTTACATCTTTCAAATTAATTTATACTAGACGACTTGATTCAAATTACTTGAAAGTATGAGATTTGTCCAGAAAATAACCAAACTTTATTTTAAAAATTTTTATTATTCAACTTACAGATTGTAGGTCCTTGTCTCCTTAAAAGTACTTCCCTCTTCTACTAACACACTTGTCCTAGAGGAGGTTTCATTTTACAAAGCAGTCCTGAAAAGTTTTTTTTTAAATGTTCTGCAAATCCTGTGACGAATTTATTTTTTCGTAACACATGCACAAGAAACACGTTCTAATTCCCTAATTTTAGAGAGAGAAACACTGCTTTTCTCCCCTAGGGAGAGAAACATAATGTTTCTCTCCCTAGGTAGCATGTTTTTCTCCCTAGAGACTACGATTATTAGCTTTTTGCGGCGTTTCCTAGGGAACTAGTTACGCAACCCATATTTGACATTTTTTATTTATTTATTTATTTATGTTACGGTGTACAACAGGAACTTAATTCCAATTACAGTACAGGATCCGCACTCACTGAGCCGCAGTGTGATAGTTTATATAATTTTTAACTTGAGTGCGATTTGAACTCGGGATCTCCGAATTCGAATTCCGTATCGCTATCCACACCACCGTACTGACATTTGTCCCGATAAGACAGTAATTTTTGTGCACTTGTTACGAAAAGTATAATATGCTTCACGGGAGGGCGCGATTATCCCTTGTGTGAAGTTGGCAAACCGAGATGTAAGCGAGGGCCGAAGGATTCACACGCTTTACACGCGGGAATAATCGCTTGTTTCCCTCCCTTGCATAACATACTATAAAGACATTAATGTTTGTTGTCAAAATGGCGTCTTTTCAGCACGGATTTCAATTTCGGGAATAAGAAAAATCGAAGAGAACCACGTTTAAGATGTAGGGAGACAAGGGGAGAACAGTAATCTAATGTTTGGTACAAAACCTGCAAATTGACTAGGCTGAATGAGCAGGCGCATTGTCATACCTACTACAAATTTTGCTCCAATTCGTTGCATGTTCATGTCACGACCCTACTGAGATCCCAACCTCCTCTGCAAGTTCTCTGACAGTTAGACAACGGTTTGTACGCACCAGATCCATAATTTTCTGAACATGAGTGTCATTAGTTGAGGTCAAGGGCTTTCTTGGTCATCACCTCTGTGAGCTTGCATCAAAAGTCGAAACGTTTCTGACTTGTTTTATATTTTATATCTAGTTGGTAAGATTATTGTTTTATCTGTAGTTATTGATTTTAAAGTTTATTTGTTAATTTATATTTTAAAATATGTCGTTACAGAAATTGTTTCTGATGTTATATATTTCATCTATTAAAGTATTACATTTCTGTGAAAGTTTTTCTCAGCTTCACGAACAAAAGAACAAAATATTAAACACACAAAGAATAACAATTTACAACAATGATTATTACTTGACAGCAGCAAAATTTTGTTCTTTTGTTTTTGTTTTTCATCCATAGCTTACTGCACATTCATATTAAAAATAAAAAAATTATTTAAATTTCAATTGAATTTTTCTCAATATTTTTATTATGTAAGAATGTAGAATGGTCACATGGTTGAATTAAGAAAAAAATACTCTATCGAATAGGCCTAAAAAATATGTATAATCCCATTTGAAAAAATATAACTTTGTGTTGTAACTTGAGAACCACTAGTTTAAAAAATTATTTTATTATTTAAGCAGATGTCCCCCTTGGTCTTCTATAACTTTGCTTTATAATATTTTTTTGTAACTATAATAATAAAGAAAATATAGGCGGTGGTTGGTTTCGCTGTTACACCCTGTATACGTAGTTTTAATCTTTGTTTTATTTATTACTCATAATTTGTCGTTTCGCAATATTGCGTATTTAATTTTTGTTGAAAAACAATACACAAAAATATTGACACAGATTTCCATACAAAACAAATTCTAGATAACAAAAATAAGATCGAACATCTTGCATCTCTCATCTGTCAACTTTGACCCATGCCCCTGCCCCCAACGAACGTCACTGCGTTCATGTCCATTTAATTAACAACGCGTCTAGGTTTAAGTGAGTTGTTTTTATTGTTACGCGACAATGAGTGCTACTATTTCGTTTATTATAACGGTTCAGCCAATGATAAGTTAATAAAAAGTTATCGTATGATTTTGTTTCACAGACCGACTGAAAAAGATAAACGACATTATTGTAGATTATAAGGGCAAAGGTGAATGATGAAGGTTATCAGAAATGATGATTTTTCTCTTTTGAAATACTACCTATTTAGACTAAATACGAGTATAAGTGCTTTATTATTTATTGATATGATAAATTGTTCATTTTTAATCGTAGAATAAAACAATATTTTTCTATAAATATACTGCAAGTCATTTTGTATTGGTTGAGCTTTATATCAGCCAATGAGAAGCAAGATTTGCACCCTTTATACTTATAAGAACCTCCCTTAATTTAATATGCACCCTAAGTCTTTTATTTCGATTCGTACTCATGACAAAGGGATAGCATTGTGCGTTTTCCAATCAGAACACGTTTATAAATTTGAAATATCATCACGGACTAATTAATTAATTATTTTGTTTCTCTTATCTTTTATTTGAACCACCTTTCTTTAAAATAATTAGAAACGTTTGACAGATGAAAATATATCACGCCTTTTATCCATTATTGGATGTGGCACTCTGTCGTAGCACATCTCGGTAAGTGATATATTTATGCGCGTGAAGTAGACACAGTACGTCTCGATACTACTGAGCTATCTACCCCATAAGTAAAATAATAGTTATTTATGTAAAAAGTCAGGAAAGCGTTCAATTACAGGATGAGTAGATAGTTTCATGCCGAGCTTGAAACAGCTTAAGAATTCTGTACGACGCTTTATGTTACGTATAACATTTTACCTGAAACTTATAAACAAATAATAAATATTTTAAATTAATTTAAATTAAAAGAAATATTTGACTTACATATTAAGTCAGTATTTTACGTTGTTAAGTAACTAGACACTCACGTTTCTTTCAATACCTGCCTAGACAGGCAATATATTATTTTCCTGACTAGGCATGGAAAGCAAAGCTTTCCTGAATCTTAAAGTTCAGGCAAATGTTTATTTTCATGTCAGTTTCACGTAAAATTTATAAATAAATTTATATGTAAAATTTAGTTGTTTGCAACTTTAATTTGAAATATTTTTTAATAAAGTAATATGGGCAGCAAGAGAAGAGAAGTAACTGTGAAGTTGTGATTGAATTTCAAACCCGGGAACTTAAATGTCAGGCCAATGCCTTAACTAGTTTGACTATTCACTCAACTTTTTAATTAATTTATTAATGCTATTAAAATGCACGATAATAAATTGAAATAACTATATTAAAAATAAACAGATAAATATTTAATTACAAGCTATTTCATATTGTTAAAGTTCGTAAAAAATTAATTGTGACTATTAGTACCATTTTATCGTATTAATGTTTAAAGATCAAGATAGCAATAACACTTATAAATAACTACATCAATGATGTACTTCTATCAACTCAGATTAAATACATTGACTGGTAGATAAGATTCATTATACAACGTTCATTGATAACAAATTTTGCATTTTATGAACATAAAATAATATCATACTATTTTTTCTACGATTGCTATGAAAAGTTGACAATTACGCTCTCATTTGTCATCGTAAAATTGACGTTTTCTGTGGAACAATCGAAAAATATCTTTTTTGCGCGTCTCCAATGGCAACGCGCGAAAAAGACGTTAAATGCGCGCTTATTTCAATAGTTACCAGGGATACAAACACAACAGAAACTTGTCATATTGACAGAACGAATTTATTTTCAGTATGTATACGTTTTTTAATCATTTTAAGATGCAATTGTAGAAAAAATGATGTGTGTATCACGAGCGTAAAGTGATTCTTTGTTCCTCTTACAATATTGCAGCTCTCGCCTTCGGCTCGCGCTGCAATTACCGTGTTCGAGTAACAAAGAATCACTTTACGCTCTTAATACACAAATAATTATTTTATTTGTCCTAGGTAGCGACTTGATATTTGTAATATGTACACTACTCAAAAATTCATTTTCTATTCTCTTGTTGCAATTTAGGGGGATTGGTAAAACTTTACCGATCTCTCTGGTCATATTTACTAATTTAGATGACTAGAAAGGACTAACCAACAACTTTAAAATGAATTATATGTGCTCAATTGAATTTTAAGTTGACACCTGAACACTGATTTTTTAAACAAGATATTATTGTTATTATAAATGAACATTTTATGTATTATACATATTTTTGAAGTAAAGGGTTGAAAATATTGTAATAATTTTGGAAATATTAAATTTAGGTGTAAGAAAAATGCTTCAATTAAACTTCTCAAAAACGACTGTAGGAAGATATTTACAAATATAGTTATTCATACATTAGTACATTAGAAAATGGGGTAGGTGGCTCAGTGGTATCGGGTCGGCATGTGGATCTTGAGAACTCTGGTTCGATCCCCACAGACGACAAACAATTTTCACCAATTTAAATCTACCCCTGTGGCTCCACCTCCACTAATATCTTTGGGGGCCGTGATTTGACGGCTGGTAACCGCACTTCACGCGAAGAAATATATCACTTACCTAGATCTGCTTAGGCAGAGTGCCACACCCAGTAATAGGTAAAAGGCGTGATGATATATTTATTTATTTATTTATACATTAGTACATTTTTCGACTGATTCAATAATTTAAAAAGTGTACATATTTTAAGATTTTTTGCTTATATTTTTTAAAGATATAAATACCTTATGGACAATAATTGTTTTTTTGTTCCTCTAACATGACCACTAATTGTCCGCTATAAATATAAGTTTAGTCTTACGTCTTATCCATATAAATTTTATTTATGAACAGCAGATAAAATAATTAAATACAAATGAAAAACATCATGTTGTGATACTTAAAACTAAAAAAATTATCAGTGTTGTTAAATAACTCATACATGTTTTCATGAACAATGAGTACAGATAAATAACTTCAATTACGTAGTAACAGAATTAATCAGATAGTTAATTTAGTTTACTGATAACATTGTTTTGGCTACGTGATTAATTTTTTATCAGAAATAACGTAAATTTCTTATTGATATTATAGATAAAAGAGTGATATGTTTCTTGGAATTTTCCAAAATATTTTCATCTCTACGAATGTAATTGCGGTGATTTATTTTATTTTATTCAAATAACTTTAGAAGGTATAAGTGCTAAAAAACTCAGTTTAGCGAAAACGTCTTAAAAATATTTTTAATTGAGTAATTTAAATTGTGATAAAATTTAAAATTACTTAAAAAATAATTATAGAAATGGTCCACCAATATTGCAATTTTTGTTTATAAATTAGAAAACTATAAAAATTATAAACAATAAAACCGTAACATGATAACGTAGTTACCTACAGCAGTATACAGGTGCCTCATAAAATGCTTTATCGATTAAAAAATATGTTTGAACAATGTTCACACGCCTGCATTTTCAAAGAAATTTTTTATTTGTTAAGAGAAATAAATATTAATGTTTGATAATTTCCGTATTGTTTCTTTTATATTTAGGTCAATGACATTCAAGGAAACAAATCCCATTGAAATATATAAATTTACTAAAGACGGGTTTACAAGATTCAGTTACATACAATCAAATAAATAGAATCAATCAAATGAATCAAGATTGAATTTTATATTTTGTGCTATCAAGCTAAACAATTTAAAATGGTAACAAATAATGTTAAACTTATTATTTATATTTATTATAGATCAATCAAATTGATCAATTGATCAAGAATGAATTCGATTTTTATTTATTTATATTTATATTCACCAAATTAAATCTACCTCTGTGGCTCCCCCACCACTAACATCTTTGGGAGCCGTGATTTGACGACTGGAAATATATCACTTACCGAGATCTGCTACGGCAGAGTGCCACACCCAGTAATGGGTAAAAGGCGTGATGATATATTTATTTATATTTATTTTAAGTTGAATGATTTAAAATTGAACCGAATAATGTTAAAGTAGTCATTTATGTTATTAAATCGAATGTACACGATTAAATATTATAGATAAATCAGATTGAATCAATCAAATTGATCAATTGATCAATGAATTCCATTTTTATTCGTACCTGTATTTAACACGTTGAATATTTTAAAGTGGTAACAAATGATGTCAAAATAAACATTTACTTTATTATGCGGATTTGCAAGATTCAATTTTATTGATCAATCAAATAGACTCAATTAATTCATTCATTTTCTATTTATGCGTCTTCCAAGTTGAATGAGTTACATCAATTATTTTATATTATGTATTAAGGCGGTTTTTACACAGTTTAGTTTCACTGATGAACTAAATTAAATCAATGAATTCAATATATATTTTTGTATGTCTTTCAGGTTCAATAAGATAAATACAATAATATCAAATAATTTTATTTTTTTATCAAACAATCTGAATCAATTACATTGATAAAATAAATAAATAAATATATCGTCACGCCTTTTACCCATTACTGGGGCCGTCAAATCACGGCCCCCAAAGATATTAGTGGAGGGGGAGCCACAAGGGTAGATTTAAATTGGTGAAAATTGTTTGTCGGCTGTGGGATCGAACCAGGGTTCTCAGTATCCACAGGCCAACTCGATACCACTGAGCCACCTACCCCATTACATTTCTACCTAAATAAATTTAATTGCTGGATTTATGAGTGTATAGCAGTAGAATGAGATAAGTTTAATTAAAATTGGCGCCAAATGAGATTGAAACCTGCGAATTTTCATGCGATTAATTGATTCAATCATATTGATCAGAATTAAATCACAACCCAATCCAAATTTTTTCCATCGCCCATTAGATTGAATTTTGATAAACTTTAAAGTAACTATTGTTTAATCAATTTAATATATTTATTTTATTCAATAGTCATTCAATTTTAATTCAAGCGGAATAATTAATAAAATTGAATTGTGTAGATAATGTTGTAAATCCTCTTTTAGCAAGTAAATGATAAAATTAGTATTCCAAAGCAACAGATTAACGGTAGTAGAATGAAAATATTTCCAAGAATTTTTCCAAAACATAGTTCTGGTTGCGTGGGGTGTGAGCCCATCCACAAGTGTTTAGGGGTAACCACCCTCTGGTAACCTGACCTAACCTAGCCTAACCTTACACATGGCTGACAATCTTATATCGTGGGAACCCTAACATGTGTTTCTGTACCACCATAAAATCTCCTTGTCAGTATGCGTATTTCCAGATGTGGGTCTTCACTACGCGCAGTAAACAAAAAATGGTATGGAGTCACCCTGACGTTTCAACAAGAAAAATCTGTTCCGTCGTAAGCTTCAACCTACGATCTAGATTTAAAATATACTGTGACTTAATTTTGTTAAAATCTGAGCAAAGGAATCAACTTTAGATAGCAGTGGGGTGTGTATAACTTAAGCTTAAAGGTCGTAAGGCATGTGATGAAATTTTAAAATGGTTGGAAGGTCTTTTGTAGATCCACCCTCAGAAAAGACACCTGCGTCGCTTGAAAAAGGGAACTTATATTAAAAAAAAAGAAAAACGGTTTTGTATAAGGAAGGTCGTGATAGTTAGGTTATGTGTTCCTTGTTCTTATTCCCTCCACTATAAGGACGAAGTTTCTTTCTGAATCTCGGTGCTAATAGCAAACAGGTGTAAAGTACACTAAGGCGTATATTCATACGATGACGGTTATAGGGCTAGGGTTTGCAAATGGGTTCGAGCTCTCTAAGAAAACAAACGCAATTCGTTGCGTTTGTTTTTTTTTCTAGGTTTTAGATGTGTGGTGTACATGTGTTTATACACATGTGTTGCTAAGTTCTTGCGAGAGTTTTTGCTTCATCATCAATTTTTGTAGTGGTTGTAATGGATGAGATGATATATTTATTTTGTTTTATTGTTTTAGGTGGGGAGAAGAAGGAATAGGTCTGTTACTTGGAGTTGAACTGCAAGAGGCAAGTGAGTACTTTTTTTTGTGTCTATTAAAATTAACTAAAAACTTATTCTCAGAATAAACTAAATATTTCTTCTATTTTGTTCTAATGCTACGTTTACTTTTGTTTAATTAAATTTTATACATATGTATAATTACGCGTAAACTGCGCCATAAGCGAATAAATATGGGAAATAAGGTTTTCGCTACCATTGCGTCTTTGATTACTTTACAGGAACTACAAGTTAATTTTATCAAGTTTTAAATATGTATTTAACAGTTAAATCATGTACACTTTTTTGCATTTGTTCTAGTTTCATCACTAACTATACAGGGTGTATCTGTACTTCGGGAAAATAATTAAAGGGTATATATTATAAGACGTACTGGTCATGGAACAAAAAGAATTTTTTAAAATTTGTATTGTATTTAAAGGCAACATCTTGTTAGCCACTAGTTGATAGATATTTTAAATAATTTTATTTAAATCATTTTACAAGTAATTGTTTACACAACACTAAATATATGTCTGATGTTGTGTAATTAATAATTTAATTTAGTTAAATGCAGCAGGTCAAGCAATAAAGTACGCTAATCCAGTAGCCTTAAAAGTGTTCATTTCAAGTAAACCATCCTTAATTTAGCGAATTAAAAAAAATCTTTTTGTTCATGATCAGTACGTCTTATAGTATATACTCTTTAATTATTTTCCCAAAGCACAGATACGCCCTGTATATATAAATAAATATAAATATATCATCACGTCTTTAACCCATTATTGGGTGTGGCACTCTGCCTAAGCAGATCTCGGTAAGTGATATATTTTTTCGCTTGAAGTGCGGTTACCAGCCGTCAAATTACGGCCCCTAATATTATTAGTGGAGGGGGAGCCACTGGGGTAGATTTAAATTGGTGAAAATTGTTTGTCGGCTGTGGGGATCGACTCAGGGTTCTCAAGATCCACAGGCCGATTCGATACCACTGAGTCACCTACCCCATAAATATATATATATTCGATTCCCACAATTTTTACCAATTTAAATCTACCTCTGTGCCTCCCCCCCCAACTAACATCTTTTGGGTCCGTGATTTGACGACTGGTAACTGCATTTCACGCGATGAAACATATCACTTACCGAGATCTGTTATTGCAGAGTGCCACACTCAGGAATGGGTAAAAGGTGTGATGATATATTTATTTGTTTATAACTCACAAGTATTGCAAAATTTAAATCAAAAGAAACGTACTAATTTACTAACTATTATCAATATTTATAGCAATTTTAAATAAAATATAAAACACCTGTTTTCTGAAAATAATTCATGCTGTACGATTCATATGTTCTAAATTCCATCCTGATACACTAATGCAGAGAAAATATTTTTATGCAAATTGTACAATACTGATAACATGAATTTTTGTATATTTGAATGCATTTGAAGAAGTCTGAAAACAGTTTTAATCCAACTATCGATGGTTTGACACGAGTATACATCAATTTTAAATTAAGCGTTAAGCACTGAGTAAAATTATTTATAAGCCATGTGAAATGAAAAGACAATTACACTATGATTTAAAACCCGATGAGTCAAACGAAACGCGTTGTTATTTTCTAGAAAAATATTGCAAATATATGTGACAGAAACTAAATGAGTAACGTACGTCTTGTACAATAAATAAATACAAGAATTGTTTTCTCAATTATCATGGCTTATATTTTTAATACGGAACTGTATTATTCATTTTGATGAATAAATAATAAATAGAGCAGAATGATAAAATGATTCACATTATTTGAATTATCGCAATTATAGGTGTTAGTCACACGTGTTCATAAATATGAAAAGAGCAAAAGACATTGTTTATAAATCTGTTTACGTTATAGAAATCTATTTTTAACTTTTAAACGTAATATTATTGATAAATCTGAATAATTCATTATTTTTAATGTATAAAAGAATTGTGAGTAGTACGTATAACGCTATTTCAAGTAAGTACATATTCTTCTTTATATGCAGAATTTAATTCTGTCCAACATTTATTTGAAACTTTCTTCTTTATGTAGTGCAATACTTGGTGTTTCAAATTGGTCATCCATTTTTCAGCTATTTCAAAAATCATGTAAAAAAATAGTGAAAAAATGTAAATACAACAATTTAATTGGTTTAGTTTTACTTTTTTAATAGCTATTTATGATACTAGTAAGGTAATAACCTATTTCCTTACTAGTTTCATACAATATTTTTTCTACTTCCGTTCTAATAAATACGAAAGAGCGTTTTTGAAATTATGAAATTTTGACATATTAATGACAGTTATAAATTCAAAAAATAAAAGAATAATACATCAGAATTCATCTACCAAGGTATCTGTTGCTATGTTACCTCATTATTTCACTAGTTAAATAATGCAGTTCATTACCTAACTCAAATAAGTGAAATAAAACGTCTATTTCCTGACGGAAGTAGAAAAAATATTTTTATTTATTAATCTCCTTGGAGATCATTTAAAATTTTCCAATATGTTATTGAAATTTTGACATTTGTCAAAATAATTTTTATCTTTGTACAACCAATTTAATCGTAAAGTACTTTATTTTTCACTGATTTGATTGTACACTCAGTTCCGCTGTCGTGCATCAAATTTCAAAATCGGGAAAAAAGGATTACTTTCATTACTAGTTGTACACCTAACTATTTTCATGTTAATCGATTATGCCATAATTTTCGTTAGATAGTCTGTATTGTACTTCTTTATAATTTAGACTAAAATAACAATAAATTATTGTTTAAAACAACAACAATTACTTCATGTTCATTTTTATCATCCAACATAACTCTGTGGTAAATAATAATTATTCCTAGAAAATCTATTAACACCAAAACCATGTAAAATCTTTACACAAAATAAATAGTGTGTGTATTGTCAGAAAATTATAGTTCTTCACTAAGAACAACAACCAACAAGTTCTAATATACAAGTTGTTTAATTAAAGCACTGTTGTAATTAACAGCTGCTGGGCAACCATCGCTAGTAGAGTTTTATCTACAGACAGCCTGCACTAAATATAATGCTAGTAATATATCAGTTTCGTTTAACATTGCACATACGTGTAAACCACGGATAAAATGGTTAATTTTTATTTGAGTTTGTGATATGCGAAGTTGTTCTACATTCTTTCCAGTATATTTATTCATTTGTTTATGGTTTTAATCTAGTAGTTACTACCAGCAATTTTTTTAATTAATGCCAATAAAATAAATAGTTAAAAGATAGCCAGTTGTAACATCGAGCTTGCGCTTTCGCTTTACAAATGAGAGATCTCGGGTTTAAATTTCACTGATTTCAAATTGTATCAAACCAAAAATACAACTGCGTCCGTTTAATTACATTACAAATTTTAGGTCCACTATATTGCAAAAAATTTGTGACTTAATTTGGATTATATAATTCTAGACAAAAAAAAATAAGTTAGCCCTATATTTTATATCCGTTGTCAGAGTATAAAATCCAGGAAATGTACAAAATTGTATTATTTATTAGTTATTTTTATATTAGGTCATATTCTTGGCGAAGCAAACAAATAAATAAATATATCATCACGCCTTTTACCCATTACTGGGTGTGGCACTCTACCGTAGCAGATCTCGGTAAGTGACATATATCTTCGCATGAAGTGCGATTACCAGCTGGAAAATCATGGCCTCCAAAGATGTTAGTGGAGGGGGAGCCACAGAGATAGATTTAATTTGATGAAAAATGTTTGTCGGGTGTGGGGATCGAACTAGGGTTCTCAAGATCCACAGGCCAACTCGATACCACTGAGAGATTTTGTCTTCCAATTTGACATGACATATACCTATATTTTTAACATTAGATTTATTGTGATATTAATTAATTAAATTTATACGAATATGTTCAAAATTTAATAACAAAAATTGTCTTGTATTATTTCGATAAACAGAAATCGAATAATGGAGATGAGATCTCATGACATTTCTACAAAATTTGCATGTATCCAGCAATACGGTGGTGTGGATAGCGTTACGGAATTCGAGTCCGAAGATCCCGAGTTCAAATCGCACTTAACTACCACACTGCGGCTCGGTGAATCCGGGTCCTGAACTGTAATTGAGATTAAGTTTCTGTTGTACACAATAAATGTTTTGATATTATATTTCACTTTGTCTGCTTCAGACTTTGCCGGTGACAAATCTATTACGTAGAGTCCTAAAAAGTGATATCTACTATTTGTTGTAAAGATGACAAGAAATTAGATAAATTATAACTGCAAGAAATAGAGACAAATATAGCTGCAGATATACTCTGTATATTTACTGCTTTTAAATATATTTACAATAATATAATTATAAGATTATATGTAGTTTTTATGATTATAATGAGAAGACAAAATGGTTAATTGTTTTATTTTATAGTTTGTTTTCTTAAATTCGACTGTGGTTGGGATTTAATTCTTATTGTGCTGAGGATAAAGAAATAAATACCTATTGTATTATTTCACTTTCACCATTCCTTTCTCTAAACGTTCTAAAAGGCATTTTAAAAGGGATTAAGGGATTACAGATGGATCTGGCCTTTTAAATAGTTATTTACGTAAAAAGTCAGGAAAGCGTTCAATTACAGGATGAGTAGATAGATAGAAACAGTTTACGAATCCTGTACGACGCTTTACTGACGTGTTACCTATAACATTTTACCTGAAACTTATAAACAAATAACACATATTTAAAATTAATTTAAATTAAAACAAATATTTGATTTACATATTCAGTCAGTATTTTATGTTGCTAAGTAACTAGACACTCACGTTTCTTACATTACCTGTCTAGGGAGGCAATATGTTATTTTCCTGCCTAGGCATGCAAAGCAAAGGTTTTCTGAGTCTTAAAGATCAGGCAAATGTTTATTTTCCTGTTAGTATCAGGTAAAATATATTCTGTCTATCATAATCCATTACTGAGAACGTATTTCTATTCTTAATGCAAACCGGGAACCTGTCCTGGAATTCTACGATTATAAGCTCTTATTACTAAACAATGCGAGTCAATCAACATAGCTGATTATAAAATTTATTTTCTATCAATATCAAATATATATACGTATAGTCGTGTAGGTATAGGCAAGCCAATATTAATTTATCAGCTTATAAATATTTGCAATTGTTTTTACAATATGTCATTGGAGTTTAATTCGATTTATAAATATTAGTTATTATCTTACGTAATCTCAATGTATGTATGATATAATAGAATATAGAAACTAAAAACAAGAAAGAAGATATTTGTTATAAATGGGGTAGGTGGCTCAGTGGTATCGAGTTGGCCTGTAGATTTAAGGACCCGGGTTCTATTCTCACAGTCGATAAATAATTTTCACCACGTTAAAATACTACCCTTATGGGTCTCTTTCCAGTAATATCTTTAAGGGCCGTTATTTCATGCGATAAATATATCAGTTACCGAGATCTGCTACGGCAGAGTGCTACGCCTAGTAATGGGTAAAAGGCGTGATGATATATTTATTTTAATTTATTACAGGGTGGCGACTAACCTGGAAAACCGGGAAAAGTCAGGGAATTTTATATTTCTGGAAAAGTTAGGGAAAAGTCAGGGAATTTTATTCCATGTCAGGGAAAAAAGTTTTTTGTTCTTTAAATTTTTTAATTTAATTTTAGAAAAATAACTACAAACTTTTATTTCAAAATGTATTTAGTTATTTTTAGATTTTATTGGCAGAATACCCTTTATTAGATAGATAGTATACCTTTATTGGCAACAAATACCCTTTATTGAGAACCGCCATCTATGAAAATATAACCGAAGGATGTTTACTAATTGAAAACTGTTTTGTTTTGTCTAACGTTTCTACCGTGCTATGTTTTTTCTGTATGCAATATTTAAGATTGTGTCTTTGCCTGTTTAGAAACACAAATTGATTTTGCTTTTACTATAAATTTAATAAAAAAAACAATTGTATTACAATATATGATATAATATATGAAATGTAACCATAAATTCATAAATAAGTGAATATTCTAGAAGTCAGGGAATTTTTTTACTTAATCAGGGAAAAGTCAGGGAATTTATTAATGTTACTTGAATCGCCATCCTGTATTATGATTGTTAAAATCTCTTAGATTAGTAAGTTTTGTTTACAAATTACTGATGAGTAAGTAATAATAATACCGATTGGGAAGCTATAAGTAAATAAATATTAAACATTTCTTTTTAGTAATAACTACCAAAGAAACTTTAAAAATTACAACTCTGACAACTACAAAATTATTTAAATTTCAAATATTTTAAGTTTGTTGTCGATTATGCAAAAACCTAGTAGGTAATGGAAGTTAACTTCAATTATAATTTAAAAATTGACAATGTAAAAAACAGATATGTATTAGGATTGGAAAATATTTTTGTTCTAATAAATGCTGAAGATGATGAGTTAATCACCGAAACGTTCAATAAATAAATAATAGTATTCAAGGATCTAAAGCCATATATTCCTTCTCAAAATTGAAACTCAGGATCAACATATTCCAAGCATAAATAAATAAGTAGAAGTAGAATGATTTTTTAACGACTCAAATTCCATGCTGAGCAGTTTCTCTTTAATATTTGTATTTCAGTGGCTGTAGGAGGTAGTTTTATTGAAGAGTTTTTAGCGCGATTATTTTAAGTGTGATATTTAAAAAAAGTATGAATAAAATGTTTAAAATGTTTACTGTGAATAAATTAGCATAACCTAATTAAAATTATTTTTGAAAAAAGTGTAACCACTCTATTATTACTTTAACAACTATAAAATATCGTCATTTTCTCTCCAATTACTATTAAAACTGAATGTTCATTTTCATTCTCCAACACCAAGTTGCAATTGACGATTTTTCACTTTTTTGTATCCTATGCAAATTCGATGGTACTGCATCTGCATTTTATTTCAAGTCTACCAGCTGACTACTCCACCTACTCAAGTGACTAATCATGTGAAATAGCCACTTGGACGTATGTTTACGTACGCTAAACATGCGTGTGGCCTCGATAATACTGAATATGTTCACAGGCCAACGACACATGCAATTGCTGTGTAGTTGTACAGTAGTCAGACTTAGTCGAGCACTGTGAATACGACTGCTGGGCTATGTTATCGTAAACGTAAACCGACGACGTACAATTTATTTTTTGAGTTTTGAACACGTGTACTGTGTAACGTATATTTTGGTAATAATCTTTAAATATTTCTTAAAATTAATGATTTATTTGACAGCTAATACGTCAGGCATTTGTTTATATTGTGTTCCAGTTCCATAACTAACTATAGACCGCTACTTTAATCAGTTCGGAAAGTGTTAGGTACATTTATCTGTCTGCTACATGAAAACTTGTTAAGGTCCATTTTTTCCATTTCCGGATAAACTATCGGCAGGATAATTGAAAAAATATCACATTCAGTGTTACCATTTGTGCTATGATTTCAATGCGATATTTTTTATTTATCCCGCTGATAGTTATTGAGAACTTTATCGTCAGTGAAAAAAGGCAGCTAATATTACTTTTATAATTTAAGTGTATCAGTTATGAGATGTAGTTAACTCTCATCTCAAACATTTCTTTTAAATTTATTTATTTTCTCAATTTCTTCAACAGAAATAGCCAATTCTCGACTGTCTCATTTTTTGGATATATTTTCGAAATAAAAGTAATAAAGGTTTTTCACTAGTCATTAGTTATGAAATGTAGCTAACTCTCATCTCAAACATTTCTTTGAAATTTATTTATTTTCTCAATTTCTACAAAAGAAAATAGCCAATTCTCGACTGTCTCATTTTACTTCCTTGTACGAAGTAAAGGAAGTATTGTAATCGCGAAAATTTTCGGTTCTCAGATTTCAACGGAAATAGGTGTTTTGGCCCTCCCTGAATCCATTTTGACTAATTTCGTCATGCCGTCTGTACGTACGTATGTACGTACGTACGTACGTATCTCGCATAACTCAAAAACGGTAAGCCGTAGAAAATTGAAACTTTATATTTAGGACTGTTATAACATCTAGTTGTGCACCTCCCTTTTTGGTCATTATACAACTACCGGAAGTGGTACTTTACTTGAAGCCTATAATAGATTTTCTTGAAAAACTATATTCAAATATAATTTAAAACTTTCCAAATTTGGTATATAAGACTACTATATCAATGGAAATAACATAATAGATTTTGGTTAAAATAGACTAACCGGAAGTGGCACATTACATGAAGCTGCTTACAGTTTTCCTTGAAAAAAATGATATTATTTAAATTTTATAAATAAATGATGCAAATAAAAGTTTTAGAGAATTAAATTCTGCGTCTAGCACATTAAGAATTATTAAATTAGCCTTTTGTATACGCGAGATATCTAAATTTAAAAATTATATATTTATTTTTAAAAAAAATTAAGTTTGCTATGGATTAGAACAAAAAATAAGAAAAAAATAAAAAATTAAATGTCAATGTCATTGCATTAGCAACATTTAGTTGTGCACCTTTCGTTGTATTCATTGAATAATTGAAGGATGGGAAAGAAACAATCAAACAGGCAAAAGAAGGGTAGAATGAAGAAATACATTTCTGAAAAACGACAAGCAGATGAATAAAAAGCTAGAAAATTTTAACAACAAAAAGAGAATAAAAATTCTTAGAGAGAAAGATGAATAAAAAGAGGGAGAAAATGTTAAGACGAAGGAAAGAATAAAACAAATTAAGAGAAGTTGCACGAAGTAAAGGAAGTATTGTAATCGCGAAAATTTTCGGTTCTCAGATTTCAGCGGAAATACGCATTTTGGCCATCCCTGAATCCATTTTGACTAATTTCGTCGTGCCGTCTGTACGTACGTAATGTATCTCGCATAACTCAAAAACGGTAAGCCGTAGAAAGTTAAAATTTTATAATTATGACTGTTATAACATCTAGTTGTGCACCTCCTTTTTTGGTCATTATATAACTTCCGGAAAGTAAAGTACCATACTTGGAGCCTATAATATATTGAAAAACTATATCAATATATAATCCAAAACTTTCCAAATTTGGTATATAAGACTACCATATCAATGGAAATAACATAATAGATTTTGGTTAAAATAGACTAACCGGAAGTGGCACATTACATGAAGCTGCTAACAGATTTCCTTGAAAAAAATGGTATTATTTTAATTTTAGAAATGAATGCTGCAAATAAAAGTTTTAGAGAATTAAATTCTGAGTCTAGCACATTAAGAATTTTTAAATTAGCTTTTTGCATAAACGAGATATCTAAAGTTAAATATTATATATTTTTTGATTTTTTTAAAAATTAAGTTTGCTATGGATTAGAACAAAAAATAAAAGATTTAATGTCAAATATGTGCAATTAAAAAAATATCTATAGTTTAATACGTGTACAAGGAAGTCATGTGGTGTCCACATCAGATATTTTTGGATATATTTTCGAAATAAAAGTAATAAAGGTTTTTCACTAGTCATTAGTTATGAGATGTAGCTAACTCTCATCTCAAACATTTCTTTGAAATTTATTTATTTTCTCAATTTCTACAAAAGAAAATAGCCAATTCTCGACTGTCTCATTTTTTGGATATATTTTCGAAATAAAAGTAATAAAGGTTTTTCACTAGTCATTAGTTATGAGATGTAGCTAACTCTCATCTCAAACATTTCTTTGAAATTTATTTATTTTCTCAATTTCTACAAAAGAAAATAGCCAATTCTCGACTGTCTCATTTTTTGGATATATTTTCGAAATAAAAGTAATAAAGGTTTTTCACTAGTCATTAGTTATGAAATGTAGCTAACTCTCATCTCAAACATTTCTTTTAAATTTATTTATTTTCTCAATTTCTACAACAGAAATAGCCAATTCTCGACTGTCTCATTTTTTGGATATATTTTCGAAATAAAAGTAATAAAGGTTTTTCACTAGTCATTAGTTATGAGATGTAGCTAACTCTCATCTCAAACATTTCTTTTAAATTTATTTATTTTCTCAATTTCTACAACAGAAATAGCCAATTCTCGACTGTCTCATTTTTTGGATATATTTTCGAAATAAAAGTAATAAAGGTTTTTCACTAGTCATTAGTTATGAAATGTAGCTAACTCTCATCTCAAACATTTCTTTGAAATTTATTTATTTTCTCAATTTCTACAACAGAAATAGCCAATTCTCGACTGTCTCATTTTTTGGATATATTTTCGAAATAAAAGTAATAAAGGTTTTTCACTAGTCATTAGTTATGAGATGTAGCTAACTCTCATCTCAAACATTTCTTTGAAATTTATTTATTTTCTCAATTTCTACAAAAGAAAATAGCCAATTCTCGACTGTTTCATTTTTTGGATATATTTTCGAAATAAAAGTAATAAAGGTTTTTCGCTAGTCATTAGTTATGAGATGTAGCTAATTCTCATCTCAAACATTTCTTTTAAATTTATTTATTTTGTCAATTTCTTCAACAGAAATAGCCAATTCTCGACTGTCTCATTTTTTGGATATATTTTCGAAATAAAAGTAATAAAGGTTTTTCGCTAATTGCCATTGTTCAAAAATTTTAGTTTTCGTAAAATTATGTTGATATTTTATACTACTGAAATTTAGAGACCATCTATTTTCAAACAACTTATTTGCTATATTTTTGATGTGTTTAGGAAGATTAACTTGATGAGGTAGGTGGCTCAGTGGTATAGAGTCGGCCTGTGGATCTTGAGAACCCTGGTTCGATCCCCACAGCCGACAAACAATTTTCACCAATTTTAATCTACCCCTGTGGTTCCCCCTACACTAACATCTTTGAGGGCCGTGATTTGACGGCTGGTAACCGCACTTTACTCGAAGAAATATATCACTTACCGATATCTGCTTACGGCAGAGTGCCATACCCAGTAATGGGTAATAGGCGTGATGATATATTTATTTTATTTTTATTTAACTTGATGTAAATAATAAATGTAGGAACTTGGTTGAATTTAAAATTAAACAATCAGTTATCAAACAAAGTAAAGTTAGTCGAATGTAAAAGTTGTTATATCAGAATCTATGTTCCACAGACACATTTATAGTCCTTTATTCGTGTTTTATGACTTATTGTGTTTGAAGTAAATTCGTTTTTAATTCCCGATTAATTAATTCTAAAAGGAAATTAATATTTCTACGAAATGAAATTTAAGTGTTGCTCAACGTTGAGGGAGGTTTAATTATTAGAAGAGCTATAAAATTTCTTGTTCTGTTTTTTTTGTCTCATATTTGAAACGATTTCTTTGTATACTTTGTAGAATGTTTCGCTGTTACTGTAAAACAATAGACAATAATAGTTTTTTAGGTAACCGCAAATAATGTCAAAATACTCGTAAACAAAGGTTATCTATTTCTAACCACTAATAGTTAAAAGGAAAAGGCCCTTAAAATGTAGTATCTACTATAATTTTCAAGGAAAATGTTCTATATGTTTATTTTAAACTAACCATCAATTTGTTATAATTTTCCGTACTACGATATGAAATTAACTTAAAATTTCCTTCATTATTGTTCTGTTTTCGTGGAAATACTTTTATTTATTATAATTATTACTTCCAGTAATAATAACATCCTAATATCCTGTATTAAATTATAAATAGGCACAAGACAGGTTAAATATAACTTAGAATATATTCAGCACAATATATTTACACGATGGAGTAGGGCGGCTCAGTAAAATCGAATCATATTGTGGATGTGAAAATCCGGGTTCAATTCACACACATTAACATTACCCCTGTGGCTCCATTTCTCGAATAAATACATCATGAGATCTGCTATGGCAGAGTGCTACTCGCTTAAATACAGGTTGTTTCGGGACTAGTGTAACAAACTTTAACAGCTTATTCCTGAGGTCATTTTGAGCCAAAAATGTCATATGAACATAGGTCCTATTCCTTCTAGTTACCAAAATACAAGAGGTTGAAGTTGAACACGAAATTTTCAAATTTTTGTAATCAAGATCCTTTCGAAAACAAGAGTTTTTTTGAAAAGTCATACCCTATTTGTCTTAATTAATTTTATGTATTAATATTAACGAATACGATTTAGAGAACAAAACATAAAATGACACAATTAAATAGACACAGAACAACATAACCAAACATGGAATAGGTTAACATAATATGAAATAAGATAACAAATTTAAAAAAAATTACAGCAAGTGTTCAAAATGAGCGCCTTGAATTCGTTTGCATGTTAATATTAATAAATAAAATTAATGAAGACAAATAAGGTATGACTTTTCAATCAAACTCTTGTTTTCCAAAAGTATCTTGATTACAAAAATTTGAAAATTTCGTGTTATTTATTGAACTTCAACCTCTTGTATTTTGGTAACTAGAAGGAATAGAACGTATGTTCATATGACCTTTTTGGCTCAAAATCACCTCCGAAATAAGCTGTTAAAGTTTGTTACACTAGTCCTGAAACACCCTGTATAACTTAGAATATATTCTGCACAATATATTTACACGATGGAGTAGTGAAATCGAATCATATTGTGGATCCGGGTTCGTTCCCACACATTAAAATTACCCCTGTGGCACCCTTCCCCGAATAAATATATCATGAGATCTGCCACGGCAGAGTGTTACTCACGCTAATGGGTAAAATGCGTGACGATTTTAATGAAATACTGGTGAATAAAAGGTGAAATTCAGAAAAATGCGTACTCTGCACTCAACCACAGTTTCAAAAAACAAGCAACAGAAATAAAACTGCATCATCATGTTAAAAACATTCCCTTTCTACGCCACTTTGATGCTTCCATTCTCTGTACAAAAGGTTGAAATTCGCAATTCACAAAAGGTATAAGATGCTAGGGCCAACTCCTACTAACGGAGCATAGGGTCATCGAACCTTTTCGCTTTTGCTCGACGAACAGCTTACGTGCTAAATGAAATTTCGGTTCACTGCCAGGTTTGTTTACTCAATAATTTTACACGCTGTAGTAAATTTGCTTCTCTGAAATTAAATTTGGGATTTTGAAACATCGGTAAAAAGTTGACTGGTTATTACGGAAATTTGAAACTTTTTATGACTGGAAAATATTTTAGCAAGCAAATAAAATTATATTTTTTGGAAATTACCTTACAGAATTGAAACATTTTTTATCAGGTATATTACTTCATTACTTTTAGGACCCGTTTATCATAAATAAAAATGTATCCAGTGAAATCTAAACTTCTTTGTAATATTTTTATTTAACAAGTAAATCGGTTGTCTTTGTATCTTTTCAACATATAATAAATAAATGTCTCTAAAATAATTAAAATTAAATATTAAAATGAAATGTTTTATTAACTGTTCATTATTTGATTCTGTTTTGTTTTGTATAAATAAGGAATATTCAGTAACTTGTGTTTAGTATTTAAATCTGTTTTATTGTGTGTAGATCAAAAATATTTTGGAATAAAAGTTGTCATATATGTTTAATCGAATGATTAAGATAAATGAATCTTTTAGCAAAATATATAGGGTGTTTCAAGCAGAGTGTAACAAAATTTAGTAGATTATTCCTCATTATGAGTAAAAAAATGTTGTATCAACAAATTCTATTTTTTTTATTGCAAGAATACAAAAGTTTTATAAATATCAGCAAATTTTCAAATAAATATCAAATTGTAATTGTACAAATTAGGGAATACACAACACGATATGAGTAACAAAACAAACTAACAATATAATGACCGATTTTATAAACAACAAATAAATTAATTTCTAAAGTAAATCAAATGTATTCACACAAACGACAGTCGAATTTTTGACTGTAATGTTCAGTACAGTGGTGTGGATAGCGATACGGAATTCGAATCCGGAGATCCCGAGTTCAAATCTCACTCAAGCTAAAAATTATATAAACTATCACACTGCGGCTCGGTGAGTCCGGACCTTGTACTGTAATTGGGATTAAGTTCCTGTTGTACAGCGTAACATAAATAAATATATGTCAGAAAATAAATAAAATTCATTAGACTTCGTTAATTTGAATACATTTACAATGGAAATAAATTTATTCTGTCCTTTATAAAACAGGGCATGAAACATATAAATTAATTTAATTAAACATTAGAATTTTTTTACAATACGTAAAATGTGCTTCTTGAACATAAATAAATAAATTTGATTTAAAAATTTGAACCGGCATCTCTTTTATTTCAAATTTATCAGTCTTCTTCAATCTCTTTTCGATGATAATTTCTTTATCATTTTTTAACAAAAATATGAATTTAAAGATTGTTAAATTAACTTTCTAAACCTCTATATAATATTAATTACAAATTTAAAATTAATACTGTGTATCTATGTTAAAAGTAATTAGATGTTTTGATGACAAGCCCTATAAAAACGCTTATTACGTACCTAATTATAAGATCTCGATATTTTTTTCTACGATGAAATATGTTTTAAATATAAATATTATAATTTAATAACTCAGATATTTCAAAATGTATGCTACCTAGTTAGCTGAAATCAATATATTTTTAATTATGGTTTTTATTACAGTTTTTATTACCTGATTTAAATTACGAAAATGAATTTTTATAGTTTTTAATTTTAAATCACGTTACTTTTAGCATCGAGCAGTTTTCAACAAGAACTTATATTCTTATTAATTTATTAGTTACATTATTTGTGCGTCTAAATTACATGAAAAATAAATTATAGTACAATAAAATATCGTCAAATCACTGGTAACCGCACTTCACGCGAAAAAAATATATCACTTACCGAGATCTGCCTAAGCAGAGTGCCACACCCAGTAATGGGTAAAAGGCGTGATGATATATTTATTTATTTATTTAAAATATCGTATAAAAATGATGTTGCTTCTTCTTTTTTTGGAAATACCAATTCTCTATCGTCTTGGTGATATTTAAAAATATGACATTTAACTTTGTGGCATTGAGTACTAAAAATTGATTAGTGTTCCTGATGTGTTTACATTTATTTGTATGTTTTATATATCAAATTAGTGAATAATGAATGTTGTTTTGTGCAAAATAAGACGGAAAATAACCAAGGCGGATATTTTTGTAGTGATGATAAAATAACCATATGCTTCCATGATTATTGAAATCACCAGATATTGATGGTAATTAAGATATATATGTTTATGCGACCTATATATATATAAATATATTTACTGTAATTATAGACAAATATGTTTTTAAATGCTGATATCACAAAAGAAAGTATAAAAATTTTGATTTTCTATATTTAGCAGTTTATTAGTTAATATCAAGGATTTTAAACATTTTACATAATTAGCGAAAGATTAGACTAAAAAATAATAATAAAATACTTAGTGTAAACATGTACGCAATGCGAAAGATCATAAATTGTTATGGAATAAAATTGTTATCTTTGAGTTCATTAATCAATTTATATGCTGTTGTTAGTTTGACTTATCAAGAATATACAATTAATGGAGACATACATACGTTCATTCATTTAACCCAATGGAGCCTCAAAATAAATAATTATAAAAGTCATCTTTCACACAAATTGTTATTTCACAGGCAGATTCATAAAATATATTAGCTAGTAATACCATTTTTAGTTTCAATGGGTTTTACTATAGAGCTAATATTATTAAGTTGTGTGATTATTAAAGGTAATCATACCTGTAGTTTTTGACTAAAGTTAATTTATATTATGACAGAAAAATTCTGATGCCATATTTCGAACACAGGTGACGTGGTGTAGCGGTTAGCATCTCTGCCGGTATGCGGAAGGTCCCTGGTTCGAATCCAGGCGTCATCAGAATTTTTCTGTCATAATATAAATTAACTTTAGTCGGGTTTTACTATTTTATTTTATTTTTTATATTCGTTTATGAAACTTCATGGAATTCTATTACGGTCAGAGAAAACGCGGTGTTCAAATTAAAAGAGTGATATTATTTTTTCAAAGTTCTGTATTCAGCTTGTGACGTCACAGGTACCAGCAGTGGCTTTCAAATTGTTTGTAGCAAACATACAATATTAGCAAATTATCTTATTATTATATTTCATGGTAATACAAAGTAAAAGAAACTAAATTATATTAATAATTGTACAATAGTAACATTAGATTTGCACCAAATCTCACTTAATCTCACTTCATCTCTGTTTGACAGCTGTTTCTCTCTTTTTATTTGCACTTAGTTATTGAGAAGAAGTGTGGTTACTTAATTACTGCCCCCTTTGCCGATGTTACACTACCTATTTTACTTGGTCGAATTAAGATTTTTTGCTTATTTAGAGATAATATTATTTTAATATTTTTTTAATTTGCAAAATGATTGTTCATTACTTGAAGCAAAAATTTTTCGTGCCACTGTATTGATAGGTGACACTAACGAATAAAAACTGAAATAAAATAAAATAAATTTTAATGTTTCTTTACTAATTTTTATTCATTACTGTAACCTAACAGTCCAGTGGCTCAAAATAATGTTTGCTTCAAATAATGTGCAATTATTTTCTCAAATTTCGGAAAAATTATTTTTGCGTTATAATCAATACATCAAATTATATATATATATATATATATATATATATATATATATATATATATATATATATATATATATATACCTCAGCACGAAACTTTAATGACATATATAATTTGATATACTGATTATAGAACAAAATTTTCTTTTTTGAAATTCGCAAAAATTTGTGTATTCATTCCTAGCAAACATTTTTAGTGTCACTGGTTTAATAGTACATTTAATTATTTATAATTATGTTACTAATGAAATAAAAGTATAAACACTGCCTACAAATAATTATTTATTAATTAGTTATTATGTAGGTACCTGGTATAATGCCTTATTTTTATTTGAGTACCTAGTCTTATTTCGTATACGGTATTGAAAGGGTAAGTTGTTGTGGGAGAAATTTGAGAAGAATGTATAGCAATAGTAAATTAGTGAATATGCTGTTAGTGTATGGAGAAGCGGCGCAAAATGCCGAATTAGTAGTGCGGATGTACTATTAAAATAAGTTACATAGTCATCTCAGTTCAGTAATGTAAGAAAAAAATCAAATGCTACTAATATGTAAATCCGACAACAGTTCGAGATTTTTCCGAATCAGCGAGAAAATTTGTTCTGGCAAATGAGAACGCTTTCTTCAAACTGAATATTTGTGATGTCACAGAATTTGGAATCTCTTGTACAAAATAACATTCCATAAATAAAATTCTTAAATATTTAGGTAAAGAATTAATGCAAAACCTGTATTTTTTATTGACATTTAAATAAATTCGTTTTTTGATAAGATAGGCATTATACTCGTATATTTTTATCACTAATTTTGTCGATTTTGATTACAGTACAGGAGCACATTTTAAATCTTTATTTTAATTTGTAAATAATTCTAATGCCAATAATTACATAAAACTTGGAGCTAGTTCATTTGAACCAATCCAAATCACGATTTCTAACGTTTACATTCAGTTCTCAATAGTAAAATTCAATCTAGGTTAAGT
Organism: Pterostichus niger; assembly: GCA_947425015.1. Classification (NCBI taxonomy): domain Eukaryota; kingdom Metazoa; phylum Arthropoda; class Insecta; order Coleoptera; family Carabidae; genus Pterostichus; species Pterostichus niger. Next base: position 27,188,474 of record OX380344.1, on the reverse strand, counting down.
CATTCATATAAACATAGTAAATTAAAAATGGGTAATTCAGAGAATAATTCGAACTTGCAATAACTTTTACTTTTTAAGAAAATTCTCATAAATAATGTGAAAACCAATTCAGCTAAAGTTTTCAAGAACAGTTTCACATAGTTAAGTATTGACACTGTTAATTGATGGTTCATTATTTAAAGCAATTAAAAATAAAATCAATAGTGAAAGAATGTTGTCACTTTTATATACTGCTTGTGTAATTAAGTTTAATTGGCAAGGCTTTTGTTTGGAGAAAGCATTCACTCTTCGCTGGTAGCTTCGACGTTCGACTAGCTCGGATACTCGGATACAAAGTGGAAAAGGCACGTTTTTATGTGCAATCGAAAGTGATTCAGGAAGCTAGTTACTTTTTATCTATTCAATATATATATTAAACATTTTGCTTTTTCTGTTTCCTCTCCGGATATTTCGTATTCTTTCCGCAAATAGGGAAACTTTTCTGCATGTAACATTGAAGAATATCATTTTGAAAAACTTTGTAATTATTTAGTTTTTCTCTCATTTATTGAACACAAGGTTGTAGTTGTTACGTATTTGATTTCAAATAGATCAATATTAATATATGTTCAGTAAAAAAACTGCGTTGATTAATATTTTTCATAGATGTATAGATTTATTCATTCGTTGAAGCAAAATAATTGTTTACTTTTTTAAATCCAGTTCTTCTCGCTATTATTGGAAAAAAGATTGTGCTTGTTACGTATTTTATTTCGAATATATCAAATCAATATCTGTTCTGTAAAAAAACAGCGTTGTTCATATTTTTCATAGATGTTTAGAGTTATTCATTCATTCAATACTCGTATGTACCTACAAGTATATAAATTATATAAAAATATTACTTTTAACCATAATTTTTATGTTAGTGGGCTGTTATTATAGTGGAATTCTGTAATAAATATTTAAGTTTATAGATCCGTAAATCTGTAAAAACTGACCAAAATCACAACAATATTTATTGATAAGTAGGAAATATGATAAGAATCTACAAACGTATAGATTTACACAGACTTCCATAATTATATTTTTTTATAACAACTACATATACAGGGTGTTTTAATATTTCAGAATCAAAATTAAATGGCAGATACTACATAATATACTGATCAAAGAATAAAATAATTTTAGTTTATCTAAAGTAACATTTTTAGTACCACTGATTTGAGAGTTGTTTCTAATATATTAATAATTATTATTATATATGGGGTAGGTGGTTCAGTGGTATCGAGTCGGCCTGTGGATCTTGAGAACCCTAGTTCGATTCTCACAGCCGACAAACAATTTTCACCCATTTAAATCTACCTCTGTGGCTACCTCTCCACTAATATCTTTGAGGGTCTTGATTTTGACGGCTGGTAACCACACTTCACGCGAAAAATATATCACTTACCGAGATCTGCTATGACAGAGTGCCACACGCAGTAATGGGTAAAAGGCGTGGTGATATATTTATTTATTTATATATACTCATTATTCATCAGGAATATGATTATTTGTAATGTTTACAATTATAATGCAATGATTAATATATTAGAAATAATTTTCAAACCAGAGGCACTAAAAACGCGTATTTCATGTAGAAATAAAATCGTGAATTTAAAAAAAATCTTTTTCATCCGAGAGCAGTGTATCATATAATATCTGCCATTTAATATTATTCCGGAATTATATAAGTAAGCAAAATATATTTTAAAAAATATTATAGAAATGCCAAATGCCAAAGAATATCAAAATAGTGATCATTTATAAAATGATCTCAAAGGAAAATGTATATTCTATCTCATGTCGAAAATTTCTCGATAATTCATTTCTCGTCTTACGAGAAATTGGTAGTATTGTCTTATCTCATTTTTTTCGATATTTACTTTGAAGTAAATGGAAAAAATATGTATGTAGTAAGAAACAGTACAGGCGCGGTGGCCGAGCGTGTTAAGGCACATCTCTTAACATACTGTGACGTCACCCGAACCAAGGTTCGTCAGTTCGAATCCGCCTGTCGACAATGTGTGATTTGTCGTAAAATATAAAATACAGTTACATGTATTTATCACACTCGGGCGCTATAAGCTAGTCACTTATACGTCTTAAATAATATAGCATTCGACTATGAAAACCGGCAGTACGGCAGTGTAAAAACTGCGGCTCGGTGTGTGCGGTAGGCCCTGGCCCGATTTGGGGAAGAAGAAGAAGAAGAAACAGTACAGTTAAAATTTTAACTAGAGACGAGATTGAAACAAGAACTCTAAACGTCTAAAGTATCACTTAGTAGGTATTATTTAGTTAATGAAATGTGTCGGCATCTTTACATGAAATGGAGTATCTATCTATAATTAACTTAAGTTCTTGTGATAAATAAGAGCAATATAATTGAAACATCATCTTAGATCTAGTTGCATTGAGTACAGTACATGCAATTAGTGAAAATATGTGTGTCTAATCTTGGATCAAGTCTTTAAACTATTTTATTATGATGAAAATTTTCACAAGAAGTTAAAATTGTAAGTAGAGATAAAGTAATAAAATACTAATAACCTTTACTTGCCAAGTACAGCTAAATATAGCACTTTTATTATTTAATTAATTCACATCTTTCGCATTGCAATAAAGTGTTTATGTCGCGTACTTTAAATGTTTAGAAAACCTAATTGCGTAAGTCCGTATCAAACTATAAATTATATTAATGCACTACACTTTGTAGCAGAAACAGTTAAATATTATTTAAAACTGACCTTGAAGCTGTTGTTTGTTGTGCATTTAAATGAATTAAATAATTTTAAGCTAGGCGCACATTCGGAATATTAACCAAAAAATTATTTAAATTTCTATGAATTATTTGTGTGTAGAATTCACACGTTCGTTTTTTTTTTAGTTGTAATTCTATGGCTGATAACTATATAAACAATAAAAATATTTTATTTACTGTTGAATATATTATTAAGATCGGTTATCAAATTGACATTGTATTTTAATTCACACGCAATAGTAAAATTATCTATCATTTTAGACCTGTTATTGACGTCATTGCCCGAGTATACATAAATTATTTTATTATTTGTTTAAAGCACATTACGATTGTTTTATTTTTTAAGAAAGTCAAAATATTTGGATGGCAATAACAATAAATTCATTCATTATAGATTTTATGCAATATTTCATTACAATTCATTCATTATATTTTTATATAACAACAAAGACAAAATTAATTGTCATCCAACAATTGGTGAAACAAGGTTTAATAAAAAGTATAAAATAAACACTTGGCTATGTTTCACAAAATTCAGCCTCCAAGTCACCTTATGTTCTTCGTCACCAGCTTCTTCACGTGAACTTTGTTCTAGGTGAAGAAGTGAGTTATACCATACTGATGAGCTCTAATAAGAGCGAAACGCGTCTATGGTTACTAACTGTGCTTATGTAAGTTTTCAAGTGTCTCTTCTCCATTTTTCGCGGTCTTCTGTCTCTCTCTTTAGCCATACATATCCCGTTTCTTTCTTCAAATCATCTATCCATTTGCTTCTTCTTCTTCCTGTCTTTCGTTATCTTTTAGTTGCAACCAATCCTTGAAAAGTTTCTTATTAAACAATTCTTCCTCATTTATTTCTCTTTCCAAATTTAACTACTAACCTTTATTTGTCCTAAGAGGGATCTGGTATTTCATATCTTTCTATTCGTAGCTTTTCTTCTTTTTCTTTTCAAGTAATCAAAAAATAACACTTCTATTGCGACTATCGAACTCGCTATACAGAAATTTTTTAAGCAAAAGAGAGACGTCATAGGTCTTGGATAAAACTGTACAAAATGAGAACTTACTTGCACGGAACTGATAGAATGATAAATATATTTGCAGTTAAGTGAAAAAAATATATTAATGATATTTACAATTATTTAAAATTAAAACATAAATAAACATAATGTTTTTCATGAAATTTTAATTTAAAAATAAGTATAAAATAAACACTTGGCTAAGTTTCACAAAATTCAGCCTCCAAGTCACCTTATGAGGGCATCGTCAGAGGCTGGCCAGCACAGTTAGTAACCATAGACCTGTTTCGCTCTTATTAGAGCTCATCAGTATGGTATAACTCATTTCTTCACCTAGAACAAGGTTCACGTGAAGAAGCTGGTGGCCAGCCTCTGACGATGCCCTCATAAGGTGACTTGGAGGCTGAATTTTGTAAAACTTAGCCAAGTGTTTATTTTATACTTTTTATCAGGGTTCGAAGATATATATCGATCGATATATATCATGATATTTATTTTGATATATATCGTCATATTTTTGCAATGATATATATCCATTATATAAAAATATCAAATAGTTTTTGAGATATAGCCTCCGGAGAAGTGAAATTTTTCGAATTTTTCAGTTTTTCTACTTTTCCGAGGCTATATCTCAAAAACTAAATGTGATATGAAAACACGCTCAACGGCATTAATTTTCTCGTGCTTCAGTTAACTTATAAACATAGTTTCAGCGATTTTTATTTTTTCCAATTTTCCGCCCAAAAAATCGCAAAAAGCGGTTTTTTAACATTTTCTCGAAAACCAGAAGTCATATGCATTTGAAGATTGCACTACTGGATTCAGTGGGTCAAAATACATATGTATGTAAATTTTCGTTTTAATAATCCTACGATTAAGGATTTTTGGTAAAATTGAATTAAAATCTGAAAAAACCAAAGGGGTACCCCTTAGGAAATAATTAAAAATATTAAATTGCATAAAATTGTATGAAAATTTGCTTATAAGTCAATTCGGGCACGGGGAATTCAACGCCGTTGAGCGCATTTCCATATCTTGTTTAGTTTTTGAGATATAGCCTCCGGAAAAGTGAAAGTTATCGAATTTTTCAGTTTTTCTACTTTTCCGAGGCTATATCTCAAAAACTAAATGTGATATGAAAAAGCGCTCAACGGCATTAATTTTCTCGTGCTTCAGTTAACTTATAAACAGGGTTCGAAGATATATATCCATTATATAAAAATATCGAATAGTCTATAATAAATACAGTATACCTCTCATTATTACTTTCATTAATTCTGTTAAAATTATATTCTAAAGATAATTCTTACTTTACTAGCTTTTGACTAACTTCACATCAACGACATAAATCCAAATTGTGTGCCATTTGTGATGTCATTAACGGCAAAGTCTGAACCATTTCCAAAATTTTTATTTGGTACTCATTTTAGGAATACAAATCCTTTAATATGGTGGAAAAGTGTAACTATCAATGAGTCAGAGTGGCCAAATAAAAGTACATTTATTGAACTATGTGAACAGTTACACACTGCTGTGGCAGCCACAGCAGGGCTGGAACGATATTTCTCCACTTTTGGCATTGTCCAATCTCAATTACGTAATCGTCTCGGTAACGACAAAGCCGGTAAATTCGTTTTTATGTTTAAATATTTAAACCAAAAAGTGAGTCTCTATCTGCAACGCTATGTTCAGGAAGTTCATCAGAAGATGATGATTTGCCCCTATCTAGGATATAGGATTATTTAAATATTCTTACTATTCTTAGTACTATATAATATTTGTGTATCCATTCAATGTATATTTACTTTTTTTCATTACCTATGTTAATTTTTTATTTAGGAGTAATAATTTATTTTGTATTTCCTATTGTGATAATAAATGTGTACAAAAACTAAAATTAAAAAATAAATATCCGAAAAGTGATATTTATCTGATATATATCCTATATATCAGATATTTTGATATTTATTATAAATATCATGATATTTACGAACCCTGCTTTTTATTAAACCTAGTTTCACCAAGTGTTGGATGACAATTAATTTTGTCTTTGTTGTTAAATTTTAATTTATTTAAAAGAATTGAAGTTTATTTCTTTATCCGGCGTTGGTACCTACTGATTTTGAAAACGTTTACATTTGTATCCGACTCCGTCCATTTTGTTTCGCGTTGTCGTTTGTCAATTTTGTTGTGATTTGTGTGTTATACATTTGATAAATAATGCCTAAAACATTTAAAATGTTAGAAAATTCATTATATATTTAGACAAACACTTATTGCATTTAATTTTTTGTATATCCTATAAACGCAGCCGTCTTTGACGTCATTGTTTTAGTTGCAAATTTTGATGACGTCTTTCTTCTGCTTAAAATTGTTTGTATACAGTACAGGTTCATGCTTCTCAAAATGGGCGATATCGCTTTAGAATTATCCACGAGGGCGGTGGTATGAAGGTGGACAGGGAAGCGATAATGCGGTATCGCACTGAATATTAGAATATAAATATATTTTTATTCATATTATGAGCTATTAATAAATAGGGAGAGATTATCAAGATTTAGGCAATTAGGTGTCTTTTCAGAATTTAATTAAATTAATTTTTTTTTAAAAAAAACAAGTGCGAAATTGTATCAATATTATAGTTTTAATTGTTTCAATAATTGTTGCTAGTATTTATCAAATTTTTCAAATGTATTTCTATGTGGATAACATTAAAATTAATTTTTGTCGTCATAAAATGATCTTGAATTTTTCCTTAATAGTGTAAACCGAAGAACACTGTGATTAGTGAGAAATACTTAATTATTTGTATTTAGGCCAATGGGGGTAATTTTGAACAAAATTTCTAAATTTATTATAGAATACAAATTTTTCTTCGTAGTATTTTTATGGTTCATAAAAAGTATGCAGGGTGTTTCAGGACTAGTGTAACAAACTTTAACAGCTTATTCCTGAGGTCATTTTGAGCCAAAAATGTCATATGAATATAGGTCCTATTCCTTCTAGTTACCAAAATACAAGAGGTTGAAGTTCTATAAATAACACGAAATATTCAAATTTTTTTAATCAAGATACTTTCGGAAAACAAGAGTTTTATTGAAAAGTCTTACCTTATTTGTCTTAATTAATTTTATTTATTAATATTAACGAATACGATTTAGAGAATTACACATAAAATGACACAATTAAATAGACACAGAACAACATAACCAAACATGGAATTGGTTAACATAATATGAAATAAGATAACAAATTTAAAAAAATTATAGCAAGTGTTCAAAATGAGCGCCTTGAACTCGTATGCATATTAATATTAATAAATAAAATTAATTCAGACAAAAAAGGTATGGCTTTTCAATAAAACTCTTGTTTTCCGAAAGTATCTTGATTAAAAAAATTTGAAAATTTCGTGTTATTTATAGAACTTTAACCTCTTGTATTTTGGTAACTAGAAGGAATAGGACCTATGTTCATATGACATTTTTGGTTCAAAATGACCTCAGGAATAAGCTGTTAAAGTTTGTTACACTAGTCCTGAAACACCCTGTATAATAATTTTCATGTTTTTTTTAACTTAACACTGTTTGTATAGACATATTTAAATGAAAATAACATATATTTAATTCTCTATCGAATAAACTAATAACTATATGTTGCCATTTAAAATAAAAGTGCTATATTCTATCTTTTGAGAATATTGTTTTTGTTTAGTTCAGTAAAACAGTAGTGAAATAGAAATTGTTTGTTAAATTAATCAACTCTGTATCTCTTATAGTGCTTATACTTTTTTTAACTGTTATTTATTTAAATTTTGTATTTATTCTCACAGCCGACAAATAATTTTACCACATTAAAACTAACCTTGTGGCTCCCTCCCACTAATGTCTTTGAGGAGCGTGATTTGACGGCTGTTAACCACACTTCACATGTATTATTATATCACTTACCTAGATCTGCTACGAGGGAGTGCCACGCCTACTAATGGGTAAAAGACATGATGATATATTTATTTATGTTTTATATTTTCTTTTAATTTAAATTTTATTGCGCTTTCTTCTGACAAAAATCCGTTTATAAATTAACTCTAATTATGCCACAGTTAATAACGCTAACTTTATAATTATTTTTGTAACTTAATTTATAAAATTAGTAGCCAAAATTATGACTTGATTTTATTTATTTTCTATAATGAACACACAAATACCTGTAGGGCTGTATTTACATTTTTGGGGGTAAATATTTATTTCGGTTATATGGTGAACGAACTCAAACGGTGTTGAAATTATTGTAAATATATTTCCGGTTTGTGAAATTATAGTAAATATTGTTCCAGTTCGTAAAGTTATTAAAAATATTATTTGACTTCCTGAAAAGCGTTAAAATTTCTCCATTTCGGTTCATCCAATAATTAATACAGTGTTGAAAAATATACTATTTTTATTTGAAAAGTATAAATTGCATCATAATATTTAATTGATGTTCTGGTTCGTGAAAGATTTAATTTCAAGCCCTGATTGATGAATTAAAAATAAAATCTTCACATATACGGAATAGCGGGTGTTACTACCAAAAACTACCAACAAGGGAAGCGATGATATAAAAAAGTTTGCGAAGCACTGTTCTAGAATGCAATACTTTAAAGTTATGAAATTGAAATTTGTCCATTGATAATGAGTAATAGAAGTGGTGTTGAAAACAGTAAAATGTTGACAGATTTTGTTTTCATGACTTGTGAATTGTGAAAACATGTTTTCTATTACGTTTGTTCAAGATTCTGTTAGAAAGTAAATTTTCTTCCCTTAATTTAGAGAAGAAAGTAATACTTTTCATTCTCTATTTATATATACTAAGGGTTGAAAGTAATTCATTGAGGATCGAGACTAGAGATTGTTACAGAAGCGTAGCGAAGTCAACTAGAAGTGTACGCAACATTTTTTCTACTATCGGAAATTAAGATTAATCGATTTTTAATTGGAAATAAATAAATATATCATCACTCTTTTTATCCATGACTATGTGTGGCACTCTGCCGTAGCAAATCTTGATAAGTGGTATATTTATCTATGTGAATTGCGGTTACCAGTCGTCAAATCACGGGTCCTAAAGATGTTATTCTAATTGTAATTAATTAGTAAGTTTGAATGTGGGTAACAATCAAAACAAAAATGTAAAAATGAGATTTGTAGTCTATAAAATATTTTGCAGACTCTTACCAATATGAGGTTCGAAAAGCCTACTTTTTTACTGATGGTAAATATAGTTAAAAGAATTTATTTATTAAACCGAAAAAAATGATTTGCGTAGAAGAAAAATAATAAAATTTAACTCTACGTTATTGGAATACTGACTTTATTGTTGTCATATAATTTGACGACGTTTCGGACTAATTATGGCCCATCTTCAGGTATATATGAAATTAAGAATGAAATACTTTTAATTTTAACAAAAAATGTGATACAATTAAATATGTAACCAAAAAAACAATAATGGAAAAACTTATTTTAACATGTTTTTTTATACTTTGGCCAAGACTACATTATTATGTATTAATGTTTTTTTTTTTAATTTAAATTAATAAGTCAGTTTTTTGTTGTTTATTTTTTATTTACATCTTTACTTGTCTCACATTTTTTAATAAAAATTTGTATTATTTCATTTTCAATTTCGTAGGTCTGAAGATGGGCTAAAACTAGCTAGAAATGTCGTCAAATTGTATGACAATATTAAAACGAAGTGTTAAATTTTATTGTTTTTCTCATATGCAAAGTAATGACATGACATTAGTGACATCCAAATGACATCCAGGTGACCTCTGTAAAGAGAACTATAAAACTTCAATTTCTAATTTATTTCTAATAATTTTATTTTGTGATAGGGTACAGAATGTGCCACTCTATTCTCATGTACTTTATATCCGTCGTCTTTGGGAAATAAAATAGAACCTTTAGAAAGAAATGTCTCACTTTCTGCCCTTGCTGAACAAATAAATATTAATCAAATATAAACAGAACAGAATAGTAAGCACTAAATGATATGTTAAACTGTTATTTAATACTAGATATCTTTTAGTAGTTTTATTAGATTTGTTCATTTTTCAAATAAAGTACGAACAAAAAGTAATCTCCATTGTACTTCCTGTCTATATATCTACACGTAGTTTTTTTTTTGGGTGTCACCAAGAGAGTTTTCTTACAATTATATAAAATCAGTACCAAATACAATAGGTTATCTGTAGAAAAACTAAAATGTAGTTAATTAACAAATATTTAGTATTATTGTCTCAAGTATCATAACCTTTAATGATTAATTTTAATTATGTTCGAGATAATGATAGATGTTGTCAGGGCGTGATTTATCAATTATCAATATTTGATTATATCAATATGTGTCGCATCAATTTGTTAGGTACCATAAGTACCAAAAGCAAACATGATATTTAATTAGTAAGATTATCAAGATTTGATTTATATAAAATAGGATCCAATATCTTTGTTGATTACTCATATATCGATTATAAAAATTATTGACTTTGTTTACTATTATTTAAATACATAATTGATAGAAAATAAATATTCTAAGGGCATCAACCTTTGTACATTGTTTATTTAACAATGATAATTTTTTTTAGACAGTTTTTAAATTAAAATATTTATTATCGACCAGAGAAAATTTAAAATCGTATAATAAAAAATCTCCTATTTCGTGTTTAAAGCTAATAATTTAAAAACGGTTTCTTCACACTTAAGAATTTTTCTGGAAAATAGTTTCAAGACGCCGAAAATTTCCAAGAAACACAATAAAACAAAATATTATCGATGACGTCATTTTTAACAGCAACATTATTATGTTTATGCTAATTCAACGGCTCTTAAATTACACCAAGAAAATATTAAAAAGTCGTTTTCGTTTTCTACAAACAACAAACGTGCTGTGAAAGTAAAACGACGATCGGCCGATCATCAACTTTTCAATGCTCACGTGTTTTATCAAAGTTTAATATTTTTCTTTTTGCGTTTAACCGAACCAGTCCAGTTTATTTAATTTTTAAGCATAACAAAATTTATAACATAATATTTAACTGACTACTAAGAAAGATCATTGATTAGATGCTATGCATGCGCGTACTGTAATAATGTTCCACTTTCAGAACGAAGAAAGTTGCAGAGAAAGTGAACGCGTACCACGATTTGTTTACAGCAGTAACTTGTTTCTCTGTCATTTTAGTCTTTATGCGTAGAAGTAATAAGAACTAAGACTTGTCAAACATGTTTTACGCAAGACAAATGATGTTTTTTTTTGTTTATCTTAGGTGGTAATGGCTAAGATATTTATGGACATTGAACAAGAAATCTATCTAAATATAGAAACTATTGGTCAAATGTTTGATTTGTCAATTGTTTACTCATATTACTACAAATAAAACAAGAATGCGTTGATTATAGTAACACGTGACAATCGCTTTTGATAAATCTTGTTTATTAACATTTAATAGTAAATTTAATTAGATATTAAATGCATTAAATTGCAGGAAATTATGTTGATCAAATATCCTGAATTGTTTCAAAATTTGTTGCAATAAAGTAATTCTATTAGTCGTTAATTTGGCATCGATTTCGCAAATAAAGCAAAATACGTATAAATAAACTAAGGTTTTTACTTTATTTTATTTTAAATTTAAATTGTTCTAATATACTTCACTAGCAGTATTTTAATTTAAAATTGAAGTACTCTACATTTTATGCAGTACAGTAATTTGAAATGTATAAGCGTAAGTTGTCGTCTTATGGCGGAATTCTGTGTAAATCCAAAAGTTTTGTAGCTCCGTAAATCTGTAAATAATGTACAAAACCGCAACAAAACATATAACTTAATTTAATATATTTTACTTATCAACATATTTATGTGATTTTGTTTAGTTGTACCACTGTTCCTCAAATTTTAAGTGTAACTTGTGTAAAACAATAATGAATCGAGAAATTATGTCAAATTAATTAATAAATATTACTTAATTTTTTTTTAATCTCATTCTGATGTACAAAATTCCACTGCAATAGGTTTACCCACTTATTGCGAAAATTAGCAGTTATGTTAATAATTTGAAAAAAAAATTCTACTTGATTCGTTATATTTTCTATGCTAAATCAAACGAGAAAGAGAGGGAAACAAATTTATATTTAAAAATATAAATTCTCGAAGGGGTATTTGCCCCCTGTGCCCTTCGCTGGATCCGCCACTGAATCTGCTACGGCAGAGTACCACAGCCAGTAATGAGCAAAAGGGGTGATGATATAATTATTTATTTATTGTTTATTTAGAACCTCAAGTTTGATTTAAAATAACAATATTCTTGTTATCTGTCAATAAATTCATATCGCCATATTATAAAAATAAAATAAATAAATATATCATCACCTTTTTTACCCATTACTGTATTTGGTACTCTACCGTAGTAGTAAGTGATCCATTTATATGCATGAAGTTCGGTTACCAGCCGTCAAATCACTGCGTCTAAAGATATTAGTGGAGGGGAAGCCACAGGGATAGTTTCAATGTGGTGAAAATTGTATCAAACCCGGGTTATCGAATCCATAGACCGAGTCGATACCATTGAGCCACCTACGCCATATACCGTATTATATAGAATAAATCTCCTAATTATCTCTACTGTACGTTGCCAACTCATCATTTTATTATCATATTTTCTCCCATAAGTCCGCTGTTTTCAAACGATTCTATAGTTATCTTTATCTGTATGTTTTCATATATAATACCATTAGTGACTATGATTTTACCGGAAATTTTTGTCGTCATAATCACGACTGCCTGTTGTGAAGAAATTCTGCACGAGTGCGATAGCACGAGTGTAGATTTTCTTAAAGCAACAAGCAGGAGTGATCTAGGCAAAAATTACCAAAGGAAAATCATAGTCACGTATGGTATTCGGCTTGACAATTCCTCGAAATATTTTATTTACTCCAAAAAAATGTTACCTGCAGTATTTTTAAAACTACTATTATCTTGGTGATCAATTTATATTGTTGAATTTTTTGACATAACTTACCAAAGTAAACAAAGTCAATTATAATTTAACAATATTCATCTACTCAAAATAGTTAACAAACGTTATATCTAAGCAACGATTTGTGACAATTTTCACTAGTGAAATTGATTCAACTCAGCAAAATACTGTAATTTGATTGGATGAAATGTTATGAGTGGAATTCTCAATCAAATTCCATAATCTTTCATGAACCTCAGGTCTAAACATTTTTTCCAACATTTTGAAAAAAGCAATACTTACTAACATTGTCTCACTTGAATAAATTCCTTGAATGCATAGAGCTTTACTATTCTTTTAGTAAGATAAAATATACAAGTAATCAGAGAGTCGTACCATTTTGTTTTGATTGTTTTCTCTTTTTGTGTTAATTGAAAAAGTTATAAATACGAACAGCCAAGGCTAAACTCTGCCAAATAAAATTATATTAAATATTATTATTTTAGATTTTATTTTGGTGTATTTCAAATGTAGGTGATTACAATTTCTTTTAAAAGATTGAACTTTCTAAGTAGAACCAAATATGATATTGATTACAAAATCTGTGTTTTCCGGTGTTTCACTTAATTTTCTCGTAGCATGAAACATTGTGGTCATTGATAATGTCTTTAAAAGATAAGAGCAATTACAATTAACATTACGAATAAATGAAACATCGGAGGTTGGCGACTGATTCATCCACATTTTTCTATTGCGGTTACACACAGCACACTCTGTCACTAGAAAATGATTCATTAAGAAGTACTTATACGTTATACTAGATTTGTTGCTGCATATTTAGAATAATCTTACTCTACAGTCTACAAGCAATTTCAACCAGATACTAGTTACTTTCACTTCTAGTTATTACGTACAATCGTAGGAAATATATTTAATATAAACTTGCAGCTGAAATGCAACTGGAATAGATTAAAGTACATCTTAAAAGGTTATAAATGTAAATTCTAAAATATGGAAATCATAATTGCTACATGGCACAAAATTAATAGGGTTACACATTAATTTAATTTATAATTAAATAAATAAATATATCAACACGCCTTTTACCCATTACTGGATGTGGCACTCTGCCGAAGCAGTTCTCGGTAAGTGATATATTTCTTCGCGTGAAATGCGGTTACCAGCCGTCAAATCACGGCCCCCAAAGATGTTAGTGGAGGGGGAGCCACAGGGGTATATTTAAATTGGTGAAAATTGTTTGTCGCCTGTGGGGATCGAACCAGGGTTTTTAAGATCCACATGCCGACTCGATACCACTGAGCCACCCACCCCATTAATTTATAATTAGTTTGTTAAAAACGTGTTTAACAGCTTGAGGGATTGGATATGAGATTGTTTAAAGTGCAACCGAAAGAAGCTTTGCCACAATTTCGATTCCAAATCGTTTATATTTTATTTCCATACTTTTGCATATGTAGATATATTATTTTATTGTGAAATAATTTACCGTTAAATTACAGGTCTTTATTTCATCTTTTGATATTAGATATTGTGTCATAAAAGTACAATTCACTAGAAAAAAACAATTCAATATTAAGATCTCATACTATAATAGTTATTTGTGTATTAAAAGCGTAAAATGATTCTTTGTTACTCGAGCCGTAGGCTCGCGCTGCAATAGTGCAAGAGGAACAAATATACTTTACGCTCGTGATACACACATAATTTTTTCTACGATTGTATCTTAAAATTATTTAAAAAATAAATTCATTCTGTTAACTGCCAATATGACAAGTTTCTGTTTTGATTGTATTCCTGGTAACTATTGAAATAAGCGCATATAATCTTTTTCGCGCGTTGCCATTGGAAACGCGCGCATTTAACTTCTTTTTCGCGCATTGCCATTGGAGACGCGCAAAAAAGATATTTTTCGATTGTTCCACTGAAAACGTCAACTTTACGATGACAAATGAGAGCGTAATTGTCAACTTTACATAGCTATCGTAGAAAAAGGTAGTTTAACTTTTGATCGTGGTAAATCAGGTTTAAAATCTTGTTAAGTCATTGATTACGAAACTATTTCAAACATTTAAATTTAAACCTGCTTTATATTATCGGCTTCTAATATCTAGCCGCATCACCTAAATTTAAATTTTCTTATAAATAAAAGCAAATCAAAATTATGTATCATATGGAATAATTTAATTTATTTTTATTTATATAAACCAAGTTTAATGTTCAACTTTTAGGGGTGCAACAGGTCATAAATGATATTTGTGTTGTTATTATACAAGAATTTTACAAAGTTGAAGAATTCCAGTAGAGAAAAATGTTCAAAATGTTAGCATGTAGAAAGAAACAATTATAATTAAACACGTCTCATTAAAAAAAATAACCTTTCAATTATAAAATTATGGTAATAAAAGTATTTAACAGTACATTATTAGAATTTCACCATGAATCACTTTTGAAAAAAATATTTTTAAACTTGGTCATGATTTCTCCTAATGAATTTCACTTTAATCTTGAGTATTGTTCGTTACAAGGGTGAGAACTTCCATTGTTTTACTTAACAGTTGAGTGTAGAGACACCTACTGTGAACCTCCTCTGCTGAAATAGAGAATACCCAAAACAAAGTAACATTAGTAGAAGGCGATTTAGAAGACGTTTCTCTTATGTTTCTTTGCTGAATTGCAATTGTTACACAGCAGGAAATCAATCTCATTTGCTATATAGGGATGTTTTATACCGTAAGTTTATTTGATCGAGAAACATTGCCCGTCAGTACGGTGGTGTGGATAGCTATATGGAATTCGTATCCGGAGATCCCGAGTTCCAATCTCACTTAAGCTTAAAATATTAACTACCATACTGCGGATCGGTGAGTGCGGGCCCTGTACTGTAATTGGGATTAAGTTCTTGTTGTACAGCGTAACATAAATAAATAAATATGCTATATCCATGGTTACGAATTTGACAGCAATATAATCAACAGTTTATTTTTAAATAAAACTTTAGTTGTAAAGTTAACATTTGTATTGATTATGCTCGATTTTATAAATGACTCCCAAAGTAAATTTATTTAAATTAACAAATTTGAATCAATTTTATTTATTTTATATAACATTAGAATAAAAAATATGAATGTCATTTGTATAAACAAATTTTATTTTCTATGAAAGTAAATTAATTTGTCATTTTTAAAATCAACCATTAATGTCGCATTATTGTTAATGATTTGCTCCTTGGAAATAATATAAGCAATTGCAGAAAATGTTTAAATACTATTTTTGGAACACATGCACAAGAAACATGTTCTTATTCCCTAATTTTAGAGAGAGAAACACTGCTTTTCTCCCCTTACATTATGTTTCTCTCCCTAGGTAGGATGTTTCTCTCCCTAGAGACTACGATTATTAGCTGTTTGCGGTGTTTCCTAGGTAACTAGTTACGCAACCCATATTTGACATTTGTCCCGATAAGACAGTAATTTTTGTGAAAAGTATAATAGGCTTCACGGGAGGGCGCGATTATCCCTTGTGTGAACTTAGCAAACCTCGACTTCAGTTCGAGCCTTCGGTCCTCACTTACGTCTCGGTTTGCCAACTTCACACGTGGAAATAATCGCTTGTTTCCCTCCCTTGATGCATAACATACTATTTTTGTTTAAATCAAATGATGAAGAAATAGAATGACATCTAAATTTTGTGATGGATTTCTTTTACTCTGGATTTTAAGAAAAAATCTAAAGAATATTTTGATGACATTTTTAATTTAGAAGAATTAAAAATTGCGATTAAAAATGTGTCTGACGCATCTAATGCGAATAAGTTTTATAATCAACTATGGCACTGGTTGGTAGAGAATAAAGAAATTTTTAAAAATTCAGATCAATCAAAATATTTTGCTTTCTACATTTCATTTTGAAATACACGCTCTGGTACTTATATATTTCTGCCAAATTTGTAACTATGAATATGGCAAATCCCATGTTTCACATTCAAATAAACTTACGGTATTCGTTGATTGATTTACTATCGATATATATTAGTCATTACTACTATTATTTTGCTATGCAGCATAACCGCAAAGTAATCCTAATTATTGTGTAGCTTACAGTGAATTGCGAAGATGCGAATCACTTGCGGTATTTTTCAAATTGAATTTTGTGAGATTTGAATCCTCGAACTTTTGCTTGTGAAACGAAAGTATAACAGGTGTCTTTAAAAACATTCCTAATTTTATTTTTTCACAAATAACATTGATAAAAATTTGATTGTTTATGATTTTCAATTATTTTTCCACTCAGAAAGAAATTCTAATATTAATTGTAGGTTGTATTATAGTTACATTTTAAGATAATATATACTTAAACAAAAGTAGATTTTACGTTTATTATACTCGTATTTAACGAACTGTTTTGCTATGCTATACAAATAAAACCCTAATGTATTCAACACAAAATATTAGAAATAAAAGACGAAAAAAGTAAGTACCTACAATACGTCCACCAACGTTAAAGACGGTGGCGATTAGTTTCTTGTATAGTGTCTAGAATACCATAGGGTGTCCAACAACGGGAACTTTTTTAATTTTGACAAACGTCATTGATGCTAGTATGTTCTTTTATAGTAACTAGATTTTAAAATAGTCATTATTTACTTAAAAGTTAATATTACATAGTTGTTTTTGTAAATAGTTAGCTAATTTTAATGAGTTAGTTTTAAGTGTTATTTTGAATATTATAGACAAAAGATCTAATTTCATTCTGTATCCAAAATTTATATGTTAGAATGCGGGCTTAACTTTCCTTATATTGCAATAAATATGATTTTCTAAAGATTTGTGTCGGAATTTTGACGTCACAAGTATGGTACTTAACTTGTAAGAGTGTAAATAATATAAGATTTAATTCTTGGAAAATAATCTTATTTTTTTTCCTTCTGGCTTCCTGGCGGACCAACTGCTAAGGTCATATGCCGCTATTACGCCCTGATCCTGCGTTTTAGATCTTAGAGTCAACAGCAACGCGGGTTTCTCGTGACGGTAATAATCTTATTATATATTATATTATATTATCTTATATTTAAATATATTTTAATAATCTTATTATGTAAAAAATCATATTTTATACCAGTTGAAAGTCCCAAAAAAGGAAATTCAATTATTTTGTTTGAGATAACGATTAAGTTAGACAAAAATATGAAAAGGAACTGTCATGCATTTACAGAATCTACGATTGCTATGAAAAGTTGACAATTACGCTCTCATTTGTCATCATAAAGTTAACGTTTTCTGCCTTTGGAAATATATTAAATGCGCGCTTGCTTCAGTAGTTACCAGGGAAACAAAATAGAACTTACCATATTGATAAAACGAATTTAGTTTTTAGTAATTTAAGATTCAATCGTAGAAAATGTGTGTATCACGAACGTAAAGTGTCTTTGTTTCTCTTAATACACAAATAACTATTTTACCATTGATTCCTTTTATTTCGATTATGGTACTGGGGTCCATTGAGCCTAAAATAAAATGTTTATTATCTCTTTATAATATAAACTATATTATAAACCTATATTTTTAATTTTGACAATTTATCAGAAAATGACAGCTCTCAGTTACTTGGCCACACTACACCATATACAGTCACTATAGTTTGTTGAATTTGACTCGTCTCTCTCCATTTAAAACTTGTGACGTTAAAATTATAACCTTCCATTAGTTGTTTTTATTTTTATTGACCCTAAGGGCTTGAAACAAAGCGGCATCGTAACATTCTCGAAGAAACTGATGTTTGTCGCTTGTTTCGCAGTTAATTCCGAAAACAAGCGCAACAAATGAGTCTCGATGGTGAAACAGTTGCTACTCAAGGTCAAACACACAGAAAGTAGGAAATATTTTACGCAATATGTTGAAATATATTTATGGCATATAGATTTTTATAGTAACGTATATTGCGTAGAAGAGTTAATAAACTTGTGGTAATTATAATTAGCCAATTAATTTACTTACTTACTTTAAATGTAATAACCTGAAACTGTTTACATTTGACATTTTAATACGTAGGGTCAGTTTTTCTATCTCCCGATAAAGTAACGGATCACTCATACGATATTTTTTATGTATCTAACACTTTTTCAGTAGATTTCACTTGTTAAAAGAAAGGTAATCAAAGATCAAACAAAATAAAAAAGTTTATTGTTTTAAATAATAAGAATAATTAATTTTAAGTATTATTATTTTTTGTTGCACTGTTCAACCCATTTAATTTGATAGGAATATACATCATTATTTGACGTGATTTAAATCAGTTTATGTTAAACAAATAGTTGTTTCATAGAATTTAATTTGCTTCATAATTTACATAGATAAAATTAATTAATTAAAAAAACTAACATATTAATTAAATTGTCCAAAAATTCACAAGATACTTCTGTTAGAATCATTGCATTGCATCAGAATCGCTTAGCGTTTTAATTAATGTGAAACTAACACCAAATGTTTAGAATAAAGTCATTTAATGATTTTTAAATATGTTTCCAGGTATTCTATTAAGGTGAATCATGCGCCTAATTGGGTTTGAAGTTGGCATCAGAACACTGATCGTTTTGAAAGATATTATTGTTATTATGAATGAAACATATTATGTATTGTAGATATTTTAAAAGTTATGTTTGAAAGTATTTTGAAAATATTAAATTTATATGCAAATAATAATAATAATGGGGTAGATGGCTCGGTGGTATCGAGTCGGCCTGTGGATGTTGAGAACCCTGGTTCGATCCCCACAACCGACAAACAATTTTCACCAATTTAAAAATCTACCCCTGTGGCTCCCTCTCGACTAAAATTTTTGAGGGCCGTGATTTGACGGCTGGTAACCGCACTTCACGCGACAAAAATATATCACTTACCGAGATCTGTTTAGGCAGAGTGCCACACCCAGTAATGGGTAAAAGGCGTGATGATATATTTATTTATTTTATTTTATAATAGTGAAAAATAATTTCAAAATTTTTGTTTTATTCTATAATATCTAGACAATTTTGAGAAATAAAATAATAACCGCTTTTAAAGTGTTGTGTATTTTTATTATTTTTTAAAAAATGCCGAGTTACAATAGAGTGATATCGTTGCGTTGATCCAAGATGCACGAATTTACATTTTAAAAACCCCAACACTTGCAAGGGATAAAGTACAAATGTCAAATCTATCAAAGACCAACGCTCACCTACTAATTTACCCAGATATGTCATCACATATACCGTATAAACAAAGCATGATAATTCAGAGAAACCATAAACTCGATAATTAATGATCAAAGAAATACTGATATTACAAGCATATCCTCTAATAAATTAGATAAACAAAACTCTGTCAAGTCAACTTTTAAAAAGATACTTAAGATAACATTTAATTTATCTCTCAAAACTGAAACTGATAGTGAAAAATCCTAATGATAACAAATAGATTTCTGAATTGTTTCACATTGGTACAGTATTCAGGATGGAAGAGGAGGTGTCTTAACGATATTAAAACTGCCCTGTTACAAATAGATTTTATATTATTTATAAATAACTGTTAGTTAGGTATTTTTTTGATTTCTTGTTGATCCTGTGTTTTAATTTTGGAAAGGAATATGTTGGCTTTAGGATCCTTGATTTATTCAATTTATTTAATGCCTATGGCACACTGGTCGAAGAGCGTCGAAGAGCATCTTCGATGAAACAACAGAACGCACCCGTCATCGACGAAAAATAGAGGCTCCTCTATTTCCATCGAAGAGCTCATCGATGAAACGAACGTATCTCATTTCACTCGTATCTTTTGTGTCTCATTTCACGTTAGCATATTTTTGAAATTTAGTTTTTCTTTCTCGACTTGAGAAGCTTTTATTGTTTGTCAAGAAGGGTGCGTTCTGTTGTTTCATCGATGCTCATCGATGCTCTTCGACCAGTGTGCCATACGCATAATGGACGTTTTGATGGTTAACCCATCATCTTCAGCATTCTATTATATACAAAAATATTTATAATATAATATGGTTGTAGGTGGCTCAGTGGTATCGAGTCGGCCTGTGGATCTTGAGAACCCTGGTTCGATCCCCACAGCCGACAAACAATTTTCACCAAATTAAATCTACCCCTGTGGCTCCCCCTCCACTAACATCTTTGGGGGTAACCGCACTTCACGTGAAGAAATACATCACTTACCGAGATCTGCTGGCATGATGATATATTTATTTAAAAATATTTTTCATATCTATTGAATATACTGTTATTACATTGTAAAGTTTACTATTTGTAGTTTTACTAAATTTGACAATGTAAAAACAGTATATTCATCTTCTTCTTCTGATGGCACTACAGCCCAAATCGGGCCTGGGCCTACCGGACACATCAAACCAAAGCTTGTACATTGCCGTACTCCCGGTTTTCGTAGTCAAATGCTACATTATTTAAGGCGTATAAGTGACTAGCTTATAGCGCCCGAGTGTGATAAATACATGTAACTGTATTTTTTTATATTTTTACGACAAATCACACATTGTCGACAGGCGGATTCGAACTGACGAACCTTGGTTCGGATGACGTCACAGTATGTTAAGAGATGTGCATTAACACGCTCGGTCACCGCGCCTATGTATATTCATTAGATATGAAAAATATTTTTTTTATAATTTTGAAGATGGGTTAACCATCGAAACGTCCATAAAATAAATAGAATAAATCAAGAATCCTAAAGCCAACATATTCCTTTCAAAAGTTAATTAGTTAGTTCTAATAAATACGAATTTTTGATAGCACCATCCCTGTGCAAAATCCTAGATACGTCTCTGGTGATTTTTTGTGCTGTGGTTAGGATCAATCCCGGATCTCTCAAGCCACATATCATCATCTATTAACTCTATACTTTTTTTTGTGTCAATATAATTTTTAATTTATTGGAGAATAAAAGAGGCGACCTTCAAATAAAAAATAGTTTAATGTAACGCAGAGTAATTTTCGTGTCAATTGCTTCTCACAATTTCGTATTTTTGCGAGAAACAGGCAAAGTAATTATCTTGTAAGCGACCTGGTGCTATTCATAGCTTAATATCCAAGTGGGCTAGAAACAAAAGACTGCAGCATTTTTCTCACTGCTCGCTCTGTTCAACTGTTCAAGAGCAATTATACAAACAGTTCGCTTGCAGTTTTATTTATAGAACTTTGGGTTTCCATTTGACTCATATTTGCATACGTAGAAATGTGGATGAATATAGAACATAATTTAAACACGGTTATAAAGAGCTTATTTTTTTTCGTAAACATGTTTTAACTTTCGAAATAGTTTAAAGTTTAAAGATTTCCACTAAGGATATTCAAATATTACGTAAATGTCAAATGACGAAAAAGTTTATGAATATTAACGGCTGTAATATTATATTTAAATTTTCAAACAGGTGAGGTATCTATAATTAGCATAACTATAAAGTAAAATGTTTTTCTGCTTATTTTTAAATCATAAATTTTAAAAAAGTATTGTTTAATCAAACAAGTTTAGTGAGTTACCTATAAATCAATTACTTAAGAATTAAAATAAATCAAAAATAAGAAAAGGTTAAATTGCAATAGAAATTAATAACATAACTAAACCCGATAAACTAATTAATTTATCTTTATTTACTATAAGTAATACCGCAAATTTCTCTATATGTACAAATATGTTTAGCTAATTAAATTAAAGAACTTATATAAAGAATCCATTAATTAAATTAATTGGAGTAATGTCATTTTGAGAATTATGATACACTGCCATTTATATATAGACGTCAAATTTTAATATAGAAAATAGCCTTGAATATTTATTAAATAATAGATATTTTATTATGATTTACAGTTATTTATATACAGGGTGTTTTACAACTTAGAGCAAAAAATTAAAGGGTATATTCTGTACGACGTGCTGATCATGAAACAAAAAGAATTTTTTTTTTAATCGCAAAACTATTTTCCATGTTTCCCAGTTCAAAATTTTTCGTTGCCAGTGCCACTGGGTGGATGATTAAGTTATTAATTAAATAAAATTCTATTATAAATAATTGCTAATAATTGAATTGTGTAATTATTCTTTCGTAGTTGATACCTACTTCATTGTTTGTGTTTAATAGGAAAGCGAATCCAGTGCAGTACTACAAAAAATGTTTTAGGTTAACAACCCTTAATTTTTCGAATTTAAAAAAAAATCTTTTTGTTTCGTGATCAGTACGTCGTACAAAATATACCCTTTAATTTTTTGCTCTAAGTTGTGAAACATCCTGTATATGTCAAATAGTTGGAAAAATGTTACTAAAAATAGATATAACCCTGTAGTATGTAACCAGACACCTCAATAGTTTATTGAACTTGTCCCTAACGTAACAGCGTTTATAGTTCTTGGAAGTGTGGAACTACACATATTAATGATCTATTGTTTTGAACTTTGCATGGATCGGACCGTATGTGCATTCTAAATCGGACACATATGCATATTTTTATTATTCTTGCATTGATATCATTTCCATTATGATCACACTGTAAATGTATACCAGTTTTTTTCAAATTAACTTTCACTACATGTGTAGATTTTCAGAAAACAGCATTTTATGTTTTGGAGTTTAAAGGAAATATATTCTCAATTCGTTTTATTAAAGCTCTCTTCACTTAATATGTAACTATACTTACAATAGATCATTTTTGTTGTAAAGCTACTTTTAACCCCCAACATTGCGCGATTTTTTTTAAATATTGTTTAAAATAGAATATTATGTAAGGAAAAGGATGTCAGTTATTGGAAAAATAGTTATTTTTGATTCTAGATTGCGAAATGTTACTTTTGCATTCGAGAATGCAAAAGCATTTCGCAATCGAGTATCAAACAACGTTTTTTCGAAAACTATGTCCCAAAATTAGTAATAATATAATGAGACAATTTTGACGTTTAGGATTAATTAATGTAACATCTAATGTCTCCATGTAATATAATTGCTATCAAATCTGGTATTCTCTGACCAGCAATTGACAGCTGGTTGGCAATAGAAACCAAACAAACGTTCTAATTTTTATCTGCGATTTATTGGGATTCGCAATGCATTTCGCATTGCATTTCTCAAGAAACTATTCCAGTACACCAGTTAGCTTTCTCAAGCGGGATAAATATGAACAATTGCTCAATTGGAACATTAAATATAAATTTTGTTAAAGAATAGAAGTATTGTTTCTAAGCAAAAAAATAAAGTGACAAATTTTATTAAATTGTGAGCCTTCTATCAAAAAATTGCAGGATGCAAAAAACTTTTGCTTCCTGCATGCAAAAGTCTTTTGCGTTCTGTAGACAAAAACACTCATTTCGCGTCTTGATAGTTGTCATATAAATTTTAACTTTATATGACAGTTTTTGAAAAAATATATTTTTTAAATCTATGACTTAAGATCGTCGACTTATTTTTCGCACATGGGAATTTTAGTCTCCATGAATTGTCATAACACGATAAACAACCTTATGTTCATGCACATACGGATGTAGCAAATTGTCTACATGTTAGAAAATAAATTGAAAAATATTGGAAGTATCAAATATGCTACACAGCGCATTGTAGAGTTAAATCATTTAAACATAAGTGCAATAAAAGAAACCAATTTTAATTTCTCTTTAATGAGAATTTTGATAAAACGAATTGTACAGAAAAATATCGCATAGAAATTACAACATACATTTCACAATTTACGCATCTATTGCACAAATTAAGTATATGAATAGTATATTATTTGTCGTTTAGGGTTTGTCCTTTCATGTCTGGATAAAATTGCTGACAATTATCATTGAAACAAAATTGCATCAAAATATGACATTCTGTACAATTTTGATCATTTGTGCTACGATTTCGATACTGTTGAAAGATCTATGATATTTTCATTTGTTTGGTAAATAATCCATTTGTCCTTCACTTTACCTCCTCATTAATAAACGGATCTTTAATTAGCTATAAATTCAGGTTACAAACTATTGTATTTAATGTGAAACATGCTTTTAACTGTGTCTGAGGTTGATAACACTTATCCTTTTGAAACAAGATATTATTGTTATTATAAATGACACATACGAGTATTGTGTATTGTACATAGTTTTGAAGTTAAAGGTTGAAAATATCGTAATAAATTTGAAAACATTTAGGATGAATACATTTTATTGTTAAATCAATTGAAAACATTAAATTTAGGTGCAAATAATACTAGAAAATGATTTCAAAATGTTGAATTAATTTCTAAAAACTATCGACAAAGGTAATAAAAAATAAAGGTATATATATATATATATGTTGTTATATTCCGTTTGAACTCAATAATTTTGAGGAATTTTTTTTTTGTTGTGTTTGAAAATGTATATACAATATTTAGTGGGTTGTATTAAAGTACTATTCACAACCGACAAACAATTTTCACCAAATTAAATCTACCCCTGTTGCTCCTCCTCCACTAACATCTTTGGGAGCCGTGATTTGACGGCCGGTAACCGCACTTTATGTGAAGAAATATATCACTTATCAAGATCTGCTTTGGCAGAGTGCCACACCCAGTAATGGGTAAAAGGCGTGATGATATATTTAGAAATGGGTATATTTTAGTGCTACCATGGTAACATTATTTACAACAGTCTAAAAGAATCCATTGAATAGTACCCAATATATTTTGGCTAAAATGTCACTGATCAGATACCAACTACAAACCAAATTAGGCGTATGATTCACCTTAAATAAATTATTTAAATAACTAACAAATAAATTTACGGGACTGGACAAGTTCGTTTGTTCATTTATCAGCGCTGGCGTATTGCAGCAGTCTCAATCAGTTTATACAAGTTTCAGGTATAAACAATTCATTTTCTATAGTATTCAAGAACATTGTAGTCATTTTATAGACACAGTGAGTGAATTTGTTGCGATAAAATTAATTATTTAAACGTAAAAATGATTTGAAAGTTTGCTAATTTATTAACTAGTGTAGTGTACATGTTTGTGAATCTCTATAGTGCCAAGTATAGTTGTGAAGTGAGTGAATAATTGCCACAAAATAAAAGAAAGAACTTTTCAAGAAGGCGATAGCCCGTTGTTGTAGATTCGAAAATGAAAATGGACTTCTAAAGGTGTGTATTACATGTTACAACTTATTTTAGTATACATACGAGTAGTTGATTATGGTGTAAATGAGTGTTTTTAAATTAAAAACATGGTACGTTTCTAAACATGGTGTGAACCGAAAAACTGTTTGAATTATGAGTCATTGTTGTGCTTTGCTACAAGCAACTTTTATTTCATACGATTAGGAACCCATTTCTCAATGCTAGGAGAAAGTGATACATAATTCATCAATCAAATAAGTGCAAAAAAAAAACGGTATCAATTACTGACAGTTAATGTAATTACGTGCAATTAATCCTGAGATTTTTATTTATATTTATCTGTTACTTTATTGATAAACGAGATTATAAAAATAAAATTTAGTAAAAAATAAATATATCTTCACAGTTAAAGATAACTGGGTGTGGAACCTTGCCGTAGCAGGTTAACTGCGGTTACCAGTCGTCAAATCACGACCCTCAATTATGTTAGTGGAAGGGAAGCCACAGGGGTAGAATTTTAACATTTTCAAAATCAAAAAAAATTAAAATTAAAACTGAATATCCAAATAAAAATCAAATATATTTTAGTTTATCATACATTCCAGGTTTATCAAATAATTTAAAAAAACTATTACAATCTAAAATTAAAATAGAAGTTGCTTTTAAAAAAGGTAAAACTATTAATTTATTATATAGCAAATTGAAAGATAAAATTGATATTTTGTATAGATCAAATGTAATTTATAAAGTCAAGTGTAAAAATTGTTCAAGTTGTTATACTGGCCAAACTAAACGCTATGTTAAAACTTCTATTAATAATAATAATAGTAATTGTGCTTTAGCACAGCATTCTATATCTAATGACCATATTTTTTATTTTGAAAATGTTAAAATTCTTGATACAGAAAAAAATTTAAAAAAACGTTTATTTTTGGAAATGCTGTATATACAAAATGATATAAACAATGTTAACAATAGATCTGATATTGAAAAATTAAATTCTACATATACTCATATTTTAGAATTTTTTAAATAATTAATTAAAAAATTATTTCAAAATTAATTAATTAATTTTCTTTGATCAAGCTATTATCCTTCAAAATTAAATTTTTTATTTTTTTCAAAGTAGTCTTCTTCATTTTTTTAAATATTGTTTTATAATATTTTAACAAATATAATTTTTTGACTTTTTAAAAATATATATATTTATAAATACTTAATTATTTCTATCATTATTTATAATTTTTTGGATAATGTTATTTTTTAATATTATTATTGTAAGTAATTTATATTTTATATTAATTATTTTTATAATTGTTAATTAATTTTATAATAGTGTCCTGATGAAGGCTAAAGAGTTGGCCGAAACGTTGACGAAATAATAAAAAATAAAAAACTGACTGAATTCCGAAAAGAAGTATTATTTCATATTCATCTTTAATCACTACAATAATTAATTCTGCATTTTTTTTAATCAATGGTCAAATTTGACATATATAATAAAGATTCATATAAAATTACATATTAATTAATATATTTTCCAGGATGTATTATTTTTTCATTACTGCTACTGCTTTTTTTAAATACTTTGTTTTTTTATAAAATTTACTGTTATTTGTAATAACTATAGATGAGTCGTAAGTATAGAATAAATATATAATACTTACATAAATAATGTCTATACTTCATTTTACAAGTTTGTAAATTAATAAATAACTTATCATCGAAAAATATGTGGTAATACTTGGAAGATTTAACATATATCTATTTTTAATCGGATACTGTGAGTCACATACATGTTCTTATTTGATTAATGAACAAAAACTTGTTGAAATATTTTAGAATACTGAATACAAAAGAACCATAAACATTCAAGTCATTGAAAAATAAATTTTCTATTGTGCTCATTTTTTTATTTGGTTGCATGTTGTATTTAAATTTACCAATTTAATAGACACTATTTTAACAAACAATAATGCGTTTATAATTCGTGATAATGGCACTTAATGTAAGTATAAACTTGAGTGAAGGAAAGTCGGAGAAAGAGAAAAATTTCGTGTGATCACAGCGAGGTCCTTTGCTAATGTGAAACTTTCTCCGATTTTTTAATACATACACAATAATGTACACATTCATATAATACTTCACAGTTATAATAGATGGCGACTGAGTCGTAGACGAAACTTGCAACAGGAAGTATCTTCCATAAACTTTTAGTTTTCAAGTTATATGTTTGTAAATGACAGAAAACGAAAGCTGGTCATCGGCTCATCAATATTATTACATCCGGCAGTCTGACTACAGCTCTTAAACAAGAAATTTAATTTGATATAATTTCAGTTTATATTTTGCACTCACATTGTGTAAACAGGAAAAGCCGATCGCGTTAAATTATAAAGTAGACAATTATTTAGAATCTAGGGACCGTATAATTAAAATTTTGATTATCGCTGATAGAATGCTTGGTTTTATAATAAGAAATACTAAATTATTTACGGATTTATCAACAATTTTCATCTTATATTTCTCATTTGTTAGATCAAAACTTGACTATTGTTCGCTTATATGGAATCCAGTTTATGATGTTAAAAAAAAAAATTGTTGAAAAGACACAGAAAAAGTTCTTAAGATACGTTTACTATAAAATAATGAACAGTTACCCTAGTTATGATGTATCCTATCATACACTACTAAATATTTTTAATTTTAAATCACTTTCCATGAGACGTTCCTTTTATTCTCTGATATTCCTATTCAAATTAATATATAACTATATTGATGATCCAGCTTTACTAAACTGCATTAATTTCCATTACCCAGGCTTCAACACACGGTCTTCAAACACTTTCTACTTACCTAATGTTCATACAAACTCACTATATAAGTCACCAATATTTAACGCATGTAAACTTTATAACTCTGTACAGTCACAATTAGATATTTATGACACAAAAAATTTTGTTAATAATCTAAATCATTTATATTAATTTTGGTTATATTTTTATTATAATACTCTGTAACTCTTTGTTAATTTTCTTTTTCATTTTTTAGGCACTTATGTATTTGTATATTTGTATATTTTTGTTCCTATCCTTTTATTGGGCTCGTCCTGTAGGGCATTGTAATAGTAATAAATAAATAATAAATAAATAAATAAATTAATACTTTCTTTATTATTTGTGTCTCAAAGGTACTCGTAATATTTATGTACATATTAAGTGTAGCAAAACTAAAATAGTTTATAAAAGAATAGAATTTTAATGTAATTTGCGATGAAAGTATTTTTCGATCAGCTGAATAGTGAATAATTTTAGGTATTGCATACATACAAATGGGGAAAAACATTAAAAAATAGGGTAGGTGTTTCAGTGGTATCAAGTCGGCCTGTGTATTTAGAATCCGGGTTCAATTCGCACTGTCGACAAACAATTTTCACCAGATAAAAACTACCCCTGTGGCTCCGTCTCCACTAACATATTTGGGAACCGTGATTTGACGGCTAGTAACCGTACTTCACGCGAAGAAATACATCACTTATCCAGTAATGGGTAAAAGTCGTGATGGTTTCATAGTTGTTTCTAATATATTAATAATTAAATTATTTTTATAAACAAGTCAATTTATTCATTATACAAGATAAAATAAATGACTGTTTGTGTCAGTGGCACTAAAAATATAAACTTCAATAATAATTTAAAAAAATCTATTTGTTTTATAATCAGTACGTTATATAAAATGTACCCTTAAATGTTTTTCTAGAAATTAAAAACACCCTTTTTTATTCGTATATACAACATTACGTTATATTCCATCAAATGGGGGTAGCACGAACATTTGGAACAATTATTTTCATTCATGCTCCAATCAAACTTTATCAATTACATTCATAATTCCTTTCATAGAAGTTCGTTTATTCCTCCTACTCAGAATCTTTCGTTCACGGAAAAAAAACCTTGAATTAATCACATCCATCCATTTATTCTTAGATTTCCCACACTCAATCTCACCGACATACACTTGTTTCACCAATCTTTCAGATGCCCAAACCATCTCAACTGATTTACACCCACTCTTGTTACATTCTTCTCAATTATTTCGGGAGTTAATTGGTTAATTGGAACAGCGCTTTTAAAATATCAACATTATAACGAGATACCAACTATTATGTTATTGAGGTGTGACATGATAATTAAATTAAATTAAAAATAAATGATTATTTGCTACTTTTAGTACAAATGTTAGTATGCATAAGAAATAGGAATAAACATACATGATATTTGTCTATGGGTTTTATAATATAAATAATATATCAACAAGCTTTTTACTCATTACTGGGTGTGGATATATTTTATGCACGTAACGTTCGGTTACCAACCGTCAAATCACGATCTCCAAAGATGTTAGTGGAGGGAGAGCTACAAGAGTAATTTTAATGTGGTGGAAATTGTTTATCGGCTATGGGAATCGAACCCAAGTTCAAATCTATACCACTGAGCCACAGACTCTTTTATAATATTAATATAAATAGGAAATTATCTTATATACTATTAATTTATTTTAAACAATAAATTTGTTTGAATTCATTTATACTTTTCTTTTTTATCCAGACAAAAAAATAAATATATCATCACGCCTTTTACCCATCACTGGGTGTGGCATTCTGTTGTAGCAAATTATCGGTAAGTTATATATTTCTTCGCGTGAAGTGCAGTTACCAGCCGTCAAATTACGCCATCCAAAGATGTTAGTCAAGGAGGAGCCACAAAGGTAGTTTTAATGTGGTGAAAATTGTTTGTCGGCTGTTGGAATCGAACCCGGGTTCTCAAATCTATAGGTATACTCGAT
This sequence comes from Pterostichus niger, assembly GCA_947425015.1. Lineage (NCBI taxonomy): Eukaryota > Metazoa > Arthropoda > Insecta > Coleoptera > Carabidae > Pterostichus > Pterostichus niger. The sequence continues at coordinate 27,157,689 of OX380344.1, read as the reverse complement.
ACCACTGTGAATTAAAAAATTCAAAATGAAACATTTACAGAACTTATTTTCTTAATTTTATGTGTTTAATTCATGGGTTAAGTGAGGCTGTATAAATCTGTAGAGTAACATATTTGTAAGGGCAGAAAAATTTCTCATTTGCCATTTATAAAATACACACAGAAATATATATTGTTGTTTATGATTACTTGATTATGCAGAACGCAAATACAAAACAATACTACTGCAAATAAAATGTAATTATTTATCTTGTATGTATCTAATCTAGCATGTATATTAGAGACCATTTTATTTTCATTATTGTTTTTCTTTATTAAAATTGTTATCAATTTCATATTATAGTAAGTTTCGATTTGGACAATTATCTTGAAAAGAATGTATTTTTTTCAATTAAAAATAAAATTGTATAAAATTAATTTGTTTTCATACTACATCAGAGGCGTCAAAAATGATTCACTACCAATATTCTTTTGAAGGTGGACGACTGGGCGGTCACAGATGAATTTTGATATATTGGCTCAACAAATTTTCTTGACTAGAATTTTTTAGATTTTATAATGGATTCCAGCGTTTCTTGTTAATTAAACAAAATTGTATACACAAGTGTAGGACTCCAGAAATACTAATATTTAAAAATTGATTTGATTCTTTTGAACACTTTAATTTAGTGTACGTACATTAAAAAATCTGATGTGGTCACCACATGACTTCCTTGTACGCGTATTATACTATACCTACATTTTTTTAATGCACATATTTGACGTAATTTTACATTGACATGAAATTTTTAAATTTCTTCTTATTTTTTGTTCTAATCCATAGTAAACTTAATTACAAAAAACAAGAAATATATAATTTTTAAATTTAGATATCTCGCTTGTACAAAAGGCTAATTTAATAATTCTTAATGTGCTAGACGCAGAATTTAATTCTCTAAAATTTTTATTTGCAGCATTCATTTCTAAAATTAAAATACTACCATTTTTTTCAAGGAAAACTATTAGCAGCTTCATGTAATGTGCCACTTCCGGTTAGTCTATTTTAACCAAAATCTATTATGTTATTTCCATTGATATAGTAGTCTTATACACCAAATTTGGAAAGTTTTAAATTATATTTGAATATAGTTTTTCGTGAAAATCTATTATAGGCTTCAAGTAAAGTACCACTTCCGGTAGTTGTATAATGACCAAAAAGGGAGGTGCACAACTAGATGTTATAACAGTCCTAAATATAAAGTTTCAATTTTCTACGGCTTACCGTTTTTGAGTTATGCGAGATACGTACGTACGTACGTACATACATACGTACGTACAGACGGTACGACGAAATTAGTCAAAATGGATTCAGGGAGGGCCAAAATACCTATTTCCGTTGAAATCTGAGAACCGAAAATTTTCGCGATTACAATACTTCCTTTACTTCGTACAAGGAAGTAAAAATATCTGATGTGGACACAACATGACTTCCTTGTACGCGTATTAAACTATAGATATTTTTTTAATTGCACATATTTGACATTAAATCTTCTTTTTTTTGTTCTAATCCATAGCAAACTTAATTTTTTTTTTAATTAAAAAAATATATAATATTTAAATTTAGATATCTCGTTTATGCAAAAAGCTAATTTAAAAATTCTTAATGTGCTAGACGCAGAATTTAATTCTCTAAAACTTTTATTTGCAGCATTCATTTCTAAAATTAAAATACTACCATTTTTTCAAGGAAAACTATTAGCAGCTTTATGTAATGTGCCACTTTCGGTTAGTCTATTTTAACCAAAATCTATTATGTTATTTCCATTGATATAGTAGTCTTATATACCAAATTTGGAAAGTTTTAAATTATATTTGAATATAGTTTTTCATGAAAATCTATTATAGGCTTCAAGTAAAGTACCACTTCCGGTAGTTGTATAATGACCAAAAAGAGAGGTGCACAACTAGATGTTATAACAGTCCTAAATATAAAGTTTCAATTTTCTACGGCTTACCGTTTTTGAGTTATGCGAGATACGTACGTACGTACGTATATACATACGTACGTACAGACGGCATGACGAAATTAGTCAAAATGGATTCAGGGAGGGCCAAAATACCTATTTCCGTTGAAATCTGAGAACCGAAAATTTTCGCGATTACAATACTTCCTTTACTTCGTACAAGGAAGTAAAAAAAGTGAATGAACATGCTAAGTACTTTCGTAATATGAGTAATGTCGAAATTTATCTACATCTACGTCGTTTTTGATTTGTTTCACGTTGCGTTAATTTGTTTCCCTGATAGAGCAACCAATGTCTGCGGTTAGCGATTCTGGGATCCTGGCAGGGGAAAGGGAACAGAGGAAACCAGGCAGTGGCGTAATGTAACCACCCGGAATTTTATCGCTTTTTTCTGCCAATGTTACTAAGAAATCATTTGCCAACATGGCGGTTAAATTATTTAGTTTTGGATGAAGTGGTTTTAACTTCTTTGTTTCCTTTGTTGTTTGTAACATTTGTGTAAATTTAACTACGACATAAACTTTTATATCTGATAGTTTTTTTAACGTAGATTAAGCATTTTGTTTCCACATTTACGGTGATAATTTTATTAGATCATTGTTACAAGACTATTTGATCCAACTTCAGAATTTCAATTTCCTTATTGGTCCAGTAATTTTCTATATCATTGGTAATCAATCATTCTTCTAAAGAACTAAAGAAGCTTCTCCAAAAATTACGAATTAGATAAATAAGTACTCATATAAATGAATACGATAAAATGCAAGACGTTTCTATTAATTACTAGTAAGAATACCTAATGGGGTAGGTGTCTGAGTGGTATCGAGTCGGCCTGTGGATCTTGAGAACTCCGGTTCGATCCCACAGCCGACAAACAATTTTTACTAATTTAAATCTACCCTTGTGGCTCCCTCTCCACTAATATCTTTGGAGGCCGTGATCTGACGGCTGGTAATATATCATTTACCGAAATATACTGAGGCAGAGTGCCACACTCGGTAATGGGTATGATGATATATTTATTTATTTATATTTAATATTTAAGGAAGTGATGAATTCGATCCACTCAACCAAATTTAGCGCTCGTTTCTAAGGAAAGAGCATCTTGAAAAATAACAAAATAAAGGTAAACATATACAGGGTGATTTCAAATGGTTGCAAAAACATTGAAGGGTAATATTATTTGATGTACTGATTACAATGTAAAAATGTTTTTTCACTAATATCAATACGCGAACTACGTGATTTTTTTATCATTTACATTACCATGACAACGCGTATTTTGCGTATTATTTTGTATCCTAGAGCGCAAAATAAGTATTCCCAAATTATTTGTTGTCAGGTTCCAATAGTTACAACACATCAATAGTATCAAATTCATATTATTGTTGATTGTTTTCCTTCAATTTACTTAAATAAATCAATAATTATTGTATTATTCTTTATTTACAATTGTACAAAAAATATGTTTGTATTTCATGGGCAATATAACTAGTTTCGAAATTCGCAAAAATAATTGCACAATATTTGAAGCAAACAATTTTGGTGCCACTGGATTGATAGGTTAAATTAATGATTATTTTATTTAATTCAAGTTTTGTAACAATTTTTTCAATATGTAATGTTTTTTTTTCGAAATTTTTGCGTTTTAATCAGTACAATAAATAATATACGAGTATATCCTTAAATGTTTTTGCAGTAATTTTGAAACAGCCTGTATAATGATAAATTAACAAAAAAGATACAGAATGTCTATTTGAGATTAGAGACTAGAGGCAATGGCGAATGTTGTACTTGGCGCAGTGAAACTACATTAACTGGATATTTCAATTATTTTTCACAACTATTAAATTTGTATGTATACTTAACTGATCCAAATATGGAGATATTTGCTTATTTAATAGGGTTTTACTTTCGTCTAACGGAACATTTAATTGTATTTCTAGCCGCTTTTATATTTCCAAATTTCTTATAATCTTCTTTTCTAATTGTCTACAGTAATTTTATTTTACCGTTAAATTTCATTTATTTCGCCTGAGTTTCTATGATTCCATTAAAGTAATTAGTAAATAGGGGCGGATCTAGACTTCGAATTAGAGGGGGGTCATGGAGTGAATTTTGTCTCTGGGGGGAGGTGGGGATTGCCCATCTTCTAAATATGAAAAACATTTGTATTTGCTCATATTATATTCCTGCTTTAAATAATTTTTACAATCACATGAAATCATCTTTGGAATCACATTAATTCACATTAAATAACATTAAATCATGTTTAGAATATACTTAGATAACAAAATCAATTCGTCGTTTGCTTTTTGCAAATTTAGTGATGATTTTTTAAACGGTTCTTCGATATAATACAAAAATTATTGAATTAGAAGATGATTTTCTAAGTGCAAATGTTGGTAGTCACATACTTGACTAGGTTTTAAATTGAATACCTCTCCCATCTGCGGGTCGAAATAATATCCCCACAAAATATTGGTTTTTGGCTATTTATTAGAATAATAAATCAAACAATAGTTCTTAATTATCTTAGAATTTTAAGTTCTTAGATAATATTTTCTATTTAATTTGTTTAACAAATTGAGTTATCATAAATAATGATGTCATTATTTATGATATGATAAATAATGACATCATTATTATGTATTAGGGCCAACATTTAAAAAAGTCCATGCTTAGGGGTGGGGGGTCACGACCCCCATGACCCTCCCCCTGAATCCGCCGCTGTTAGTAAATCAGTTACTCCTATTCATTCCCTATTAAATTGATTGTAGATATAAATTGAAAAAGCAATGCAGGTTTTCAAAAGATATCTAAATAATGTAACAATGCATTTAAATAAATAAAATACATATAAATGTTTGCAGAACTCATACTTAATAATTAAAACAATTTTTGGATTAAGTTCTTTACAATATTTATAATAAGTAATTTAAGTAAATGTATCGAGTGCTAGGTTACCGGGTTATAACCCTTCAGTTGCAAAATTTATTTACCGTCATATTTTGGTCATAAGTTGTGGTTACCCAGTTGTTAAATTATGATATCTTTTATCATTCTTTTTTTTGGAAACTAGGAAGTTAGATTAAAATTCTCCCGGAACCAATTCGGAACCGGGAACTTCGTCATTAATTTTAACCTAAATATCATAACGAAAGAATAATTAAAAATACGTTTTCTTCAAATATATTGAAAATAGAAATGCAATAACACTACAAAAAACAGTTGGACACAGCAAATTATATTACACAGGTACTCATGTTATATTTTGAACAAATCTATTATTATTACAACCGTGTAAAACAAAAAAACAATGAACAATTGAAAAACTAGAATTATATTAAATTGGTCTAATTTTATATTTCTTCACAGAATTACGGAAATGATGACAGTTTGTAAACAATAAACATGGAAATATATATTTATCATTACATTTTCAATATTAAATCCGCTCATTTTTTCTTACAATGAATCATTTATTTTTGAGGAAGTTAAACATTATTCGTTACATCATAATAATAATTACATTTAATTATTTTGTTTCCCGTAAAATTTAAACCTTTAAATAAATTCACACCAAAGATTTTCCTAGTAAATAGGATTAGATCCCGGAAATATAAAAATAGCGTGCTTATTAACAATCCACATTACAATTATGTTATTAATAATTCTTTCCTGTTTCATTTTCTCTGAAAAGCAATTAATAGTTTATTGCTGATATTTATTGAATGTTATTAATTATGCAATAGAATTCATTGAAATGTTGCGGTTTTTCTCAATTTAATAGAATATCCGTAAAAAATTCTGCGTGTTTGTATCTCACGGAAGATCTCTTGGATTATCGGTCGATCTTCAAGCCGGCAACATAATTATTAGTTGGCAAAAACTAATCTTTTTAGATGGGCACCACGTTTAGAAATATAATTAATTTTGAGGCGTTGTGCTATAATCAGTTGGTAGAGAAATTCTTTAATATCGGTTATCAATAGGTTTATAATTGCTTTTCTGTTTGCTAATGATTATAAGATATTACAGATTCAGTAAAAATCATAAAACATTTATGGCAAAATAATAAGAAAATAATATAAAATTTATAAATTATATTCGTAGAAGAAACAGTGGCAGTTTGTAAGTTTACAGTTCGTGGTAAATATACAGGGTGTTTCTATACCTATGCATGAAACTTTAATGGGTTATATAATTTAAATAAATATATCATCATGCCTTTTATCCATTACTGGGTGTGGCACTCTGCCTAAGCAGATCTCGGTAAGTGATATATTTCTTCGCGTGAAGTGCAGTTACCAGCCGTCAAATTACGGCTCCTAAAGATGTTAGTGAAGGTGGAGCCACAGGGGTAGATTTAAATTGGTGAAAATTGTTTGTCGCCTCTGGGGATATAATTTGATGTACTCAATGAATTTTTAGTTGAAATTCACAAAAAGTGTACATTTTTAGTGCCACTGTCCGGCACTAGAAATAGTTATTTATCTGATGTTGTCTAATTAAAAAATTGGTTATTGTTGTGTTTATAAGTATAATTAAACTATTAATATATTAAAAATAACTATTAATCAAGTGGTACTAAGCATGTATTTTTAAGAAAAAACACTTTTTGTCTACGATTGCTATGAAAAGTGGATAATTACGATCTCATTTGTCATCGTAAAGTTGACGTTTTCTGTGGAACAATCGAAAAATGTCTTTTTTGCGCGTCTCCAATGGCAACACACGAAAAAGTTGTTAAATGCACGCGTTTCCAATGGCAATTAAATGCGCGCTTATTTCAATAGTTACCAGGGATAGAAACAAAACAGAAACTTGTCATATTGACAATTGACAGAACGAATTTATTTTCAGTATGTATACGTTCTTAATAATTTTTGGTGCAATCGTAGAAAATATAATGTGTGTATCACGAGCATAAAGTGTCTTTGTTCCTTTTACACTATTGCAGCTCTCGCCTTCGGCGTGTTTGAGTAACAAAGAATCACTTTACGTTCTTAATACACAAATAACTATTTTCTACAACTGTTTAAAAAATGTTCATTTTTTGTCACAAATATCAATACTCGAAGTATGTGATTTTTTTAACATTTACTAGATAAAATATTTCGTAAAACAAAGATGATTCCAAAGTTAATTAAAATATTTATCAGATTAAGTAATAATACCAAAAAAAAAATTAGTAGAATATAAATACTCTAGATTTTTCTTTTTTCACAAAGTGGTGTGACTTATACCGAAAAATTTGTTCAAGTATTACTATTTGATAAATTAGTAAGCGGCTTAAGTTTTCAAAAGTCGCTTTCTCGTAATTAATTAGTCAGTTCGCTTTCGTATCTATTGGAGCTACCGAAATTTCCGAAGAATGCGCTAATCTAAAGAGATTCATGAATTCTGTTCGATGCTAAAGTTTTTGAAATTAATCCTGCTTTTAAATTTGCGCAAAATACTTACAACATAATTAATCGTTTTCGAAAAACATAAGTTTTAAGTATTAAAATAGACATCTTTATAGAAAGATAAAACAAATAATTCATCTGGCAGATAATTGAAAAAATATCGCATAGAAATCACAACATAAATTAATTATATTTATTAGTAAAAATGTCGTATATACTTTTAGATTCTGGACAAATATTGCTGATTATCGAACATTGATGTTTGTCCATTAAATCTAAATATACTCCCCTATTCTGTTACTTAAATTATTATTTTATTATCATATTTTTGTAGACTTGCTGCCAATGTCATTTGCTCCTTTACATTCTAGGTTTAGTGACATTTCTATAGTTCTACAGTTTTGTTTGTAACTACTTCAGGAATTTGATAAATATTAACCTTTAATCTTAAAAAGCATTTTTGAGCTTCAAACTAGTGGAGGCAAGATGAACATTTATAATTTGATCAATTGTTACCCTACAAACTATCGCTTTATTTATTTCAACATACATACAAGTTTTAATTGGAATTGTGAAAATTTCGCACAATAAATTACTAACAGACGCGTTAGACATATGGAAAAATTATGCTATGAAGAAAACAAATGATTATCAAAATTTATTTTTCTACTTCAGTTAGGAAATAGACATTTTATTTCACTTATTTGAGTTAGGTAATGAACTGCATTATTACTAGTGAAATAATGAGATAACATAGCAACACAAAAACATGAAGATATCTTGGTAGACGAATTCTGATATGTAATTCTTTTATTTTTTGAATTTATAACTGTCATTAATATGTCAAAATTTCATAATTTCAAAAACGCTCTTTCGTATTTATTAGAATGGAAGTAGAAAAAATATTGTATGAGACTAGTAAGGAAATAGGTTATTACCTTACTAGTTTCATAAATAGCTATTAACAGTTTAATATATATTATTATATTAATATATTATGATTTGTTCATTTGTTTCTTTGATAGTACGTTGATTCCTATGCGATTTGAATTAAATTAATGTCAATTTAATTTTGAATTTTTCTTAATAATTTTGCAATATGATGATACTGAAGTGAATGGATGGATATGAATGTAGGTTTGTTGCGTGATGATGGATTTTGGTTGTGAGGAAGGAATGAGCTCGTATGAAGGAAGTGTTAATGTGGTTGAAACGAGTATCGTGTGTCAGGATGAGAATGTTGACGTGAACAGATTTTTTTATGAATCTTTTAGTGGATGTTCTATGAATGTTTCAAGGATTCGTGCTACCCCTTTTAATGGGATATAGTGTGATGTTATGTATGTATGTATGTATGTATGTATGTAAGAATAAAATTCCTTTCCGCACAAAAAAAATAGGTTCCCATTTAAAATAAGAAAGTTGTATCCCGTATTTTAAGAACCACTGATCTAAAAAAATGTTACGCTCATTAAAGTAGTCTTATAAAATAAAATTTGTTTGCTAATTTAACCGACTTCGTAGCTTCTATACTTCTCGAGATAGCCATGGTGCGCTACTTAAAATGAACACCATGTTTATTTACGTTTTTGAGAAAGCATTCAACTAAAAAGTAGTTTCTTATTTGGTAAAATGAACGCAAGTATGAAATGGTGAAATAATCATGCTAGGACCAGTAATTGATTAATTTCATAAACGATGCAAAAATGTTAATTACTAACATGTAAAAACCATTGCGGAAAATAAATAAATAAGTTTCATAATTAGAACTAGGAAACAAAACACGCTATAATTTTCGTTATAAATTAACCAATGTCACAATACGAATAAAATTACATAGCATAATTGTACATATATAGAAAATAATAAAAGATAGGAAATAAAATAATATTTACTTGCAGGAGGTATCTTTCTTTATGCTATTCGATAAATTTTACTATTTTACAGCATAATTATTGGAAATGTTATTAAATAGACATAAAATAGTTACGAAATTGACTGCTTTTTCAGTAGCTATAAGATAGTCTTGCTGTTTTATTGGAAATTACTTCCAGTATTTCTTTAGTTTATGGACAATTAAATGTGTCCGTACACGACGAATAATGTAACCAATTTTACTTAGTTTTGTTAGCAATAAGAAGTGGTTGTACGCAATAAAATAATGCAGACTTTGTTAGACTGTATAATTTTGTGTCATACAATGTTTAAAATGTTTAGAATATATATTATGTTAGTGAACTTAAGGGTGACAGATTGCGTCAACAACCTGGGCTTAAATGAATGAATATAATTGAAGGTTTGTTACGCGAACGAATGATTGCGAATGAAAAGAATAAATGAGCTTGTCTGAATGAAATTTTTAATGTCGATGAAGATGAACTGGTGTATTAGGATAGGAATGTTTGGAGAAGATATAAATCTAGTGAATAAATGGAATATTTAAAACAATCAATAATAATAATTGGTATACAGGCTTTTTTCGATATGTTATATTGAAGTTACAAATTGTAATTTCTAGATTAAGGTATGATGAAAAAAGTTTAAAACTTTTATTTATATTTTTAATGCAATTTCGTAAATTAGAATACAAAATATATGAAATAAAAAATATATTGATCTTATGAAAGTCATCCTTTTATAACGAAAAATTGTATAAAAAAGTGAAACATTTTTCAATTATTTTTAAAAAAATTAAAAATACTACATTCTCATTGATTAAATTTCACCTTTTTTCAATATTTTTAATTATTTGTCTCCTTAAAGATCATTTCAAATTTAACATGTTATAAAAATTTTAATATTTGACAAAATTATTTATATCTGCTTAAAATTACATGTAATGAAAGCAAATTTGTCTCACTCATTTGATACAGTCCTGCATCAAACTTGAAAACGTAAAAATATTGCTTTCATTACTAGTTGTACAAATAACTATTAATACAAATATGTATGGAAAAATATAACTTGATAAAGAATATTTGAATCAAGAATATAGTGTAGTTGTAACACAATTTGTAGTTTGACTTAAATATAAACCGAAACCTTGCAATCTCTAATAAAATATCGAATATATCTATAACGCATAGATTATTATTGATTGTTTTTCATATTCTAAAAATATCCTATTGGCTTAATTAATATTTTAATATTTGATTAAATGTTTAGTGAATGTTTCAAGGGATCAGTGGTAATCAATTTTATGGATTTTAGTGTTATTCAAGTTACAAATTCACGAAATGAATCATATTTGATTCTCTTTAAGTTAAAATAAATTTGTTTTCTGAATTATATGAACTATAAAGTGAGATTAAAACTAAATAAAAAATGTTATTAATGGTATCTTCCTATAAATATATTAATTATTCAATTTGTATATAAACATTATAATAAAAATATTAACAATAACAAGTTTGTATAAATCGAGTATACGTGCCCAGTTATGTATTTATTTGTTTAATCCCAATTACAAGTACAGGGGACTTGCAGCTTATAATGGAATCCGAATCTTTCAGACACAATCGTACTTTCGGATATAAGTTGAAGTTAGTGAAATTTGAACGCACAACCTCGTTAATTAGAAACATAAGTTTTACTTGATTTGTATACACTGTGCTACGAATGTCTGAAAGCAATGCCAGTAGCAAGAAAGTGCTGTCGCTTCATAAGCGAGATTTCATTCATTCAAACCCAGTAACTTCAACTTATAACCAACAAATCAAAAATGAATTGGAGTGATTTATGCCCGATAACAGCAATAAAATTTAAATTTTAAGTTTAACATCAATTGACAATATCGGATCAAATGTTTGACAAATGTAAACTTTTGCACATTGCATTTGCTGTTATTTATTTAAGTCAGACATAAAATTTAAGTTGATGCAAACGAGCAATATTAATGATTGTTATCCATCATACAATTTTCTGTCATCTTATCAACATCAGATTCATAATGCGTATTTTCTAGGAAACAAAAAATGAATTGTGTAATATCCACACACATTAGTATTCTATCTCGTGATTGTACACTGGTTGTTGTTGCAAAGTCCACATCTGTTTGTGTTGTGGCTGTGGCGTTGTGGACGTTTGCGGTGTTGTTTTCTATACCGAGGCAGCAGGTACGGGTACTGGCTACGAGCTGGTTCTCCTTGGAAGCTCACGGAAGTCCCGGACACCCGGACTCGACGTAGACAACAACAGAACGCGGAGACTCAATATATCGTTGAGGAAATTATGATACAGAGGCCGCATAAGTCTATCTTTATTACTATCGCAACTTCAATCAACTGTCGTCATAAGATCTTTTATTTTTTTCTCATATTTTATATAAATTAATATTAATGATGTAAACAGCGACTTGATTTCAACCACGTTAACCAGATTTATAGACAACCAAAAATATGCTATTAAATGATTTCTCCTGAGAAATGACCTGTATCCTATGTTACATGTGAAATGAAATATGTAAAGTCGTACTACTTATACGCATATATTGTATTTTTGGGCGATTGCCTGTTCGAATGAATAAATAAATTAAATTATACTCGGGATCATATTTAAAATACTTTGGTGTATAGGTAAATGTTAAATTGAGAAGAATGTTGTTAAAAGAGTAGATGTTTGTTAGTTGAGATGGTTTGGGTATGTGAAACGTATGCCGAATGTAATACCGTGTCATTATAATAAATAAGGCAAGCAATAATAAATGGTAGATACAAATAATTGGGGAAAATGTCTTCCATTCTATAGGATGAGTTTTTTAAAACAATCAATCAGTTTTGCGGGCAACTAACAACTAAAGAGAAAAAATAAATACCGCCTTTAACTCAACGTATACGGCGCAATATTCTCAGTATAGAAGGATATATATTCGGTAATAATCGGTTTATTGAAGGTATGGGTAGTGAATGCACTCGTAGTTTTACTTGCCTGCTTATATTGTAAGAGAGGGTAAGATCAATAATTGTTCGTATACCAGGGAATGTATTTGAAAAACAGTGTGGTGTATATCTGAAAATACATTTGTATATTTCCGTTGCCTTTTAAGTTTTAATTTGCAAAAGTTCTAAATAAAAAATTATAAAATACAAATACAAGCACCGCGTGCCTTGCTCGCATAGGGAAAACGCCATTGATCGAATGAAACAGGTGTATGTTGGTGAAAATGTGGGTGAAAGAAAGCTTCCGAGTGGGAGGAATAAAGGGGGAGGTTAAAATAGGTAAAAATAAAGTAGAGTACCAGGAAAAAAATATATGACAAAGTTTAATTGCAGCTTGAATCTAATAAATAAATGTTTCTTAATGTTTGAAGGGTTCGTGCTATCTATGTACCTATTAAATAAATAAATCATCACGCCTTTTACCCATTACTGTTTGTGGCACTCTCCCGAAGCAGATCTCGGTAAATTATATATTTCTTTGCATGAAGTTCGGTTACCAGTCGTCAAATCACGGCTCTCAAAGATGTTAGTGGAGGGAGAGTCACAGGGCTAGATTTAGTTTGGTGAAAATTGTTTGTCGGCTGTGGAGATCGAACCAGAGCTTCTCAAAATCCACAGGCCGACTCGATACCACTGAGCCACCTACCCCATAAAATAATATGAAGATAATACGTAGTATTGTTGTAAAATGATTCAGTTGTATTACAGTAACAATTTTGTGGTATTGAGGCAAATGTTGTTTTGAAAAAAGTAGACCTAATTTAACAATCCGTTGTACTTTGTCCATCCTGTATTCTAGGGGAAGTACAAGTGATATTTCCAAAATATTATTAAATACTATCCAAACAAGCGGATGTTTACGTGCACGTAAAAATATTGTGGTGTGAATATCATCTATTTAGTATATCGCGCATACAAAGTTATAAGTAGTATGCATCATTCGTGTTTATTATCAATGTGCCCTGACGTATATGAAAATTATTTTGACATTTGCAAGAAAAATATTAGATTCATAGCAATAGAGACACCTGTCAAATTAACGTTACTATTATTGACGAAATAGTATCATACATATAGGAATCAAGTGGTATGACCCTCCGTGTGCTGGCATCGAATGGAGATTGCTTTTTATTCATGTATTACTTTTAAAATATAAGCGCCGGTAGAATGTTTTTCAGGAGGATGCATAAAAATCGGACAAAGATGAAAGTTAAATTTTACTACAAATGTTTATTTGTCTTTACAGCACGTAAATATTTAGCAAAATAAAATACTCACATTGACAAAAGAATATATCTGTTTTAGACAATCAAATGTCTGAATTAGACATTTTTCGTCTATTTTAAACATATTATTTTCCGTGCAAGCATTTTTAATCTTTGTATAGTAATAAGTAAAAATGATTATATAAGATTTAAATGTAAAGTTTAGATATTTTATACTTATTTGCTTACGGCAGTGGCACCCAGCGCGTGCACCAGAGCAGACGAATCAAATTTTTGTTTTAAAAGTAAAGAAGAGAACTTTACTGTACACATTGATTAACATTGACTGAGTTTAGTTTTTTAGTTAAAATCAAAAAAGACACCTTAATATATTAAAACAATTATTACATTAAAAAGTTACGCCCTTCATCATTTCTTTGTTTTATTTACTACTGATTTGATCTTTCTTATATAGTCTTAAGTTTGTAGTCTATTTAGACGTTTAGTCTAAAAGCCAGAAGAGTGTGCACCCCCTTACATCCTCTTCGCGGTGCCCATGCTTTAAAAGATATTTAATTTAAAGAAACAATTTAAAATATAATTTAGTACTTTTAAAAGCATACATATATAATATCGTCTTATATCCCATAAATGGGGTAGCACGAACCCCTGAAACATTCAAAAAACATCCACTAACAGATTCATCAAAATATCAAACCGCATCCAACATTCTCATACTGATACAATACTCCCTTCAGCCACACTAACGCTTCTTCCATACAAGCTCATTCATTCCTCACATCCGAAATCCACCATCACGCAACAAATCCTCAATCACAACCATCCATTCATTCTTGTACATCTGTTCATAAATCTTTACTTACGCCCACTTCTCTACCAACGAATTTATAAAGAAATGAAGGAAACAACGTCCTACGCTTGTTTGGAAGTAAATTCTACACAATTGTGGTTAAACAATCGATAGTAAGAAATTAAAATGAATCAGATAGATTATAAAGGAAGGAAGTGTTGCTCATCTTTTGATTTGAAAGTAAATTTCACACAAATGCAGTGAAATATTATATGTAAGAAGTAAACGAATCAAAAGATAAGAAAAGAAAGAAGCATCGATTAGTGTTTTTAAGAGAAATAGTAGTAGAATGATACTTTCTTCACGAAGGATACACTACGCTATCAGAAAGAATTGAAATAAGATTTATTGAATGTCAAAATGACACCAATATCAAATCATATTTTTACTTTTCGGTTGCGATGTATATGATTTTACTTTCCTTTCCTCGGAAAGATTTTACTCTCTTCCCTAGGGATGAAAAGTATCACATTTTTCTCGCAATTGAGAAAACACAATTTTATTGTCTAACAAGGTCGTAAAAAATATATATCTCCTTCTTCTGATGGCACTACAGCCCAAATCGGACCTGGGCCTACTTGACACACCGAGCCGCAGTTTTTACACTGCCGTACTGCCGGTTTTTCATAGTCGAATGCATATAAGTGACTAGCTTATAGCGCCCGAGTATGATAAATACATGTAACTGTATTTTATATTTTACGACAAATCACACATTGTCGACAGGCGGATTCGAACTGACGAACCTTGGTTCGGGTGACGTCACAGTGTGTTAAGAGATGTGCCTTAACACGATCGGCCACCGCGTTTTTTAAAATTCAAATGATAGTCCAATCAAAACTGTCAACATTTTGTTGTTTCCTACACTGCTAAGGTTATTCGTTATTATTGGTTGTATTTAACATATTTTGTAGATACATAGCAAAATTATAATATAATTTATATTTTTACCGGGTGCATGTCCTTGATTGTACTGAATCATATTGTACACTTGTAAATTTTCCTTAATATGTTAAACAAAGCATACAAACGTAAAACTTTCCTCTAATTGCAAACGGAATAAATTATAATTTTAGTTCCGCAATTTTCTTAATAGTGATTGATGTGGTAAACATGTAACTATCTATTTTGTTTACTAATTCCAAACAACGCGATTATATCTTTTCCGTGAAGTTTCATCGTAGAAATTTCTAGAACTATATCAACCGCAATGATAGATTATGCTAAACTACATATCGTATGTATGCATGCACGCAATCGGAATAAAAGCAGTGTAGTCATTTTTCCAAAAATAGCAAGGGAAATATCATATAAATATAGATAACTTGACACCACTTCCGCCAAAATATTTTTATAAATGATTTAATTCAATTTATTAATTGTATTTTATTTAAATAGTCTGACGTCTGCATTCTTTATCGAACAAGGCAAAATTGGTTATAAATATTACATTTATTTATTTTCATACATAATTTTTTATTAAACGAATTTAAATTGATTTTGATATTATTTACTGAAAAATATACGGTAAACGAGGAAACAATCAAGAAATGATTACACTGCAAATATGATTTGATTTATTTAAAAATTAATTTGAAATATTGAAGAAATATTATTTTTAAACTAAATGAATAAATCAGGCATAAATACCAATACAGAAACAGATAAAATAGCTAAACACGAAATTCACTTATATTTCTTTCATTTTGGTGTGGCTCAGTGGTATCGACTCGGCCTGTGGATCTGGAGAACCATGGTTCGATCCCCACAGCCGACAAACAATTTTCACCACATTAAATCTACCTCTGTGGCTCCCCTTCCACTAACATCTTTGGGGGCCGTGATTTGACGGCTGGTAACTACACTTCACGCGAAGAAATATATCACCTACCGATATCTGCTTCAGCAGAGTGCCACACTCAGTAATGGGTAAAAGACGTGATGATATATTTATTTTCGTAACACATGTTCAAGAAACACGTTCTTATTCCCTAATTTTAGAGAAAGAAACACTGCTTTTCTCCCCTAGGGAGAGAAACATTATGTTTTTTTCCCTAGGTAGGATGTTTCTCTCCCTAGAGACTACGATTATTAGCTGTTTGCGGTGTTTCCTAGGTAACTAGTTACACAACCCATATTTGACATTTGTCCCGATAAGACAGTAATTTTTGTGCACTTGTTACGAAAAGTATAATATGCATCACGGGAGGGCGCGATTATCCCTTGTGTGAACTTAGCAAACCTCGACTTCAGCTCGAGTCTTCGGCCCTCGCTTACGTCTCGGTTTCCCTCCCTTGATGAATAACATACTATTATTTCATTTATTTATATTACATGTTTTTTCCGTAATAATTTTGAAATACACAACAATATAAAATGAAATTACTGAACTGTTTTTACTGGAGTTATGTTAGACAAGAATGAATTTAGCTGAAAATAATGGGGGTTTAGTAAAAATACATTTTTTACGAAAAATAATGAGAATTTATAGTAAATTTGAATAATCTTCAATGGAGTATAAAGGTTTAATTCAAGGTTTAAAACAATGAAAAGAGTAAATCATTTCTAGTTATCATGTAGGTTAAAAGATATTATATATTACAAAAGATTGAAACAGCAACAATTTGCACTATCTTTGTCCTCTATATTATCATTTATTGTTCCGGATGTAAGGCCAAACTTTATAAATAAAAATATTTGTTGTTTAAGTTTTCTTGGCGAGGTCAATAGTTGTTTTGTATTTCGACAATGTTAAACTTTTCTGAATTTTATACAATTCCGCATTCTATTTTTTAGTTAAAGATTAATAGTTTTGTTTATGTTTATTAGTATGTATTATAAATTTAAATTCAGTAGTGAAATAATATCAATATCATAATATGCATAATTAAATTTTTTCGTATTTCTTGAAAAAATTAGTTACTTTCATTATTTAAATTTGAATAAAATGTGTATGATTAACTTTTTATAACCATATAATTGTAGTAACATTCATTTCCAATTCTGGGTTAGCCTGCTCGTTTATTACAGATCTTGATAAATACTAGTGACTTATAACTATTAAATTACAGAACTACTAAATGTGAATTATAAGCTATAGAAACGATTTTTAATGACAATCTTCAGTTTCAATTCGAATTGCAATAATATTGGCATTAAAGCTATTTACAAATTAAAATTAGGTTATTTATAAATTTAAAGTTATAGTTCATGTTTCAAAGGTTACATTATGTAGATTGTATTTTTGCCGTCTTTATACTATTACTATAAGTATTAGTTATTTTGAGAATTGGAAACAAAGTCAAAATTGAAATTAAATATTATATTAGCAGCTATAATGCGCGTTTGGAATTAAATCAGCAAATTACATTACAATTTCAAACATAATAGTATACTATGTAACAAGTTTTATAAACGTCTCTTTAGTTATAAGTGTATAAAAAACGAGTATATTAAGAGTTTACAAAAGAATAACATACTATATTTCTTTTACGATCACAAAGTAAGACAACAATGGTTGGAAGCACAAGCTCTGTTTTTGCCTGTTTTAAGAGCAGTGTTTTTGGGTGTTTTAGCTATCTCTAACATGTTAAAACCGTGCTCTTAGTATACCCAAAAACAGAGCTTGTGCTACCAGCCAATGTTTTTAAGTTTTATGAATTATTTAAAAAGTAAGGTTAAGTTACAATAACAGATGCCTGAAGCTAACTTCACCTCATGCTTAATATCTCAAGCCGTGACTAAAACATTCGAAGCCACGGTTTGTCAACATGTGATTAAGATGTTATTTAGCGTCATTGAAGCCAGTACGTTAAATGACATTTTAATAGCGGGAGTAGAAAAATAAATATATCACAATGCCTTTACCCATTATTGAGTGCGGCATTTTACCGTAAATCTCGGTAAATGATATATTTCGAGCCCGAAGAGCAGTTACCAGCCGTTAAATCACGGTCCCCAAATATACTACTTAAGAGAAAACAACAGGCGTAATTTTTATGTCGAGAAAAATTTGTTAGCTTCTGCAGGAATATATTTCGAGGTCTCAAATTCATAGGCTAACATGCTTCCATTGAGATATCTACCCCATTAACATAAATAAACATAATTAAATTTGTAGATAAATATGAATACATAAAATCTGATATTTAAATTATCAAATAAAAATATTTTTATTTTAATCTAACATATCACTATTGTAAATAAAAATAAATAAATATATCATCACGTCTTTTACCCATTATTTGGTGTGGCACTCTACCGAAGCAGATTTCGGTAAGTAATATATTTCTTCGCGTGAAGTGAATCACGGCCCTCAAAGATGTTAGTGGAGGGGGAGCCACAGGGGTAGATTTAAATTGGTGAAAATTGTTTGTCGGCTGTGGGGATCGAACCAGGGTTCTCAAGATCCACTACTGGAGCAGCAAAATTGTAAATGTGATTATACCAAGACTCCTATACATATATTTCAAATAGTCATATATTTATCTTAATATCGCTCTAGCAACTTAAATTAGAAATATAGGGCATGTTAAGATATACATGGCATATTAGTTTGACAATTAAAATAAAGACCTAGAATAGAACCCAGGATCAAAAATTATCCGAATATATTCAATTTTGTTTAACAAATATTTATGAATTAAAATTCTTATCCTTTTATGAATAACATTTCAATATCTTGTTATTTCCATTTGACATATTCAATTACACGATCCCCGTCCTTCAAATACGAGCCTTCGCCCTAAATATCTAAATATTTAATTAACACTATGTTATCCCAATTATCTAATATATATCTATTATGTAAACAATCCTTCCATGTATCTTATAAAATATTACTTCTAAATGTTCACATCATATATCAAATTTATACCACTCTTTTGTATAAGCTATGCTTTTCACAATAAATTCATTATTATTATTATTATTATTATTATTATGGGGTATCGAGTCGGCCTGTGGATCTTGAGAACCTTGGTTCGATCCCCACAGCCGACAAACAATTTTCACCAATTTAAAAAATCTACCCCTGTGGCACCTCCTCCACTAATATCTTTGGAGGCCGTGATTTGACGACTGGTAACCGCACTTCACGCGAAAAAATATATCACTTACCGAGATCTGCTTAGGCAGAGTGCCACGCCCAGTGATGGGTAAGAGGCGTGATGATATATTTATTTATTTTATTTATTATTATTATTATTCAATTTTGTTTAACAAATATTTATGAATTAAAATTCTTATCCTTTTATGAATAACAGTTCAATATCATGTTATTTCCATTTCTGCAAACAAAAATATTGAACTAGCTGTGCAAATATATAACAAACAACAATTTACAAATGTTGGAACTTTTGGCATTGAGTATACAGGCAGTGAATAAATTTGGAATGATAAAATGCGGGTTCCTTAACATCTGTTGCAGCGGTACGACCTTCACTAAATCGCCAAGTATGATTGCTGCAGGTGTCTACCAATGTTTTCATTCGAAATGCAGTAAACACTTTGCAATTTGGTTACAAACATACATACATAACATCACGCTATATCCCATTAAATGGGGTAGCACGAACCCGTCAACATTCTCATCCTGACACACGATACTCGCTTCGACCTCATTAACACTTCCTCCATACGAACTCTTTCCTTCCTCACAACCAAAATCCATCATCACGCAATAAACATTCATCCATTCGCTCCTGTACACCTGTTTCGTAAATCTTCACTTACGCCCACTTCTCTAACAACGAATCTATAAGAAATGAAGGCAGCATCGCCTGCGCTTGTTTAAAAATACATTTAACACAATTGTAGTTAGACACTGTATAGTAAAAACTGAAAATGAAGTAAAAAAGATGAGGAAGGAAGGGAGTATCTCCCTGCACTTGTTTTTGGAACTGAATTCCACACAATTGCAGTTGGACACTCTATAGTAAAAACAGAAAATGAATCAAAAAGATAAGAAAGAAAGGCAGCATCTAATAACTAATAGGCTACAGAAAATGTCGAGACTTCTAATTTCATTTTGTGAAAACTTGAGATTTTTTTATCAGGAATTGTATTTCTGGATTTAAGTTTGACACAGTTTTCTAATTAATCTATTTGAGTGAATGATAACAAATTTGAAGTGTTTTTTTTAATAATAATATATAATTGGAGATTATGACAAATACAATTCAGCCACGTTTTATTAAATTTTAATTAATCATTCTTATTTATATGCTAAAGCAATGCATTGTAAGTATGTTGTTTAATAATACTATAAAATTTATTTTATTTATTTAGCATAGTTTTCAAAATTTAGTTTATTATTAGATTAGAAATATAAACTTTCACACGAGCATATAAATAACAATTTGTTTCAATTTTCCCATAGAATAATTACATGTTTTTCCAAATTTACCCCAGTTTTTAATTAGTATCTTAATTGATTACATACATTTTGTTATTTTATAAACTAACCAGCTATCAAATATCCTTTCTTATAAACCTATTCACATGAAATATTTTTTATACAAACCGAATATAACAAATGATGAGTGTCAGTTCAGCGGGATCAAATCAGTGGCGCACAAAGAGGGTAAAAATTAACAAAGATTTTTAGAAAATCGAAATGATTTAAGTTATAGAAAAAACTAGAGTTTGGCATAAGACAAAAATATTTTTAATTTGTATGAACTATAGTAAGATTTTCTACAGGGTACTGCGGATTAATTGTAGTAATATTTAATTAGTTACCGTCGTCGTATTTTGGGGCAAAGTAAATAACTTACAGTAACGGTATTTATGTCACGTAGGCCAAATTGGTGGTAATAAAATAAATATATCATCACGCCTTTTACCCATTACTAGGTGTGGCACTCTGCCGAAGCAGATCTCGATATGTGATATATTTCTTCGCGTGAAATGCGATTACCAGCCGTCAAATCACGGTTCCCAAAGACGTTAGTGGAGGGGGAGCCACAGGGGTAAATTTAATTTGGTAAAAATTGTTTGTCGGCTGTGGGGATCGAACCAGGGTTTTCAAGATCCACAGGCCGACTCGCTACTACTGAGTCACCTACCCCATAAAATTCGTGGTTCGTCAATTTAATCAATTTATATTAAAAGTAAAAGGTGTTTTTTTTTAAATTCGCAAAAATTAGGGTTTTTATTTTCTAGCGAACATTTTTAGTGTCATTGGTTTAATAGTACAGCTGGAGCAGTAAATAAAATATATAGGTTGAGTGAATGCAGAATATGATCCTCAAGTATGATTACTGCAGGTGTCTATGTCTACCAATATTTT
The DNA here is from genome assembly GCA_947425015.1 of Pterostichus niger. Lineage (NCBI taxonomy): Eukaryota > Metazoa > Arthropoda > Insecta > Coleoptera > Carabidae > Pterostichus > Pterostichus niger. Next base: position 27,135,972 of record OX380344.1, on the reverse strand, counting down.
AATTTAAAATGCAGTTAAATACTTTGTAGTTTGGTTACAAATATGGAATCTAATCGGCTATAAAAAATGTCATGAATTTTAATTTTATTTTGGAAACATTTGAGATTTTTTTAGCTGAAACATGAAATGAAATATGTAGACTTTAGTTAATTGCAAAATATGATTCTCTACATTTTTTTCTTAACATAAATTAATTTTCAAATTATCGTTACCTTTATTCATTTATTTATTTTTATAAAATTAATAGCAATAGCTATATTTTTAATAAAATATAATTTTAGAAAAATATTTCCATACCTATTTAATTCTATAAATTTGTTTTGAAAAATCTAAATAATTATATACCATATTTGTTTTTCTTTAGATTAGCGTTAACCTCGGACATAAATTTAAGTCATAAACTTTTAAATCAGAATGTAAATCAAATTTGTTGTACAAGATTTATTGCAGTACTACATGTTACATTCTAGAAGTTTCATATCAAGTTTCTATTTTTGGTAAGTAAAAATACGTCGAGAAGGCCTGATAAGAGTTCAGGCCGCTGATAACGATGTTTAAGATCAACAACCTATGTCCCGCATTTTATTTCTCCCATTTCGCTTTTCGTATCGCTGTATCTGTTTACCCCGAGGTCTACAAGTCGAAGATGTGTGTTTGTTTAAGATTCGAACAGTTGCGTAACTTATAGATTTCAGAGGAAGCGATAAAAGCCCATATTGAAGCAGACATTTCAAAGATTTTACTATCTTTTTCATTTTAATTTATTTGTAATATTCACTAATATCTTTGGGGGCCGTGATGTGACGGCTGGTAACCGCTTTTCACGCGAAAAATATATCACTTACCGAGATCTGCTTAGGCAGAGTGCCACGCCCAGTAATGGGTAAAAGGCGTGATGATATATTTATTTTTCTCATCCATAATTAAATAATAATAAATAAATAACAACAAAGACAAAATTAATTGTCATCCAACACTTGGTGAAACAAGGTTTAATAAAAAATATAAAGTAAACACTTGGCTATGTTTCACAAAATTCAGCCTCCAAGTCACCTTATGAGGGCATCGTCAGAGGCTATGGTTACTAACTGTGCTGGCCAGCCTCTGACGATGCCCTCATAAGGTGACTTGGAGGCTGAATTTTGTGAAACATAGCCAAGTGTTTACTTTATATTTTTTATTAATAAATAAATATATATCATCAAAAATTTTACCCATTATTGGGCATACAGTTATGCCGTAGCGGATCTTGGTATTTTCTGCACATGAATTGCGGTTATCAGCCGTCAAATCGCAATCCCAAAGACTGGAGAACCTCTAGGTTATGAATGAATTATTTAATATGATGAAAATCAGTTGTTTGCTACTGGAATTGAACTCGGGTTCCCATTTTCACAGGCCATAATATTATATATTTTAGGATCAGCAGCATTGAAAGATCTTTAAAATTTAAAACAAAAACGTCCAAATTCATAAAACAATATAATTGTATTTGAAGTTCCTATTGTACAGAATAAGAAATAAATAAATAAACAATTTATATAGATGTTAAGGAAGTATAACAGATTCTTTTGTTTATTATTTTAGTACTTATTTATTTGTTTATTATTGTGTAGTATATCGAGAGAGAAATCTATTGTCCTTTATACATATTTACAAGTTGCTACTTTTGTTTTCTTTCATTACTTAACAAAATAGACATCCGATTTTATATCTTCATTTTGCAATAATTTGTCACATCTTTCTCAATTTTTATTATGTATCTAACTAAACACGATATCTAAATATTTAAAACATTAGAAATCAAAGCATTCTATTTACATGTTGAGTTAATAACAAATAACGAAATTTTAGTTACATAATATTTGGCTAAATATCCCTTTCATACTAAGAAACTGTTATGATTATTATGCTCTAATTTTTATAATAATTAAATGATAGTTTAACATTTATCTAAATAATCATATTTTAATGACAATCTTCCAAGAATATATGAATATTATTAACAACAAATTAACATAATTTATATTTTTAGAAAACAATGATTATTATGAATACCTAATTAACTTCAACGGAAAATTCTAAATCTTTGTTTTTATCATATAACGATTAAACATATTTCCGTAAACTGTTTATCACAAACTAAGTTAATTAAAATGAAACACTTAAAATTTTGATTAAATAATATAATTTAACCCGATATTTTAAGGTTAATCCTAATCACTTTGTGAAAATCAAAAGAAAATTCAAATTAATGGAATATGTGGCTTAGTAGTATCGAGTCAAATCGTGTATTTGAAAACCCGGGTTCGACAATCAATTTTCACCACGTTAAAACTACCCTTTGGCTCTTCCTCCACTAACATCTTTACTGGACGTGATTTGACGGCTGGGAACCATACTTCACGCGAAGAAATATATCACTTACCAAAAACTGCTACTGCAGAGTAATGGACAAAAGGCGTGATGATAGATTTATTTAATTAACTCAAATTAAAGGAGTTTAATTTTCTTTCTTTTCTTTACAATTAATGTGACCACTGTTTTCGGTTTCAACCCATTATCTCCGGTTCTAAGCACAAATCTCCGAGTTCCGGTTTTGTATGGAAAATCATTGAATTGAATAATAATATTTAAAATCATTGCTCTGAAAACTGTGCTAAATAATAAAGTTTAAATCATCAAAATTTTCTTTCACAACTGCCTTTTATCTCTATCATGAGAGAAGCACATTTTTATTTTATTTTTGCTTACAATAATTATTTATTTTTATAATAAAAAAAATTATTACTTAACGTTAATAGTTTCCATTTATTCAGAATATTAAAAACTATATATATATTTTCATTTAAAATAATAATAATGATAAAAAATAATGCATCACTCTTTTATCATAATCTCCGGGTTAGTATTTCCCAAAAGTTGGTAACCGCGAATGTAATTAAATCAAAATTCAAGATTAGCAATTTTTAGAATTGGGCTGTAAATATCCTTTTCTTTAACGTGAGGAAAGCAAAACGGCTCCGTTTCTTTCGTTGTTTATGCATGAAATATTATTGTTTATATTAAATTAAAACAATAAAAAGAGTGTAATTCATTGTTCATACGCAATTAATATTTCTTTTCGTAAATACAGGGAAGTAAAACAACACAGACACATCTTTTTACATATCAATAATCTAAATAAAACTTTATACTCTTATTTGTATCAACGAAAAAGAAGTTAATTTCATTGTCACATGTCTCGCGTCTCGGCATCGCGCATCAGCGGAATTTTCCATGTGAACGAGCGGTGATCAACAACACAGTGGCGTCCCCCTCCCACCGCCCAGTTCGCTGTTGCCCCCTGCCCTCACTCCCTCCTCTAGCACGACATTGACACCCGCGATAAGAATATGATAATGTGCAGTGTATACTGAAATAACTATACTGTTTTGTATTATTTACTAAGCGAGCACGGGGACACGTAATTTTGTTAGAATATTAGATTTTTTTCAGAATTTGTTGGTTTGGTTGGATGGTAGTGGCAATATTTAAATGTAACTAATGTCTATAGTTTTTCATTTGTCTGGTATGTTTTTATATTTATGTTGTTTGTTTGACGGTAGATTGATTAATTAGTAGATGACTATCTTCATTTTTCGATTTCAAATGTTCTTCAATTATTTTAGAGAAAAATACTTGTAATAAAGTAATTTTTAATTTGATGTATGTATGTATAAAATAATTTGTGAATTGACATTGAAAAATAAAGTTAGTAAACTATGAATTAATCACCTTTAGTCATGTCTAAATTACATATTTAAGGAAAAACTAAATACAATTTAGACCGATACTTCTCAAACTTTATTGGATCATCGTTCCCTTTTGGTTGTAGTTTTTAGTAATCAAACTTCCTGCTCCGCTTATGTAGCGTTTTAATTCACCAATCAGGAATTTCAATTATTAATTTCATGAAATGGAACGCTAATTATATCGTTATTCGTACTTTTCAAATAAATGATAACCTAAACGAAGAAATCTAAAGTTTTTAGGAATCCTAAAATAATTTTAATAATATCACGAATCGGAACAATTCCTCCGGTACAAGCTAAGCCCATCACTAATATAAACGGAAGCCAAATAGTAAAGGTTTACACTAAAAGTATAAATGCGGCCCTGCATGCAGTTGTGTGTGTTGTGTATGTATGCATTATACATATATTAAAAAAACCTGTTGTACATTGGCAATAAAATAATATTACATAAATAATAATTACATAAATTAAGTCATAAAAATAGTTAATATGTTATAGTTATTAATTAATAAGTCATGATATTAATAAAAAATATTTAATAATATTTTAATAGCGGACATCTCTTTGCCGCATATTGTTATGCCTAGCGCCCCTCTGTCGCAATATCGCCCACTTTGAGAAGCACTAGTTTACACGTTTCAATTTTAGTAGATTTAAATAATTTTTTATTTGTAGTGAATATACTTTGTTTAAAAGTACATTTAAAATTTAAGGAAAAAATGGCAACAAATTTTAAATATTTTCAAAACAATTTGAATGTTTTACCTCGTATATTTTCCGCTGTCAGAAATTTCTAAATTATTTAAAATAAAAAGATACTGTAATAAATATATATAAAATTAAAAAATTCAGTAAAGTTTCACTAGAGCAAACATACGATGCTAAATAATCAAGTTTCTAAAAAAATCTCTTTAGTACACATTTAGCAGTAACATACAAGCAATTAAAAATTTGTTGATTAATAATGTGTATAAATTAATAGGTTGGTAATTAAGTCAGAACAACAATTTGTCAATTTAAAATCAGTTTCTTTAATGAATGTTGTACTCGTAACCTTGTAGGAAATATTTAAGTAACAATGATTATCATAAATGAGATTAATCTTTATCCAAAATTTGTAAATACATCATGTTTTTTAAATTATATCTTTTGTAACAGGATGCAAGCTTTTTCAAATTCTAAGAAGTTATGAATGTATTCAAAATTGTCGTCCATATGCTGCAAGCAGAATGATTAATATTTTTTTGTTTACTTGGTATATTCATACATGTTAATAGCATATCGTGAAAATTACAGCATGTTTTTATTTACTTATTTCAATAATATTTAGATTCAACTAGAATATTTATACAGTATTTATAATCATCACATCATCACATCCTATTTTTTTTCTATTTATTTTCCTTGAATGAGAATTATAACTAAAAAAGAAATTACTAACATACCACAAATTATAAACAAAACAATATCGGTCTGCTTTTGACGCTACCTACTAAATAATGTTTGAAATATAGAATTGTTTTAATTAAATAATTAAGTTAAACGTCCTAAGTCGAAATATTATAAAAATAATCGTGTATTTAAACACAAATAAAAACATTTTGAATGTCACTGGCCCGAGTGTCGTCATGTCACCACACAACAGAGTATAAACTTTGGCGCTCGATCAACGATCAAGTTGCCTTTGGACGTGTCGTGTCGAAAATAAAACAATCGCAACGCGGCGTATTTGTCACCAACAACCAGAAACACTTGACAGCCACAGTGACGACGAAACAAAGCGAAAGCGATTGTCAACTGTTGAGGTGCGATCGGCGTTTGGTTCTAATGACGTTGCTATGTAGCATAGTCGTGGTTACTCGCTGAAACCGCAATCGAATTGTGGAGAAAGTGATTTGACGGTTTTTTGGACAATTTTATTGTTTGTTATATAAATTTACAATAGATTTTTGGTAGAAATTTTAAATTTTATTGTTAATAACAGGTTATGAAATTTTGTTGCTACATTTTTGTTATAGGAAACATTTATTTATTCAATTTGAAGATCTTTAATTTAATTTAATTTAATCCGTCAGTACGATGGTGTAGATAGCGTACGGAATTCGAAGCTGGAGATCCCGAGTTCGAATCGCACTCAAGTTAAAAGTTATATAAACTACTACACTGCGGCTCGGTGAATGCGGACCCTGTACTGTAATTGTTGTACAGCGTAACATAAATAAATAAATAAAGAGTGCCTTAAGAAACGAGTACCACATACATGGAAAATAAATACTATTACTTCCCTGATTAGGTACTTTTAATTTTAGAAACAGGATGCAGTTTGAAATAATCTTAAATCAGTTTATATATTTCATTGAAATTGTTTTATTACTGTAAAAATGAAGTGATCAAAAAGATATATTATTTATAAATAAATATATCATCACGCCTTTTACCCATTACTGGCAGTGGCAGATCTTGGTAACTGATATATTTCTCCGCGTAAAGTGCGGTTATCAGCCGTCAAATCACGGTCCCCAAAGATGTTAGTGGAGGGGGAGCCACAGGAGTAGATTTAATTTGGTGAAAATTGTTTGTCAGTTGTGAGGATCGAACCAAGGTTCTCAAAATCCACAGGCCGACTCGATACCACTGAGCCACCTACCCTATAAATTATTATTTATGAATCTGAAATATGTACATTCAAAAAATATGCAATGTTTTAATTATTAAATATTTTAAATCCAAATGCAGCAGAAGCTAAATAAGTAAAATGAAACTTATTTTAATTTAATGTTGTAGAAATTAATTATCTTCATCTATAAAAGATAAATCTCTAAAATAATCGGAGAAGCAACAGAAGTAGAGAATCTAAATAAAATATATCATCACGCATTTTACCCATTATTTGGAGTGGCACTCTGCCATAGCATTTGAAAATTTTTACATATCTATTTTTATTAATTTATTTACAAAATATTTGACATTTTCATCAAAAATTTATTTATCTGCCATCCTTCATTACTAATCTTGAAATAAATAATGTTATATATTGTATAATTTATTCACAATATGTTATTATTATTATTATATTATACATAGTGTCCTGCAGAAGGAATGATTAAATTTCGAAAAATCTGTTTTATATTTATTTTAATTTTAATATACATTGTTTAATTTATCTTGTGGAAAAACACACTTGCAAAAATATCAAGGCATGTGAACTTATAATTCTGTTTTTCAATCTGCTTATGTAAGTAACCCCATAAAAATTGTCGCTAAATTTTACATTCATAAAAATTCTATTAGAATGTATTATAATAAGTCCTTGAATTTAAAATTCATGAATATAATTCACAAATTGAAGAAAAAAAACTCTCGCGAGTTGAATTTAAACACAAAAACTCTTCGTTTTACAAAGTCAATATAGACTCGGTAACTAGTGAGATATCCTGGTATGATATTTTTAACAAGTTTATATATAATCATTAGTTCAAATAATGTTTCAGAAAAACAACTTGAAGAGACTATTTACTTGATAAAAAATACTTTAAATTAAATACGTTTTACTATATTTACTAGAGATAATATATGATGAACTATGTCAGATAAGAATATAAATATACTCTTTCTATGAACAATTACTCTGTATCACAAAATGTCGTAGATTATAGTTTTGAACAATGAACGTAGATACAAATTCTATTTAAGGTGAAACATGCACTTAATTGGATCTGAAGTTGGCATCTAAACACTTATCTATTTGATATAAGATATTATTGTTATTATACATTATACCTATACATATTATTTAAATTAAATACTTTAGTATTGTTATCAATTTAAAAACATTTAATTTATTTACAAATAAATAAATAAAATATATCATCATGCCTTTTGCTCATTACTGGGTGTGGCACTCTGTTGTACCAGCCGTCAAATGACGGTCCCAAAGATGTTAGTGGAAGAGGAGCCACAAGGATAGATTTAATTTGGTGAAAATTATTTGCAAATAATACTGGAAATTAAATTCTCAAGTTTTTTAAAAACAGTTGCCCAAGAAGGTAATATAAATTTATTATATATTTATAAATGTAGTAAATTTGTATTACATTTGAGTTCGACAATTTTAAATAACATATTTTTTATAAATACCTTATTAGAAAATTATTAAAATATAAAATAAATTATGTTGCTACATTAGTTTAGCTATAATTATGGTAAATCTAGATAAATAATATTTTTTGCACGTGAAATGCGTTTATCAGCTGTCAAATTACAATTCCAGAATTAAAAAAAATGGTGAGTAATTTCAATAACAAGATTAATATCATTGTAAGATTTGAACTTTTATTCTTATATCGTTTTTGCAAACTTCAACTATGTGCAACTAATTTTGGGGATAATTTTACACTTCTTTATTAAAAATTAATGGTATTTAGTTTTATAACATAACATACGTACTTATGAATTTTAATTCTAATCCAGGTACAATAAATCTGACGATAAATTAATTTTCCAATATTTACTAAATCTGACAGTATTGCCATCTTGAAATTTTATTATTTTATATTAAATAACAATTTGAAAATAAAAGTAAATTATTGCTTATATAGGAAAAATAATATCAAAACACCTGTTGCAATGACCAATTGTAACACTTGTTTTTCAATATACTATTCTTTAAAATATGTATCAGCTATTTTGCGCCCTTATAAAAATGTTCATGCACGCCTTTCAAAACACCAGACAAATGAAGTAAGCTTAGTGCTTAACCTAGACTTTTGGTCTCATACTATAATTATACTATAATTGTTTACATGTTTATACTATCCACGGTTTATCTATTTTCAACTATTTACTTGTAGATCAGAATAGAATGACACAAGATTTTATTTTTTCACCCCTCGACAAATCAAGAACTACGACGCATTTTACCCGTTATGTAATTGGTTGAGATTTCGACCAATCCGAGGAGAGCGTCTCGACGCCTGGCCCAGTTCTAGCGTTGAAATGGCGACGCTGAAAATAATTTCTATATAATTAGATATTTTATTCCACACTAAGAAATGCGATTCTTTTCTAAATTATTTTGGATAAAGTTACTTAATTATAATTTTAAGACTTAATTATATACTTTTTCTTATTTTAATAAATTGGAGACGTTTGGACATGCGAAAAACTAATTATTACTAGAGAGCTATATTAGTTAATTAATGGGGTTGGTGGCCTAGTGGTATCGAGTCGGCCTGTGGATCTTGAGAACCCTGGTTCGATCCCCACAGTCGACAAACAATTTTCACCAATTAAAATCTACCCCTGTGTCTCCCCCTCCACTAATATCTTTGAGGACCGTGATTTGACGGCTGATAACCGCACTTTACGCGAAAAAATATATCACTTACCGAGATCTTCTTAGGCAGAGTGCCACGCCCAGTAATGGGTAAAGGGCGTGATGATATATTTATTTATTTATTTAGCTATATTACTTAAATTTAACTAACTTTATAGTTAAATATTATTTAAAGAGATTAGTTCGGCTGATGCTGGCATTTGAACCCGGGGAATTTTCGGCCAAGCGTCTTATTAACTAGATTACGCAGACCTCGGATTGTCATATTGAAGTCACTTGAAGTTTATTCTTAATTTGTTGTTACATCAGAGACAGCCTCGATCCAATGACTCCTCATAAATTGAAAACGTGACATAGGGGTCGTCTGCGGTGACACTATTATTAAATCGGTTGACTACTAGTCGTCCAAGTATTAAAAAAAACAGTATTTAGTTTTTATACTAACATTAACTTTAAACTTAAGATTTTTGAGTCGAGTCGGCCTGTGGATCTTGAGAATCCTGGTTCGACCCCCACAGCCGACAAACAATTTTCACCAATTTAAATCTAACCCTGTAGCTCCCTCTTCACTAATACCTTTGAAGGCCATGATTTGACGGCTGGTAACCGCATTTCACGCAAAAAATATATCACTTACCGAGATCTGCTTAGGCAGAGTGCTATACCCAGAAATGGGTAAAAGGCGTGATGATATATTTATTTTTATTTCATATTTTATTTTTGAAACAAAAAAAATATTGTCCTTAAGCTTAAACTATCCTATAACTGGATCTAATGTCTGTTTTTGACCCTAATTATTTTCTTTGATAAAAAGTATAAAATAAACACTTGGCTCTTATTAAAGCTCATCAGTATGGTATAACCTGTTTCACAGAACTTCTCATGTCATCTTACCAGTTTGTTTGAGATCTTATTCTCTGCTGGCACAGTTCTTCGTCACCAGCTTCTTCATGTGAACTTTGTTCTAGGTGAAGAAGTGAGTTATACCATACTGATGAGCGAAATGCGTCTATGGTTACTAACTGTGCTGGCCAGCCTCTGACGATGCCCTCATAAGGTGACTTGGAGGCTGAATTTTGTGAAACTGAGCCAAGTGTTTATTTTATACTTTTTATTAAACCTAGTTTCATCAAGTGTTGGATGACAATTAATTTTGTCTTTGTTGTTATTTTTCTTTGTTTAAAGTTTACATATATTTGAGAAGTTTTAGCTCAAATATAATACAAATTTATATCCCAATAACTCATAAGATTTATTGTTATTTTAATAGAAAAAAAGAGTTCATGTTTCACACAAATAGTGCATGCCGCGAACCGCAGACATACTTGGTTTCGCCCATGTACACTCACCTACAGAAGTAAAGAGTAAAATCATCTAGCTTGCTTGCAGTTCACACTTACACGTATATCTTAGATGATTTGAGTTGACTATATAATCAACTTAAAGACAATATTAACAATTGAAATTGTATTAGTTGAAAGGAGCCAATTCCTCAGTCAGCAGAATTTTTCTCCATAAAATAATTAAATTCTTCAGTTCATAAGTATTACTTTTATCTATTATTTTATTTCCTTCATATTGTCAATAGAATATAAGTATATAAGTAAATATGATATTTTCAATATTATATTCATAAAATAGTATCTAAATAATTTTTTGTAACTTTTATCTATAGAGTAAATGTAATCAAACAAAATAATTATACTTGTGATTAATTTCATTTTAAAATATAAATCGTGTATTAAATATCGCCTATTCTAGTTGTAAATACAGGTATTTTAATCCATACAAAAATAAAATATATTATATTTACATAAAGAATTGAAAAATCGTTAGAATAAAATGAATCATATTCAGCTGAATCAGCTTCTACATTCATGTTTTGAAAAAGATTTATCATAAAAGACCTGATGAATAGCTGATGAGTAATAAATATGATTGTTTATGCTATTCAAACTCTTCTCGGATATTTATTCATATTTTTTTTTATTGCTTCGAAGATATATTACTATTTACAAGCGATATTTATGCCAAAACAAATGGTAAGGATTAAAAAATATATATTTTTCTACGATTGCTATGAAAAGTTGACAATTACGCACTCATTGGAACAATCGAAAAATATCTTTTTTGCGCGTAAGAGGAACAAAGGCACTTTGCGCTCGTGATACATACATCATTTTTTCTACGATTGCATCTTCAAATTATTAAAAAACGTGTATGTACTGAAAATAAATTCGTTCTGTCAACTGTCAATATGACAAGTTTCTGTTTTGTTTGTATCCCGGGTAACTATTGAAATAAGCGCGCATTTAACATCTTTTCGCGCGTTGCCATTAGAGACGCGCAAAAAAGATATTTTTCGATTGTTCCACAGAAAACATCAACTTTACGATGACAAATGAGAGCGTAATTGTCAACTTTTCATAGCAATCGTAGAAAAATAACTATTTGTGATTAATTTAAAACAAATTTAATCTTGTTTTTAAGATTTTTTTTATTTATCTGTATATAAACATTGATTATTAATAAATTCTTGCAAAAAATGGTTGTAAAATAACTAATTTAATCGTAAATTAATTTGGTTGTAAATTTTGTTTGTGGCCTAGAGGCACGGGTAAACTTATTTTAAAAATCTCAAAAAATTAATTTATTACTTTTTTATGATTTTAAACCAGATTTCGGGTGGAGACCGACAAAATTCGAACTTACCCAAAATAAGGGCCACCCTAATATACTTATATGATATCTTCCTTCTGTTTTTCATTGCATATTATTATAAATTCTGTTACATCAACTGACAAAAACTAAATTTAAAATATATGCAGACATATCCACCTGTGTATGTATTTTTTCACCCTTCTTTGTAACAAAGTTCTTGATTAGGGGACCACAAATGCAAATTCAAATTTACTAACATTCAGATGTCAAGATGCATGATGTGCGGTTACCTGTTTATTTTGGAAGAATATGTGCACACATTTGCACCTGTGAGTCACCCTCCTTGTTAACAAATCCCATTGTTAAAATGCAAGGGTGCGGTACAGGTGAAAAGGTAGCTTCATTTTTAAACCCCCTTTTAAGAATCTAAAAGCAGTCAACCATGTTATCGTCTAAAGGACGTCAAAGTATTTTACTTACAAACAAATATAGATATAGAATAGTTATGTATTTGTGTAACTAATGCAGAAAGTAGCAATTTGTTTACTTCAATAGAGCGGCAAAAGCACTTTGTTTATTTGATGTATTCAAGGAAGATGTAAATTTATGTTATTCTGCACAACAGTAACTTAATCTTGATTACACTTCAGGATCCGGACTCACTGAGCCGCAATTTAAAAGTTCATATATTTTTAGTTTGAATGGGATTTGAACTCGGGATTTTCAGATTCGAATATGGTTACGCTAACCACACTGTGTCTGAAAAAAAGACAATCTTATTTAAATTTCTAATTTATTACTAAAAAAATATAGTTTCTAAAAGAGTCATGGAAAAAATAGATTTGTATTTTGTGAATATATATACAGGGTGTATCTGTACTTCTGGAAAAAAAATGAAAAGGTATATACTATAAGATCATGGAACAAAAAGACTTTTTTTTAAATGCAGCAATTACCATGTTCGAGTAACAAAGAATCACTTTACGCTCTTAATACACAAATATCTATTTAATAGATATATTGCGAGTATTCTAACTTGCCCAAAGTAATTATGTAGGGATTAATTAAATTTTAATATTAATTAAGAAAATTTTATGAAACATTGATATAAAAAAATAAGTATCTTTCTCGTTGTTAGCGTATCATTTTTGGTATTGCTTTTCAAATGTTCTCGTTTTAAAGTACCTAATATGCTGTAAACTATATAGTATTATAATATTTCTAAATGTTTTGTAAAAAATATATAATAAGCTTATATCATCTGAATAATACCTATAAAAGCATAAAAATTTATCAATGTCACATCAAATAAAAATGATATCCGTCCGATGCGATATTGTTCATAACCTGGAAACAGAAACAAACAACCAGATTCATGTTAACAGCTATCAGGTAATGTGAAAGTCAAGTATTACTTCCTCATGTTCCAAGGGCGCGAACCAGAGTTATTAGCGGTCAGACAACTCACTAAATATCACTTGATATATTAAAGCCTCTCCCATTTTATAAACAAAAATACTTGTTGCTGATGTGTTTACAGTTAAATCGTGATTTCAGCATTCGAATATCGAGGTAACTCTTTTATGAATGAACTGGGAGATTGCCAAAGAAAGTTTGTACTTGAATAATCAAAAACAAGTTAATCAGACCTTCGTAACATTTTTACGGGAAGTTGAAGTCCTCTTTCGCTTCTTAAGTGAGAGCTTGCGGTTTCAAACTTCGCTGACTTCAACAATATAACTAGTAGTTATATTGTATTTTTTTGTAGTTATTGACTACCAAAAAAATGTAAATGTGTTCGAAGGGTTCGGATTTCACTGTCCATAATCAGTAGGTTCTATGAATTATTACACATTAAGTAGCTTAGTAGTTTAGGTGATAGATCGTGATTCCAGGAATCTTGTATATGAGAAAAAATATGCTGTTCATAAAAATTATAGTTGTGGCTCACTTTTCCCCAACATCCATCATTAATACCTTAAGTTTATGGTAATATAGGTGTACCAGAAAATAGGTTCGCCCCTTTAAAGCAATAACAGATTTAGAAACTACATCAAAAAACGCACCAAACTTTATAAAAAATGAAAATATTCCATTTCTAACAAAATAAATAATATATCATCACGCCTTTTATCCATTACTTTTGCCGTAAGCAGATCTCGGTAAGTGGTATATTTCTTCGCGTGAAGTGCGGTTACAAACCGTCAAACCACGGCCCCCAAAGATGTTAGTGGAGGTAAAGCCACAGGGATAGATTTAAATTGGTGAAACTTGTTTGTTGGTTGTGGGGATCGAACCAGGGTTCTCAAGATCCACAGACCGACTCGATACCACTGAGTCACCTACCCCATATATTCCATTTCTGGTGAACAGAAAGTGAGCCCTAGCCCAACTTTCTTACTTGAAATGGAACATCTAACATATTTTTCAAAATGTGAATTCTATATGACATTCCGAATTCAACCATGTATAATAAGTGTATTTGTCATTATAAAAACAGGCGCGGTATTTATCACACTCGGGCGCTATAAGCTAGTCACTTATATGTCTTAAATAATATAGCATTTTACTGCGAAAACCGGCAGTACGGCAGTGTAAAAACTGCTGCTCGGTGTGTCCGGTAGGCCCAGGCCCGATTTGGGCTGTAGCGCCACAGATGATGATGATGATTTGTTATTATAAATTAGCGTAAAAAGACTCTTTTTACTTCCTTGTACGAAGTAAAGGAAGTATTGTAATCGCGAAAATGTTCGGTTCTCAGATTTCAACGGAAATAGGTATTTTGGCCCTACCTGAATCCATTTTGACTAATTTCGTCATGCCGTCTGTACGTACGTATCTCATAACTCAAAAATGGTAAGTCGTAGAAAATTGAAACTTTATATTTAAGACTGTTATAACATCTAGTTGTGCACCTCCCTTTTTGGTCATTATACAACTACCGGAAGTGGTACTTTACTTGAAGCCTATAATAGATTTTCATAAAAAACTATATTCAAATATAATTTAAAACTTTCCAAATTTGGTATATAAGACTACTATATCAATGGAAATAACATAATAGATTTTGGTTAAAATAGACTAACCGGAAGTGGCACATTACATGAAGCTGCTAACAGTTTTCCTTGAAAAAAATGCTGCAAATAAAAGTTTTAGAGAATTAAATTCTGCGTCTAGCACATTAAGAATTTTTAAATTAGCTTTTTGCATAAACGAGATATCTAAATTTAAATATTATATATTTTTTTATTTTTAAAAGAAATTAAGTTTGCTATGGATTAGAACAAAAAATAAAAGATTTAATGTCAAATATGTGCAATTAAAAAAATATCTATAGTTTAATATTTAGAGGTATTTCGACTACTTGGGCCACTAATACCCCAGTACAATAGTTACACAATATGTAAATAATTGTAACTAATATTTGGCAGTCAACGTGTTAAATAACTTTTAAATGTAGTGATCCCTCCACTAAATCTGTTTTTATTGGTATTAGACTCTGATAGACCAACTGACGCAAATGAGAAAGGGTTTCATGTTACTTCATTTTGGGAAAAACAAACATCATCCTACTCCAGCTTATAAAACAAAATAATTCTATATCTACGGACTATCATTCTGTCTGTCTACGTCAATCCACAATCGTTAATCGTTCTCTCTTCCCGTCAGTCATGTGACCTGACCCTGCGATAAACGAACGCACCGTCACTTGTGATAACCCTTCACCTCCACGTGACCTTTGAACCCTGGTCTGACGATACCGTACCCCGGATAAATACACTGGATAGCATTAGTGCATCGAGATTAAAATGATGGATCAGTGATTTTCAAATCAGTTTATTGAGAAAATTTTCATATTTTTTTTAGTTGTTTTGGGTTTGTGGCTATTATTAGGCTGTTGTGACAGATTTGATTAAATTAATTGGATTTTGGTACTTGGAATTAGTAAGTGTTTTTATCATTTCGTAAATGAAAAATTAGTGATAAGAATGGTTTATTGAAATTTGACATATTTTCTAGTTTTTACTGTAATACTTTAAATGTTTCAAAACTAGAATACATAATATTATATTTAAAACAAATACATAATTAATTGCAATTTGACATTTGTGGTGTTGTCGCTACACAGATGAGATTACTTTTGAACTAAAAATACAATTATGTTTGTATGGTTAAATTTTTATTTTAAGCTCTTGTACTGTTATTGAGATTAATTTATTGTTGTGTATATCGACAGAGTGTAAAATCAGACAAAATTAGCAGCAGTATTAAACTGCAAATTTTCAAACTTCAGCTATCGAGCGTCGAGTTTGTAATATAACACTGCCTTTATATTTTTATCTGTCTGATTTGTTTTCAGGTTTTAAAATAATGTCCAATTTTGTGAAATTCATGTTCAAAAACAAGCGCAGAGGGATTCTCCCTGCCGTTTTTATCTTTTATATTAATTTTTTGTTCATGCAATAGAATGTCTAACTTCAATTATGTGGAATTTATTTTTAAAAACAAGCGAAGCTACCACTCCCTTCCATTCTTATCTTTTTGATTCGTTTTCTGGTCTTGTAATATAAACTAAAATTGTGTGAAATTTATTTTCAAAACTAGCGCAGGTTGCACACTCACATCCCGACTAGATTTGTTTTTGATTTGAGCATGTTAAACATTCGTCGAATGAAAGATTAATTAAATAGGTGTAGAAGGGCGAATGGGTGGATGTGATTGAAGGATTGTTGTGTGATGAAAGATTCTAAGTGTGAGAAATAAATGAGAAACAGAATATTTGACGTAAACTGATTTTTTGATGAATCTGATGAGTAGATGTTCTGTGAATGCTTCAAAGATGCTACATCATGTATGGCCATTATCACGGAGGCATATTCAAGTTTTGATTTTATGACGGATAATTTATAAATATTACTTATTCTTTCCCATGTATGATACCTAGGTTGCAAAAGTTAAATATTAAACTTAAATAAAATAAAAATAAATATATCATCACGCCTTTTACCCATCACTGGGTGTGGCACTCTGCCTAAGCAGATCTCGGTAAGTGATATATTTTTTCGCGTGAAGTGCGGTTACCAGCCGTCAAATCACGGCCTCCAAAGATATTAGTGGTGGAGGAGCCACAGGGGTAGATTTGTTTTAAATTGGTGAAAATTGTTTGTCGGCTGTGGGGATCGAACCAGGGTTCTCAAGATCCACAGGCCGACTCGATACCACTGAGCCACCTACCCCATATATTAAACTTAGTTCAAATAAATAAAAACTTTTTTGCACCCATCTGATTTTAAACTTAAATAAATGAAAGTAAATTGAAATTATATGTAATATATAATTCGCAGATTCAAATCTTACTATTTTAGCTTATAACTATAAATATATCTGCGTCCAAGTAATTCGAAATTCATTATAAGCTATGTATTTCTGTATCTATATTTTTGATACAATTAATTTATTCTAATGCACGTAAAAAATAAAGAAATAAATATCGAATTTATACCATTATGAATTAAAAACTAAATTAATTTAGTTCATGAATTTTAATGTAAATAGATATTATTTCTGGAAATTTCTTTACGTTATAAGTATAATTGGGTTGAATAATTATATTTGTCGATGTACAAATATTTATAATTCTGATGAAATATATAACATATGGCTGTAAATTTGAGAATAAAAAATAAAAATAAATCAACAAGAATGCATTAAAATAAAATTCGATATAATTACGTATCAATGTTATTATTAAACGATGACTAGTCGAACATGAATCAATATTAGCATTCTCACTGTAACAAATTACGAGTACAAGCGATATAAATAACAAAAAGAGTCGAGAAAAAAGTTTGACAGATAAACTCGATGTTTTGAAACCTCTGTTCAAAGAAGCCTGTACAAATATCAGAGATATCAACACACAAAAAGTCGTAGCCAAAGAGCATCGGTAGCGATAACCCTCCCCAGCAAACTCGTTTAGGCGTTTGGGTTAGTGGATGTATTTTTTCACAGTTGGTTGCCTTGTAGAAACCCACTAATCTCAACACAGATTTTAGTTACAATTTATAGTATTTAAAAATAACGATAAAAAGGCTGGGAGAGAATTTTTAATTGATGCTGGACAATAAAAAAATGAACTACGAGAATCACATGTTTTATAAAGAGAAACATTATTTTACTATTTACTTTTACTTCATTCCAGTAATTATATTTGTTATCAAATGTTATATATTTTTATTGCAATGTAGTTAACACATTTATATAAATACAAACAGAGATGAAACGAAAATACATTATAAAAAACTTACGTAAATGACAAATGAATTATTTACTTGATCTGAATATTTTAAGTATAACTTCATTACTAATATTCAAATTTAACATAAACTATAGATCTGTATGGTATTATAATTTTTTACTACCGTTTAAGTAAGTGACATTTTTTTCTGTATAGAGAGAAGTAACAAAATAATTGTTGTTGTTTATGTAATTTCATCTGTCAATAACTTAAAAACGCAAAGATTACTTTGATTCATATTATAATAAAATGATTTCAACATGTCAGTCAGTTTATAACAGAACTCTATAGTGAAAAAAATTCTCCCACTGCGCTCAGGGTACAAACTATGTTCGGTAGAGTAATCTTACTTACTTCCCTTATAAAGTAATATATTATTTATTGAATAAATACTTACATGTTTCAATTTTGAGGTTTCCATTTTAGCGGATGCGTTCGGAAATTATCGAATTTTTAAAATTAAAGTCACTTTACTTAGGTTAAATTATACAAAAATTCCATCATTAGTAAGCCAATTTAACGATGTTGTTTTTTTTTGTTTTGCCAAAAGAATTTGTGAAAATATGTAAAACACCCATTTTTGAGATATGATATAAAATCATATATTTTTTTAAATGAAATGTTAAAAAGCTTAAATTTTCTGTATTTAATGATGCCAAATTTGCTTTATTTTTTTACCATGATCAAAAAATTAATATAAATTATTTAAAGTTAATCAAGAAATCTAATTGTTTTCTCTTTGGTCAAGTAAATTAAAATATGATGATTTTATATTTCACAAAAATAATATAAATAAAATAAATATATCATCACGCCTTTTACCCATTACTGAGTGGGGCACTCTGCCTAAGCAGATCTCGGTAAGTGATATATTTTTTTCGCGTGAAGTGCGGTTACCAGCCGTCAAATAACGGCCTCCAAAGATATTAGTGGTGGAGGAGCCACAGGGGTAGATTTTTTTTAAATTGGTGAAAATTGTTTGTCGGCTGTGGGGATCGAACCAGGGTTCTCAAGATCCACAGGCCGACTCGATACCACTGAGCCACCTACCCCTACAAAAATAATAAAGATAATAAGTTGTTTGATTAATTTTTGTCAAAAATTGTTAAACTGCTATTAGACATATTTAAAAACTCAAAAATTTTAAAAAGCAAAGAAAAAATTATATGTAAGTTTCTGCTATCCGTCCCAATTAAAAAATGTCATTTCTCAAAAATGGACAGCTAAAAAAATATATTAATTATCTAGTATATAGAGGGCTTTAGTATCTACAATTTTTATTTGTAACTTTTCTCTCTTTCGCTACCACTATTTAATAATTAAAATTATTTGAAATAAATTTCCACATTTTCATTCATGTCTAGTGACTTATAAATTTTTTTGAAAAAACAAACTCATCATTAAAATGGCCTACTAATTTGACAACTTTTCTCTAATTATCTAACCTTGTACATCTTACAGTTCTTGAGATCCCGATGCGTGCGCATCTTATTTAAAACACCCTGTATAAATACTCAGAATATCGTACTAATAAAAATAATACTGTAAGATTTTAAAGTTAAATTTTTATGAAAGAAACATTCGGATGACGCCTGGATTCGAACCAGGGACCCTCTGCTTGCCGGGCAGAGATGTTAACCGCTACACCACGTCACCTGTGTCCGACGTATGGCTTCAACCGAATTCTTCTTTCATAGTGTCTAACGTAGCATCGATCCCAAAGACTCCTATATCTATGATAGGTATTGACAACGGGTTTCGTCTACAGCGACACAGTTCTGATTTATAGGGAATCATTCCACGAACTGTAAGATTACTAAATTATTCATTATCTTTTGTTTCAGAAATTGGGATTATGCGAATTTGAATATCGACAACTTTTGACTGTAAGTAAAATGATTATTTTTTACATACATTTAGTGAACTTAATTGCCATGAAACCAAAAGCTTATCATTATTGGATATTTGTAGAAAAATATTACTTTTGGTAATAAATATTCCTTGATTATGTAATCCCTTGTAAGATAAATAAGTTTGAGTTCAATGTTTATTTAAAATTTAGCAAACTTACATAGCTCTCCATTGTTGAGGAGATTAAATAAGAAAAAATAATAATAAAAAACGCAAACACAAGTTTGCAAATTTTCCTCGAATCCTGTTAGTAAATATTAGCATTTTACTGTTTCAAAACAAATACACTCAAGAATTTTGTTTATTTAACAGCTAAACACAGAATTAAATGAATTCTACATTTGCACATAATTATTCTGATAAATGAAAGTGTTTAGTTGTTAGTTAGACAATAATAATAAAAATTTCCAGTGATGTCAATAACATCTATGCATAAATCGAGGTCAAATAAGTTTCTTTTTCCGTTGTACCAATAAAAGTGTTTAAAATGTATAAATAGCGCTCACAGAATGAAATATTCATATCAAATATGGAAAACTGTGAACTACGTGATCCTTTGCATGCAGCAAATGGAACGATGTATGTTTTTGTTTGATAATTTGTTGATAAAATTATTGTGGGTTGATTTGTTTAGAAGCCTGGTATATTTCAAAATAAATATTTTACTGATATACTGTCAATTTATTTGTATTGTCACTTTCAAATTTAGTCTACAGTTTGTTTTCTTTTTGTTTTTCTAGATTACACTTTAAAGTTTATTTGATAGATTATGGAATGTTGAATAGTTTATGTAATGATGTGAGAAAAAATAATATTGTTCTTATTACTTTAAAATTATTAGTTATTGCTGTTTCGAGAATGTAATCTGTGTTAAGGACGATTCTTAATTACATATCTATCATTATAAATCCTTTCTCGTTACATGATAATGTAAAATAAAGTGTTAGTCATAATGCCAACTTAAAAACGTAGTTGTAGTTGCACTGTGATAATTTTTATATTTTACATAAAATTTAAATACGGATATATAAACAAACACATCATCGTTTAAATTATAGTAAAAGAACGTACACTAAATAATATAAAATATATTGACTGCATTCTAAGTATATAGATTTTATTGGTAACCACAATCGACAATGATTTCCTTTTATTAAACATTTTAAAATGCATGTAATATTTTATCCTTATGTGTTAGGTGACTCAGTGGTATTGAGTCGACCTGTAGATAAGAGAACCCGTGTTCGATTCAATTGTAACCATGTGAAAACTACCCCTGTGACTTTTCCTATATTAACATCTTTGAGGCCGTGATTTGACGGTTGGTAACCGCTCTTGACGCGAAGAGATATATATTACTTACTGAGATATGCTCCGGCAAAGACACTAAAATGTTCGCTAGGAATGAAATACCCTAATTTTTGCGAATATCAAAAAATTCTTTTTTCGAAAACTGTCATATAAAGTTAAAATTTACATGACAACTATCAACACGCGAAATGAGTGTTTTTTGTCTACAGAACGCTAAAGAATTTTACATGCAGGATGCATTTTTTTGATAGAAGAAAGGCTCACAATTTAATAAAATTTGTCACCTTATTTTTTTGCTTAGAAACAATACTTCTTTAACAAAATTTATATTTAATGTTCCAATTGAGCAATTATTCATACTTATCCCGTTTGAGGAAGCTAACTGGTGTACTGGAATAGTTTCTTGAGAAATGCAATGCGAAATGCAATGCGAATCCCAATAAATCGCAGAAAAAAATTAGAACGTTTGTTTGGTTTCTATTGCCAACCAGCTGTCAATTGCTGGTCAGAGAATACCAGATTTGATAGCAATTATATTACATACATTGTTGTCATGGAGACATTAGATGTCACATTAATTAATCCTAAACGTCAACATTTTCTCATTACATTATTACTAATTTTGGGACATAGCTTTCGATAAAACGTTGTTTGATACTCGATTGCGTAATGCTTTTGCATTCTCGAATGCAAAAGTAACATTTCGCAATCTAGAATCAAAAATAACTATTTGTTCTATAAACAATGTCCAGGGAAACAGACAGATCAACAGATTGATCTTTTTTCGGACTATATTATTTTATTTCAGTAAGATTTAAAACGAGAAGATTCATCAAAATGTCAGGATAAAAAACAACATCACAATACTTTCCCTAGCCGAGAAAGTAAAATATTTATGAATACAGTTAGCTTAATTAACCACATCAATTCATACTTAAACTATTGCCAAATACGAAAATTAAATTATGACGGGGAAAATTTAAACAAATATATTTAAACTTGAAGTGATAAGTTTGGCGAGAAGCCTATGAAAATGTTGAGAAAGTTTTATGTAGTTTGTTTATTTTGCTTTAAGATTTAAATAAGTTTTTTTTCTGTTTTGCTTCAGTAATTAATCTTACAGTAATCCAAAATAAAATCTAAATAATAATCCATCATCCTGATTACGAATACCATCCTGCTATCCAAAGAAATCTGCTTAAAGGTGCATCACCATAAGAAAAAAAATGAGTCACTTTGTATCACAGTGTCGATATAATAGAACTAATAAAAAGTTATGGTCCTCAACGTTAGCCATCACTCTTTTGTTATTATTTTTTCCCTTTAGGGTCCGGGTTCTTTGTATGGGAAACCCACTGCACCTTGGATATTCGTGTAGCTTTAGCAGGTACAGTTGTCCTAACGGAAAACCGAACACCAAGCGGCCGAAATGCAACTGACTGTAAGGGGCATAGTGGCATATTTTTAAAGTTATAGATGCATATTGGATTCTATTAGGATTCAATTTAGTAAAATAAGATATACGCAGAAAAATAAATATATTTATCTACTCTTATTAAATAATGTATTTATTACTTATGAAATTTATGATAAGTAATATTAATCATTATTGACAGTGTTAAGTAATAATTCATTACTCAACACTTCACGACCAATCACACGTCTGAATTTTCATTACTTAACACTTTAATAGCCAATCAAAAAATAACGATAATTGCCGCGCGTTAAGTATGCTATGAAACAGTGAAACGCGCTATTTTTAATTATCTGTCAAAATTAGTTTAAAACTTTTTGTGTACAATAATACTGTAATTTGTGTGATTATACATGTGAGTTATGGATTCTGAAAGCGAACAAAGTGAAATTTGTACTCCACCAGATATTGTAGAAGCCGCACACGTACGTTTCTTAAATTTACTGCCCGAAAAATAAAAAAAAAGTATGAACAACTTTATAAAGCTTTTATGGATTGGCGAATACGCAAAAATGTAAATTCCTTTTCGGAAAATGTTCTTATAGTATATTTTGGCGAACTTTCTGATAAATATAAATCATCGTCATTATGGGCTACTTATTCCATGTTAAGTAGTGTTAATATTTATTAAATAAAAATAAAAACAAAAAATTTAAGCAATCTGACTTATTCATAATGTAACATAAAAAAAATAATTGTAAAATCTTATTACATAATAACATATAGTCGTAGATAAAGTATAGTATTCTATTCGCAAGTAATAGCTATTACTCACTCGAATGATTTACATCACTCACCTTCGGCTCGTGTTGCAAACTTCATTCTCTTGAGTAATAGCTTATATTACTTACTCATTGAATAATATACTATTTTTCTACGACCATTACGATATCTGTTCAGCTGGTCGTTACTAAGGAAATATAGTACAATGTTCACGCATTTTATAGCTCATGGTAGCTATAGGCAACCGGAGATGTGAATGTCATATCCAGTGCGTGGCTATTGCCCATATGTGTCGACCATAGAACAGTCAAATGTAATTTTTCCTACGGAATTAGTATCTCACTCTAATTATTGTGTCTCCTTTTTTATGTCAATTTGATAGAAAAATAATTTAGTTATAAATTATGTACATTTTTAAATACATCCATACGATAAATGTGTATGTTATAAATAATTTTACAAATAACACCAAATAATATACAGGGTGTTTTATATCTGCACGAAACTTTAATGACATATAATTTGATATACTGATTATAAAACAACAAAAATTTTTTTGAAATTCGCTAAAATTAGGGTATTTCATTCCTAGCGAACATTTTTAGTGTCATATATGCTTCACCATACACTAACAGCAATCCATTAATTCATTGTTGATATACATTTTTCTCAAATTTCTCCCACAACAACTTACCCTTTCAATACCGTATACGAAATCAGACTAGGTACTCAAATAAAAATAAAAATAAGGCTTTACACCAGGTACCTACATAATAACTAATTAATAAATTATTATTTGTAGGCAGTGTTTATACTTTTAATTCATTAGTAACATAATTATAAATAATTAAATGTACTATTAAAACAGTGACTCGAATTTTTGCGAAATTTTTGTTCTATAATCAGTATATCAAATTATATATGTCATTAAAGTTTCGTACAGAGATATAGAAACACCCTGTATAGATCTGAAAACATTTGTTGTTAAACGGCATAAATATCTTTATGTTGTTTGTGTATAGAATCCATAATATAATACATAAGAGAATCTTAGAAAGGAAACAAATATAAATTATATTCTAAGAAATATTATGCAATTTACAAACATATATTTATATTTAAATGAATGATATTCGAATAAAACGATATTTTCCAACATTTTTATAATAGTTTTTCTAAATCAATATTATATGATGATATATTTATTTATTTATAATTACTGTTAATATTGTAGTAGTTTGAAATTATTCTAGTCTCAGTTCTCGAATCCTAATTATAAGTAACAGTCTCTATAGCTCTTTTAAATTTTAAGATAGTGAGGCCGAGTTCATCATTATTTTTTAACTATAAAAGCATCTCTAAAAATAACAAAATATAGGAAAACATATGCAATAATAAATTAATAATAACATATTTTTATCGTAGAGACGATCGATTCCCTTTCACTATCCCAAAGTTATGTTTTCATAAAAATGAACACAACTTAAAAACTAACAAAAGATGAATTTGGTGCGAACTATATTATTTATTTATTTATTTATTTATGCTACTCTGTACAACAAGAACTTAATTCCATGTTCCGGACTCACCGAGCCATAGTGAATATTTTTAACTTAAGTGAGATTCGAACTCGAGATCTTCGGATTTGAATACCGTAACGCTAACCACACCACACTGTACATATATTTACTGAGATCTACTACGACAAAGTATCACACCCAGTAATGGGTAAAATGCGAGATGGTATTTATTTATGGGGTAGGTGGTTCAGTGGTCTTGAGTCAGCCTGTGGATCTTGACCCTGGTTTGATTCCCACAGTCGACAAACAATTTTCACCAAATTAAATCTACCCCTGTGGCTCCCCTTCTACTAACATCTTTGGGGGACGTGTAATCGCACTTCACGCGAAGAGATCTGCTACGGCAGAGTGTCACACCCAGTAATGGCTAAAAGGCATGATGATGTCCGTCAGTACGGTGGTGTGGATAGCGATACGGAATTCGAATCCGGAGATCCCGAGTTTGAATCTCACTCAAGCTAAAAATTATATGAACTACCACACTGCGGCTCGGTGAGTGCGGACCCTGGGATTAAATTCCTGTTGTACAGAGTAACAAATAAATAAATAAATAAATATATTTTTTTTTTGTGGCTTCTTGGCGGACCAACTGCTAAGGTCATATGCCGCCATTACGCCCTGATCCGCGTTTTTAGGTCTTTTAGTCAACAGCAACGCGGGTTTCTCGGGACGGTCACCCATCCAAATACACCCCGCGCGCAACGTTGCTTAACTCGCGTTAAAATATATTTATTTATATATTTATTCATATTTGATTTATAATTAAAGTTTCTCCGATATTTCTGAACCTTCTGTACTGGCTTAACCATCAACAAAAGATCATTTACTCTCGACGTTAGACTGTCTCATACGTTACCCCTCTTCAACAAAGACCAAATCACCCTTAGCCGATCACGTCACATTCCCAGTCTATTCAAGCATTCTCCCCACACGATTTTGCACCTGTGCAACCGTGCAACCAAGCTGAAGATATCCCTGACGAAGATTTTGACAGTCAGGTGTGAATCACAGCGCAAACACCAGTTCTGACGTTGTAGAGCTGGTGAGTTAGCACTGACAAACAGTGACACTTGCTGTGCTGTGTTTTGTTTGTGGCTTGTCCACTCGCCTGTGTTATGAACGGAAAGGTACATGCATGGTTCAGAGCGAAGTACGTGTGATGCATGATGAGTATGATGTCTGGCTAAGAGGAAAAAGATTCAATTTAGTTGAAAGAGGAATGAGGAAAGTTGTGTTTGGGTTCATTATAATTAGATAAAAGAAACTTGTTAACTATTTTTAGATTTATTTATACATTCGTGTATGCATAATCAGGGTTGATCCTAGACTTACTGACGCCTTTGTTCTATGTTTAAAATACGTCTACTTTGTTTTGTTTTACCGCATAATCTTTAAATTTTCTTTTGAATAATAATGAATATTCAGTTCAAAATCTTTCTTAATAAACAATATATATATATATATTTGCAGATTATTTTCATTTACAATATACTATATAAATAAATTCAATAATAAATGATCTGGGTCTGTTTAAGGGTAAATGTGGCAATTATCCAGGGCCCATATTAAGAAAAAGCCCGTGTATTTTAGATTACATATAATAATTATGGGGTAGGTGGTTCGATTCCCACAGCCGACAAACAATTTTCACAAATTTAAATCTACCCCTATGGCTCCTCCTCCACTAATATATTTGGGAACCGTGATTTGACGGCTGGTAACCGCACTTCACGCGAAGAAATATATCATTTACCGAGATCTGTTACCCAGTAATTTGTAAAAGGCGTGATGATATATTTATTTGATTTAAAATAACGTAATTAATATATTTGTTTTTATTTTTTAAAATAAAAAAAATTAATTATATCGTCACTTTTATCCATTATAGGTGTAACAGTCTGCCCCAGCAGATGTCTCTAATTGATATATTTATGCGCATGAAACACGATTACCAACCGTGAAATCCCGACCCTCAAAAATGCAAGTGTAGGGAAAACCACAGGGATAATTTTTAATGTGGTACAAATTGTTTGTCGTCTGTGGGAATCAAACCTGTGTTCTCAAATCCCCATATTATTAAAAATAAAATAACTATTTGGTTATTTCCAAAAGTTATTCAGAATATTTTTATGTACAATGCCAATGAGTAATGCAAATATTGAGAACTCATTTTTCCGTGTTGTTTCCACATTCGTCCCGTGCGTCTACGATCCAAGTTTCAAATCGTGCATCTACGGCGCAGCTACCTGCGCATGAGTTCCGATTAGGCCCAAAGTCCCTTTTTGGTATTCTGTTATCTGAATTTGAGCTTAGTACGCTACTATATGGATACCATACATATTGTATCAGAGGAAAGAAAAAGATTAACAAATAATTACAAAATTTCGAGCTAAATTGTACAAAATTATTGTCGTAAGTTTTGTTTAAATTTTATATATATATCGGGAGTTTTTTTTATCAGTAAACATAGGGATATGCCATTACCATAGTTACAGTTACAAAGTTGGACAGCAATACATTAGAGCGTTTATTTTAAAAGTAAACATAGGGAAAATAATATTGCTGTCATCTATAGTTGTCAAAGTAATAAAGCTGTCCTCTTTCAAAATCAGACCGGGTTAATAGAGGATCAAATAGTGGGGCGTTTTTATATAAATGGAAATTTAAATGGGGAAAATTATTTAGAGTTGTTACAAGAGAGAGTAATATTGAGTAAATATTGAGGAAGTGTGGTTCCAACAAAATGTACGAAATTATCTGCACCGGATATTCCCCCAACGATGGCTAGGACGAGGTGCAGAAGTGGAGTGTCCTGCAAGGTCACCAGATCTTGCGCCAAACGATTTTTTTCTTTGGGGCCACTTAAAAAGTAAATTTTATAATGTGGTATAATGAGTGTAGAACAATTAAAACGTAGAATTAGTGTTGCATCGCATGAGATTCCTCCAGAGAAAATAAATAATGCTATAAATTCATTTTATAATCGTTTAGGCTATTGTTTACAGGTAAATGGGGGTAATTTTGAACAGTTATTGAATTAAAATACCTATTTAAACTAAATAAAATTTTCTTTTTTGGCAGTTGTGATTTGACAACTGGTTACTGTACTTAACGGCTTAAAATGTGTAGTTTATTAGGATCTGCTATTGCAGAACTGCCATGGCCAAGAATGACCAGAATTTTGACATATAAACATGCAGATGTGAATTTCTGGTTGAACCAGTTCAAATAGTTTTATTATATGGTTCTATATAGTTCAGAGCACGAGAAATACACTCGTTCAAACCGCAATTCAATATCTCTTTTAGTTTTTGAGTTACAGCGATTTTCGACTTTTTTTAAAGCTCAACTTTGAAAGCCCATAACTCAAAAACTAAAAGAGATATTGAAATGCGGTTTGAACGAGTGTATTTCTCGTGCGCTACTTAACTTGTACATGCATTTTGAAAATTTTGAAAATTTTTAAATTTTTTCGAATTTTTTTTTTGTCGATATTTAAAAAAATTGAAGAGATAATGTAAATATGAAAACACCAGTGAATTCCTCGCGTGAAAATACATAGGTATGCAAATTTTCAGAAGAAAATTCGAACGGATACATTTTTTATTACAAAAAATCGAAAATGGCCGTTTTTTGAAGATTTCTTAAGGGGTTAGCCTTAAGATTTTTACGATTGTTGGTCATTTTTTGTTTTTTTGTAATAAAAAATTTATCCGTGCGAATTTTATTGTGAAAATTTGTATACTTATGTATTTTCACGCCAGAAATTCACTAGTGTTTTCAGATTTTCATTATCTTTTGAAGTTTTTGAAATATTGAGGAAGAAAAATTTTGAAAAAAATTGAAAAATTTTCAAAATTTTCAAAATACCTGTACAAATTAAGTAGCGCACGAGAAATACACTGGTTCAAACCGCATTTCAATATCTCTTTTAGTTTTTGAGTTATAGGCTTTCAAAGTTGAGCTTAAAAAATAGGCGAAAATCGCTGTAACTCAAAAACTAAAAAAGATATGACGATGCGCCTTGCGCCATTCGATTTCTCGTGGTCTGAATTATATAGAACCACATTTTAATAATTTTCGATTTTTGAACTGGTTCAACCCAAAATTCTCATTATTTGTATGTACGAGCTCTTAAACGAAGAATTTGCGAACAAACCTCTACACAAATGAACTTTTGGATTGTTTTGAGGTTCTAAATTTATACCTAACGTTAAGTTAATGTAATTTAAAGTAATTCAAATTCATTTAATTTGTTTAAACTTAAAATGTTTCTTTTAGACTATAGACTATTACACTTCAATGCATTGCTGAAAATATTATATTATTTTCCCTATGTTTACTTTTAAAATAAATATATATATATATATATATATATATATATATATATATATATATATATATATATATATACAGAATGTTCTTTTTTAATAGACCCAGTAAATATCTCGCTTATTTATCAACTTAGCAATTTCTTTCATATAACATGATTTATGAAGCAACATGTAAGCTAGTTGATGACGGATATATGTTCATGATATCATTTCCGGTTTATTAGTAATTAATATCAACTTTGAAATTTCAAATGGAACATACTATATTT
Organism: Pterostichus niger; assembly: GCA_947425015.1. NCBI lineage: Eukaryota > Metazoa > Arthropoda > Insecta > Coleoptera > Carabidae > Pterostichus > Pterostichus niger. The sequence continues at coordinate 27,106,279 of OX380344.1, read as the reverse complement.
TTTTAAAATTTTTAACTATTTATTACAAGTAAATAAAATATATTATCAACCATTAATATAGATTTAAAAATATCTTAATCAATCTTGTTCAATTCTTCAAAAAGGGCCTGGAGAAGAAATTTTGCTCAGGGTTGTAAAATAGGCATGGCAAGTGATTCATCCGCACCCATGATCACCCGCTATGTTCTATTATTAATATTTCTTTATTTTAAAAAAATCTTGTGGCATCAAATAAGGGTTATTTATTTATAGGAGCCAATCCTTCCTAAATTATTAGTAACCAGCAGAAAATATGCGAAGCTACTTATTCAATTAATTCAAAAATACTCTTTTTTACTGATTGATATTAAAAGTATGATTATATTTATGATATAATAAATATATGTAATTACAATCGCATGCTGCTTCTTTAATCTCGGGAGGAGTTAACATTCCTTTTACACTTTCTATTATATATTGTAAATTTAATTAACAAATAATAATTGATAACATTCACAAAAAGCAGAATAACTTTTATGAAATTATAATAAAAATAAATAAAGAAATATATCATCACGCCTTTTACCCATTACTGGATGTGGCACTCTGCCGTTGCAGATAAATGCTGTTAATTAATAATTTTTTTATTAGAAAAATAACAAAATAATTGTAAGCAAAAACAAATGTAATTGCCAAAGTATGTTTTAATGATTTACATTTTATTATTTAATACAGTTTACTACAGTTTTCAAAGTTATTATTTTTTTAAAACTATTATTGAACTCGATGATATTTCATACAAAACCGGAACTCGGAGATTTGTACTTAAAACCGGAGATTATGAGTTGAAAAGATGGCAATAGTGGTCACATTAATTGTAAAGAAAAGAAAGAAAATTAAACTCCTTTAATTTGAATTAAATAAATAAATATATCACCACGCCTTTTACCCATTACTCTACCATAGCAGTTCTCGGTAAGTAATATATTTCTTCGCATGAAGTGCGGTTACCAACCGTCAAATCACTTCCCCTAAAGAGGTTAGTGCAGGGAGAGCCAAAGGATAGTTTTAATGCGGTGAAATTTGTCTGTCGGCTGTAGGAATCGAACCCAGGTTCTCAAAACTACAAGCCGACTCGATACCACTACCCCATATTTATGAAATTATAAACGTGAATTTTGTTTCTACATACAAAATACATAGCAACATGATGGCTACGATAATAGCGATAACATTAAAAATATTAATTGTAAATACAAGTAATTACTAAACAAATGTGGAAGGTATTTAGCAGAATAAAAATGCAGATTTCTTGCTTTGGCAATAACCTATCACTTTTTTGCGTAGTTAAACAAATAACTACTCGTATTTATACATAAAACAGGCGCGGTGGCTGAGCGTGTTAAGGCACATCTCTTAACATACTGTGACGTCACCCGAACCAAGGTTCGTCAGTTCGAATCCGCCTGTCGACAATGTGTGATTTGTCGTAAAATATAAAATACAGTTACATGTATTTATCACACTCGGGCGCTATAAGCTAGTCACTTATACGCCTTAAATAATGTAGAATTTGACTACGAAAACCGGCAGTACGGCAGTGTAATAACTACGGCTCGGTGTGTCCGGTAGGCCCAGGCCCGATTTGGGCTGTAGCGCCACAGATGATGATTTATACATAAATCTATTTGTTAAAAATAAAAACCAATAGCATGAAGAATTATTTATTAACAAATTACTAACTTTGTTTTTGCTGTCAAAGTGTCAAACCTTCCTTAAATATTTTAGAGATAAATATTTTTGACACACATTTTATTACTTTTATTTGAAGCATTAGGCTCAAAAATAATTAACGTTCGACAGTTACAAATAAACAAGTTTTTTTTGACAAGAAAATTCCCTCAATCAGTTATTGTAAATTAATAGGTACAATAATATTTAAATAATTAATAATGTTGCGATCAGCAGAAACTAAAAGTTTCCAGATTACACATGCAAAATCCAAAAAATACAGCATACATAATAATTATTTTCCTTATTTCTTTATAATAAATATTATAAACAGTCCCGTATAATGAAATATAAATTACTGCAAGTAGCAAAAACAGTGTTTTCCAGAGTTCTCTCTCAGAGAAGAAAAAACAAGCTTCTAATTGTTATTCTCGAAACAACTATTAATCAAAGCCAAAATACTACGTAATATTGATAACAAATATAGTCAATAAAATCAAAGACACTTCTTTGAACTGTGTGTAAAGGAAATTCCGCCGCTTACTATATGCAAATTTTGTTTATTGTTTGTTATGAATGCCCTTGAACGCTACAGGTAAATGTCAACAGCATAAAGCGAACCACGTTTCGTTGCATGCGTATGTATGTGTGTGAGTGTGTGATTTATGTGTGTGTTGGTGTGTAAGTAAAAGAATGTTATTCACTTTTAGCTAAGAAAAGCTTGTTTCTTGTCTGTACTGCACAAAAATATAAATAATGTAAAAACTGCACAAAATATTTTCATTTGCTACTACGAAGTAAACTGAAAAATAATAATAATAAAAAAACTACAGGAAATTGTCGTATACAAGGAAGATACTTTAGATATTATAAATAATAAGTTACAATAATCATTTATGGGGTAAGTGGCTCAGTGATATCGAATCGGTCTGTGGATCTTGAGAACCCTGGTTCGATCCCCACAGGCGACAAACAATTTGCATCAAATTAAATCTACCTCTGTGGCTCCACTAATATCTTTGGCGGACGTGATTTGACGACTGGTAACTGCACTTTACGCGAAGAAATATATCACTTACCGAGATCTGCTTACGGCAGAGTGCCACACCCAGTAATGGATAAAAGGCGTGATGATATATTTATTTATTTTATTTTTTATTTTAATAATCATTTATGGGGTAGGTGGTTCAGTGATATCGAATTGGCCTGTGGATCTTGAGAACTCTGGTTCGATCCCCAGACGACAAAAAATTTTCACCAAATTAAATCTACCTCTGTGGCTCCACTAATATCTTTGGCGGACGTGATTTGACGACTGGTAACCGCACTTTACGCGAAGAAATATATCACTTACCGAGATCTGCTTACGGCAGAGTGCCACAACCCAGTAATGGAGAAAAGGCGTGATGATATATTTATTTATTTATTTATAAATAATATCACTTTTTGATCACTTCATTTTTACAGTAATGAAACAAGTTCAATGAAATATATAAACGGATTTAAGTGCAAAACTAAATTTTCTTTTAAACTGCTTCCTGTTTCTAAAATTAAAAGTACCTAATCAGGGAAGTAATAGTATTTATTTTCCATCATTTACCGAGATTTGCTCCGGCAGAGTGCCACACCCAGTAATGGGTAATAGTCGTGATGATATATTTATTTATTTAATAACCATTTACAATAATGCAATCAAAGTCAAAAATAAAAGTTAATTTAAAAATATGCAATTTTGAGCACTAAATACCTACATAATAAATAATAAAATTGACAAGTGGTACTCTATTGGAGCAGACTTCGGTAATATATTTCTGCGCGTTACTAGTCAATATCATGGCCCTTAAAATGTTAGTGGAGGAGGCACCACAAGGATAATTTTAATGTAATCAAAATTGTTTTTCGGCTGTGGGAATCGAAGTCGGGTTCTCAAATCCACAGACCGACTCAATATCACTGAGTCACCTACCTTATACCTGAAAATATACGATACCAAATTATTCAAGTTGATTTTAAAATTCTCTACAATCTATGACATCAAATTTAAATAGTTTATAAATAGAATCACAATTGTGGTTAGAATTATTTGACGTAATATGTATAAAAACGTACGAGTATAAGTTAATTTCGGCCAAAACAAAATTTTCATTTTCTCATACAACGACTGTATAATTTCGAACATTTTTATTTCTCAAACTGTTACATAAGTATACATCCAAACCTTTTTATTTGCCTTCCTTTTTCAACATCGTCTGGGCTTGAATAATACCCAGAAATAATTACATTCCACGAATTCGGTTCACTTTAACTCTACGCTATTCCTACGCTCGCGCGATCTACATTAATAATTCATAATATAATGGCCTATCATACACTCATTTATAGAACAATGCTTGAAGTTTTTTATGTGTAAGTTTTAAGACAGAAAATGAGAATGTTAATATCGATAATTTTATATTCAAATCAATTCCTAATAGAAAATTTTTTTTGTTAGATTAATGATTTATAAAAATAATTAGAAATAGTGGAAGTGCATTCGTCTAACATTTGAAAGGTACTGGGTTCAAATCTTGGCGAATGTTTTTTCAAAATTATTTCTATATATCTACGATCAGACTTTAATATCAATAAATTAATTCTTATATAAAAATAATTGTTTTTTTTTTATTGATTTAGTATTTTTATTTATCCTCTGTTTGACTTTGAAATTATTTACTACTGACATATACACATTTTTTTTCTTTTTTGTTTTGTTTACTGTATTAGTACAGTGACAATAGATCGTTAAATTGAAAAAAAAATGGAAGGTTTAATAATAATTAAATGTTTTTTATTATTTAGAAAAAAAAATTATCTTTATTCCTATGATACCACAATAAAATTACCACTATAGTTTTCTGTTCACTAACATCTTCGTGGATATGATTTGACGGCTGGTAACCACACGCGCATAAATATATCTCTTGTCAAGATCGGCTACACCCAGTAATAGGTAAAAAACGTAATGGGGTATGTGGCTCAGTGGTATCAAGTCGGCCTGTGGATCTTGAGAACCCTGGTTCGATCCCCACAGTCGACAATTTGCACCAAATTCAATCTACCCTTGTGGATCCCCCTCCACTAATATCTTTGGGGGCCGTTATTTGACTGCTGGTAACCGCACATCACTTACTGAGATCTGCTTAGGCAGAGTGCCACACCCAGTAATGGGTAAAAGGCGTGATGATATATTTATTTTATTTATTATTTATATATTTATTTATTATTTGACAAATATCTATTTCGAGTAAAAGTTGTAAAATTAAAATACTGTATTTCTAAGTTAACAAATTTAATTTTATTCATTTAATAATTGTAAAAATACTTTCAAACGGGTCCGAATATATTTTTTTAACGGTAAATTTGATTGCTATGTATTTAAAACTGAATATGCAATGAATTTGCAAATAGACAAATACAGTTTTATCATTTAGTATCGTAGATTTACCGGTAACAAACATTTAGAGAAAAAGATTCATAATAAACGTAGTTGGCTACTATTCTTAATTAAAATAATTTATAAAGATTGGACAGCAGAAAATATACAATGCCAAATGTTTAAGTTCTTTTAAAAGCACTGTACGTACATAATTTTATATCAAATAAAAGTAAAAAAGTAAAACAAATAACGTAATTAACTTTATGAAAACAATATCACTGTACAAACAAATATAAAGAAAATATTCAATATGTATATACTTATTGTACCCAGATACAAATAGCCCTAGCAGCTGAAGTATCTGTAATTTTATTAAATAAAAAAAAAGTAATAAGTACCGCATTATTTTAAATGATTGATGCAGAATTTAATTAAATAGATACCCACAACTTTGTATACAAGTATTTGTATACAAAATAATGTGGGAACATTTCGCACGAAACAATTGATTCAATTTTCATAAATGTCTGTTTTAATTAATGGTATAGATAGTAATGGCTATTTTTATTTTCTAATTTGTAAATTTAAAAATAAATTACAATCACTCAATGACGTCACAAAATGAGTTCTGTCCATAATGACGTATTAACAGCAATGTAATTAATTTTCAATTAATAGTACGTCATCTCATCTACTATTGATTGCAAAATAAAAATAACTACGAAACAATAACACAGATTACAGTATGCGAAAACAATATTTATTTATCTCTTTCTAGAACTTGCGAATTAATGTATTAATTAAATATAATTACGACATTTTTATTTTTTAAATGGTAATTCTGTAGACAATAATAAAAAGTATTTGATGACGAATATCCCTGGAATATTTTCTTAGTACGCCACTGATTTTTGGCAATACATGGTCAAGGCCAACTAGAATCTTTTTTACTTTTATTAGCTGTTTTTGGTAAAATATCCCAGTAATAAAAGTTTGTGCACTTTTAGTTTTATTTTTGGCCATTTGTACGAGAAAATATTATAGCTTGGTTCCAACCAGGATGTTTTCAAGTTGCCTGGTAATAATCTTTTGACTGAATCTTTTCGATGCTACGGAGTTTTATAATGATGAAGAAAAGAAAACATTCTCATGCATCGTGTTGAATACGTATCAGCAAAAATAAATCACTTTGAGAGGTACAAAGTTCGAACAAACTTCTAGGAACAACCACAATTTTTTGTTTCGTGTTTTTTTCTTGTAATTTACACTAATTACAATTGCAGAAAAATTAATTGATGCAAATAAATTCTTCAATTACAACATGTCTAATAATTATCTACTTGGCGCCTATATAACCGTTTTAAGAATTTATATTACACTTTTTTATTTAAATACCATAAATAAATATATTATAATACAAAATTATCTATTATGGGGTAGGTGGCTCAGTGGTATCAAATCAACTTGTGGATATGAGAACCCGGGTTCGATTTCTACAACCGACAAACAATTTTCACCACATTAAAACTACCCTTGTAGCTTCCCCTACACTAACATCTTTGGGGGCCGTGATTTGACGACTGTTAACCGCACTTCACGCGAAGAAATATATTATTTACGCTATAGCTGGGTGTCTCACAGAGAAATGGGTGAAAGGCGTGATGATATATTTATTTATTTTGTTTCTTAAATTTATAAAAATTTAAATTTTATGTTGTAATAACCACACTTTTTTCCCGACCATAAATTGGGATAAAAAATAATTGATGATAGATTAAATTATATTTTTACTAGAAGTTTGTGCGCGAGAGAATGAATGTAATACTAAACTCGGTAAAATTAAACAAATTTTGGAAAAACAATTAGGAATTACTTGAATTTGAGAGCTTTAATATGGTATAAAATTCGACATATTTTAAAAAACTACAGTCATGAGGCCTCTAATTTTATATTATACTAAAAAATATATCATCACGCCTTTTATCCATTACTGGGTATGGCACTCTGTCATAGCAGATCTCGGAAAGTGATATATTTCTACGCGTGAAGTGCAGTTACCGGCCTTCAAATCACGGCCACAAAGATGTTAGTGGAGGGGTAGTCAGAAAATTGTTTGTCGCCTGTAGGACTCAATCCGCAAGCCGACTCGATACCACTGAGCCACCTACCCTATTTCGTAAGGAATATAATTTGTATCATCGTATATTATCAAGCATTTTACCCATTATTGAATGTACTACTCTGTCGTAATGTTTGCGCGTGAGGTGAAAGATAATTTCGATGAGTCGAAAGCTAGTAGGGTAGGTGGCTCAGTGGTATCGAGTCGGCCTGTGGATCTTGAGAACCCTGGTTCGATTCCCACAGCCGACAAACAATTTTTCACCAATTTAAAAAATCTACCCCTGTGGCTCCTCCACCACTAATATCTTTGGAGGCCGTGATTTGACGGCTGGTAACCGCACTTCACGCGAAAAAATATATCACTTACCGAGATCTGCTACGGCAGAGTGCCACACCCAGTGATGGGTAAAAGGCGTGATGATATATTTATTTATTTATTTATTTGAAAGCTAGTTTGTCGGCTGTAGGAATCGAACCCGGGCTCTCAAATTCACAGTCAACGCATTGCTACTAATTTCTGCTGCATTATCGTCAAGTGCAATTTGCAACCGTTTAATCACACTACCCATAGAAATTATTGAAGGTTGATCGTGGGTATAATTGAACCCGGATCTTTCAGACCACAACCTAATATCTAACACGCTTGGTTCAGGGCCGGACTACTCGTAGTTCTTACAAAGAAAACCCCCGTTGGGCTGGAAGCGTCTCAGATCGGTCCTTAGATTTGATAATATTAACAAGAACGTTATGATCGGTCATTCATTAATCTTATTCTTAGGCGAAATTTACAAATTGTAATCATTACACCAAAAGGTGGGAAGGATTAAGGAAATAAGTAAGTAAGTAATCATTTTAATGATAGTTTATAGTGGATGTCACACGCTTTAAACTGGATTTATAATGACGTAACGTAAGAGGTAACACGAATGGTATCGGTAACATAAAAAGTTGAGTGTGTACTAGAGCTAGTGATGATTTATAATGAAGTAAAGTAAGCAGCAAGGTAAAAGACACAAAAGTAGAGATAACACATTTTTATCTTTCTGTTTTGTGTTACTTAAAATATTCTACCTCTGGCCGATCATATGTCAGCATTTTTGCGTAACCCGAGAGATGGTCATTATAGTAATCGATGATTAATATTATCAATTGTTATCTGTCAGATCTGATCGTGTGTTTATTTAGCTTGGTAGTACATATAAATTAATTGTAAAGTTATATAGTTAGTCAAAAAAGTTAAATCATGTAATAATGTTAATTATTAAATGTTATATATCTGACAAATTAGTATCGAAATTCAAATAAGTGATGTCAAAGTTATCATTTGATTGGTTGATCCTAATAACTTGTACGTGTAGTATAAATCATCAAGTTTACTTGCATTACTTATTACTTACTCGGACTTAATATATTAACAGCAGTAATAATACCTTCATTACTTATACTCATTACTTATAATCATACTTTACTTCATTATAAATCCAGCTTTACTTTTTTTAAGTTTTAGATATTATTTATACCTATAGAAGATAAATAAATATATTATCATGTCGTTTACGCCTGATTGAAAGTAGCAATCCGCCGTAACAGATCTCGAGTAGTGATTTATTTATACGGTTAGCCGCCGTCAAATTACGGTGCCCAAATGTGTTATGGGTGGGAGAGCCACAAAAGTAATTTTAATGTTAAAATTGAACTACGGTTCTTAAATTCTTGCATTTCCAATGAGTTATCTGCATCTTACTAATCTAAGCTCAGTTTCACTGTAAGTGATATGCTGTCAAAAGTGTCGAAAACGAGCGCTAGTAGTGATATTATAGTTAAATAGTTTTTTTAGCGGGACTCGCTTCACTTTCTTTATACTTTCTCTTTTAAATATACATTGTGTCTAAATTTTGTTGACTCACTACTTCTAACTTCTAAACTATCAGACATACGAGTTGGGTTAAATAGAATTTTTGATACATACTTGGTGGACTAATATCCAGTTGTACCAACAAAACTTAAATTTTAAACTAACTTTAAATTAATAATAGAAAATCGATGTTACTTGACATATGGAATAATTGATATTGCTGTCGAATATTTGATATGCTTTTATTTATTTAAAGTTTTTGTTGGTGCAATTAATCATAAGATCACCATGTTCTTGTTTTCTCAAAAAAATCATATTAAAATTACTCCTGTGATTCCCCCTCCACTAGTATCTTTGGGGGCTATGATTTGACGACTGGAAATTTAATTTCATGCACAAAATACCTAACCGACATCTGCCACAATAGAGTATTACACTCAGTAATATGTAAAACGCATGATACTAAATTTATTTTTTCTACGATTGCTATGAAAAGTTGACAATTACGCTCTCATTTGTCATCGTAAAGTTAACGTTTTCTGTGGAACAATTGAAAAATATCTTTTTTGTGCGTCTCCAATGGCAACGCGCGAAAAAGATGTTAAATGCGCGCGTTTCCAATGGCAACGCGCGAAAAAGATGTTAAATGCGCGGGTTTCCAATGACAACGCTGAAAAAAGATGTTAAATGCGCGCGTTTCCAATGGCAACGCGCGAAAAAAATATTAAATGTGCGCTTATTTCAATAGTTACCAGAGATACAAACAAAACAGAAACTTGTCATATTGACAGTTGACAGAACGAATTTATTTTCAATACGTATACGTTTTTTAATCATTTGAAGATGCAATCGTAGAAAAAAATATGTGTGTATCACGAGCGTAAAGTGTCTTTGTTCCTCGCGTTGCAATTATCGTGTTCGAGTAACAAAGAATCACTTTACGCTCTTAATACACAAATAACTATATTTTATTTGAACAACTTAATAATACAACATACTGTAGTTTAAAACAAATTTGGCTTAAAATATTATTCACTTGTAAAAACATTTTTATTATTTTTGTCAGGTGCATACAAACACAAACAAAAAATACAGTCATATAAACAAAATATCTTATTCAGTAGTTGGATCCGGTCTGTCTGTATCTCCCGTGGACTGCGTCTTTCCGTCTACGCCTCTTCAGTCTTCAGTTCTCTTCATTTCATATAAATTCTGCCTGGCTCACGTAATAGTAAACAGATAACAAGTATCTTGCTGCGCATATAAAAACTAAATTTGTGCAAATTTGTTGTATCGCGCTGGGAGATAAAATTAATTGTACAGAATTTACGTTGCGTAATTTTATATCATACGCTAGTGAACTTATTTATGTATGTATTAATATTAGCATTGAACTCATCATTACTTTAATTAGATAAACGTAGGTTGACTTTTCTTTTACGATTTTGTTTTAATTATATTAGTTTGAACTTGGATAATTATCCACCTAGAGATACATTTTGTTTTGTAACTAAAACTAAATAAATTAATAGAGAAACTATAATAGTATATTTCAATCATACAGACATGGAATAAGTAATAAAATAAATACTAATTTCCTGTTAGTTATTTAATTAAGTATTAACTTAGAAACTTGATGAAATGTTACAAAGTTTTACGTTTATCTTTAAATTAATTCTTGGAAAACTAAATAAATAAATTTGTGCTACTATTAAATGTCAAATCATTATTTCCTCATTTTAAAAAAATATTTGAAGGTTGTATTTTATATTAATTTAACTACAGTCTTTAAAAATACATTTGTTTATTTTGACATTTGTCACAAGGGTAACTTAATCCCAATTACAGTACAGGGGTGCTACAGTTTATAGTGAAATCTGGACCACTCAAATCCAATCGTATTTTTTGTTCATTTAGAAGTCAGCAATATTTGAACGCACGATCTTTTGCTTATTATTCTCAAAGGCCCGAAATTGCAGAGCATGCAGATTCAGAACTTAGTAACAAGTGTGCTAAAACATTATCAATTTTGTTATTATGCGCGATATAAAATACCCCATAATAATCGGACTGTGGATTTGAGAACCTGGGTTAAATTCTAACAGATGACAAACAATTTTCACCACATTAAAATTAACCCTGTTGTTCTTCCACCACTACTATATTTGAAAAGCGTGATTTGACGACTGGAAACTGCACTTTACGCGCACAAATATATCACTTAGCAAGATCTGCTATTATAGAGTGCCACATCGAGTAATTGGTGAAAGGCGTGTATATATATTTATATTTATTCATCCTTAGCGATTTGAAATTCATCGGCATCTAGAATATTTTTGTTTTCTCAATATTTTCAAAAGTTTTTCACAAATTTGACGTCGTATATTTTCTGATTTCAAACATTTTAAAATTATTTAAGAACAAATGTTTGAAATAAAAGTAATTGAGTATTTAGTTATGTATTATTTATTTGAAATAATTTAGAAATAATAGAAAATATACTGTACCAAATAGTACAAAATCCCTTACATACATATCAGGTCTGAAAATCTGTTTAATTGAAGAGATAAAATGTAAATATGAATTGTTAAATTGATAGTTAACACGATACTGTTTTGAGGCATTTTGTTCGTCAAGCTCATTAATTTCTGAAGAAATGCACGATGCGTACGTGTCTTATTACGATATAATCATTGTCATTTTCACGAATTTACAAATTAGCTTTCTCCATTTGCTATGGGTGTCTCCGTTGTGCACTATAGCTATTCTTGTTGACAACGTTGACGACTTGTTGCTTGCCGATCACTCCTTTAATCTGTGGGAGCACTGTTGCCATGTTTACCACAAAGGCAGTTTTACAATACAACACTATGGACTACCCCATTTTTTTAAATTTTAACCTTGCACATAAAATTGATAAATAGTTTTAGATAATTTTGCAAAAAAGATAATTATAAATTATTATTTTTTAGATATTTAAAATAAAATAAACACATGTATCATTATCCAGTTTTGAGTGTAGTACTCCGCCGTAGCATATATCAGTTTATGCATGCGATGTGCGGTTACCAGCCGTCAAATCATGTTCCCCAAAGATATTTGTAGTAATTTTATTATGGTGAATATTAGTTTATTAGCAGTAGGAATCGGATTTGGATTTTCAAATTCATAGCTCAATACATTACTATTAAACTATCTATCACAAAAAATTATTTTATTCATTTATATTATTGTCTCATCTCATACTCTCAGAGTAGAAATGTTTAAATTTAAATCTTTTTCAATCATTTTTATTTTATTTGTGAAAAGAGTGATGTCACTGAATTTTATTTCCATAAAATACATTTCAGAACGACCAAGATAAATGTACGTCGATAGACAAGCAAAAAAACTTGATATTTCTTTATAAAATATATATATTTCTATTTATTTATTGATTTCGTTATAAAACAAGTAAGATTTAATTGAAAATATATATATATATATATATATATATATATATATATATATTTGGGCAAATTGGATTCAATCTTGACCACTAACTTAGTTCACAAGTCGTGTAATCTTGATTTTTCTCTTTTCTACTCAGGATGAGAACATAGTTCTCGAAATTTGATTCTTTCATTAAGGTTTTGGGGTTAAATTCTTTGTCAGTTAGTTTTTAGTCTTAGACTTTTTTAATTAATTTTATTTTATATTTCTTTATATTTTTAATTATAATATATCACGATTAGAATATATAGATAGATACGTAACCCGGAACAAGCAAATGAAGACCATTGAATGAATACGACTAGGAGCAATCGGTATATTTCGTGACTGTTCGGGTGATATTCGGCACAATTCCGACATTACTTCATTTCAGGTTATGGTGTAAGTTGTGAATAAAAATTGTATCTAAAATATTATAATAATAATTTCCTTATAAAAGTCAGCAAAGAAATTCAAAACAAACGTACGTCAGATAGAAAATAAGTCTACAAACTGACAAAATAAAATGTACATAAGACTTATTCGGTTAGGTTCGCTCCGACGAAGATACCCGATATACGCCAGCCATTACTATTCAATAGGTCTCGAGTTAAGTGTATGTAGCATATTGTATAAGTAGCCTACAGATTGTTTTGATGTTGGCACTTTTGTTGCTATGGAGACGAGATGGCCTGTACAGAGGACAGCGGGATGACCCATGTCTAGTTTAAAATATTGGTTCATTGTTCACTTCTAGTTTGTTTATATTTGTGCCATTATAAGCATTTGTTTATATTTACATATTTGTAAATATCGCAGAAAAAAATGACGTCTATGTAATATTGCACGAAATATAAAGACCAGTATGGGTCATCCCGCTGACCTACCTACTTCAAGTGCCGATATCAAAACAAATGCTGAATGCTGTGGCTAGTAGTATGACGTCATTGATTTCAATTCAGTTGCAGTATTTTTCGATAATAGTGACATCTACATAATTCTTCTGTAGAACAGGATACAATAATGGCAATGTATAATTAGTGCAATTTCGAATTATGCCAATAATTTACTGATTGCATTTGTTTATCTGCTAAAAAATAGTAGTAATAGTAATTACATCTGGATAAGGCAGCAATTCCAATAAAACTGATGTATTATATCAACAATTTTATCAAATACATTTCAGTACAGGTAAATAGTAAATGTATAGAAGTACACAACATTCTTCATTCTATTATTATAAATCAATGGGCATGTTGAATTCATTTATTCCAGTTTTAATGACTTTACACGCTTAAAAATTCTATTGCAATCACAATGAACTAAATATTAAGACAAGCATTTAATAAGAACTAGGTTCATGACCCTTTATCAACATCAAGCTGATAAAACTTGACTGATAACAACCGCAAGCGAAAATCAACTTTATTTCCTATGTACGTTAGACAAGGAACTGAAAATCAGTGTTGCATTACTTGTTTGTTCAAGCAGAATTTTTAACATATAAAATTTATCAGTTTTAAAATTTTAGACTTCATCATAAAAATATCATTGTGTAAACCTGTCTCAGTCCTTTAGTTTCACCCCACAATTTATGTATAAAGTCAGTCAGACAAACCCTCTGCTTGAATCAATACATCCGTGGGCAGTATTTGTTCTGGTCGACTCTAAACACTTGTGGATACTTTAAGTTAGTAGAAAGCAGTTTTGATATTTTGGCGAATACATACAAACGATTTTGGGATATGGAGCCCAGATGGCTGGGTCGAGACACGGATGCTCGAAACTGTTGTCTGCACACTTGTGGCTGCGAAGCATGTTTGGGTTTGACGTGGGGCAAATTTATCTGTTGAAAATCTTGAAAACTGTTTTTTTTATGATGAGGGTGGTTGAGCCCCTTTTCCCTTGGGGTAAAATTACGACTGGACGTCGTAAACCTCAGTTTGTTGATGGCTCCAGGCAACGGCTATTAAAATTTTAAAACCAAGTTTTTTCTCTACATTTACGTCATTAATTTATTTTATCTCAGTCATTTGTTTTCATGTTTTGAATTTCTGATAAAATATTTTCGTCTGTACTAAGCAGAAGCAGTTTATATAATTTTTTATTACAACAAATATTTGATAAATGTTTTAAAACAGATTACTAAACAGTGAAAATATATTTCTGCAAAATTTTCCACGTGTTTAATCAAAATATAAATTTTATATTTATAATTTATTTCTAAGCTATCGCCTATGCCAATTGGCAAAATATGTTAACAATAAAACCCGGATATCGCAGTAACAAACGAAATTCGTTGTCATTTTTTCGAGATAAAATGGGTACAAAATGGGTATTGTAGGTATTTCACAAATTCAATTATCTTCCCACCTGACAGGTATACAAGAATTTAAGGCATACACCTAGTAATAAATAGTTATCAGATGCAGGATTTAGATTTTCGATTAAATACAGATATTACTAAAATTAAGGCAAAGAAATTTAATAATATCTTTAAGGACCGTGATTTGACGGCTGGTAACCGCACTTTACGCGAAAAAATCACTTACCAAGACCTGCTTACTCAGAGTGCCACACCCAGTAATGGGTAAAAGGCGTGATGATATGTTTATTTATTTTATTTATTTAGAAATTTAATAAATGATGTCAATTTTTCAGTGCTATAATTATTTTTAAAGATAAATATATCAAATAATAATTGTGTCTTAATGGTAGTAATGTGTCGTTTTTTGAGTAACATTCTGTATATTATTTTATTTTCTGAACAAAATACTACGAAACATTACGAAAAGCAGATCTTTAAAGAATCATTTTTTATTTCACTTCTGTCAAAACTAACAACAGGTTATTCCAAAACTGTGTTCATATAATTAATGACTTTAGAATTGAGATATTTAACTAAATGTCAGAAAAACTTTGAGTGCGTAAATAATAAAATATCTATAAACCATATTTAGTCACAATTCACGCACAACAATAAGATAAAATTTCGCATGTCATATCGTATTATATGACGCAAAGAATGAATCTTAGCAACCACACAAAAAATGAATAAAACGATAAAGATATCTAAATTCGTTTATTAAAGAAAACTGATTCATAGTGACGTCAATACATGTTGATCATCTAGTTATCTTGATTTTTATTTACGCTGTATTAAAATAATGCTTAGTTCAAGAGTTAAACTTGGAAAATAACATTTGTAACGAAGCTGATAAAGATTAATTTAATTAATGTATAATTGATAAAGTTTTTATGAGTTTTACTTTTTGTTAAATTAATTTTTTTTTTGGTAATTGGGTAATGCTCATTTAGTTTTTATTAACTTTTTTTAATTTAGCACTAGTTTTTGCCATAATTATGTAAGTAAAGTTTTTCAAAATTGCTTGAACAATTGGCAAACTATTATAAATTATTTTAGATAATACCGCTCAGATTTGAAGCTAGAATCTTTGAACTCTAATCAAATGCTCTAATTTGGTTTTATTCCTAATTTTCAACCTATTTTTGTTATTTGTCAAATGTAGCTTTGATCCTTTAATTCCAACATATACTGAAAGATTTGTTATACGGTTTATCCGAGGTTCATATCCAGGCTGTATCCTTATCAATTGTTAAATATTTAATTAATTAATTTTACGTATCTTTTAATTGGATAACTTTATTTTAAAATAATTTAGAAAAGTTTCATAGCAAAAAATAAACGATCCTAAATGTTTATTTGAAAATATTATACTGCAATTTATAGTTAATGTCATACTTTGTACATACGAGTATATTTAAAATTTTTGATTGTTTCAAAATTATTTTTGAATAATGAATAAAATTGTATGATTATTTACGACATACTATAAATGCAATTAGATTACTCATGACGAAGAATAGGATTATAAACATTTTTCTATTGTTATTGTTAGAAATTCAGACTATTTTATGATTTATGTTTACCATGTTTATCTACTATTTATCTGTTATGTATTTTTGTTAAATGTTTTTACTTGTTGCATCATACTACTGATTACGAGAATATTAATAGTATTTAAAAACGTAAAAACTTTAAAAACTATTCATTAATACTTTTAATTGATAGTGTAGTCTAATGCGTTAATTGTTAAATTTATTTTACCTTAGAAATCTGGGTTTAATTTAAAGTCGTGCTATTGAAAGTCAGTCATATTTCTGTGTATTCAAACTGAGCCCCATTATACAAACTATATTTAAAAAAAACTTAAAAATGGGTAAAGGGCGTGTTACGATTAGATAATTCCGAATTTTACTTACTTCACATTAAAATTATGCATGTGTCTCCTCTACACTAACATCTTTAGAGGTCGTGTTTAAATGGTTAATAGCCGCAATACACGGGCATAAATATATCACTTATCGAGATCTGCTACGAATACTACACTCAGTAATGGGTAAAAGGCGTGATGATATTTTATTTTTTATTAGTGTAAATGCGAATATAACAAAAAATGCATATAGTTTTCTCAAAAAGTAGCAAAAATTAAGTAAGCTACTAAGTAGCAGTAAAATAGTCATTTAATTTAGTCTTTATTCTTATCTTTAGAAGCTCGACAATTGCAGCCCTCACTGCCCTTGGTTTCATTTAACTATGAATAGCAATAAAACACATTCTTTAAAAACAATATTAAATATAATAAAATAAATAAATAAATATATCATCACGCCTTTTACCCAATACTGAGTGTGGCACTCTGCTTAAGCAGATCTCGGTAAGTGATATATTTTTCGCATGAAGTGCGGTTACCGGCCGTCAAATCACGGCCCCCAAAAATATTAGTGGTGGGGGAGACCCAAGGGTAAATTTAATTTGGTGAAAATTGTTTGTCGGCTGTGGGGTTCGAACCAGGGTTCTCAAGATCCACAGACCGACTTGATACCACTGAGCCACCTATCCCATCATAATATAAAATTAATATAATTAATATAAATTTAAGTTTTTAAAATTTTTTAAAATTTGCCATCCTTTGAAAACGGCGCCCTTAGGCCACCGTCTCCAAATTACACACCGAACCGGTCCTGTCCCTGTACTGTAATTAGGATTACGTTTCTGTTATTACGCTTTACAGACAATAATAGCTCAGTGGATATAACTTGCGTCTACCACGCAAGAGGTCGCGCGTTCAAATCTCACTTATATTTAATAAAATATTACTTTGAATGGTTCGAATTCCACTATAAGTTGTAGGTCTGCTGTACTGTATAGGGATTATGATCGTATTCAGAGTAACAAATAACTAAATATACAGGGTGGTTCGTCAGAAGGCTTCTATTTATATGCTATTCTACCATAGGAATTATTGGCTGCCGTAATTGTTTTCCAACAAAACACTTGAATAATTTTTTATATAAATAAATAATATAAATTTTACCCATTACTGGGCGTGGCATACTGTCGTAGCAGATCTCGGTAAGTGATATATTTTTTTGCGTGAAGTGCGGTTACACGTCCCCCAAAGATGTTAGTAGAAGGGGAGCCACAGGAGTATATTTAATTTGGTGAAAATTGTTTGTCGGCTGTGGGGATCGAACCAAGATTCTTAAGATCCACCTATCCCATAGTTTTTGGATCCAAATAATTATAGTTACCTCTTCGGTCTGATCTTATCTTATTTTCTTCCAACTATGGTCATAAATGTATTTTCCCCAAACTAATTGTACTTACATCTGTTTTCAATCATGTATCTCCCACTTCTTGTGTCAGAATTCTTGTGTATACTATTTATAAGTCTTACTCTAATGTACAAATTCATTCATATCTTGTTCACCTGATGATGGTCTAGTCGACCGAAATACGTATTGTAAAATAAACTTTACATTATTTGAAACTAACCTAGTGTTTTTTAATTTAATTTTATTATAAAATGTTTCAACGAGAACCGACAGTTAAATCTATCGAATTCTATTATGTAGTGTGTAGGCAATAAGTAAATATTCTATAGTAACTTTTCTATCAAAATTGTAATTTATTTTCCATGGAATCTAATAGCTATTTTACTGCTGCATTATTTATAAATATATCCGTAACATCATCAATAAATATACAAATGTAAACAATTTTAAACAAGAGAAGGGATAGGATTTATATGAAAGCTCCCCAAACCTGAACTATCGCAGTAGGTTACGATTCATAATTAATCAGTCATTGAATATAAAATAAGTGAGCAACAGTCCGGATACAATTCTCGTTGCGACACGTCGTAAGACTGAACGTTAATGAAAACAGACTTAATACAAAACAGACTGAAAAAAATATATAAGGCTTGTGTTGCCTCATTTCATCCTTCTCTAACTCACACAAATTACATGTACATGTCTCTTTCTTGCGGGCTGGTCCAGTCCAGAGATGTAACCTTGAGTCAAGTCGGTGGGAAACAAGGTTTGATATTAAAACGATAACAGCGAGTTCATAATATACCAGGGAAAATATTTTTTTCTTTTTAAGCGATTTTTTTTCAACATGTTATTTATCGAGAATGATTGATTGTACTTATGCAATAGGTGTATTTTTCATTTGTTGTTTTATAATTACTGTCTGGGAAATAGAAGATGGCGTGATTATAATTTCTGATAAATAGGTCGCCATTTTTTATTTGCTTGTTTACGGATGTACTATAACCACGGAAAACCTTTATTATTTTTATAATCGGTTATGGTTCACAGTAAACCTATAGTTACGAAAAGTTGAAAGCAATTTTATGGGTTTCAAAATCTCCCTTGTGTTCTGACTAATTTTATACCAGTGCTTCTTAAAATTTTACTAAAATATGTAAGTCTCTGACTCTGAATAGCAGAAATAAATGGAGTAGCATGACAGAAATCAATTGTAGGATAAATTTAATAAACAAATGCATAAAACTATAGTTTTTATGTAAACTTATTTAATTTCCTTTTTATGTGCAAGTTCTAAGCCCACTAAACTTACATTCCACTAATTCAAGTCGTTATAATCGGTTTAGTGAAACTTATTTTAGTGAAGTATTGCTTCGCTCGCACTTTTAATA
Organism: Pterostichus niger; assembly: GCA_947425015.1. Lineage (NCBI taxonomy): Eukaryota > Metazoa > Arthropoda > Insecta > Coleoptera > Carabidae > Pterostichus > Pterostichus niger. The sequence continues at coordinate 27,086,676 of OX380344.1, read as the reverse complement.
AACAAATCCTAAGTCTACTGAACTCATGTTCCATATACTCAAGCTGTTATACTCAGTTTTAGTGGAACTTAATTTCAGCTGAATACAGGATGACTAACAAACATCGGTACAACTAAAAATCGAGACATATTATTAAATATTGCTAATCTTTAACGGACAAACCAGGGTCCATGTATACCTCAGTCCTTATTTTTATTTAATTATTTTAATTTTGTTCACCTATCTTAATAGAAATGATAAAAAAAAATTACGCTGCATCATTTAGTTTAATTTTTTTAAATGTTAGGAACGATTACAATTTTTAAAATTTAGTAAAATAAAAATATGCTTATCTATTTATAATACAATAAATCAATATTCAATTTGAACTTATAATTTTTTATAAAAACGCTTAAAAAAATATTTGTATCAAATTTTTTGATTTACACAAAAATTACAATTTTAAATTGGATAAAAGTTTACTGTGTTCTATTTTTAAATATACATTTAAAAAGTTTATCTCGTGCTTAGCAACTTTTTGAAAATAAGAGATAAATCTATTAAATATTCAAAAAATAGATGGGTCGACAAGAAAATATTGTTTTCCTAACAACTTTTAAGATATATCAACATTTTATTGTGAATTTATCAATATACGATAAATAATCACTATGAATATTTGTAAATCGGAAATACTGTAGTTCCGGAAATACATTTTGGGGATATTGGGACATTGAACAAAAAAATGGGTAAATCCTGAAAAATCTGGACGACTGGTTACTCTATAAATGTAATATTTGAAAGGTAATAAATATTCAATTCAAATGAGTTTGGTTCGTTTTTAATAGAAAAATATAGAATTTGCGTAACAATTTAAAGTTAATTTGAATAATATAATTTCATTAGATTAATTATTGTTTAGCTATTGTGCGAACGAATAGTCATTTTCTATTTTATTTCATCAGTTTTAGAGGTGCAGTCACAGATTTAACCTCGTATGTTGTCTGATACATACTGTAGTGATTTTTTGTTCAGTTTTCGAAGTGAGTTGCCTTACTACATAGCGGTAGTATCAAGGTAAAATACATGTAAATCTTTTGATATAACTGACGCTCTATGTGACTAATATTAGCTGAATTAATCATGATTTGTTGGTATGGGGCCAGCGAGCATCTATGGGCTGTATTCTACTTTAGTTAACTGCCAATAATACTGCGAGAGGTCTATGGCTCTAGTTCGCCAATTGTAATTATAATAATAAATCTTTATTTACCCAACATAATGCCTATGGCACACTGGTCGAAGAGCTCTTCGATGAAACAACTGAACGCACCCGTCATCGACGAAAAATAGAGGCTCCTCTATTTCCATCGAAGAGCTCATCGATGAAACGAATGTATCTTATTTCACTCGTATCTTTTGTGTCTCATTTCACGTTAGCATATTTTTGAAATTTAGTTTCTCTTTCTCAAATTTAGAAGCTTTTATTTTTAGTCGATGACAGGTGCGTTCTGTTGTTTCATCGAAGAGCTCATCGATGCTCATCGATGCTCTTCGACCAGTGTGCCATAGGCATTATAATTCATTAACAGGACAAATTCGTTGCAAACAGGGTCGTAGAAGTTTAAATATATAATTTAAATTTTAAATTTTAAAATATAATTTATAAAAGAAACATTATTGTTAGGTTAGTGACATGAATTTTATTTTATACCGAGGAAGCACCACTATGCTAACTTTATTTTTATTCGATTCGGGGAAATGTCGCCTTTTTTTGAGAAGGCGAGCATGGAAATCATTGATACAGGCCCCACAAAGTGTTAACAACGCCATTGATTGTAATATTATATAACATTACATTTCACAACCATATAAAACAGGTAATAATAATAGTTCATAAAAAAGTAAAGATATATATATAGTAGGGTGTCCGTTATTTGGGCGACCTTCGAATATTCTTCGGGACCCCCCCTAGATCGCCAGACATTCCAAACAAAATGAGTTTCCCAAAAGGATTCAGTGTTTTTTGATGATTAACCCGTGCCACCGAGCGGTTGAAGTTTTAAGCCTACCGGAAAATAGGGGTATAGCAAAATAATTCTATTGTGTCGCCAGTTAGCATAAAATAGACATGTGGGATATGTTTTCCTATGAAATTGATGATTCTGAACACGAATCTGTTGTCAAAATGTTGGTATCAGTCGAAGTTTTAGTAATAATTGCAAAATACGCATTTTTTAATGTTTTTTTGGGGTATAGACAATTTTCAAGTAAATGTTCATTTATTTGAATCCAGTTTCAGAAAGTTTTAATAGAATTTATAATCCAATGGAAAAATGTTCACGTGCATATGTCTTATAGTTTTCGAGAAAATGTTAAAAAACTGGTTTTTGCCATTTTTTTGGCGAAAATTTGAAAAAATTAAAAATGGCTAAAAATTAGCTTAAAAGTTAACTGAAGCACGAGAAATTCAATGGCGTTGATCGCAACTTCATATTTAGCTTCGATTTTAAGATATACCTTCGGAAAAGTAGAAAATCTCAAAAAAATTAAGAATCTAGATTTTCCGGAGCGTATATCTCAAAAATTAAACAAGATATGAAATTGCGCTCAACGGCATTGAATTCCCCGTGTCCGAATTGACTTATAAGCAAATTTTCATGCAATTTTAAGCAATTTCATTTTTTAATTATTTCCTAAGGGGTACCCCTTTGGTTTTTTCAGATTTTAATTCAATTTTCCCGAAAATCCTTAATCGTAGGATTATTGTAACGAAAATTTACATACATATGTATTTTGACCCACTGAATCCAATGGAAAAGTGCATATGTGTTCTAGTTTTCGAGAAAATGTTAAAAAACTGGTTTTTGCCATTTTTTGGCGAAAATTTGAAAAAATTTAAAATGGCTAAAAATTAGCTTAAAAGCTAACTGAAGCACGAGAAATTCAATGGCGTTGATCGCAACTTCCGGAGCGTATATCTCAAAAATTAAACAAGATATGAAATTGTTAATCGTAGGATTATTGTAGCGAAAATTTACATACATATGTATTTTGATCCACTGAATCCAATGTTTTTTTGGGGTATAGAATTTATAATTCTATTAAAAATTTCTGAAACTGGACTCAAATAAATGAACATTTACTTGAAAATTGTCTATACCCCAAAAAAACATTAAAAAATGCGTATTTTGCAATTATTACTAAAACTTTGACTGATACCAACATTTTGACAACAGATTCGTGTTCAGAATCATCAATTTCATAGGAAAACATATCCCACATGTCTATTTTATGCTAACTGGCGACACAATAGAATTATTTTGCTATACCCTTATTTTCTGGTATGCTTAAAACTTTAACCGCTCGGTGGCAAGGGTTAATCATCAAAAAACACTGAATTCTTTTGGGGAAACTCATTTTTTTTTTAATGTCTGGCGATCTAGGGAGGTCCCGAAGAATATTCAAAGGTCGCCCAAATAACGGACACCCTAATATATAGTAATTAATAAATAAAATATGGATAAACATAGTATAGTTTATAGATTATTAATTTGTTCGGTAGGTGTTGTATCATACGTTGCAATAAATGTTGAGCTGGTACAATGAATACATGTACATAATGTGTTGATATTTATTCATGCAGCTAGCAGCTTGTGGCTGTAGTTTACAATTGATTCAGCCAGCAACTTTGGGTTGCAATAAATCTGACCAGGTTATCAAACGCGGTCGATAGAGGAGCGATCGTTTTGCAATTTCAACCCGAGTGTAATATTGCCAGACAAAATTTTATAAAAACTGGAGAAATATAATACAAACAAAGCTAGATATAGCGCTAAATTCCTGGATTTATAAATATAATTATATATTATTATAAGTTTATGTATTGTTAGTATTTGACAAAAGCGATTTGAATCTCATGTCTATTTAAATTATATAAAATAGTAAATTGAATATGCACCAAGTATAAATTTGTAATTAATAGAAATTGGAATTATTTATTTACTCTATTAGATACTAAAAATATATGCATGACTCAAGAAATTCTGAAAACAAAACAGATAAAATTTATGATCTTGTAATTTCAATTTTAAATGCAAGCTACCGTCCAACCTCAGACGTAAAATTCTTCCACTTGCGTGACATTTCTGCGCAGAAAAACATTTGCAACTCGCGCATGCGTAAACAACGTTTGTCATTTGTTGTTCTCCCTAACCTACGATTGCATGTAGATCTACTCGTAGGTGTTTTCACAATGACGTTGTATATTTGCAGTGAATTGAAAGCAAGGATATGCTTACAAGTGACGCTTTATTGCAATTTGAAATGATAACGTCTCTTTCTAAATACTGTACTTGATTATGTAGGTATCTAATTATACTTGGTGCAGGTGTGGTATATGTGTTATGGACGTATAAGTGTTATGGAGGTATAAATTAAGAGTTGTTGTGTTTTATTTTAATGTTTAGAAGATGGCAATAAACGATGTTCTGTATGAAGAGCTTCACAATAAGACAACTACGTATACGAATGACATGAGGGAATACTTACAATACATGCTATAAGCGTTTAATTTCTTAATTAACCAGCAATGCATTACTATTGAACAGAACTATTATTTGAATTTAGTTTTGTGTTTGTTAATAAAATGACACTTCGTAAGACATAATATAACTGTATCAGAATAACAGGGCTGTTGATACATCATTTACTTTATTAATTCAAAAACCTAACCTCAAAAATTGATGAATTATTACAGATGTATGTTTGTGAAATTGAGGATGTGAGATTGCGTGGTCGAACTAGAAATAAATGAATAAATATGATTGAAGGATTGTTGAATGAAAGAATCCAAGTGGGAGTAATAAACGAGCTCGTATGAAAGGAATTATGAATGTGGTTGAAGTGAAAGTGGTGCGTTAGGATATACTAACGTTTAGCGAAGATTAATTATGTGATGAATAAAGACGACACTACCTTTTTTCTTACTTCTGATCTTTATGATTCGTTGTTAGTTGCTACAACAGAGTATAGAACTGCAATTGAATGGAAACCAAGCGCAGTTTGTCGCTTTCTTCCTTTCTTATCTTTTTAAATTCATTTTTAGAGGAGTGAGCGTGAGTTATTTGAGATGTTTTAATTACGTGAAACGTACGTGGAATGAAAAAATAATGGTGTATAAGGGTGAATACATGAATGTGATTGAAGGTTTATTGTGAGGGATAAATGAGTTTGTATGGAGGGAACGTGAATGTGGTTGAAACAAGGATGAGAATGTTTGATGAACTGTTCTGTGAATGATTCTAGGGTTTGTGCTACCCCATTTGATGGAATATTGTTGCTAAAACGATGAAAGTCTATATCTTAAAATGTAATAAACATATTGCAGTAGTTATAGTTTTATTATCAGGGCATGAATCAGATGACGTACCTATCAGATAAAACAATATCGTATCGAAATCACAGCATGAATTGTATAAATTACTTATATTAATTTATAGAGAGGTTATTAGTTCACTTATCTGATAGCCGAGTTTTCTAGCATTTTAACCTTACTTTGATAAACGGGGCCTATATCTATATTTACACCAGTCTCATTATCTTTTTATATTAAGGGTTAAAATATCAGAAAATGAAATAAAAACAAATGAGGTAAATAGCTTTATGGAAATATATCGAACTATGAAAATAAAAATTCGATTTCAATTGGCTAATACTATATACAAATTACCTTTATTACATTAATATTCTTGGGGGCTGTGATTTGACGGCTAGTAATTACACTTTATGAGCTTTGCTATAAAAAAGAGCTTCAATGAGTAAAATGCCGTAATAAATAAATATTATTTATCATTACGCCTTTTACCTATTATTGGGTGTACCATAACAGATTTCGATAATTTTAAATGTGGTAAAAATAAGTTTATTGCTTGTCGGAATTGAACTCGGGTTCTCAAATCCATAGTCCGACACCTTGCCATTGAATATTATTACAATTCTTCGTCAGTACGGTGGTGTGAATAGCGATACGGAATTCGAATCCGGAGATTCCGAGGGTGAATCGCACTCAAGCTAAAAATTACATGAGCACTGCGGCTCGATGAGTGCGGATCCTGTACTGTAATTGGGATTAAGGTCCTGTTGTACAGCGTAACATAAAAAAATAAATTAATTAATGCATTAGGTATTTGATTGGCAATTATATGTCGAAGTTTATATAAAGTTAAAAAAGTATTAATTTGAATAAAGAACGTCGTACTCGTACTATACAGGATGTTTCTTATGCATAAATTTAAATCACAATATACCGATTATGGAATAAAAACAATATTTTGAAACGTGTCTGTAGTTGTTTACCTAGTTAATAACCTAACTATTTGTGATGTTTACAATTATAATTTAATTATTAATGTTATTAGAAATAACGATGAAACAAAAATGATTCGTTCGAGCAAACTGCACTTAATTTAGCGAATTTAAAAAAAGTTCCATATTCAGTATTTTTATTTAAAATAAATTTAGTAGATTTTTTTATGGTGTATGCAGCTCGAGTCGGCTTGTAGATTTGAGAATCCGGGTTCGATTCCCAAAGCCAACAAATTAATACTATCCCCCTTCATTATTATCTTTGGTGACCGTGATTTTACGGCTGGTACCTATACTTCACGAGAAAAACTATATAACTTACTGAGATCTGTTACGGCAAGTGCCATACCCAGTAATGAGTAAAAGGCGTGATGGTAGACTTATTTTATATTTTTAGTAATAAATGTTTACTTTTTGTTACAGAATAAGAGAATTATGTGAATTTGAATATCGTCATCTTCTGACAGTAAGTAAAATATTTATTTTTGTAATGTGAATATCTAATATTATACATTCTTGTACTTAATATATACAATAGATAGATCTATTATTAAATTTATCGTATACATTATAAATATCTGGTCTATTTATACTTTCGGATAATCAAATACTTTACTCGCTAAACTAAACGTGGAAAAGTAATGTTTCCTTCTATTTATTGACGTCTAAAATCTCAGCATTATCTATACATTATACAATTACAAGATTGAATTAAAACAAAGTTTAATTCAATGAACAAACATCCGCTGCATAAATTACCTAATTGAACTTGACAAAATAAATACGAGCCAAAGTTAGGGCAACTCTAGGACGTTTCACTAGCTTAGTGACGCTAGTGACATTACTGACATTACTTCAAAGATACAGCCTCCAAATTAGAATTACTTTATTTAGTCAGTGATGGACACTATGTTTTAAACTAGCTTTAAATTAATATGTAGACGAGGGCATCGAATCCAACGGATTGCTTGCTTAAATTGTTACAGAGAAAAAATGTTGCATCATATACATTAACTATTTTCTAATGCCTATGGCACACTGGTCGAAGAGCATCGATGAACATCGATGAGCTCTTCGATGAAACAACAGAACGCACTCTTCATTGACAAACAATAAAAGCTTCCAAAGTTGAGAAAGAAAAACTAAATTTCAAAAATATGCTAACGTGAAATGAGACACAAAAGATACGAGTGAAATGAGATACGTTCGTTTCATCGATGAGCTCTTCGATGGAAATAGAGGAGCCTCTAATTTTTGTCGATAACGGGTGCGTTCTGTTGTTTCATCGAAGAGCTCTTCGACCAGTGTGCCATAGACATTAGTGATTCTATGTGACAGTGTCGATATATTTATATAATTTGCAAAGTTCCGAACGTGTCTGCTTTTCAAACAACACAGTTTTTTGTAATATTTCTATTTAAAATATGGAATTAATAACATATAAGAATTCATTTGTTTTCCTACGACAGTACAGTACTTACTTTCCGCCCGCAAATGAGTGTGGAAAGTGATTATTTTCTGTACTCAAGTGTCAACAGAATGATATTATTGTTTTCAGTTGTCATAAATACAATAAAATGACAGTAAGATAATGGAATCAGCAACAACCTTTGATAGTATTTAGGCCAATAAAAATTTATCTAAAAATTTAATAATTTCTTGTAGTGTAAATGGTAAATTGTCGTAGGAAAAATAATACGTAACCCACATTTTAAAAGACTTGTGTAAATAACTTTTCCAATGATACCCTTTTAACACTTGTACTACAATATACTACTGTTTCACTAGCGAGAAACTATAATTAAATTAAAGGAAATATAATTATATATTTATGACACAAGGGCGAAAATGTGGTTTGTCATACAAATGAAGAAAATTGCCTGACGAGACGAATTTGTATGAGTACAAATTTTTTTTTTCATCTGCGAGTCATACACTATTTTTTTATTGATATATTTTTTCGCATGAAGTGCGGTTACCAGCCGTCAAATCACGGCCCCCAAAGATATTAGTGGAGGGGGAGCCACAGGGGTAGATTTTAATTGTAAAACTTCTAAATGTAATATAACAATAAAACGTTACTTTCTTCTTTTGAAAGGAGCATATTTGATAAAAATACAAATTAAAAATGTCTATTTAAGCATTGTAGTCTATTATAGGCCGTCAGAAAATATTAATTTGTCAATTTATTGCAATCATCAATGAAAGTCACCATAAAACATTGCTCTGCAATCCGTTCAATTATAACTTAGAATAATTATCCGACAAATAATTAAATCATTCGTTAGTTCCGTACATAAACTTGCACATCTAATCTCAATAAACTTCATTAATTATCGAATCAATTAAATACATCTTAATTAAAAATCAACCATGAAGAAAATCGAACAGTGTCATCTTTTTACTTCCTGGTTCATATACATATAAATGGCTAAGGTCGCAGACGCTTCCCAACATAAATTCAAAATTTATATAAATTTTATCTATTTTTTTACCTTCAAAATTCACTACACATCAAAATATAATAGAAAAAAAAATCATAAAGAAATCAAATTACGTCGTTATTTACAATATGGGGTAGGTGGCTCAGTGGTATCGAGTCGGCCTGTGGATCTTGAGAACCCTGGTTCAATCCCCACAGCCGACAAACAATTTTCACCAATTTAAATCTACCCCTGTGGCTCCCCCTCCACTAATATCTTTGGGGGCCGTGATTTGTCGGCTGGTAACCGCACTTCACGCGAAAAAATATATCACTTACCGAGATCTGTTTAGGCAGAGTTCCACACCCAGTAATGGGTAAAAGGCGTGATGATATATTTATTTTATTTTATTTTCCTACAATATTTTCTGAATAACTTTTATAGTATATTTTCTGCTGTCAAACGGTTCTAAATTATTTTAAAATGAAATCGTTCCAATAAAGATTATGGACAAATAAATTATCTTGTATTATTTGGCAGAGTTGAACATAAGAAAATATACGATGTGAAATATTTCAATTGTTTTGAAAAAGTCTTAAAATATTGAAATGTTTGCCAAAAAACTAGGTACATAAAATATATTTATTTTTATCATCCTTACAACTAAATACCAATGAACTATAATGAAAATAAACAAAATTTAAATTTCATACAATATAAATAGAAATACAGGAATCCTTTGCCAGAAGGAAAATAACATGTATATAAATTATTATATTATCCTTTATTATGTGTCATACTATTTACAAACTTAATATAAATTGCGATCAGGCGGAAGTATTATTCGGAATCTATAATTATATTAAATATGATTAGCAAGCTAATCGAATTAAAAACAAAATATTGGCAGATTTTGATCTGTCATTGAATTAAAACATTATAATTCCCTTGAGAAATGCCCAGTAAAGATGCATATTTCTACTTCCTGTAATTCATTTCAATGACTGTTGTGTCGGTTATTAATTAGTGGAAATAATTCTTGACAAAAAAATTGATATTCTGTAAATTCTTCAGGCAAAAATATTCAATTCATATAAGCTGTATCGTTTTAAATTTTTTTAAATATAAATATTATTCAAAATTACACAGATTAAAGCATAAAAAATCAGTTTCAGGCTTAGTCGATTGTAGTCATTTCTTTTTACTTCCTTGTACGAAGTAAAGGAAGTATTGTAATCGCGAAAATTTTCGGTTCTTTTAGTGGAAATACGCATTTTGGCCATCCCTGAGTCCATTTTGACTAATTTCGTCGTGACGTCTGTACGTACGTATGTATCTCGCATAACTCAAAAACGGTAAGCCGTAGAAAATTGAAATTTTATATTTAGGACTGTTATAACATCTAGTTGTGCACCTCCCTTTTTGGTCATTATATAACTTCCAGAAGTGGTACTTTACTTGAAGCCTATAATAGATTTTCATGAAAAACTATATTCAAATATAATTTAAAACTTTCGAAATTTAGTGTATAAGACTACTATATCAATAGAAATAACATAATAGATTTTGGTTAAAATAGAGTAACCGGAAGTGATACATTACATGAAGCTGCTAACAGTTTTCCTTGAAAAAAATGGTATTATTTTAATTTTAGAAATAAATGCTGCAAATAAAAGTTTTAAAGAATTAAATTCTACGTTTAGCACATTAAGACTTTTTAAATTAGCCTTTTGCATAAGCGAGATATCTAAATTTAAATATTTTATATATATGTATATATATATATATATATATATATATATATATATATATATATATATATATATATATTACTTAAGTTAGCTATGGATTAGAACAAAAAATAAAAGATTTAACGTCAAATATGTGGATTAAAAAAATATCTATAGTTTAATACGCGTACAAGGAAGTCATGTGGTGTCCACATCAGATTTTTTCCATTACCATCGTAACCTGTAGGGGTGGCAGTTGAGAATTGATAGTCACATTTTACGATTAAGAACTGTTTATAACTTTCTAAGAACGGATAAAACGACGTGTTGATATATTTTATTCAGAAATATTATCGATAAAAATATACGTTAAGGTCAACTACGCTCACTAGAATCAAGAATCCAGAAACAAAAAATTCTATCTTATTTCCATCGCCCCCGCAATCACATTCAAGTTGGCTATGACTGTATGACGCAGAACTTCAGTTGTTTCAAGCACAGCACCAGCGATGCTGACGCGGCCAGCACGTACGTGTTGTGTTTTTCAATCATTTTTTAATACGCGCGCCACGTATGACGTCACGTTCCCGTGTACTACCCATACAGGAAACATCGCCCAGCACGTTTCTGTGATGCCATGCTTTGTGAAGTGATGCTTAGTGACGCATAAACCTGCCAATGTACTTTTAATATTTTGTAAAATTAGAAAAAATACGTAATGAATAGAGAAAATATATTTTCAGTAACGTCATAGCTAAACTAAATAAATAGTGCCATGGTAACGTTGGCATATCTACTAACATGTGCTTACTGTAAAAATAAATCATAATCTGTCAAGATCTGCAATTGCACAGACCACTCAGTTTGAGATCCTGCACTAAAGTCATAAAGTGGTAAATTAATCATTTATCTTAAATGGAGTTGGTGGTTTAGTGGGTATGCAGTCGGCTTGCGATTCTTGAGGACCCGAGTTCGATTCTCGCAACCGACAAACTGGCTTTCACCAACTTAATATCAACTCCTGTGGCTCTCCTTCCACTAACAACTTTGGTTGCCGTGATTTGACGACTGATAACCGCACTTCAAGTGTAAAAATATATCACTTAGCGAGATCTGCTCCGGCAGAGTGCCACACCCAGTAATGGGTAAAAGGCGTGATGATATATTTATTTATTTATTTATATCTTAAAATTTCGTACACGAAACAGTAAAAGTTTTTAATTTATATTTGAGTTTTTCAATATATACATACATAAAATCACGCTATATTCCATCAAATGGGGTAGCAAGAACCCCTGAAACATTCACAGAACACCCACTCATCAGATTTATTAAAGTATCTGTTTTCGTCCAACATTCTCAACCTGACACACCATTCTTGCGTCAACCATATTCACATTTCCTCCATACAAGTTCATTTATTCCTCACGTTCGAAATGCCCTCAAAATATATTTCAGAGCTTTACTCCTTCTAACCGTCAGTACGGTGGTGTGGATAGCGATACGGAATTCGAATCCGGAGATCCCGATATCCCGAGTTCGAATCGTACTCAAGCTAAACATAATATAAACTACTACACTGCGGCTCAGTGAGGGCGGACCCTGTACTGTAATTGGGATTAAGTTCCTGTTGTACAGCGTAACATAAATAAATAAATACACACACACATTTATCCTATTCGCAAATTCATTCCATTTTTATATCATTTCTGGCGTACATTTAATATTTAAATGCAGTTATTAGATTTGTTGTTCATGCTGCAAAAATCAACAAACTTTTCTGACTTGTTTCAGCACATGAACATTTGCTTAAAATTTTAAAATAAGAATATACAAATTTTCCAATTTAATATCAAAAAATTTAACACTGAAAATTTATAATAAAAATGTTAAATATATGAAAACATTGAACATATATTAATAAAACATAGATTTGATATTTAAATCAGAATCTAAAGATAAAGAATATACAAAGCATACCAGCAAGACCAGTCTACAAACTTTTACAAAAAAATCTTGTTGATATTAAACTGAAAACTTCTTCGCTTAAAATCATCCTTGTGCTCGTATTACACTGTTTACGGGTATCCTTGTGTGCCATTAATTTAATGCTACATAATCATTTATAGTTTACTTTTTTCATTTAAATCCAAAGTCAAGTAGTACGAAAGAATTATTATGGTAATGACATTTTACCTTAGTAGATCTCAAATAAATAAATAAATATATCATCACGCCTTTTACCCATTACTGACTGTGGCACTCTGCCGTAAGCAGATCTCGGCAAGTGATATATTTCTTTGCTTGAAGTGCGGTTACCAGGCGTCAAATCACGGCTCCCAAAGATGTTAGTGAAGGAGGAGCCACAGGGGTAGATTTAAATTGGTGAAAATTGTAGTAGATTTCTATATAAGTGAATAAAATTAATAAATAAATATATGATCATGCTTTTTACCCATTACTAGGTGTGACACTCTGTTGGAGTAGATCTCGGTAAATGAGAAATTTATATGCGTAAAGTGCGGTTATTAGCCGTCAAATTACGGACCCCAAAGATGTTAGTTGCAGGTGTGCCATAGGGATAATTTTAAAATGTTGAAAATTGGTTTTGGGTGTTTAACCTGGGTTCTCAAATTCACAATCCGACTCAATACCACTGAGCCACCTACCCCATAAAATGTGAAAAAATATAAAAAATTGAAATAATATATTGGACAGATGAATAGAATATCTTGTTGAAAATGTTTGAGAACTGTAGGAATGAAGGGCGGTAACGTACAATAAAACAGAGTGATATTCCTTGACCTGTCGGACCCTTTTCAGGCATCTCTAGGGGTTTGGGATTTCTGTTGTTAAACGTCAACGGTGACCTAAAAACTTTCCAAGAAGTCATAAAAAATGTTACTTTAGTTACACTCGAGTAGAACTTTCATGTCGTTTCAAAACATTTCGATTCGATGCTCACCAGATATACAGGGTGTTTCTATACCTCTGCACGAAACATTAATGACATATATAATTTAATATACTGATTATAGAACAAAAAGAATTTTTTTGAAATTCGCAAAAATTAGGGTTTTTCATTCATAGCGAACATTTTTAGTTCACTGGTTTAATAGTACATTTAATTATTTATAATTATGTTACTAATGAAATAAAAGTATAAACACTGTCTACAAATAATCATTTATTAATTAATTATTATGTAGGTACCTGATGTAATACCTTAATTTTATTTGAGTACCTAGTCTGATTTCGTATACGGTATTGAAAGGGTAAGTTGTTGTGGGAGAAATTTGAGAAAAATGTATAGCAACAATGAATTAGTGAAAATGCTGTTAGTATATGGAGAAGCGTATATGACACGAAAAATGTTCGTTAGGAATGAAATACCCTATTTTTTGCGAATATAAAAAAAATATGTTTGTTCTATAATTATTATATCAAATTATATATGTCATTAAAGATTCGTGCAGAGGTATAGAAATACCCTGTAGAATAATAAAATTAAGTTCAAGTAAAAATATATTAGATGATTTGATTTTATTTATTTATATTAATATCCCCGTTATCAATGCGTTATCAAGGGATAAAGTAACAGTCATTTGTCATATAAGTAAACGAAAATTTGTGCAATTAATTTTGATAATTCGAGAGATATTAATTTAAGAGTTTTACTTATTCATCGTAGCAGGAGGAAAGAAGAACAACTACGTGATAAAGCGTATTAATAAATTTTTAATTATTTTTTTTTATGTATAAAAACTTAATAAACTGCTATGGGCAACACAAGAATTTCCCAACCGCAATAATATGAAAACTTTAATTTAATATCACTTATTATGTAAATGCCAAAACATTACGTATTCACTAATAATAATTCAAATATTTTGTTCGATAAGTATTAAAAAAAATTGTTTATTACATATAAAGTGATTATAATATTGAAAAACGTTTCAAGTAAAACTTGTTTTGTATCAAATAATATTTCAGTTTAGTTATTTTGTAATAATCCCTTAGGTATTCTAATAAAAATGGGGTAGGTGGTTCAGTGGTATCGAGCCGACCTGTGGATCTTGAGAACCCTGGTTCGATCCCCACAGCCGACAAACAATTTTCACCAAATTAAATCTACCCCTGTGGCTCCCCCACCACCAATATATTTGGGGGCCGTGATTTGACGGTTGATAACCGCACATCACTTACCGAGATCTGCTTAGGAAGAGTGCCACTCCCAGTAATGGGTAAAAGGCGTGATGATATATTTATTTATATATTTTTATTTTATATATGTATTCTAATAAACATGTAATTTGTTTGTTGTAATTTGATAGCTCTCAAATGATTAATTTGCCGGAATTAAATCACTAAATTAAAAAAAAACAAATAATTTAATATACTGTGACTCTTTCCAGAGATATATTTGTATCTATTGGACGTGTTATCTGCTCCTGCAAGTCAAGTATATGTTTGCAGTGTACGAGTAAAATTTTAGACATTTAGTTTGGAATTCGTGTTTTTACTTTAAAGTTTTCGTATCACAAAGTAAATAAATGAAGGTTTTTTATAGTTCCGGTTGTTTAAAGTAAAAATAACTAAAAATCAAGATCAAGCTATCAAAACATAAACATAAATCAAAATTATTCTTCATGAATGAAAAACTAATGAGTGCTGAAAATCCTGGCAAAAATTCAGATCAAAATAGTGGACTTCGAACTGTAGTAACCTTCACAAAAGAGTACCTACGCATTAGCGTTATTTTGGGTACATTGAAATCTAAATATACGCGAAATGTTTCACGAAATATCTTTCTTGTTCTAGAAATATACGCTTGTAAACAAAGTTCTAGCGTAGAGCAAATTTTACTGGCAAACGCCAGGTTGAGGATTTAAAAAATGTGGATATTTTTAAATGTCATCTGATGCTAATTTTGAAAAGATGTTTGTGGTTTGTACACTTGTAATTTTGTCAGGTTAAAATAATATTTTAATTTGGTTTCTATTTTTAATTTGACGTTTTGAAGTTCTTTTATTAAATGTTCTGCATGATTTCGTCAGCGTTCAAACTAATTATGAAATAATTTTGCGATGTTTTCTCATCGTTTTACAAGATACTTAATAAAAACATGTGATAATATTTAGTATTTTTAATAGTTTCAAATAAGTAATCATAACTCTTGAAAACTTGTTTCATGTAAGATATCTTTTCACTAGTCACTATGACTGAAACCTTGACATTTGAAACGGCCATAATAACCGTAGCGCGATTCAATGAAGTGGGCCTTATTCAGCGCCATTGGCAGTGCTATCAAAAAAATGATTTTAGTTTTAAACAATAACGAAAACATGTTTTCGTTAATTTCAGTTGATACAAGTTTCTTAAAAATGGAGACATACTGATGTATGGAAAGAGTATGAAAACGAAATAGAAACAGAAAGAATTGAAGAGATTAGAATAATTCGTGGAGAAGAAAAGTGTACTAGCTATCCAAGAATTACAATTATAATTATCAAAATTGTCATATAAACATTAATATGAAATGTATTTATATTTATTTTACGATTTCTATGAAAAGTTGATAATTACACTCTCATTTATCATCGTAAAGTTTACGTTTTCTATGGAACAATAAAAAAATAACTTTACCGCGCGTCTCCAATGGCATCGCACGATAAAGATGTAAAATACACGCGTTTCCAATGGAAACACACGAAAAAGTTATTAAATGTGCGCTTATTTCAATAGTTACCAAGGATACAAACAAAATAGAAACTTGTCATATTGACAGTTAATAGAACTAATTGATTTTTGACGATTGATAGTTGACAATTACGCTCTCATTTGTCATCGTAAAGTTGACGTTTTTTGTGGAACAATCGAAAAATACCTTTGTCGTGCGTCTCCAAAGGCAACGCGCTAAAAAGATGTTAAATGCGCGCGTTTCCAATGACTCCGCGCAAGAAAGGTAATAAATGCGCGCTTATTTCAATAGTTACCAGGGACACAATCAAAACAGAAACTTGTCATATTGACATTTGACAGAACGAATTTATTTTCAGAACGTATACAGTTTTTAATAATTTAAGATGCAATCATAGAAAAAATTTTGTGTGTATCACGAGCGTAAAGTGTCTTTGTTTCTTTTACACTATTTACTATTAACGTGCTCGAGTAACAAAGAATCACTTTACGCTCTTAATACACAAATAACTATATTTAATAACATTAAAAATTAAATAGTTTTTCGTTTATAGGAATGTTCTTCATTGTTACTAGTTTTACATGCTGTTAATAGTATCTTTTGTTAAATATCGAATTTTTTCGTTTGTATATAAAATATCGTATACCCTCAGAATTCAATCTTCGCTCTCGACAAATAATGACGAACTTGACTCCCTTGATATATAAACCACTAATATCTGAAATTATGTTTATATTGCTAGTTTCGCAATCCGAATACCAACCTGTTACAATAAACAATTCTCTTATAACTTGCAAGTAACGCATATAGATCAAACACACCCAAAGCATGCTCTATCAGTCACGCTTGAGTACGGATGTCCTAGTCTTGCTTTCTTAGGCGCCAAGCCCCTTTCCACTCCCCCTAACCTCAAACACTGACTACGACACTTGATCATTTAACATGTAAGTGATTATAACAACCGAGATCTGCAAACTGGGACGTTGATGAAAGAAAAACACCTACACGATATGGAAGCAGAAATGATAATGTTTTCTTGGTGAACGTGAGTTGATATTCATTTTCGTAGAGTGTTTTGAAGTTTAATTACTGTGTATGGGTTTGGAGAAGTGATAGACCGAAATGGTTTTTGTTAGATGTGATTTATATGCTGAATAATCAACTGGCCAGTGAACAGATTAAATTTGAGCTTAGATGTTATTACTAGGAACGGAAAAGAGTGATAAATTTTAAGTCTTATTGATGCAAGGTGATTTAGGCCAGAAAATTTTATTAGTTTTTTGAAGTTTATATTTTATTTTTTTTACAACATTTAATATTAAAAATAAATATATTATCACGCCTTTTATCCATTACTGGATGCGGCATTCTGCCATATCAGATCGCGAATATATTTTTCGCATAACAGACGTCAAATTACGCCCCCTAAAGGTGTTTGTGGACGGAGAACTACAGGAGTAATTTTAAATAAAATATATCATCACGCCTTGTACCCATTACAGAGTGTGGCACTTTGCCGAAACAGATTTCGGTAAGTGATATAATTCGTCGCGTGAAGTGCGGTTACCAACCGTCAAATTATGCCCCCCAAAGATGTTTGTGGAGGGAGAACCACAGGAGTACTTTTAAATAAAATAAAATAAATATATCATCACGCCTTGTACCTATTACAGAGTGTGGCACTCTGCCGAAACAGATTTCGGTAAGTGATATAATTCTTCGCGTGAAGTGCGGTTACCAGCCGTCAAATCACGGTTCCCAAAGATGTTATTGGAGGGAAAGCCATAGAGGTAGTTTTAACGTGGTGAAAATTGTTGGTCGCTTGTTGGAATCGAACCAGAGTTTTCAAATTCACAGCTCGACTCGATACCACTGAGACACCTTCCCTATAGGAATAGTAATTTTACTGCGTGACGTAAATCAATTTTCCGGCTGTGGGAATCGAACTTGGGTTCTCAAGTCTAAAATGTGATTAATTGCCACTGAGCTAGTATTTTCTGTCAATATTTCTTAAAAGTTTGCTAAAACTATGTAAATTAAGAGACATTAAATGTATCATCTAACAAGCGGTGCATAAATTTTGTTCGCGAATCAATCTAGCCTTTTTTTACATTTACATCCAGTCAGTGGTAAATAAATACAAAATGCGAATAAAAATTTGAAATATTTAGAAAATTAAATCTTAATCATGGTATCCGAAATATAATAAACAATGACTTTTGGGTCATTAGCCAAATTTCGAATTGATGTTTTAAACCATAAAATATTAATGTATTTGCTATCCTGCACAACAGTAACCTAATCTCATAACTAAAGCCCGAATTTTTAGGCAATTGCCTAGATTCAAATTTTAATATACTTCAGGCAATTTCGTTTTTCTATACATAGGTAATAAGTTTACGTGTAATGGAAGGTTTTTTTTTCGTGCCTTAGAGCCTATTTTTTCTATATTTTGGTTATTGTGCCTATTTTACCTTATACAGCCTATTTTACCTATTTTTGTTGCCTATTCTAACTTTTATTGAGCAGACAAGGTTGACTAATTCAGCACCCGACAAAGAGTTTCAACCTAACCTATGTTATAATATTTAAAGTACTTACTTTAATCAAGTTTTTGTGTATGAATTTAAAATGCCGAAAGAAAAAACGTTTTTAGTCAAAATTTTACGTGGGAATTCAATTGTGTCTTTGCCATTAATCAATGGAGCTGAGGTAACTTTAGACAATATGGCTAAATATAAAAACGCTCCTGTCTCATTTTGTGATGTCGAACGAAGTTTTCATCTTACAAGCAAGTTCTGACAGACCGAAGACAGTCCCTTTCCAAAAATTTCATAGAGCAATTGCTCGTAATATTTTGTGATTTAAAGTATACTACATAATTTGAATTTGCATAATAGTTAACAAAATGAGAACCATACATTATTATGCTTCAGATTGCGTTAATTTTTGTTTAAAATGATTATTTTTTTCTAACGAAAAGCAGATACGAGAACCAATATTAGAAACAGGATTCGTTTATTTTTTTATTTTAACAAATTATTTATATTTAGGCTGCCTAATATCCCGCCTATTTTATAGTAATTACCGGCCTATATGCCTGCTTATTTGGGTGTTTTTAAGAGCCTAAATATCCGGGCTTTACTCATTACAGTTCAGGGAGCCTATAGCTTATAATATAAACCCGAGCCACTCAAAATACAATAGTAGAGAAGACATCAAAAATAACAGTAATCTCTAGAAATTTTATACGAAACAAAGTGTAGAGAAATATGTATTTAATTAAAATGAACACATTCCCATTGCGATATATAATTTCTCAAATAAAAAGTTTTTCAATTTGACTCAGTGTTAAAACAAACATGACTAGGCTATCAATAAAAGTTTGTATATTATCCTTAGATCATATTTTATAGAATTCAGATATTAATTATTTCTAAAAATGATGTTTGGACCAAAACGCACGTAAGCATGATAAGTCTAATGTTGAAATAGGGGTTAATGAAAGGCAAAAGTTGAGTTTGCGAGTACTGAGCACAAAATTAAGAGTATAATAATTAAAATAACTCGTATAATTATGAATAGTGTCGCAAATCCACACAATGTCATACAGAGACAAAACAACCCATAAAGACAAAGTGTAACTATCTCAAACAAAAACCACCGAAGAATGCGAAGCAACAGCCCGGTTAACAATTACATTGTTGCAGACTGACATGTAAAACAAATTAAATATTTCGACATGTTTATATACCGCTTTCACAATCCACAAACACGCTATACGTATTCCACTGTTGAGCGAATTGACACAGACACTTAAGACTTTTATCTGCAAAGTCAAGCAAACGGACCTCCAGGCCGAGGGATATTGTTCGTTTTTTCGTCTCTCTCTTTCCGAGTGGAAATGACGTTTAGCAGACCGAACTACAGGGGGTCCGGACTTGATGACCGTAAAATATGAGTAACAGATGGGTCACTACAGATTTTGGTTTTGTTAATTATTACTCAGGAAGTCATGCTTTGAAATGTTTTGTTCGCTGAAAAGTAAGATTTAAAAATTTGACTTACAAATTGGATAATGTGGTATGAATATTTCATTTTTGTTTCTGTTGTGGAATTTGGTATTTCCAACAAAGATTTTACACTGAATATTAAAATTAGATAAATATATTATCATTCCTTCATAGAAATATCTGGATGTGACAGTAATTGGTCTTCATTTGTAGATTTAAGTAGATAACAAATTTTTAATTTGAAAAACATTGATAAGGAATGTATTGATTTGCAATAAGAATACAGTTGCTAGTAAATGTCTCTACAATCGTTCGTAGTCTGTTTGAACATAGAGAAATTAAATAATTTTTGACAGCTTAACCCTTTGCACTTCAGTTTAAAAACTTATAGAGGATACCAATAACTCCAACACTATATTAGTTACAAGTACATGATGTAATGTAAAAATGTCGCAATTACGCCGACAGCGGGGTGCAAAGGGTTAAAAAACGAAAATATCAGATGTCAGATAACAATTTTAAATTACTGTTCTATTCTAATAACTATTCTTACTTGTAATATTATTCTGTAATTGGGATTTATCCTGTAGAATAATAAATAAATAAATAATAACAAATCTCTACAACGTTTTCTATAGCCTCGTTCAAATTCCACACACACTCTTCTTTTTAAAAATCTTGTCCTGCGCATTTTTCGTATTAATTTTAGCGTTAAAACTTGTCTTATTTTTGATGTTTATTCATGCCAATTACAATGATGAAAATATATTTCCTATAACACCGATATCGTATTCTTAGCGAAATCGAATTTTAATAAAATTATCCTTACCACGCCTTTTCCATTAACATATCCGGAACTGTAATTTAACTGCTGGTAATTTTATTTAGGGTTGCCAACTTTGACTCATGCTCACCACACGTTATACGTCGACAAGGAAAATATTCCTAGTTTCTGAATTTAAAATTCATAGCAGATAATTTCGCCGAATTTTCTCTCATGTTTTCCACCTATTTGAGAAATACCCAAAAATGATACATATCTACTTACGGATAATTCGATTCAGTGAAATTTTAATTATTTGTTTTTTACTATTATGACTATTAGTATCTATTGAAAATTGAAGTTTTTTTTTTATTTAGATATTTACAGGTACTTCAGTTACTAATGGTGCTATTCTGTAATTTTCTATAACGCTACAGTTCTGTAAATTTGAACAAAAGCGCATAGATTTTTATTGACAAATGTATTTAATGCCTTTGACAATCAAATATGATGCGCTTTTGTTCAGTTTTACAGAGCTGTAGCGTTATAGAAAATTACAGAATAGCACCATAAGGCTATTAGTACCTGTTACAGTGTGTATTGTATTACAATATCTTATCTTTTTCTGATGGCACTACAGCCTGGGCCTACCGGACACACCGAGCCGCAGTTTTTACACTGCCGTACTGCCGGTCTTCGTAGTCAAATGCTACATTATTTAAGGCGTATAAGTGACTAGCTTATAGCGCCCGAGTGTGATAAATACATGTAGCTGTATTTTTATATTTTACGACAAATCACAGATTGTCGACAGGCGGATTCGAACTGACGAACCTTGGTTCGGGTGACGTCACAGTACGTTAAGGGATGTGCCTTAACACGCTCGGCCACCGCTACAGTTCTGTAAATTTGAACAAAAGCGCATAGATTTTTATTGACAAATGTATTTAATGCCTTTGACAATCAAATATGATGCGCTTTTGTTCAGTTTTACAGATCTATAGAGTTATAGAAAATTACAGAATAGCACTATAAGGCTATTAGTACCTGTTACAGTGTGTATTGTATTACAATATCTTATATTTGATTAAATAACTGAATAGATTTTAAATATTGTATAACATTTGATATGATATTAGTATTGTCTCCAACGGCTTCGTTTAGTGTGTGCGGGATTTTATGTTCTGTCCGTTTGTCCTGGTATTTTTGGCACTCTTGTATAATGTGTGATGCAGTAAGGTTTTGGTTGCATGTCAGGCATATCGGGGGATTTTCTCTTTTCATGATGTGTTGCTTGTAATATTTGTGAGTCCAATCCTCAATCTATTGATGACAACTTGCTCTCTTCTGGTCTTGTTTGTCTTCCATACTTTAGTCTCAGTTTATATTGAAGTTTATGTGATAAAATGAAATACATTTAATGGTAATTGGGTATTTTATGTATACATTCAATATTAAGATGGTAGACTGAAAAATAATTCACACATACTTGTAGAGCGCGAACAAAAACAAATAACAAGATCGGACAAAAATTATTTGAAAGTACAATTCTTAAGCTTTAAAATCATATATTTTTTTTCGACATAGTCGCCGTTAAGTCTAACACATTCCTCCCAACGTGTAACATGTTTTTTCATTCCATCACTGAAAAAGTCTTACAACTTTTCTTGAACCCAGGACTTGACTGCTGTCTTTACCTCATCGTCCGAGGTGTAATGATTACCCTTGAGTAGAAAAAAATAATAAAAATCGCAAGGCGCAAGATCTGGGGAATAATGAGGATGTGAAATTGGTTCAAACTTCAGGTTCCGCAGAGCCTTCTTCAGTTACGCGCGAGGAGTGTGTGTGTGGACGAGCGTTGTCATGTTACCAAGATTATTGGCGCTAGGCTGCGTCTAACATGACAAATTCTACGATAAATCTCATTTGAAGTCACTTTTTCAGCAGTTTAAAATTTGCTATTTAACTCGCGTTAAACATGTCTCTATACTTCCGCTCCTCGAAATACACTGGATGAACGCAATGATCTCAAAGTGCGCATGCGTATTGAGAGGGAATGTTACTTCACATGCCACCTTGCACGCTTCTGAAGGTCATTTCGTTCGTGATCTACAAGCATGTGTGAATTACTTTTAAGTCTATCTCCGTAATAGGTTAGATTAGTTACGACGTTTCTCGTAAGAAGCGCTAGTTGACGGACCCGTTCTGTAAATTTGAAACAAGAAATATAAATAATATATGAAACGACCATAATAAGCGTTGCGTAATTCAAATTGGCTATGCATTAGTGATATCCAAGTGCCATCATCTATTAAGAAATTAATAAATCTGATCTAAATACTCCCTACCTCCCTCAAATTATTTTTTTACATTTTCAGTTTTTACTATACAGTGTGTAACTGCAATTGTGTTAAATGTATTTTTAAACAAGCGCAGGCGATGCTGCCTTCATTTCTTTATAGATTCGTTGTTAGAGAAGTGGGCGTAAGTGAAGATTTATGAAACAGGTGTACAGAAGCGAATGGATGGATGTTTGTTGCGTGATGATGGATTTTGGTTGTGAGGAAGTAAAGAGTTTGTATGAAGGAAATGTTAATGTGGTCGAAACGAGTATCGTGTGTCAGGATGAGAATGTTGATGTGCACTGATGCTCTATGAATGTTTCAGGGGTTCGTGCTGCCCCATTTAATGGGATATAGCGTGATGTTATGTATGTATCTAAATATGTATAACTTGTGGGTGTGAAGAAATTCTCTTAAATACCACTCTCTTTCGGACGGGAAAATAAAACGGCACCTTTATGAAGAAATGTATCACTTTCTCCGCTTGATATACAAATAATTATTATTTGAGTAAATTTCTACTCATGAAATTACGGCAATGAAGCTATAGGATTAATTGTTTAAACGATGAAAAGATATTGGCGTGAACTGGAATCAAACTTGAATTTGTCAAATTGCTGTTTCAAATTATATTTTAAATTTTAATAAACTTGCTTTAGGTTTAAAATAGAATTCGTAAAAGAAAATGTAGATCAGATAAAAGTTTTGTATAATTTATAGTTAATCATTATTATTAAATAATACTATAATAATAATAATAGTTTCCAAAGTATAAATTAATTTATTAAGATCAAGAAATTTCAAATTTTACAGCAAAAATTTAGAAAGTGAAATAAATTGTAACATATTAATATTTGGGCCAATTACTGCAAAATTTGGTAAAATATTTTCACCTTAAACATGCCATTTAAAACAATTAAAACCGTGTTAATAATAGACTTCGTAAACCACGATAACTGATTGACCAACAAAACAATAGCACTTTAAACGTTTAATTACTTTTTTGTTTCTCTTCATATTTATCTCTTCAGACCAAACAGGATGTCTTTTGCTAAAATAATGTAATTGTTATTCTACATCAGTAGGGTATAGCATACATATTAACGAAAACAAATATCTTAGTGACTCCAGTGGTCTATGAATCATGTTTGACACCTGTATAGTGTGCTAGGAATGTTTGTACGATGAAGGAAAAGAATTCCTGAGTAAAATTAAATTCAATGCAAAATTGCTTTTAGAAAACAATGGTTACATTTAAAATTGTTTTACGAAAATGTGAATTATACATTTATGGTAATTTTATTATTGTGTACATTCATGGAATTGTGGGCAAATTATTATTATTTGTATTTCTTAGTACAGAAAAGGAATATAGTAAAGGCTGTTTTTTTCTATTTTTTAATATTTTATTTTTCACTTGAACATTATTATTTTATTGTTATGAACATCTCGATAATGACCGGGGTATTATATACGGGCATCATGATTTGTTCACGTAACACCATACTTGATTAATACGTATTACTACCTATATAATCATAATTATTATAAATTACTAATTCTTCATATTCCAGAGAAAAATAAAATCATTTATACTCTATGGATGTTCGTTTTAATATGATGAATGTTCCTTCCCTAAATAAATTAGAGCAAAAGTATAAATTCAAAAAATGTTAAGTATTAAAAACTGCATCTAATGAGTATCTACTTGTTGCTTAATTGTTTTTATGTAAGAGTAACAAACAAATGAAAAATGGCTTTTATAAATAAAATTATAATTTAAATTAGGGATCGACCGATATGATTTTTTGTGGCCGATACCGATATACTCATATCTGATATCGGCCGATACCGATATATCGGCCATAAAATTTTGTCGTACATTTTTTGCTGATTAAATGAGATAAAAGTAATTTATAATGATATACTGGAATATTTTTGATGAACCTACTGGTATGACGACAAGTAAATCAGTCATATAAGAAAAGTAATGATGTTATGATGAATAACATTGATGATGAGATTGAATTGTATAAGAAATTAGAAAAAATATTAAGAAATGAAGATCCTTTGACTTGGTGGGCGCAAAAAAAAGACATTTTTTCATTGATGTACCAAGTCGCAATAATATATTTAGCACCGCCGCCAAGTAGTGTTGCTAGTGAACAGCTATTTTCTTCAGCTGGACATGTTTATGAAAATGCAAGAACTCCGGAAAGAGCAGAAAGCTTAATTTTGTTACATTACAACTTGCCAAGACTTAACTTTAAATATTAATTTGTTTAACTTAGTGTGTAACTTTACTTATACATTTTTAATGACTTTTTTGCTAAATTTTGAATAAGAATAAACTTGATTTGTTTTTTATTTAGAATTTCTGTTTTAATTTTAATATTAAGCAATTTATATTTTTTTAGGCCGATACCGCTGTAGGCCGATATCGTGGTTTACATATCGGCTGATACCGATATCGGCAAAGAAGACCGATATGGCCGATATACCGATACCAATATCGGTATCGGTCTATCCCTAATTTAAATAAAAAACAACAAAGACAAAATTAATTGTCTTTAAATGCTCACTTGGTGAAACTAGGTTTAATAATAAAATATACCATACTGATGAGCTCTAATAAGAGCGAAACGCGTCTATGGTTACTAACTGAACTGTGCTGGCCAGCCTCTGACGATGCCCTCATAAAGTGACTTGGAGGCTGAATTTTGTGAGACTTAGACAAGTGTTTAGTTTGATATTTTATTAATAAAATTATAGATTTAGTTTGACAAGTTCATTAAATAAATAAATAAAATTGCTTAACCGAAATTAATAAACTAGTATTGTCTTATTATATTCAAAATAATAATAACAATAATAAAAATACTGATAATAATAATAAAAACTTGAATTTGAAGTATACACAAAGATCTGTAAACTTTACATGGTTTTTGTATCTTCAAATTGTTTTATAACTCTACTAATGATCGCAGTAGATAGGATATGTGAATCAGAATTCAAGGCGCGTTTAGTTCAATGAATTTCACGCGTAATACCATTTTATAAATAAAATTAAATGAATCTTAGAAAATATTTCCATATTTAAAACAATACGCAACAATTAATACTTTAATTAAAGCTTTTAGTGTTATTTTTCAACCATTTGTCGTTAATATTTCAATAACTGTCAAAGTTTTTAATAAAAATTATTTTATTTCATTGTTTTCCACAGCACTTTCAATCC
Organism: Pterostichus niger; assembly: GCA_947425015.1. Taxonomy (NCBI): domain Eukaryota; kingdom Metazoa; phylum Arthropoda; class Insecta; order Coleoptera; family Carabidae; genus Pterostichus; species Pterostichus niger. Next base: position 27,060,121 of record OX380344.1, on the reverse strand, counting down.
TAAATTTTCTTTATAAAAGCCATTTTTCGTTTGCTTGTTACTCTTGCATAAAAAACAATTGAGCAACAAGTATATAATTCGTAGATGCAGATTTTAATACTTAACATTTTTTGTATTTTCACTTTTGGTTTAATTTAATTAGACAACAACAATCATCATATGAAAAAATACCATTGTCTTTTCTATATTATATACTTTCAATTCTACACCAAATATATATATATATATATATATATATATATATATATATATATATATATATATATATATATATATATATATATATATACAGGGTGTTATATTTTAATAGACCCAGCAAATATCGCTCTTATTTATCAACTTAGCAATTTCTTTCATATAACATGATTTATACAGCAACATGCAAGCTAGTTGACGACGGATGTACATTAGTAATTAATATCAACTTTGAAATTTCAAATGGAACATACTATATTTTTTTACAAATTTGAAAAGTGCATCAAATTTACTTTACAATCATGTAAAATAATCCATATGTTACATTGTTAAAAAGTAAAATGGCGGGCACTTTAATATACACCAAATCGGAAAGAGAATAGTGAGCCATGACTGGCTTGAAATAAAACAATTAACTAAACCAATTGTAACTATTATTATTAAATGAAATAATATTTTAAGGAACACTTAATAACAACAAAATGATTTTATAACAAATATTCAAAATGACTCCCAGCCTCTTCAATGCATTTTATTTTTTTATCTCGATATGACCACTTGATTTTTGTATTGAGCTACGTGAAATATTTTGTTTGTAATGAACCAGTGAACACATTAAACGGATTGAAGAATAAAAATGAAGCAGCAATTAAATCTTTATCTGCTCACTAAAAATAAAGGGCTACTTATTATGTTTCAAAACGTTGTGCAAAATGTATTAAAGAGGAGCCATTTTGAATATTAGTTATAAAATCATTTTGTTGTTATTAACTGTTCCTTATTCTTATTTTCTGTATTATTATGACAAAAAAATATTATTCCGTTTAATAATAATAATTACAATTGTTTTAGTTAATTGTTTTATTGCAAGCCACAGTCATGGCTCACTATTCTCTTTCCGATTTGGTGTATAATAAAGTGCCCGCCATTTTACTTTTTAATAATGTAACAAATGGATTATTTTACATGATTGTAAAGCAAATTTGATGCACTTTTCAAATTTGTAAAAAAATATAGTATGTTCCATTTGAAATTTCAAAGTTGATATTAGTTACTAACAAACCGGAAATGATATCATGAATTTACATCCGTCATCAACTAGCTTACATGTTGCTGTATAAATCATGTTCTATGAAAGAAATTGCTAAGTTGATAAATAAGCGAGATATTTGCTGGGTCTATTAAAACATAACACCCTGTATATATATATATATATATATATATATATATATATATATATATATATATATATATATATATATATATATATTTGTTCCATGATCAGTACATCTTATAGTATATACCCTTTTATTATTTTCCCGAAGTAAAGATACACCCTGTATATACGAGTAGTATAAAAACAAAATTGTGTAACAATAGAGGGTGACGGGATGGATGTCGTCCGATACTATTATGATCTAGTAATATCCGTGATGCATACATGAATTTATTTTTTACTGGAATATGTAGAATCAGTTACAATTTATAATAATGTAGTTTATAGTAATGTGTATAAAAATATTAATTATCTGTAGTGTTGCCTGCCCGGAAGGGGCGAAATTAATGAAACGATCGTTATGAATTATATTACCCGCATATATGGGGTAGATGGCTTAGTGGTATCGAGTCGGCCTGTGGATCTTGAGAACCCTGGTTCGATCCCCACAGCCGACAAACAATTTTCACCAATTTAAAAAATCTACCCCTGTGGCTCCTCCACCACTAATATCTTTGGGGGCCGTGATTTGACGGCTGTTAACCGCACTTCACGCGAAAAATATATCACTTACCGAGATCTGCTTAGGCAGAGTGCCACACCCAGTGATGGGTAAAAGGCGTGATGATATATTTATTTATTTATTTTATATAATGTCCGGGTCAATAAAGAGTTGTTTATATACTTTCTATCATAGCAATAAACAACAAATAATGTTCAAATGAAAAATAAAATAATTAATACTCGTAAATCTAGTTCCTTTTATTTTACGACAATTTGATTCCTGCGTAATATAATTGAGAGGACGTCTTCCTAGATATAAAGAGAGTTATTGGTTCAAATCCTGGCATCAGCTGAATTTTTCTCTCTAAAATAATAATTAACTAGTTTATGTTTTACTAACTTGTTTAAGTGTCTATAAAAACGTAATACCGTTAAAACAGGAACCAATTTAAATATGAATTGCTACTGTTACCCAAGTACTTTTAATAAAAAAGTTCCAAATAACAATCATGTAGTATTGCAACTCACGAAATAACAATTACATCATATACAAGAAAAAAATCCTTTTCATACCATGCACGCACACTCAAAAATTTCATAAAACATAATAAACAATTGACAACCGTTGTCAACGCACGCATTCTGATTGGCTACGATTGCGTAGACGTGGTATACTAACCTTGAAGTTTTCCTGGCCGTGCCGAGTTACTTTACTAAGCACTCTTGATTCTTGATGCTTACTTAAAGTTTATCTAGGCTAGTAGATATTGATAGTGAAACTGTTTAAAACCGTTATTATTTCTATTTCATTCGTAACTGTCTTCCTTTCATTTTTATAATTATGTTCTTGAATACTTTTAAATTTGGAAGTTACAAACTATATACCGTTGTGTCTTAAACTACAGCGTAATTGACGGAAAGTAAAGCTCGGGAAATATGTGAGCTTAAGTGTAATTTCGTTTGAATCTCTACAAGATATTTCGATTATTATTATTAACCTATATAGCGCTGGAAACAGCAAAATGTTGACTGATTTTATTGAACCGTGAAAACATAATTTTATAATTATATTTTATACTACACTGCTGAAAATTGTACAGGGATATTTTAAAAATTGAATGTAAAATTAAAATGATAAATTAAATACAATACCTAAGGTATTATTTTTCTTACAAATATTTGAATATAATTTGTAATTTTAGTTGTATAAATATGTATTTAAGAAGCCTTTAATTTATTTAATATTATGTTTTAATTTTACATTCGATTTTTAAAATATCCCTGTACAATTTTGAGTAGTGTATTTCTTAATATTAAATATCTTCAGAGGTTTTTTTTAGATTTGTACATTTTTGGAATAAAGTACGAATAAAAACCAATCTCCATTCGATCGAAGATTTTCCTCTTGTCAATTTAGTTGTAATGGCAAAATTATTGTACTGTTTCTCAAGGCTTTTTACATTCTTACATATTATCATTAGGAGTATTCTGCTTTTGCAGGTCCTCAGATCTCCCTCCTCCTCCATCCTTCACAGTTCTCTACCTATCTCTATAATCCTGCATATCCTGCTCCTTTCTTCAAATCCATTTGATTTTTTTCCACCCTGCCTTTCATTTTCCTTCAACTACAACCAATTTTAAACATAAATGGCTTATTTTTGCTCTCTGAAACCAGAAGATATTTAAATTAGGTTTAATTAATTATCCTATGGGTTAAAATACAAATCCATCTATATTTTTTATTTATTCAACAGTATATATATATATATATATATTTATGGGGTAGGTGGCTCAGTGGTATTGAGTCGACCTGTGGATCTTGAGAACCCTGGTTCGATCCCCACAGCCGACAAACAATTTTCACTAATTTAATTTACCCCTGTGGCTCCCCTTCCATTAATATCTTTGAAGGCCGTGATTTGACGGCTGGTAACCGCACTTATAAAAAATATATCACTTACCAAGATCTGCTTAGGCAGAGTACCACACCCAGTAATGGGTAAAAAGCGTGATGATATATTTATTTTTATTTATTTATATTTTTAATGGAGTAAATCGCTCGGTGGTATCGAGTCGGCCTGTGAATTTAAGAACCTGGGTTCGATTCTCACAGCCGACAAATAATTTTCACTACATTAAAACTACCCCTGTGGCTCCCTCTTCATTAACATCATTGGGTGCCGGGATTAGACGGCTGGTGACCGCACTTTACGCGAAGAAATATATCACTTACTGAAATCTACAACGGCAGATTGCCATACTCAGTAATGGGTAAAAGACGTGATGATATATTTATATTTATTTATATATCTTTTTAAGGAAAATTAACTAAACAATTGGATACTACAGTACAGTATAACTAATTTTTTTCTAGCAGGCGTCCTTGGATGCGCAGTAGGACACTAAGACTATAGTGGGGAGTGTACTTAGTCGAGCGTATTGTCTATTTCTTTCTTAAATACTTATTAATTATTAAATAATAGTGATTTTTTTATGTTGACGTCAGAGCATTCGTAAACAAGGAAACAAGAATTATTAAATAAATATAAACAATTTATTTGTTTTCTTACAAAAAAATTGTGACATTTGTAAGCTGCAATTTTATAATGTCTACCCAAGCACATATTAAAGAAGTTGCCGATAATATAATAAATAAATAAATAAATATATCATCACGCTTTTTACCCATTACTAGATGTGACACTCTGTCGTAGCAGATCTCGGTAAATTATACATTTCTACGCGTGAAATTCGGTTACCAGCCATCAATTTACGACCCCAAAGATGTTAGTGGAAGAGGAGCAACAGGGTTGGTTTTAATGTGGTGGAAATTGTTGGTCGGCTGTGTGAATCGAACCCGGGCTTTTAAATCGCTACCTACCCTATAATGTTATTAATAATTTATTGCCAGAAAAATTCACTAATCGGACACAATTTTTTTTATTGGTCAACTATAAATTATCATTAGTTATATTTGAGTTTAGAATGAACAATTCTGTTTTAAAATTGGTAAAATTGTCTAATCTTTAAGCATTAAACACATAAAACTAAAACTGCCAACCGTATCAAAGTCCCTAGTTTTAGTCGGAATATATTGGAAACAGGCTATTTCTGGACGATTTTGAGTTATGTAAAACTAGTGTTTTTGGACTGCACGTTACATTATTTTTTTTTACCGCTGAATTTTTTACTAGGTGCATTACACTCTATTGTTATTGTCTGTCATTTACCTAGATCTGAAATTACAGAATTCCTATTTATTATTATTAACCTAGAATCAAATAAAACTGGTGTTGACAAACATTGTTAAATATATTTAAATAAATTGTAATAACTTAGTTTTTATATAACTTTATTTAAATTTATTTAAAAATATATCACAAAGTAAAGGCTGAAATAATTCCAAGTTTTAAATTGTTAAATATTTCCATATAAGTTTTATTTTTCTTAAAACAATTTATAATCAAAGAATAAAAGATAATTTATAACGATTTTCTAGTCATAATATTGGGTCAATATAATAATAATTAAGTATAGATTTGTACTGAATATTTCTAGGTATTTCAAATTAATTAACGAATAATGTTGAGACCTGCGCATAAAACAAAAACATCTGTTTGTATTAGTTTATCTTTATGTTAGTGCTGAACCATGGACTGTTTTAGATGTAATTTTGTGTTTTAGTGCATTTGTGTATTAGTGCTAGTGCCAATTCAATGGAACTTATAAAAAATAAGGAGTTAAATAAGGTATTTACATTTGTTTATTGAAAATCATGTTGTTACAATAAGTCAGGTTATGTTTCTAAACGTCAAACGTCGTAATGAATAATGATGTTGTATATCGTTACAGAATGATAAAATTATTTGAATTAATTTTTAATTAGTAATGGAATGCAGCAATACAAATGCCAGTAAAAGCAATGACATTTAAAGAAAGATGTTTAGAAGTTTTTTGCTTAACAGTATTTAGCAAACACATGTAACATATGTTATTTATTAGTAAATAAATTCATAGAATAATAAATATTTTCTAATTGTACAAAGATGTTTATTCAATCTATTACAAGTTACAGGTGTTACAACTTTACAATCATTGTGAAAGAGTAGTTTGTAATATTTATGTAAAAATAGTGAAATCCGTCTGCAGTAAGCACTCAAATTACAAATCAATTACTGCTGTTTGGAGAAAACGAAACAGACATCGCACCAAATATAGAATGTTGAAAGATATTCCGTTATGGCTTTAACTTACTAAGCCTGTGTTGAACCGCACACAGTAAGAGATTCTACCTGTTGGCGCTCAGGGTAGGATTGCAAAATATTTAAATTCGGAAATCTCTAATCTCTGTGCGGATTACGTATTTCAGATTTACTTGAAATAATAATGAATTCGCAAATTCTCCGAAATTCAGGAATATTTAATTATCAACGATTTGTACTTCGAAGAATCATATAATAAAAAACAATTGTTAGAAGTTTTTCAAATTAAACCCCCTGTGAAACAGTATGTGTGTGACAATTTAGCAAAACAATTTGGACACGATGTACTTCGATTGCCTCCTTATTATTGTATTTTTAATCCAATTGAATTAATTTGGGGGCAATTAAAATGCAATATAAGACGGAACAATACATCACCGACTGTAAGTAACGATGTTATCGAATTAATAATAAGAGAAATGAACAATATAACACCAGAAAATTGGGCTAACAGTGTGCGTCATGTGATTGATTTACAAAATCAATATATTGATATTAATAACATTACTAAAGACTTTATTATAAATATTCAAGACTCAAGTGACGATAGTGAAATGGATTGTGATAGTGACAATGATATTATCGAATAATTACATATGTATAGCAGTGTAATATTTTGTATTTATTGTTATGTATGACACTATTGTTTATTTGCATTATTTAACTAAATGACGAATTGTTATACAATGATACTTTCATGTAACATTTTTTTTTTTGCTTCATTATCAATAATAATATTTGTACAAAATTCTCTGTTTCATTATTATAATATACAGGGTGTTTCAGGACTAGTGTAACAAACTTTAACAGCTTATTCCTGAGGTCATTTTGAGCCAAAAATGTCATATGAACATAGGTCCTATTCCTCCTAGTTACCAAAATACAAGAGGTTGAAGTCCTATAAATAACACGAAATTTTGAAATTTTTATAATCAAGATACTTTCGGAAAACAAGAGTTTTATTGAAAAGTCATACCTTATTTGTCTTAATTAATTTTATTTATTAATATTAACGAATACGATTTAGAGAAAAAAACATAAAATGACACAATTAAATAGACACAGAACAACATAACCAAACATGGAATAGGTTAACACGATATGAAATAAGATAACAAATTTAAAAGAAATTACAGCAAGTGTTCAAAATGAGCGCCTTGAACTCCTATGCATGTTAATATTAATAAATAAAATTAATTAAGACAAATAAGGTATGACTTTTCAATAAAACTCTGGTTTTCCGAAAGTATCTTGATTACAAATTTGAAAATTTCGTGTTATTTACAAAACTTCAACCTCTTGTATTTTGGTAACTAGAAGGAATAGGACCTATGTTCATATGACATATTTGGCTCAAAATGACCTCAGGAATAAGCTGTTAAAGTTTGTTACACTAGTCCTGAAACACCCTGTATATAAAAATAAAATAAAATTGGGAAATACTGAATACATACCTGTCCTTGCACCCCTATAAATCAAGCTTAAATCCCTAACAATAGACCCGCTGAGAGGGCCATAACGGAGTATCTTTGAACATAGTATACATTTGAAACTTATTAAGTTAAATAGTTATGCACGAATTATTAAATTATTATTATCGTTCATTGAACTCTCAAAAATAACTGCGAATCATTATAACAAACAGGAAACGTAGAAAGTTGCAAAACATTACCAAGGCCTGCTGTGTTACAGATTAAATTAGAGACCGATGCTGTTTCCGCCCGACTTTGATATTAAATTTATGTTCTTTAATGTGAACAAAAACGGAAAATGGGTGCGTAATTGCCTGACGGAAATAACTGAATTATTTGACTTTCAGCTTTTATGAAATTCCCAGGAATTTCAATGATGCGTAGAGCTTGTAACTTTATAATAAATAGCGATAGGTTAATTGATATTAATTGAGATGCCGCAGCTAACTTTGATTATTCTAGTTTATTTTGCATTGCGAATGTTTTAATAAAATATAACTACATTATAATTTGCGAATAGTACTATTTGTTAAAGATATTTATGTTTGGTGCAGTAAGTGTCGCCATTTCTGTCACGACAGATAACATATCTTCTACTTAATTATTATTTACTATCAATATTGTTAATCTACATCATAATTAGTTATTAGTACTGATTTAGAAGATTGCTATAACACTATACTATAATTAAATAAATAATAAATAAATATATCATCACGCCTTTTACCCATTACTGGGTGTGGCACTCTGCCTAAGCAGGTCTCGGTAAGTGATATATTTTGTCGCGTGAAATGCGGTTACCAGTCGTCAAATCACGGCCCTCAAAGATATTAGTGGTGAGGGAGCCACAGGGGTAGATTTAAATTGGTGAAAATTGTTTGTCGGCTGTGGGGATCGAACCAGGGTTCTCAAGATCCACAGGCCGACTCGATACCACTGAGCCATTTACCCCATTACTATAATTACTTACATATAACCTTCAATGAACACCAGCTCCGGATCTAAGGCCTAATATAAACAAAAAAATAAAATATATCATCACGCCTTTTACCCATTACTAAGTGTGGCACTTGCCGAAGCAGATCTCGATAAGTGATATATTTTTTCGCGTGAAGTGCGGTTACCGGAATTCAAATTACGGCCCCCAAAGACATTAGTGGAGGGGGAGCCACAAGGGTAGATTTAATTTGGTGAAGATTATTTGTCGTCTGTGGGAATCGAACCAGGGTTCTCAAGATCCACAGGCCGACTCGATACCATTGAGTCACCTACCCCATGTGCAAACAAATTAACAAAAAAATTAACATATAGTGCAACTAATAGAAAGTGAAGCCCCGGAAATATGTCAACTAAAGCTTTATAAAATATAACAAATTTGATCATTGATTCAAGTAATGTAGATAGCGTTGAAAACAACAAAATGTTGACATATTTTGTTTTCATGAACTGTCATTTGAATTATGAAAACATGTCTGATATTGCTTTTAAATCAGTTGTCAGATACAGGAAGTGCTAAATTATATTCGAATTGTTTCTTAACTTTAGAGGTTTTCTTAGATTTGTTAATTTTGCATATAAAGAACGAACTAAATGCTTCATTCAATCAAAACATCCGAGGATTTACTTCCTGTCAGTTTATCTGTAAAACTTTCCACATATTTTACAGCAGTTTTTGTGTCTTATATTAAGTTCGAAATAAAAAGCATCCATTTCGTAATTTGAAATGTTTTTCTCAACTCATTGTAGTCATCATTAACAATTAACTTTATTAAATTTGATTAATTTTTTTTATGGTACAGTACACTTGTAAGTTTCTAGTAATTTTTGTAGATCCAGACTTGATTAATTATCAGATTCTCTCATAAATGAAAGTAACTAAGTACAAATGTTCACACACATTTTTTGTTTAAATTCAATTTCAACAAGTAGAGTGTATTTGTTTGTTATTCTTGTTTTTGCATGAAGGATTCTCAATGATGTTTTGTTCGTAATCTAACGATCAACCATGAATCATTCGAGTCACAAAATCATGAATGATTGGTCTGGTAACTGGTAAAAAATCCAAATGAATGTCAAATTATTTCCACTAACACATTTACCGACTTTTTCCATTAGTTGCCGGGCTTTTTCCACCATCATCATCAACGCATGCGCAAACAAAAGGCAGACGATTACGTGCTGGGCAGAGCACACGTGATCGCGAGAGGAAATAACGTAAAAATAAAAGTGTGTTGGATTTTAAAGGCCAAGGTCGTGTGACGTCACGAATGGCAGATTGTTATTTTCGATTAGAGGGGGAAAATGCTGCACTATCATTATAGTAAACATCGCAACGGGTTTTTGTGGGCCCAGACGATGGCGATGGGCGATGATGGGGAATGATTTCAGAGCGGGTGGGAGGGAACTGCGATCATGGAGTCATGAAAAGTGAATTTCAAGCTGAAACATGCCCGACATGATGTGAGACGTGCTAAAATAAAGCAATAAGGTTTCTGTGCCATTATAAATAGCTTAGATCAGTGATTCTCAATTTTATTTTTACACCACCTTCACCTGAAAGGTAGCTTAGCTTCTTTCAGTTGCGTACAGGACCGCAGGGCTGAAGCTAGAACTTTTAGCATCACGGACAAACACTAACTTGACAATGTAGAGCAGTGGTTTCTAAACTTTTTCTCTCAGCGGCCCCTTTTTTCCGTAAAAAATTGTCGCGGCTCCCTCATTTTTATAACAGCCTAACTTCAAAAATCGTAAATAATTTATTTTATAGAATACAAAAAAATGAGTACTATAAACAAATATTGTTATTATAAAAAATTAAATTAAAAAACACTAGGTTAGTTTCAAATAATGTAAAGTTTATTTTACAATACGTATTTCGGTCGACTAGACCATCATCAGGTGAACAAGATATAAATGAATTTGTACATTAGAGTAAGACTTATAAATAGTATACACAAGAATTCTGACTACATTATTTGAAACTAACCTAGTGTTTTTTAATTTAATTTTTTATAAAATGTTTTAACGAGAACCGACAGTTAAATCTATCGAATTTATTGTTATTATATTTGTTATAACAAATGTTTTTCTTAACCTAAAATTATGTTTATTACAACATAATAATAGAACAAAGTAACATTTATAAACATAAAATTGTAATAAGATTGGAAAATATATTTAATTTAAATTAGGCATATTTAATACAATATAATCATAATTTCTGAGTGTGCTGAATGGGCGCTTGTTTTTCAGTTTCTCGAACCGGGGAGTCATTGAAGATATCGCCACTCGCAATTTTTTTTCAACGAATAATCGAGTTCGATATTATGTCTTTAAAACATACAGCGGAAAAGCCTGTTTTACACAAACAAGATGTTACGAAACGTAATAAAATTTCTAAGGCTTTGTTTGTTAAACTAGGGATATTTTACTGCGAGCGCAAGTTAGAAACACGTGTGTGCTATGATGTAAATGGAGAATGTGTTCATAAGCCTCAATTATATTTTTAATAGCGCGCCCCCCCTCGAAACTATCTCGCGCCCCCTTAAGGGGGTGCGCCCCACAGTTTGGAAACCACTGATGTAGAGAATGACGAAAATATCGCTCACGGTAAAAGTTTGCAAAGCAGTACACAAGCCGCATTTGTAACACATTAATGATGCATTTCTAGAAAATTTTGCAAAAAAAGTTCATAGAAAAATGTGTAAATACACGTGATAATATATCATTTTTCTATTCTCGTTATTAAAATGTCATTTAACGTACTGTCCATGGTACTAAATGACAATCACATGTTGACAAACTGTGGTTTCGAACGTTTTAGTCGCGACATGAATATAACAGCTAATGTGAAGTCTGCTTTCTGAATCTGTCATTGTAACTTAACATTACTTATTAAATAATTCATAAAACTTGACATTTTTTGTTGCCTTAATATGCAATCGTAGAAATAGTATGCAAGTCGTTCTATAAATACTTTGAAACTCGTGTTTTATACACTCGTAATTAAAGAGACTTTTATAAAACTTGTTTCATAAATAATATACTATTTTCATACTCGTTTATAATTGTTTTCTATGAATTTATTATGTCGTCCTTGTAACAATTTTGAAATTTTGGCGCTCCACCATGTTGGCGCCCTGTCTTTCTACATCCTTGCAGAGACGACGCGTACGTATTTTTATTTTACGTTATTAAAATGAGTGCTTAATTTAAACCTTAGCATTCATGAAAATTAGAAATGATTTTAAAATAACTTATTTTCAACTCGGGTATTTTACTCGTATGCGTAAAAAATAGAATAATAATCGCATACAAGATTATAAAATTTATATATTTTTATACAAAGCCAATAATGAATATTTGATAAATAACATGATAAGCAAGATATTTTGTCCTTTATTTGACTAATTGCCTATATCAATAATTTTTTGGATAAATTAATTTAATAAATATATCATCACGTCTTTTACCCATTACTGGGTGTGGCACTCTGCCTAAGCAGAAGTGCGGTTACCAGCCGTCAAATTACGGCCCCCAAAGATATTAGTGGAGGGGGAGCCACAGGGGTAGATTTAAATTGGTGAAAATTGTTTGTCGGCTGTGGGGATCGAGCCAGGGTTCTCAAGATCCACAGGCCGACTCGATACCACTGAGCCACTTACCCCATTTAATTAATTAATTAATTAAGTGTTCGGTATTTCATTCTTTACTGTAATACTAGTAATGCTTGGTCTGTCTGTTTTTGTCAACTGTTTCTTTGATGAAACTTGATAATCTTATGTCTTTTGGGCTCACAAAACGATCTAACTATAGGTTTTCATCCTCGGGAGAATTCATTAAGTATATCATTTTAAAAGAAAATTCATGCAAATTTTGCTATACAAAATATAGGCTTTCGAGTAACTTTAGTTCGGTATTGGTGTAACACGTATCCATCTCCAATTACTTTTTATCATAAAAATGCGTTCTGTACTAGGTCAGGCATGGGTGTTTTTTTTAGTTCATTCAGCTCAAAAATTGAAGAAACCCCTAAAAAAACACCCCTAACCATGCCTGACCTAGTACAGAACGCATTTTTATGTTAAAAAGTAATTGGAGGTGGATACGTGCTACACCAGTACCCTTTAGGACAATGTAATTTGAACCAAGAAAATCAACTCGAAATCACCAACCCTTTTCGAAATATGTGTGAAAATTAGAGAGGAAATTGTGGGAGAAAAGTTGTGTTCTTTATCAATTCCCTGATTTTTTATTTCCCAGTTTAATTTCCCTTCTCTGGTTATTTCCGGAGCGAAGCTCCGTCTTCCAGGTATTGTTTTTTTTTTTTAATTTATATATCGGACCAACTACTAAGGTCATATGCCGATATGTCCTTTGTATGGTCGCCACGGGCGGGACCCGAACCCACGACCTTATGGTTGCGAGTCAGGCCCTCAACCCGCGCGACCATCACGCGGGACAAATTGTTTATTTAAGGATAGTGATATAAAATAGTGTATATTTACTTATTGGGAAGCACTGATCTAGATGTAATCTATTAGTGTGAAACAATGAAACTAATGCGATGAGATGATCTGAAACGTTTCTGCTGAGCGAAGGTTGTCTGGAAATGATACCAGTGCAGGGTTTTTCATTTTGTTTTTATTTCATTGGTAATGGTTCGTGCTAATTTTAGTTAATGAAATATGTATCGCCAACAGGTGGACTTAAAACTTAATCATTTATTAAAAATGAATTAACACACCTTTTCCTTGATGTGAATTTCCGGAATAGTAACTCTCTTTGTCTGTAAAGTTTATAAAATGAATAATAAAAACAAACAAATAAAATTTATTTAAAACACGTTTGAAATTCAAATTTTCTGAGCGTTTTTCCCATTATAAATTGTCCAACAAATAAATATTCATGAAATGAGAAAATTGTATTTATTTTTCTACAAAAAGTCAATAGATACAACGATAGGTATTCTAATAGCTTGATTTTAATTAGTTATACATACAGATGTGTTGTTAGTTTCTTTTAACGTGGGGACGCAACAGAATTCATTTTCAGATCGCAAGAATTTAAATTCAAAAAAATGTTGATCAAAATGGTCATTTTATTTGTGCCCACCTGTAATTTTAAGTTCTTTTTATCTAGGAATAAGTGGATAGATGAAGGTTTGTTGCATGAATGAAATATTCTGAGTAGGAGAAATAATTAGGCTCCTATAAAAGGAATTATTTTTATATGTTACTCTGTATAACAGGAATTTAATTCCATTTATAGTATAATGTGGATATTTATATATTTTTAACTTCATTGTGAATCGAATGCCGTAACGCTACCTACACTACCATATACCGGATTGTGAATGTGGATGAAGCGGAAATGGTATGCCAGGATAGGAATATTAATTGCAGAATGAATTTAATGTATAACAAATAAATAAATATATATCATCACGCCTTTTACCCATTACTGGGTATGGCACTCTGTCGTAGCAGATCTCGGTAAGTAATATATTTCTTCACGTGAACACTGCTCCCAAAGATGTTAGTGGATGGAGAGCCACAAGGGTAGATTTAATTAACGTACCTACATAATTACTACAAAAATAGCAAAAATAATATCGTTAATATCATCATGATTTGTACATAACAAATGTTAAAATAAAACTGAATATAAGATCAACACAATAATATGAAGTTGGTATCTAGGTATAGATAATTTGAACTATGACACCTACAATGTTTGTATGCATTTTATGCTATGATATGTTGTGTTATGCCAGTAGTTTCCAAACTTTTTTCTCTCAGAGGCCCCTTTTTTTCCGTAAAAAATTGTCGCGCCCCCCTCATTTTTTATAACAGTCTAACTTCAAAAATCGTAAATAATTTATTTTATAGAATACAAAAAAAAGTACTATAAATAAATATTGTTATTATATAAGATATTTGGTATAACAAATCTTTTTCTTAACCTAAAATTATATTTATGACAACATAATAATAGAACAAAATAATGTATAACATTTATAAACATAAAATTGTAATAAGATTGGAAATAATATTTAATTTAAATTAGGCATAATTAATACAATATAATCATAATTTTTGAGTGTGCTGAATGGACGCTTGTTTTTCAATTTCTAGAACCGGGGAATCATTGAAGATATCGCCACTCGCAATTCTTTTTCAACGAATAATCGAGTTCGATATTTTGTCTTTAAAACAGCTACAGCGGAAAAGCCTGTTTCACACAAATAAGTTGTTACGAAAAGTAACAAAATTTCTAAGGCTTTGTTTGTTAAACTAGGGATATTTTACTGCGAGCGCGAGTTAGAAACACGTGTGTGTTATGATATGAATTGAGAATGTGTTCATAAGCCTCAATTATATTTTTATATAGCGAGCCCCCCTTGAAACACCACAGTTTGGAAACCACTGTGTTATGTGGTTAAAATTCTGAATCCATCTTTAAAATATGGGGAATTATTGAGTTTATATGGAGGGAACGTGAATGTGATTGAAGCGAGAATGATGTGTCAGAAAAAGAATGTTTGACAAAAAGTGTTTTTTTTTTATTTGATGAGTGGATGTTTTATGAACGTTTCAGGGGTTCGTGCTATCTCATTTGATGTGATATAGCGTGATTTATATATGTATGTTTGTATATTTTATGAAGCATGACATATAACTTGCTTACGTTTTTTTTTTAGTATTAAAAAAAAACTTGCATTTTTATAATAAAACAATGAAAAAAAAATTAACCAGATGGTGTAAGGTCTTCTAAAATACCCTAACAACGCTTTTGGTAGAACGTTTAGGATCCTTTATGGAGAATCTGAATCATTTACATAAATTATATCTTAAACGCGAAATTATTGTCTAGGTAATGAATTTTGAACACCTACAGCAAAAAAATATCAGCATTTGTTAAAGTGGGAGGTACGAATAGTTTATTGTGAAAACTTTACGACATTCTCATAGTTTTTACGTGAAAATTAACTGCCTACTATGCATTATATTTCGTACCTGTTCAGTAGCATTTTTTGCTGTGCCAACCTTGAAAAACTAAATATGGGATATAAACTTTCGATGACTCTGCGGTTGTAAATTGTTGATTTGATTAACGATAGCATATTAAAGTATAGTAAAGTGTAAAAGTATAAATCCCCTGCTATTAGCATAATTAGTATAGCGCTAGATAAGTGTTTCACGGTAAATAATAACAGATATTTTTATAGTTAGCCCAAGAATTCATTATTTTATTATTTATAGTGAAAAATAATAATTTTATTACAACTCCAAACTATATACTTTTTTTTTAGTTTTCTTTGAATTTTGTTTTACTTTATTTTCTAATGTCCATATGCAAATAAATCTTTAATACTATTATTACATACGTACTAGAAACTAATTTATGACGTAATTATGTTCCAATTATTTAAGATTATTAGAAAATACTTACGTCATAATATTGTTCTATACTAAAATTTTAACAAAAAGGTAGTTTTTAAATATTTAAAAATTGATAAGTACCTAATATTTACGCGACTGATATAAATAGTACCTATAATAAATTTTGTTATCAAATAAGTGTTAAATAAGAAAATTTATGTTTTCTTAAAAATAAAACAACTTTTTGCTTATTAAATTTTAAATTGCGGAAATAATATTGCTTTTTACATAATAAATTGTTGCAAAATTTTAATACTCTATTTGCAAATAAAATACAGAAATTTAAATTAATTTTGAACATATGTTATTTCTGTTTGTTTGCTTTCGCCATTTGCATAAAATTTTACTTTCAGTTTTGCTAAATTTAAAGAAATTTTATCTTATAAATAATTTCATCAGGACTTTCATAAATAGAAGAAGAATTATTCTATTATTATATATTATTATACCGGATCTGAAATAAATTCTTTGCGTAAGAGATTACGATGGCTTGCTTAGCTTTACGGCATTCTATTCCGAAGAGTTCGAATCCCACTCAAACTAAAAATATATGAACTATAACACTGCAGCTCAGTAAGTACGGATCCTGGTACAGTAAGTGGGATTAAGTTTTTGTTATACAGACGGCAATATTCTCTTTTGAGTCGTTTTCTAATCTTACAATTCAATACAGTGTCTAACTGAAATTATGTGGAATTGCCTTTCAATACAAGTGCAGATGATTCACTTTTCTTTTCTTTTTTTATTCGTTGTTCGAGGAGTGAGCGTTTTTAAGGTGTTTTGATGAATGTGATTGAAGCAAGGATGGTGTGTTAGGATGACAATGTTTGACAAGGACTGATTATTTAATGAATCTAATGAGTTAATGTTCTCTGAATGTTTCTAGGGTTCGTGCTACCCCATTTAATGGCGTGTAACGTATTGTTATATATTTGGGTACCAATTGATAAATTAATTCATTAGAATTCAGGATTATCAATATTTCAACATTATGTGACGAAAATTAATAATTCTATTATTTCTAATTTATTTTTATGCGTATTGTTCTTCGAACGTGGCTGCCAGTTAAGAAATATCACTTTTTAACCTATTATTATATTATTCTTTTATGGAGTAGGTGGCTCAGTGGTATCGAGTCGGCCTGTGGATTAGAGAACCCAGGTTCGATTTCCAAAGGCGACAAACTATTTTCACCACTTTAAAACTACCTCTGTGGCTTCCCCTCCACTAATATCTTTGGGGATCTTGATTTCACGCCTGGTAACCGCACTTCACGCGAAGAAATATATTACTTACCGAGAACTGTTTCGGCACACCCAGTAATGGGTAAAAAGCTTAATGATATATTTATTTATGTATATAAGTAAACAAAATGTATGAAAATAATATTAAAATGTTAAAATAAATCATTTCAATTCAAATATAATAATATAATAATAATAATAATATAATATTTATTGCTTTAAGTATAAAAACTTGTACAAATATATAAAAATGTAAATAAAATAAATAAATAAATATATCTTCACGCCTTTTACCCATTACTGGGTGTGGCATTCTGCCTAAGCAGATCTAGGTAAGTGATATATTTTTTCGCGTGAAGTTCGGTTACTAGTCGTCAAATCACGGCCTCCAAAGATGTTAGTGGTGAGGGAGCCACAATGGTAGATTTAATTTGGTGAAAATTGTAAAAATGTGTAGAATAATAAATTTGTTAAAACATACTCAATGCTCTTGCAGGTAACCTGCGTTACTTGTTGGTAGCTTGTGTAGTATAACTTTCAATTGTCGTAAATAATATTTCAATCAGATAACAAACAACAAATTTTGTCAACTAACTATTGTATTGAAAAGTTAATTGTTTAGGTGTGTCCCGACATGCATCAATAGCATTGTTCTAAAATATTAATTACATTCAATGGGCGTTTAAAACGAACATGAAGTTTATTTTTAAATGTTGACGCATTTCAAAAAGATAAATTGTATATCATGTTATGCATTAGCACGATTTGCATAAAACTTTAAAGCTTTTTTAGCACGGTATGAGATAGCTTACAGAGCTGATTCGTAGGAAATAAATAAAATGATATTTTGTTTTTGTTTTAATCTGCATTTATTTTTATCGACCCCTGGGGGAGGGGGCGTTTAAATTATCGCAGGAGGTGCTAGGCATAATGGTGGGCGATAGGGGGCGTTAGGTTAGTAGGCGACTAAGGGGTGTCGCCTTAAATATGAAAATATTAAATATATATGTATTATGTTAACTAATAACTATAACTTTATTTATACAATTTGTATATTGTATATTTATGTACTTGATTTTTTTTACGATGAATGCAATAATTAGGTTTTTTCTACAACTATAAAAAAATTAGATATTTTTACATCGCTGTGGAGACGACAACTTATCAATAGTACAAAATTCATATCTTTTATTATTTCGTGAAATTTACTTAAATAAATCAATAATTATTATATTATTCTTCAAAATGTTGTTTGTAGCGTATGGGCGAAATTCTTGTTTTTGGCGTGTTCGAATGAGTTTTTTTTCTCAACTAAATGTGACATTCTCATGCTCATTTCGTGTACTTTTATTATCTTAACCGAAAGTAAGCTTTTATTCCTTCAAATAAAATGTATCTCTCTATGAAAGAAAGTAAATGTTTTCCTCCCTTATTTGTCAGCACAATTTTAAATATTTATTTATTTATTTATTATCGTAAATATTTTTTAAGTTTTACTGAAATGACATGAAAGAATGGTCCTAGAAAGAATCATATTACTATACCTCTGAAGTAAAGTGTCATTTCCGGTCAAACCGGAATGATATTTTGTCTCGTGAATTGTTGTAAATATTGTTCCGATTCGTCAAGTTATTAAAATTATTGTTCGGATTCCAGAAAAACAGGTTTTATTAATACGATTTTTATTTAAAAACACAGTGACAAAAATTAAAAATATTTTAAAAATTGGTTAAGAACCTGTAGCGAAATTGATCTTGGAAATGAAACGCATTCTTCGTCATATTGCTTTTTAAATTTTTAAATCACACCATAATTTTAAATTTTCATTCCTGATGTCTAACAAAAAAAAGTTCTTTACTTTTTCTGGTGAAATTCCTACATAACCAATAGGGAGTGTTACTATTAAAAACTATAACGAAAGGGGACTATGATCCAAAAAAGATTGCAAAGCACAGCGCCATACGAATATGCATTAATAGTTTAAAATTTGCTTTCAAGTAATAATTTCTATGATCAAATTATCGTAACGGATTAAATGATTTTAGGGTGTTCAAAACTAAATTTATAGAATTAGGATTTGTTTTAAATATAATCCAATCAAGTGTTGTCAGATTCGAGTTTTATTTTGTTATATTGTATCATACTATGTATAATTCTTGGCAGTACCTAATAATATAATTTTGGTTACATTTATTTTTCTTATGTTATATTTATTTAGTTCTTATTACATTTAAAATATTATTATGTACCATTTACATTTTTTTTTGTTTTTACTTCCTTGTACGAAGTAAAGGAAGTATTGTAATCGCGAAAATTTTCGGTTCTCAGATTTCAACGGAAATAGGTGTTTTGGCCCTCCCTGAATCCATTTTGACTAATTTCGTCATGCCGTCTGTACGTACGTATGTACGTACGTATCTCGCATAACTCAAAAACGGTGAACCGTAGAAAATTGAAACTTTATATTTAGGACTGTTATAACATCTAGTTGTGCACCTCCCTTTTTGGTCATTATACAACTACCGGAAGTGGTACTTTACTTGAAGCCTATATTAGATTTTCATGAAAAACTATATTCAAATATAATTTAAAACTTTCCAAATTTGGTATATAAGACTACTATATCAATGGAAATAACATAATAGATTTTGGTTAAAATAGACTAACCGGAAGTGGCACATTACATGAAGCTGCTAACAGTTTTCCTTGAAAAAAATGGTATTATTTTAATTTTAGAAATGAATGCTGCAAATAAAAGTTTTAGAGAATTAAATTCTGCGTCTAGCACATTAAGAATTTTTAAATTAGCTTTTTGCATAAACGAGATATCTAAATTTAAATATTATATATTTTTTGATTTTTTTGTAAATTAAGTTTGCTATGGATTAGAACAAAAAATAAAAGATTTAATGTCAAATATGTGTAATTAAAAAAATATCTATAGTTTAATACGTGTACAAGGAAGTCATGTGGTGTCCACATCAGATATTTTAAGACTGATGTTAATATTTAGAATTTTAGATCGTAATCAAGAAAATTATCTTATCTCTGTAGTTAAGATATTAATAAGGCGATATTAAGATAAAGTAATGCTTATGATTACTGCGTTTAAGTACTGAGAAAAATTAAAATGTATATATTTTATTCAGTTTTAAGAAATAAAAGTAAGTAGGTAGAAAACATTGGTAACATGTTACATATATTTAAATTTCCGTTTTGTGTGTTATATAAATAGTTATAAAACATAATTGCATAGTAGTTATACTCGTATGTCAAATAATATATAAAACTAAAAGTGAAATTGTTGGTAATGCAATTTCGCTGACATTTAAAAGCGGAATTTGAGCAACAATGCAGAAACCTCACTTGACCGGAACCGGTACTTTCTTCATAATAATTTTCTTCGGTATTTTGATTTTATATTCCACTACTACCTGATTCAACTTATAGTTCGTAAGTCATTTACTTCCAATCTACAATTAAATTACAGTACACAACAGTTCCAAAACGTCACATAAACATATGAATGTCGATGTAAATAAATGTTGTTATGTTTCCGTTCCAAAATAAAAACTCAGTTAGCGTTATGCGTGAGCCGATCGTCTGACTATAACTTCACTGTGTAACTTTAAACTGAAACATGCTGGCTGTGCACATGTTTATATCAACTTTTCAACCTTATTGTACTGTACTATAAGGTTGAAAATTCAATATTGCAGAGCATGTAGTGGGTATACCAGGCTTAAATTACAGTATGGGTCAAATAAAGATGCTTACGCATGGAATACTGCATGTGCAGTAAATTTTATTTGGTATATAAGAAAGTAACTTTTTGTGCGAACGAAACAAGTTCATATGTAAGACAATATGACTCTTACGTACCACGGAATAAGGATAGAAATCGTTTGTGGATGAAAGTTAATCCCGTATTAAACGCCTACAGATCTTCTTATTACATGGCGGAAAGTATTATTGATAATTAAAGCCACTTTTGATTGAAAATGAAATGTTATTGTAGTTTCATGTTGTTTCATTTGATTTTAAAGGTTTGATGGAAACATTTACTAAGAAATTGGTTTCTAAATGCAAACCTATTATCTATAAAAAGGCATTTGATACACACAATCATTCAAGGAATTGTTTTATGGATTTTAATTCAAAATAAAACTTATTTGATTTTAATTCATATAATAACTGAAAATGATTTACTAAATTTTAATTATATATTCAAATTTCACTTTATTATCACTAATAAATATATAGAAAACAATTATAATTACAATTTTCACCAAATTAAATCTATCCCTGTGGCTCTCCCTCCACTAACATCTTTGGGGGACGTGATTTGACGGCTGATAACCGCACTTCATACGAAGAAATATATCACTTACCGAGATCTGTTACGGCAGAATGCCACACCCAGTAATGGGTAAAAAGCGTGATGATATATTTATTTTATTTATATTTTATTTTACATGAACACTAATCTTTTAAAAATACAATATCTTTGTTATTTTAATTGAAAATATACTACCATATATATTTTTGAAGGAAATTAAAAGTAATTATTGTTAATATTTGAAAACATAATATTTCTTTATATGCAAAAAATATTGGAAAGTAATTAAAAATTTCGATTGAATTTTTCAAAAATTTGAAATCATTTTCTGCTATTATTTGCACATAAATTTAATAGTTTCTAATTTATTTCAATATTTTCAACTTCTAAATTGAAAATTATGGACAAATAATATTTCTTATTTATACTATCAAGAAAATCTAGTTTCAAAAAGATCAGTTATTAGTTGCCAACTTCAGACTAATTAGGCACAAGATGTACCTTAAGACAAGGGTAGTTGCAGATCTATGGTTACACATAAAGATTGACGCTTCAAATTATCAAACTGTATCGAAGTTCACTATAAACTGTAGGTCCTAGGATTGCTCTACCATGAAGTACATGATACGACTACTTCAGGACCTCAAATTTTAGGAGCCTCTTAAGTAAGACACAATATAATAGAATAAAATTCATATTGCGTTTTATACGAGTAGATTAATATTAAAAAGAATCTAGATATTTATTGGATACCTGATACGCATTTTTAATAAAGTTCGTTTCGCTCGCACATTACACTATTAAATATAAAACAGAAAAAAATTATTTAAGATACATTCTAGCAAAGAAGAAAGGAAATACGAGTATATTTAAATACTAATCAGGTTCATTGAGCCCGCATTTTAACAAAGTAAACTCAAGCAAATGGAGACAAAACACAATAACATCTGTTTAAATAATATGTAAGTGAAATCTTAAGAAGTATTTATATTTATGTAAAGTAAAGAAAGTATTGTGTATTAAAATCTAACTCTGTCTATGACTTTAAAAAGAATAAATTTTGTCAAACGATTTTTAATTGAATTAAGCCGTAAACATTTGTATTTTACAGTAGGAATGAATAATCAGTATGTTTTTGTTTGTTTTGATTTAGATTACTTAGCTTTATTAATACATTTTAAAATTCGTTCAAAAAAGTAAGTCTGAATTACTTTATAATTTACAAAATTATTACACAATTTACACTTAAAATTTTGAAGATATAGTTCAAATTTTGCTAAATTTAAAATTTTTATTGACGCTCCGAAACATCGCTTTTTCTTTAATATTTAGCAACAATTCTGAATAGAGCTTCAGCTCAGCTTGAATTTTGGATTAGTCATATTACTTTAAACTATTTTCTAAAAAAAAAATAAAAATGAATTTTAGTATAATCTTGTTAACATTTGATTTTCGGCATGTGATTTAAATAACTTTTTTAAATTGGACTAGAATTAGATTAGCTAATCCAAAATCAGGATTAGCTCAAATTTCTTGTGAATTGGACTATATATATATATACAGGGTGGTGATTCGCTCAGCCGGTCATAGGAAATCAGTTTTTAAGCAAAAACGCGTCAAATAAAAGTTGTAGGGCATCAAATTCTGCATCTAAATCAATTACAACAGAATTACTTTTACGTGCTTCGTAACGACAGAAATGAAATATGTAAATGTCGAAAATTACGTTGAGAATTCACCACACGTCACTGTCAACCAATAGGATCACGAATTTATTTGAAAATGAACCAATGAAATGTACATTTCGTCGGAAATTCATCACTAGTGAAATTGATATCGGAAATACCACTGTTAATAATATCCTTGGTTACGAATAAAATAAATGATATTTTCAATATTTTCATAAACGTCAATTCTACATTTGTTCAGTGTACATTTAATATTCAAAATTTTCATCACTGTAATACCTAATTAATAATGTGCAAATAAATACCTAACTATTCTTGTTAATTAACTCTTGTTTGGTAAATTCTCAAGCCGAATACAACTCGTAGTATGAAAATTGACAGATAATATTTTGACATATATATACATTCGTTGTTACGGAAATAGGAAACACAACTCGTGCTTCGCACTCGTTATGTTTCCATTTCCATAACAACTCATAATTTATGTCAAAATATTTTCAGCAATTTGCATATTACTTGCTATATTATATATGAAAATATTGATAGCCATGGAATTGAACAAAAAAATAAATAAATGCTTGACGTTTTATCTGTCAAAACATCAACGTTTGACGTTATATATATATATATATATATATATATATATATATATATATATATATATATATATATATAAAATGTATCTACAACAAGAATTACAGTATAGGGTCCGAACTCACCGAGCCATAGTGTGGTAATTCTATATATACACAAATACCTATTTGTAACCATGGTTTTGTAGTTGTACAGTGGTAATTTACAAGTATATTATTTTAATGAAATAGGGCTCTGCCCTGCTGTTCTATAATAAATAAATTTACACATTTCTAGAAGAACGTATTATCTTGTGATTGTAGTAAGAAAGGTGAAACAATCTTTCTAATTCTGCGTGGTGCAGCCATGCAGCGTTGAACGTGAATTTCTAGTGAAAATGAATTTTTGAGAGCGACGATGTGTCAGTCACCGAACCGACCACGTCGCTGCTGCGGCTCTGAGACTCGAGAGTAGAGAAAGTGAAACGCGAAACGGTACGCGGTACATGCGTTGGTCGCAAGCTATAACTAACAGAGTTTCTTTACCTTACATCAACATCAACTGATACTTGTTTAGAACAGAATTACTTTAAGATTTCATTTATTTCTTGCATTTGTTTGCCTGGTGTTGGTGTAAAAAGGTGCATTGGTTTTTTAATTAAAAGATAAATTAATCTATAACTACACTAAGCTTTTATATCATTTTTGTTTTTAATTAGATTTTTTAAATAGTATTGTTTTATAGTATAGTGGAATTGGAACCACTCAATTAAAGTCGTATATTACTTGATTTTCAATTCCGGTTTTTAATTTGTATAAATTTAAAATAAATAAAAATTATATATTATCACACCTTTTACTCATTACTGGGTATGGTACTCTGCCGTAGCAGATTTCGGTAAGTGATATATTTCTACGCGGTTATCAACCGTCAAATCACAGCTCCCAAAGATGTTAGTGGAGAGGGAACCACAGCGATAGTTTAAATTGAAGAAAATTATTTGTCGCCTATGGGAATTGAATTCAGGTTTTCATATCCACATATCACTGAGCTACCTACCCAAAATAATTGTTTTAACTCGAAAATCAATTAGTTATATTAGAGATAAGTGAATTATACATAATTTTTGCTTTTTAATTATACCGAATTCTGAATACGGGTTTATTTAGCGAATTTTCTAAAAGATACATGTCTGTTACTATCAAGGAATTCAACGCTTTTTACCCATTGCTGGGTGTAATCTGCGATTACCAGCCATCATATCATAACCCCAAAGCCTCACAGATAATTTTTAAATGTGATGAAAATAAGTTTGTTGACTGCGTGAATCGATGTCGAATATATATGAACTTTGAATAAAACTGAAATACATATGTACATAAGTTAAATAAATAAATTAATATATCATCACGTCTTTTACCCATAACTGAGTGTAGCACTCTGCCGTATCAGATTTCGGTAAGTAATATATTTCTTCGCGTGAAGTGTGGTTACCAGCCTTCAAATCACGGCCGCCAAAGATATTAATGGAGAGGGAGCCATAGGGGTAGTTTTAACGTGGTGAAAATTATTTGTCGGTTGTGGGAATTGAACCCGGATTCTCAAATTCACATTCCGACTCCATACCATTGAGCCACCTACCCCATAATATGTATATAAAATATTCAATTACTATAGGTTCAAAAATAAGCAACCGTCAAATTACGGCCCTCAAAGATGTTACGGAAAATTGTTTGTCGCCTGTGGGGATCAAACCAGGATTCTCAAGATTCACAGGCCGACTCGATACCACTGAGCCACCTACCCCATGTAAATAATTTTGATTGGTCAAAAACATGACGAGAGGAAAATAGTCTTCGAAATTAATTGCTACTGCAATTTTTGACTTGAAATCCTTATTTGTAATTTCTTTTTAAGTTAATTAATTTTTGAAGAACATACGAGACTGCTGTCTCATCATTTGAAGTTTTTGTACCAAGAAAATAGATGAATATTTTGAGTGTTTTTGTAAGAAACAAATTCTAATTCCTAAATTATAAAACTTGCCCAATCTAAATAAACATTATTTCTGAAATAAAGATATGTACTTCAGTTTAACAGTCTAAGGTCGAGAAGATACTAAAGAAATTCAAATTATAAACACAATTATGGAATCAAACTGCTTGATCCACGTTCAGAATTTAAACTGCCTACTTCCGTCGTTTTGGCCGTGAAATTCTTGTATATCGAAAACCCACATTTGGAAATAGATGATATTTTGTGTACAAATGTCAAGAACTAAATAAAAAGATGTATACTGATTTGTGTTCTATAAAAAAAGACACCAATTCGTCTGTAAGCACTGACAAAAATAACAAGAAAAAGTTAGAGGTCACCGTGTCAAAATTCATGTATGCTATTTTTCTTGTTATAGACAGCAATACTTTCTACAATACCTACTTAAAATATTCGTCAATAGAACATTTACCATTTTACTCGTAGCGCTCTCTAAATACATTCACAAAAAAAAGTTGAAATATTTTTCAATAGTCGTGTTTCAAAATGTTTGTATCTATTTTCAAATATTCTTATCATTTAGAAGACCATATGTACACACAAATCAATCGATGATAAAGGAAGTACTTATTTAACTCTGTTTACTAATCGAAGATAGGGTACCTTATTGAGGACTCAGATAAAATTTCAAAGAAGTGTGTGTTCCTTACGAAAAAAAATATTATGTCAAATGTTTATTTAGAAAATACCGGATGATATATCTATTGACAATTTGAACACGTGCTAAGGGAGTCAGATTGGTTATAGGTACAGATGCACCAAGTTGGAAAATTTATTAATTCTGCTATATTTTTAGTCTGGCTCTTGAGATTATGATTTTTGTTTTTACAAAACAATGGTTATGAGTCGAGATTAAATTTAAAATTTCTTT
The DNA here is from genome assembly GCA_947425015.1 of Pterostichus niger. NCBI lineage: Eukaryota > Metazoa > Arthropoda > Insecta > Coleoptera > Carabidae > Pterostichus > Pterostichus niger. The sequence continues at coordinate 27,033,258 of OX380344.1, read as the reverse complement.
TAATCAATTTAATTCCAGAATAGTTAGAGATAGATTTATACATATTTTAAAATGGGAAAATAGTAAAAGTACTTATTTGATTTGAAGTATCTTAATCTAAAATATTAATTATTTAATGCTGAATCGCGGCTCATTTTTACTTCCTTGTACGAAGTAAAGGAAGTATTGTAATCGCGAAAATTTTCGGTTCTCAGATTTCAACGGAAATAGGTGTTTTGGCCCTCCCTGAATCCATTTTGACTAATTTCGTCATGCCGTCTGTACGTACGTATGTACGTACGTATCTCGCATAACTCAAAAACGGTAAGCCGTACAAAATTGAAACTTTATATTTAGGACTGTTATAACATCTAGTTGTGCACCTCCCTTTTTGGTCATTATACAACTACCGGAAGTGGTACTTTACTTGAAGCCTATAATAGATTTTCATGAAAAACTATATTCAAATATAATTTAAAACTTTCCAAATTTGGTATATAAGACTACTATATCAATGGAAATAACATAATAGATTTTGGTTAAAATAGACTAACCGGAAGTGACACATTACATGAAGCTGCTAACAGTTTTCCTTGAAAAAAATGGTATTATTTTAATTTTAGAAATAAATGCTACAAATAAAAGTTTTAGAGAATTAAATTCTGCGTCTAGCACATTAAGAATTTTTAAATTAGCTTTTTGCATAAACGAGATATCTAAATTTAAATATTATATATTTTTTGATTTTTTTAAAAATTAAGTTTGCTATGGATTAGAACAAAAAATTAAAGATTTAATGTCAAATATGTGCAATTAAAAAAATATCTATAGTTTAATACGGGTACAAGGAAGTCATGTGGTGTCCACATCAGATATTTTAGTCTAAAATTGGATTTTGTTTTAATGTCAAAAATTTTACTGAACATTAGGGAATGATTATACATAATTGGATAATTTTATTTTTGGTTAGCATTGAACCTGAGTCTAAATAAAAATAAAATAATAAATATATCATAATGCCTTTTCCCCATTACTGAGCGTAGCACTCAGCCGTAGGAGATCTCAGTAAGAGATATATTTCGCGTGAAGTACGGTTACCAGCTGTGAAATCACGGCCTCCAAACATGTTAGTCGAAGGGGAGCCACAGAGGTAGTTTTAAATAAAATAAAATAAATATATCATCACGCCTTTTACCAATTATTGGATGTGGCATTCTACCATAGCAGATCTCGGCAAGTGATATATTTCTTCGCTTTAAGTGCAGTTACCAGCCATGAAATTACAGCTCCCAAAGATGTTAGTGGAGGGGGAGCGACAGGGATAGTTTTAACGTGATGAAAATTGTTTGTCGACTATGGGATTCGAACCCGGGTTCTCAGATCTACAGGACGACTCAATACAACTGAGCCTATTAAACCAGTGACACTAAAATATTCGCTAGGAATGAAATACCCTAATTTTTGCAAATTTAATAATATATTTATGTATTTAGCTTCAAGCTATTAAATACAAGAAAATAACAATTAAATATCTCTAATTTAGTAAATAAGTAAATATAAGATGGTAATTACTAATATAGAATACAATTTTACATAACTGCTCTTAAATTTGTTTTAAAAGCTTTAATTGACTTTGAATTCTTAATGTCAATCGGTAAGTCATTATAAATATTGAAACCTTTTATAAAAATTGATTTCGAAGTTGTAGCTTTACTGGTTCTTGGTACATATAAGTTACTTACTTGTCTAGTACGATAACTATGCACTTTATGATTCAATTCAATTTCGAAAAATATATTTTTGTTCTATAATCAGTATATCAAATTATATAGGTATAGAAACGCCCTGTATATAATAATAATAATAATCTTTAAGTTTACACATCATATAACAAAATAATTTTTCTGAACTTATAGTGAAAAATACACTTTTAATTTATTTTTTATATCAACGTTCTGGTGCATTAAAAGTACGTATTTGTCAGGATAAATAAATAATTATTATTTTGTTTCCAGTGTTGCAAATAATAAGATTTAAATTCTTCTTGTTTCATGTTTTAAAATGTTCAGTTTATTACTTCCTTGTACGAAGTAAAGGAAGTATTGTAATCGCGAAAATTTTCGGTTCTCAGATTTCAACGGAAATAGGTGTTTTGGCCCTGAATCCATTTTGACTAATTTCGTCATGCCGTCTGTACGTACGTATCTCGCATAACTCAAAAACGGTAAGCCGTAGAAAATTGAAACTTTATATTTAGGACTGTTATAACATCTAGTTGTGCACCTCCCTTTTTGGTCATTATACAACTACCGGAAGTGGTACTTTACTTGAAGCCTATAATAGATTTTCATGGAAAAGTATATTCAAATATAATTTAAAACTTTCCAAATTTGGTATATAAGACTACTATATCAATGGAAATAACATAATAGATTTTGGTTAAAATAGACTAACCGGAAGTGACACATTACATGAAGCTGCTAACAGTTTTCCTTGAAAAAAATGGTATAATTTTAATTTTAGAAATAAATGCTGCAAAAAAAGTTTTAGAGAATTAAATTCTGCGTCTAGCACATTAAAAAATTTTAAGTTAGCTTTTTGCATAAACGAGATATCTAAATTTAAATATTATATATTTTTTTATTTTTAAAAAAATTAAGTTTGCTATGGATTAGAACAAAAAATAAAAGATTTAATGTGAAATATGTGCAATTAAAAAAATATCTATAGTTTAATACGTGTACAAGGAAGTCATGTGGTGTCCACATCAGATATTTTTTTTCATACACAGACGGTAATTACTTAAACACTTGAAGAAGTATAGGGTTCTTTAAATTTAAAGTATACCGTTAGATATAGTTTGTTCTCTCCTTTAGTGCATTATATATAACTGGTAAACTGGTATAGTCGTCTTAGCACTTAGGTGGTAAGAACACTTCACTTATGGAACGCTCTATTTTCAGTTCTTCCCTAATGTAGGTTAGGTAGGTACTTCACTTTGTCAATAAACACATATTGGTTAAAATGATTAGTAAATAGGATTCAACGCTATGTCGGTTTTAAACTGAGAACATACATTTAAAATGCATTTCAAATATTTATAGGGGAGAGTTACTTAATGTGGACTAGTTAACTAAATCGTACCTGTTAGGTTTTTCTTTAGTTATTTAATGCGAGCGGCATCGACTAGCAAATATATTAATTAAATTAAGTATTAAGTATTTGTACGAGCTATAGAAGCGTCAAATAATCGTGTGAGCTCGAAGTAAAATTTTAACGAATTTATTTAGCGGATATTAGTTGAACGGCAAACTTTCTCTTTACATTCTTACATTTCTGGGCACTAGCTTTGTTGTATTTTTTGTTTAAATTTATTTGATATCTATTTTGTGACTACTGCCAATGTCATGTCCATATTTAAACAATTTACAAAATAGTTTGATTTATTTCTATGTTATTAATAATATAATATCTTAAGGTTCTATTTAAATTCCAAACTTTTTAAAATTATTTTTGTCATCAAACTGCAGGCATAAACAAAAATAAATAAATACATATATACAGGGTGTTTCTATACCTCTGCACGAAACTAAAATGACATGTATAATTTGATATAGGTACTGATTATAGAACAAAAAGAATTCGCAAAAATTAGGGTATTTCATTCCTAGCGAACATTTTTAGTGTAACTGGTTTAATAGTACATGTAATTAAAAAAAAAAAAATAAGGCATTACACCAGGTACCTACCTACATAATAATTAATTAATAAATGATTATTTGTAGGCAGTGTTTATACTTTTATTTCATTAGTACATAATTATAAATAATTAAATGTACTATTAAATCAGTGAAATTAAATTGTTCGCTGGAATGAAATACCCTAATTTTTGCGAATTTTTTTAAAAATGTTTTTATTCTAAAATCAGTATATCAAATTAAATTTGTCATTAAAGCAGAAGTATAAAGACACCCTGTGTATATATTTCATCACGCGTTTTACCCATTATTGGATGTGTCACTCTGTCGCAGCAAATCCGATAAGCGATATATTTATGCGCGTGAAGTGCATTAAACTAATTAATTTAATTAATTAATAAGTTAATAATAATAAATTAATTAAATTCAAGTGCGGTTACCGGCCGTCAAATCGCGGCCCTCAAAGATATTAATGTGGTAAAAATTGTTTGTCATCTGTGGGAATCGAACCAGGATTCTTAAATCCACAGACCGACTCGATACCACTGAGTCACCTACCCCATTATTATTTCACTGATAAATTTTTATAACTTATCGATATTTGCAATAGCAGAATGACAAACTCACAAATGGGTAAAATGATGTGTTAATATATTTACCTAAAACTGACAGGAAAATAAACATTTGCCTGACCTTTAAAACTCAGGAAAGCTTTGCTTTGCATGCCTAGTCAGGAAACTAACATATTGCCTGCCTAGGCAGGTAATGAAAGAAACGAGAGTGTCTAGTTACTTAGCAACATAAAATACTGACTGAATATGTAAGTCAAATATTTCTTTTACTTTAAATTAATTTTAAATAGTTATTATTTGTTTATAAGTTTCAGGTAAAATGTTATACGTAACACGTCAGTAAAGCATCGTACAGGATTCGTAAGCTGTTTCAAGCCTCGCTATCGCTCGGTATGAAACTATTTACTCATCCCGTAATTGAAGGCTTTCCTGACAGTTTACGTAAATAACTATTAAGATATTTTCAATAAATGTAAATGAAGATATTATACGAATAATATGTATAAATAAATACTTCCAAAGTATCAATATTAGCTTTCCATTAAACGGAAAATCTATTATTTATTTGTCAATATATTTATATTCAATTTATATTTAAACAGTTTATGTGTTTCGCATGTAAATAATACAAGTTTTCGTGATCTAATGTTTCTACTTCTTATCTGCTGACCAAGTGTTTTATTTTGTTTATTTCAATACTCGTTTTATATGTTTTGGTTGCTTAGTAACTGAAAACAACTTACCTAGTATTTAATTCCGTAAGTTTATAAATTTGTAAATATGTGTGTAACCTGATTAAATATTTGCCATTACATAAATGACTAGCATAAGTTGTAAAATCACCTCATTTTCTTTATAAATACTGCACAAATTTGTACAAAATAAAGTTGTTTGTCATCTCTTAGCATTACAGATGAGATATTACCTCTTGAATGACTCACATTTTGAAATTGTTGTTCTATTTATATAAGTAAAAGATATGAAAGTCCTAAATAATTGTTAGAGATTACAAAAAATACTCATATACTCGTATTGTTTGACACTACATAAACAAAAACTGAGCTGGTGTCACACGGTCAATGTTTTCTCTACTTGATAAATCTTCTGTATGACAAACTCAAAAATGTGACGTCACTTTGTAAGTCAAATAAAAGAAATAATATTTCAATGTGACAGTTCAGTTCAGTATTATTGCATTTTTGTGATCGTTGTCTTTACTTTATTATAATACAGAATTAAATATTCAAGTATTATTTATCTTAATTGAGATTACAAATTTATAATATACAGGGTGTTGACCGCGACCCCGGAACATAGGACTTTAATATGTAAAATTATACTTTCTTAATTTCCTGCTTCCCTAATTATTTTAGGTAAAAAAGCTTCAAATAAAAGTTGTAGAGCATAGAATTTTACATCAGAAATTAATATGAAAATATTAAAAATTTGCTCAAAAATCGGGTTAGCCTTGGAAATGAAACAGGATGTCACACAAAAACTGTTCCATAGGCGAATAATATGGTAAATAAGTTTATGTTCGACTGCATCATATTACCTTGTTTTACGACACTGTTTACTGTCCATAATCGGGTACTTTATTGGACTAGTACGATAAAAATGCAAAATTGGACTGCTGTCAATGTCACATTAAAACAAAATTCAAAAGAAATATTTAAACACCATTTCTGTATGTATTATATGTGTCTTCATACAATTGTTAGATATTCTCTTGCATTATATGCAAGATCTTTTATTTCTTTTGGAACGTCTTCAATGTCTTCATCCATCTCAACACTTTTTCACTTTCACAATTTGATAAATAAAGCAACAAATGCATAACAACGAAGCACACTTTGAGATGCAATTAAATGTTTTAAATATAGGTATTGACATAATCATATTTTAAGAGAAAATATTCTTCATGCAGTCGAACATAAAACGTTGTATGCAACTCGTACATAATCGGACTTTATAGACTCGCCTTATTTATTAGCCTCGCTCGCTGCGCTCGCTCTGCCATCAAATTCGGCTCGTCCAATAAAGACCTAAATTATGTACTTGTTACATAAACTACTATTTTCGTTATCATTGCGTTCCTGATTACAGGAAAAAATATTAAAATAATTGTTGGAGTTTTAAATTTTGCTTCTACTAAATCAGTCTATGTATTTCATTTTATTTATTTATGGTTAGTTGCGCAGCTGTTACTTAAATTTTCCTTAAATGAACAATATCAGTTTGAGAGAAATAGTCAAATGAGTAACTAAGCATTGTTATCAAACTATTGATTCGATAGTTTTTAGTTCAGCAATCCTTAAAAGGCACCAACTGGCCATTAAGTTTACAATATGTATGTAAACGTTTGTTTACATTTATTCCATTTCCATGACTAACTATATAGATATCAAATATTAACAACTTTTAGTAACTATTTCTACAATTAGTAATGAAAGCAATACTTTCTTTACTTGTTGTACACGTTATTTTTTTTATATCAATAAGATTAATTTTAGTAATAATAATAATGGGGTAGGTGGCTCAGTGGTATCGAATCGAGCTGTGGATCTTGAAAACCCTGGTTCGATCCCCAGAGCCGACAAACAATTTTTACCAAATTAAATCTATCCCTGTGGCTCTCCTATCACTAACATCTTTGGGGGCCGTGATTTGACGATTGGTAACCTCACTTCACGCGAAGAAATATATCACTTAACGAAATTTGCTACCCCATATAGTATTCAACGTACTGATTATGAAATAGAATGATTTTTTCAAAATTCACAAAACTATTTGCACTTCACATGAAATATACAATTTTAGTGCCACTGGTTCTAGAATTATTTCTAATATATTAATAATTAAATTATAATTATAAACACTACTAATAGGTATTTATTTTACGTTGTCCGTCAGTACGGTGATGTGGATAGCGACACGGAATTCGAATCCAGAAATCCAGAAATCCCGAGTTCGAATCGCACTCAAGCTAAAAATTATATAAAACTATCACACTGCGGCTCGGTGAACGCGGACCCTGTACTGTAATTGGGATTAAATTCCTGTTGTACAGTGTTACATAAATAAATAAATAAATAATGAATAAATGGACTAATATAGGGTTAAAGTAAGTGCTATTAGTTGTAAAACACCCTATATAATATGTCCACTTCTAGGACTGGAGTACTGCAAATTGTAAATCTTGGTAGGTGACAAATTTTTGACAAGAATCATATATCTTACTTAAGTTTGCTATCGTAGAAAAGGGAAATATAAATGCTATTTGAAAAATGATACATTTTTGGTGTGTATAGTCGTTGCTTCAAGAAATACAGTACAAGAATAATTTTTTCTTGTTATTTTGTTCTTTCTCTATATTATAGTTTTATTTGCAAATCTCGCGTGATACTTTTTAGCTACCGTGTGTTCAACCAAGCGAACCAGTACCACTATCCTTCCTTGTAAAAGTTGATCGTATATCCTCGTTGAAACTAAACCTCAACAAGGCATGCAAAATGTCCCAAGTATCAGTTTACGACACCTCAAATAAAACAGGTATATGTCGTGGTTAGTTGTGTATTCTATTCTGACCATCGGTCGGTGTCATTCGATAGCACCGCACATCAGATGATGGCGGTAAGTCAAGAGGAAGAACAAGAAGACTAGAGGAAAGAATTGAGAGGGTTTAAAAGTGTGTTTGCTGTTTAAAGTCAAGACGCCTATTCCCTATTACAAACAAGGCTGAGAAAAATATTTGTGTTAGTTGAAATGTTCAAAGACTTCACCGATGGGGGAGTTTAACTTTGGAATAATAAAAACAATTCGAAGTCCGAAAACGTGACCCATAATAACTATTTGTTTATATTAGAACAAATATTTTATACAATGAGATCAGTACATATATTAATGTTTGGTGTTTATCATCTGTTTCTCTCTTTTAAAATAAAATTATAGTTATTTGTATCACTACTGGAAAAACAGTTTCTGAACGTATGATACACAAGATTTTTCAAGCCGATTGAAATGAAATTATTAATTTATTTGTCAAATATTAAATTTGTTTACAAAGATACAAGAGTTAAATAAATATAAACAATGTATTTGTTTTCTTCTCATAAAATTGAGACATTCGTAAGTTGAAAATTTATGTTTACTCCAGCACATATTAAAGAAGTTATTAATAATTTATTGCCAGAAAAATCCACTACTTGGATACATATTTATTATTGTTTGTATCCAACAACTACAAATTCAATTATAATTACTTATATTTGAGTTTACAATACTCTGAAATTGATAAAAATCTCTTATCGCTAAGCACTCAACACATAAAACTGACATTGACAGCCAGTTTATTTATTTATTTATTTATTTATGTTACGCTGTACAACAGGAATTTAATCCTAATTACAGTACAGGGCCCGCACTCACCGAACCGCAGTGTGATAATTTTTAGCTTGAGTGCGATTCGAACTCGGGATCTCCGGAATCGAATTCCGTATTACTATCCACTCCACCGTACTGACGGAGTTGATGCTAATGCTAACCTTACCAAAGTACCTTGTTCTTGTTGGCCTAAACTGAAAACAGGATGTTTCTGAACGATTTTAAGTTATGCAAAACTAGTGTTTCTGGACGGAGGCACGAAAAATAAATAAATATACGAATATCATCATCAATTTACCCAATACAGGTTGGGCACTTTGTTGTAGTAAATAAAGTAAATAAATATATCATCACGCCTTTTACTCATTACTGGGTGTGGCACTCTGTCTAAGCAGATTTCGGTAAGTGATATATTTTTTCGCGTGAAGTGCGGTTACCAGTCGTTAAATCACGGCCCCTAAAGATTTTAGTGAAGGGGGAGCCACAGGGGTAGATTTAAATTGGTGAAAATTGTTTGTCGGCTGCAGGTCTTGTTAATGAACCATTGCATTGCTTAAAGATAAATTTTAAATTTTTAACTTGGTTAAAATAAATAAAAGCAAAACGAAGTTAGTGTAAGGTGTAGGGGGTTCTACAGTTCGCACAACAAACCTACAATTATATACATCCATATTCATTCCTAAACAAAATGTTCAAACATATGAGCTGATTTGAATTATTCCTTCTTAATATAATATAATATAACCCTGATTCGATCCCCACAGCATATCTTTGGGGGTTGTGATTTGACGGCCGGTAACTGCACTTTACGCGAAAAAATATATCTCTTACCTAGATCTGCTTAGGCAGAGTGCCACACCCAGTAATGGGTAAAAGGCATGATAGTATATTTATTTATAATATTTGGGTGAATTTGCAAAACACTGTTTTTTTAAATAAATGCAAATTTTTAATTACAATGTTTGTTTTTCAGAAAAGAAGAAAACTACTGTATTCCACATAAGAAACACACCATTGGTAAGTGATTTTTATATTTCATTATATGTATAGCTATTCCATCAAATGGGGTAGCACAAACTATTTAATATTCACTAAATATTTATTTTTTCTACGATTGCTATGAAAAGTTTGCAATTGCGCTCTCATTTGTCATCGTAATGTTAACCTTTTCTGTGGAATAATCGAAAAATATCTTTGTCAAGCGACTCCAATTTAGAATAATTTAGAAATTATTGTTTACCTTCAATGGCCATTTTTGCAAACTGTAATTTCTGTAGAAATTTCTTGCCCCAGTTACCCTGTTCTGTTGTAATTGGACATGGTTTAATTTTAAGATAGAATTATGAATTATATATTTTGAAATGAGTTCAATGTAAATTATAGCATGACTGATGTTTCACTTAATATTACAAAATGCATGAAAAATTAATAATTTCTTCTTAGTCTTTGTTTTGTGCAAGCATTTACTAAGATAATAATTAACAAATATTAATTATATTAAACGAAAGTATATTTCAAAATTTAAATAAATCTAGAACAAAATCATAGTTTAGTCTTAAACTTATTGAAAAAAGTCTTTAGCTCTTAAATCTGCCTGATCCCATTTTTCAAAAATAGACATTCGATACTTTTCGGAGATAACTTCTCTTTTTTTGTAACCGATAAGCTCTTTGGTTTCTTAACCTCTGTCTACTATAAATTACCAATTCTAATACGCTAGTCTGTTAAATACTCAACACAAAAGTTTTTTTGTGAAATACTTTTTACTTTCTATAAATAAAATATGGCGCAAAGTAAACGAACAAGGAAATAAACATCACACGAATTAGCATACCTCGTACTCATCGCATTTCCCATAACCATGCATATAGTGAAAGTAAAATTATTGTTACTTGGTATACTATAACAAAAAACAACCATTCTTATAATTTCTACAAGTTTACATTTGAATACTTTAATTGTACATAATAATTCTGCTAGACAAGACGAGAAATAACCACCTCTCGTTTCGTTGCAAATTTTCAAAATACAGCAGAACTTTTTTGATTGCTTTTCCCATATGCATGCATATAGTGAAAGTGAAATTATTGTTACTTGATATACTATAAGAAAGAACAACCATTCATTTCTTGACTAAAGTTAATTTATATTATGACAGAAAAATTCTGATGACGCCTGTATTCGAACCAGGGACTTTCCGCATACCGGGCAGAGATGCTAACCGCTACACCACGTCACCTGTGTTCGAAATATGGCATCAACTGAATTTTTCTGTCACAGTGTCTAAGCGTTGCTTCGTTCCGAGAGACTCCTATATAGGCATTGACAACCGGGTTCGTCTACAGTGACACAGTTTTTGATTATAAGGGAATCATACCCAAGCTTAGAGCTAATATTATTAAGTTGTGTGATTATTAAAGGTAATCATACCTGTAGTTTTTGACTAAAGTTAATTTATATTATGACAGAAAAATTCTGATGACGCCTGGATTCGAACCAGGAACCTTCCGCATACCGGGCACTAATATTTTTGGAGGCTCTGCCCGGTATGCGGAAGGTCCCTGGTTCGAATCCAGGCGTCATCAGAATTTTTCTGTCATAATATAAATTAACTTTAATCAAAAACTACAGGTATGATTACCTTTAATAATCACACAACTTAATAATATTAGCTCATTCATTTCTTATAATTTCTGCAAGTTTACATTTGAGTGCTTTAATTGTTCATAATAATTCCGCAAGAGTAGACGAGAAATAGTCACCTCCCGTTTCGTTACAAATTTTCAAAATACAGAAGAACTTTTTTGTCTTGGATATATCTGTCATTTTTTATCTCGATCTCTAGGCCACAATTTATGGCTTGTCTCATATTACTTGAGATATTTTAAAAGAAAGTACTATAATTTTTTTTCTAACATAATGGTAGGTACATATTTTTTTCAGTGGATTTAATGTTAGACAATTTTCATTTCTCGCATGCATTTCTCGACTAGAAACGAGATATATGAACAATTTTGAGATGAGGAATGAAATTTATCGTCTCAGCGGCATCATTAATGGTTACCGTCAAAATTTTAAACGTGGTTTAAATAAATAAAATCAAAACGAAGTTACTTGAAATATGGCATAATTGACCAAGTTTAAAATTTATTTTTTTTTGCGGTGCAACTGATAATAATAATTAGTTTCATTTCATTCTCATTTTTTGGTAGTTTAGCATTCTACAAAAATTATTAATTTAATAATTAGTGATTTAATTAATATCAGTACATGGTAGCTCGCGTTAAGATATAATCTGCAACTAAACTATTAGAAGCGATTTAAACATATACAATATCGTCAACAAAGAAAAACGGAAAGACTACATCGAGAGAATGGAAGAAGAATGACCCCCCAAAGTAGCTCTTCTATATAAACCAAAAGGAATAAGACATGGGGGAAGACCTAGGAAAAGATGGTGAAACTTCTGTAACCGGAACAAGTATACAGGGTGTTTCAGGACTAGTGTAACAAACTTTAACAGCTTATTCCTGAGGTCATTTTGAGCCAAAAATGTCATATGAACATAGGTCCTATTCCTTCTAGTTACCAAAATACAAGAGGTTGAAGTTCTATAAATAACACGAAATTTTCAAATTTTTGTAATCAAGATACTTTCTGAAATCAAAAATGCGCGCAAATAGGGGATGGGAAAGTTGGCTTCTATTTGGATATCTGTCTTGGTATTTTCTGGACGCATAACGGGCATTACCATTACATAATCCATAAATAAAAATCATATCTGCATATTCAGCAGTACTATAACCATCCATTATGAAACAATAATACAATCAAAAGTACAACAATTTTTAATTAAGACAAATAAGGTATGACTTTTCAATAAAATTCTTGTTTTCCGAAAGTATCTTGATTAAAAAAATTTGAAAATGTCGTGTTATTTATAGAACTTCAACCTCTTGTATTTTGGTAACTAGAAGGAATAGGACCTATGTTTATATGACATTTTTTGCTCAAAATAACCTCAGGAATAAGCTGTTAAAGTTTGTTACACTAGTCCTGAAACACCCTGTATGTCTAATCCTTGAAGGAGAAGAAGAAAATTAATTGGATATTTTGTAACTGACTGCTTCCTGAGAGATTCGGGTTCGATTTTAAGATGTAACATGCGCTTTAATTGAGTTTAAAATTGGCACCTACACACTAATCCTTTTGAAACAAAATATTATTGTTATTATAATTGAAACAAATGATCTATTTTACATAGAAATAAATAAATAAAATAAATATATCATCACACCTTTTACTCATTACTGGGTGGGACACTCTGCCTAAGCAGATCTCGGTAAGTGATACATTTTTTTTGCTTGAAGTACGGTTACCAGTCGTTATATCACGGCCTCCAAAGATATTAGTGGAGGGGAAGCCACAGGGGTAGATTTAAATTGGTGAAAATTATTTGTCGGCTGTGGGGTTCGAACCAGGGTTCTCAAGATCCACAGGCCGACTCGATACCACTGAGCCACCTACCCCATACATACATTTAAAATTAAACGTTGAAAGTATTTGAAAAATAATGGAATTCAAGTTCAAACTGCAGCTCTCTTCTATATACTGTAATTGGGATTAATTTCCTGTTGTATAGAGCATAGTAAGCTAATGATTACAGTAATGGTATCTAAAGTAATGTTCAGTGTTTCAATGATTTTATTACTTTTAAAGCTTGTGAGATTTATAAGAAAATACATATGTGCTTACTGACAACATCAATATCAGACGTTTATGAAATGTAAACGAATGCTTCTGATCAAGATTCTAGAAGAGTCATCTTGGAGAGTCGTTTCATTAAATAAAGAACAATAAACAGTAAAGTCTTATATCTAATACCCCATTCCACTAACAGCCCATCAAAAAAATAAATTAAAAAACCACCATCAGCGAGAAAATGACTTCAGCTAACGAGTTTTTTCGAAACCCTTGTGTTTACGAAGAGTGCTATGAGATCTAAACAAACGACGATACCCGATCAGACCCGAACTTGTTTACGAACTACGAGATCAGGGTTGTATCTAGAGATTTGCTGGGTACACCGAAAATTACACAAAGGGTGGCATTTTATCAAAGCGACCATTTATAAGATTTCATATTTAGTATATGTTTATTAAATATTTATTTTTTTATGATTGCTATGAAAAGGTGACAATTACGCTCTTATTTGTCATCGTAAAGTTGACGTTTTCTGTGGAACAATCGAAAAAGATATTAAATGCGCGCTTATTTCAATAGTTACCAGAGATACAAACAAAACAGAAACTTGCCTTATTGACAGTTGACAGAACGAATTTATTTTCAGTACGTATACGTTTTTTAATAATTCTAAGATGCAATCGTAGAAAAAATTATGTGTGTATCACAAGCGTAAAGTGTCTTTGTTCCTCTTACACTATTGCAGCTCTCGTCTTCAGTTCGCGCTGCAATTACCGTGTTCGAGTAACAAAGAATCACTTTACGCTCTTAATACACAAATAACTATAATGAGCTACTTTAGTTCCCCGAAATCGTGGTGCGTTGGCGATACATTGATCGATAACTTATATTGTCGAATCGGGCCAAATGTTAAACAAGTTCCAGAAGTCTAACTAACCTAAATATTATGTATTAAGTTTTGAATTTAGTATAATTTTGCGATTTCGTAAAACATATAACATACTAACATACACCTTGGCTATAAAGATATATTTTATTACTCACGTGATTATTTTAATACTTCACATTTGTAATATAAATTCTTCTTTATAGCCTAGGTATATAAATAACTATTATTACCACATGCATAATTAATTTATGAGGCCGGTGGCTCAATGGTATCGAGTCGGAATGAGGATTTAAGAACCCGACTTCGATTCTCACAATTTTCACCACATTAAAATTACTCTTGTGACTTCCCGTTCACTAATATTTTTGGAGGCTGTGATTTGACGGCTAGTAACCGCACTTCACGCGCATACATATAACATTTATCGAGATCTGCTGCGGCAGAGTATCACTCCCAGTAATGGATAAAATGCGTAATGGTGTATTTATAATTAATTAATTATTAGGATGTTTTGAAGATCACAATGTTAATTGTCAAATACATGATGGTACCTTGTTTTTAATAGAGAATAGGTAACTTTTATAATGCTTAATTCGTAATTGTCAGAATGTATTTTTTTTGTATTTTAAAATTTGTTTTCGGGATATAGATACATTTAAAATGATTGTCCGTTTAATGGAAGTTGCTTTAGTTTCAATATTTCATTTATAAAATACAAACCTTATAAGATTTTCATGTACCAATAATAGATATCTTAGAAGGTTTGTTGCGTCAACGAAAGATTCCGAGTGGGACGAATAAAAACGAGCTTGTATGAAAAAAATTATGAATGTGGATGAAGCGAAAGTAGTATGTCAGGAAAAAATGCGAGGATTAATACAAGATAAATCTAATTGATAAGGGATAAAAATTAATGCAAAATTCCTGTCCTAAATTATGGAAGTGATAAACTATTAGTTAGTAATGTAATAAAATTGAGAAAACGTTTCCTAAAATGTAACTGTTTTGAATAGATATTATATTGTATTTCGAGGGTAAAATCAATGCCTGAAGTTTTATGTTAGATTCGGTCCTGCACGAGATGTTTTAGCTAACCTTGAGGAAGTCACCTCTCCCTTGCGTCGCACCCTCCGAACTGGTCCCCAAACTACCGATGGAGCATTTCAAGGTTCCCAAATCTTAAAACCGCATCGGGCAGTTTTTATGCCTGGTTTTTTGAGAACTGCCACTTGTACCCCTTTACTTCTTGCTCCAGGCGTTTTCTTCGTTTTTTCGATTCGTTTTTTTGTTTTTTTAAGGTGCGGATTTTGCTGTTTATGTAAGAGTTCTGAAAATCAGGATTTCGCGATATAGGTTGGCGCACAATCAAATGAAACACGCACGATACAAAATTATTATTAACTGTTATTACTTCGCTGGAAATGTTTCATGATTTCTAGAATTTAACATCGTTTATCACGAGAACTTTTAATGACAAACTGTTGTAAAATTGTGGGATGTCTGACAAAAATTATGTAAAACAAGAACGTTTCAAAATCAGTATATTAATAATTATTTATACAGATAAATCGACAGGAAGTAAATGCTCGGTCGCTTTCATTGAATGGAGATTTTGTTTGCTCTTATTTTGTTTGCAAAATAAGCAAATCTAAGAAAACTTCTAAAATATATCTCTCATATTAAGAAACATCATAACTTTTAATTCAGTACTTACTGTTCTGTTAATAACTAATTTAAAAGTAATAGAAGACAAGATTTATTAATTCAAATGAAAGTTCTTTGAAGTTTGTCAACATTTTGCTACCTTCAACGTTATGTAGTTTAATAGTTCCCATTATCATTTAAATTGCGGACTACCACTTTATAATTAAAATCTTTTTTCTACTCCTATTTTTAAAATGTCATTCAACGTACTGGTTTCCATGGTGTAAAATAACATCCTAATCACACGTTGACAAGTTGTGGCTTCGAACGTTTTAGTCACGGCTTGAGATATTAAGCACGGGGCGAATTTAGCTTCTGGCATCATTGTAACGTAACCTTACTTTTTAAATAATTCATAAAACTTTAAATTTTGTTGTTGTCTTAATTTGCGATCGTAGAAAAAGTTTATACACTCTCTAGATACTCATTTTTATATACTTGTAACTAAAGAGACGTATATAAAACTTGTTACATAATGTACTATTAATGTTAACCGATAACTGAATAGGTCTACATTCAATACATTACAGCTATTAAAATTACGTTTAAATATTATAATTAGGGAATTCATAAGAAAATAATTCTATTGTAGAAAGTGTAAAGTTTAACGTTATCTAACAACAAAGACGCGTCTATGGTTACTAACTGTGCTGGCCAGCCTCTGACGATGCCCTCATAAGGTGACTTGGAGGCTGAATTTTGTGAAACTTAGCCAAGTGTTTATTTTATACTTTTTATTTAACGTTATCATTAAAAATTATATATTGATATTAAAACCGCGAATTACATGTCAACGTGCCATGCGGACCACATGTTAGGACACACTGACTCAGATTACTTATTATTAAAGCCCGGATATTTAGGCTCTTAAAAACACCCAAATAAGCAGGCATATAGGCCGGTAATTACTCTAAAATAGGCGGGATTTTAGGCAGCCTAAATGTAAATAATTTGTTTAAAAAAAATAAACGATTCCTTTTTCTAATATTGGTACTCGTATCTACTCTTCGTTGTAAAACAATAATAATTTTAAACAAACATTAACCCAATCTGAAAAATAATAATGTAGGGTTCTCATTTTATTAACTATTATGCAAATTCAAATTATGTAGTATACTTTAATTCACAAAATAATACGAGCAATTGCTCTATGAAAGGCACTATCTTCGGTCTGTCAGAACTTGCTTGTAAGTTGAAAACTTCGTTCGACATCACAAAATGTAACAGGAGCGTTCTTATATTTAGCCATATCGTCTAAAGTTATCTCAGCTCCATTGATTAATGGCAAAGACAATTCAATTCCCACGTAAAATTTTGACTAAAAAACGTTTTTTCTTTCGGCATTTTAAATTCACACACAAAAACTTGATTAAAGTAAGTACTTTAAATATTATAGGTTGAAACACTTTGTCGAGTGCTGAATTAGTCAACGAAGTAGATGATAAACCTTGTCTGCTCAATAAAAGTTAGAATAGGCAAAATAGGCTGTATAAGGTAAAATAGGCACAATAACCAAAATATAGAAAAAATAGGCTCTAAGGCACGAAAAAAAAAACCTTCCATTACACGTAAACATATTACCTATGTAAAGAAAACCGAAATTGCCTGAAGTATATTAAAATTTGAATCTAGGCAATTGCCTAAAAATCCGGGTTTTACTTATTATTATTAGTCAATTTTGAAGAATTGACTTCCTTTTATTGCACTAAATTGAGAGCAGGAATTCCTGAAACATTCACAAAACATCCATTAATCAGATTCATCAAAATATCAGTCTTCATTCAACATTCTCATCCTGACATATTCGCTTCACACACATTCATCATTTATTCATTTATTCCTCACACTTGATCTCTTCCATTACGCAACAAACCTTCAATCACATCCATCCATTCGCTCATATATACCTATTTTATTAATCTTTCGCTTACGCCTACTTTACTTACAACGAATCTATGGAGATAAGAAAGAAAGGAAGCGTCGTTCTGCGCTTGTTTTTTGAAAGTAAATTCTACAGAATTACAGTTAAACATTTTATAATAAGAATTTAAAATGAATCAGATAAATAAGAAAAGAAGGAAATATCAGCCTGTGTTTATTTTTGAAAGTGAATTCCACACAATTGCAGTTAGACACTCTATGTAAGAACAGTAAACGAATCAAAACATAAGAAAGGAAAGGAATATCTCTCAGCGCTTGTTTTGAACAAACTAAACAACGAATCTGAATCAAGAATCATGCGTAGTCTTTAGTTTCGCTTATATCTATTTGCTACTCTGCTCAACTTCTGTTGAGTTGAGTTAGTGCTTATTATTATATAAAAGGAACCTGCTGCTTATACGTAGTTGAAACCCAATACACTTGAACGTAGTCCTATTATGGTCAACATTTAAAAATGTTGTTCTTTCCAAATTATGTCATACCTATAAATTGATTAATCAATACCTTATAATTTACGTTAAATTGCTATTTAATGATACAATTATTTCCATATTTATCTGAACCATTAAATTATTATAACCTTGAACACTAAATAAGAAAAATTAATACAAAATTATTTAGTTTTCCTGTTACATCACCGATTGATTAATTTTAAAAATATTATGCAAGTGCATGATTACTTTCATCTCACAGCAGCGGATGTAATTTTAATTTGATATGAGTTTTTAAAAATTATAAAGGAAAACTGTTTGATACGATTGCGTTTCTTGCCCATGTGGCTTCCCCTTCACTAACATCTTTGGGGGCTGGGACGCTCTAAATATATCACTTTTATTCTTGACTAATTAATTAAATTCCTCACAAAATAGTCATGTTGCCATTAAATAAATAATTAATCAAACAAACAAAAAATTATTAGTTGTTCATTTATTTATATCATAGCATGCGGTTTCCTATGCGATTTGAATTAAATTAATGTCAATTAAATATGAATTTTTCTCAAAAAATATGTAATGTAAAGATATTTAATTTTTTATTTGAAGGAATTCAGAATAAAATTCCCTTCAGCACAAAAAAATAAAATAAATAGATTCCCATTTAAAATAAGAAAGTTGCACCTAGTATTTTGACTGACAAACAATTTTCACCAATTTAAAACTACCCCTGTGACGGCTGGTAACCGCACTTCACGCGAATTAATATATCACTTACCGAGATCTGATCGGCAGAGGGCCACACTCAGTAATGGCTAAAAGGCGAGATGATATATGTTTTATACTGATTTAAAAATAATCTTGTTTTGCTCATTAAAATAGTCTTATAAATTAAAGATTGTTTGCTAATTCGTAGTTCCTATACTTTTTGAGATAGCAATGTTGCTCCCCACCTGTATATATTATATATTTATCAAGAACTGCAAACATTTTACGTTTTATAAAAATATATATTGTAGCTGATATGTGCACTACAAAACAATTGAAATCAAGGCGCATCATTGAATCTTGACTCTATTCTCCTAATTGTGGTTCACAATTAAAATTAATAACAGAAAAGAATGGAGAGAAAGTTGATGTATACATTAATTATAAATAAAAATTATAATTCAAACATATTTTCTCTAAGTAATTGAGTAAAAGCCTTAAACAGGACATATACTACCTTATATCCCTAAAGTGGTATACTATTTCCATTTTAAACTCGAGGGATCGGCATAAAACGATTAAATGCACCGCAATTACGTTTACAAAGGAACTCAAAATATGATCCATCATAACTGATTTCACAAGGTTCACACAGGGTTGTACAGCCCCATTCGCCGGTACGATCAATCATAGGAAAAAACAAGAATAATTTTAGGCTGAATACGACCCTTGAAAATTTACCTATTTTGACCATCGATAAGCGATATGGGGTAGCCGCACTAATGGATTTCATTATAGTTATATGGGACAGGGACGTTTAATCGTTTTATGCCGATCCCTCGAGTTTAAAATGAAAATAGTATACAGCAGCACTTTACGATCTTAAATGACGTCTTTCAAAAATCGGGACGTCTTGCAACAGATACATAAATTGTAGTGTAAATACGATGATCGACTGTTTGAGTAATGACAACACTTTGATAATCGGAATATCAGTCTAATATATTTTGATAAAGTTACACTTCCAACGTTTCGGCGATAACCATCGCCTTCCTCAGGGATCTACAAGTAATGAAATTAATTTCATTTTTTTGTTCTCATTCTGTAACTAGATTTAAAACTGTGAAAATGATTTTTTAATGTTCCTTTTAATGTGTTTTATTGTTAATGTTAAGAGTTGTGTAATTTTAAACCTTTTTAACAAATTTATTTATTTAATTTTTTAAATTGTGACTATTATGTTCTGTTTTTTAAACATTTTGTTTATACTTATTACTAGACGTTACATGTAAGTTTTTTTGTTTTTTGTTGTTGTGTTATTATAAACAATAAGTTCCTCTGAATTACTTGTAGATCCCTGAGGAAGGCGATGGTTATCGCCGAAACGTTGGAAGTGTAACTTTATCAAAATATATTAGACTGATATTCCGATTATCAAAGTGTTGTCATAAGTTGTAGTAATTGAGAGAGTGTTCTTGTTGGACAAAATACCAAGTAAAGAAATAAATTAACACGGGTAATTGTACACACTGTCACTTTAAAAGTAAGAGATTGCCAACTTCAACTTCAATCCAAATATTCAAGTATATCCAAGACGTTTACGCTATAAGGTTTAAATATCCTGTTCTGTAATTAAAATTAATTACGAAACTAACAGCCGTATGAAGAACTAATCATTGCTGTCAACAATTCGATGCGATGTTTTTCATAAATAATTCTAGAAATCGAAAAATTATGTACATCTGCTGTTCCGCTTGAAGTAAAAATCAGAATCTAAAGTTAATGGAGAGAAATTTGTTACTTTATATTGCATTTTTATGCGGGTTATCCCATGATTTATAGATGTAATTATAAGATATAAAGTCTGATGCCGCTCGCCGTTCCTGCCCTGTCCCTGTAAAATATGAAGGTTCTTAGCCATGTTTCTACAGCTTTCCATGTACTGTGAACAAGAATATTACGTGGTGTTTTCAGTACACCAGCTCAGCGAAATAACATTTCATTGGTATCTAAAAATTCTGTATTTATTCTACTGTAATACACAAAATGTTACTGATTGAAAAATTAATCAGAATCCGTGATATTAAAATTAAATCAATATTTACACTAATATTTTTTTAAAAGATTATTCTGAGCAAAGATAAAATTATTATTAACTATTTTAAATGAAGTGAGATATTTGGTGATGTGCGTTTACAGTCAGTGCGTTTTCGTCCCAAACCTTAAATCGTGCGTCTACCATTTGGTTAATTGTGCTGTTGCTGATTCGGCACAATATTATTTTTTGAGTCTTAATTACATATACAGGATGTTCATTTTAAGTGGGGCACCATTGCTATAGGACCTAGGTAAACGGTTAAATTAGCAAAAACAAATCTATTTAAATGACCGTAACAAGAATTTTTTAGAGCAGTGATTCTCATAATACTGGGTGCAAGTTTCTAATTTTGAAAACCAATTAGTTTTATTTTTTTGCATGGAAGCAAATTTTATTTTAAATTCAATTACATTACAATTTTTTGAGAAAAATGCCTGTTAAATTACATTAATTTAATTCAAATCGCATAACAATCAGCATGCTATGAAAAAAAAATGAATATCAAAATTTATTGAACATTTTAATTCTATATTGTACTATGATTTCTTTATTTTTTTATTCCTATGCGGTTTAAATTAAATTAATGTCAATTTAATATGCATTTTTTAAATTTTGTATTGAACTCTATATTCGTTGAATTAAAATAAAAATTGAATCAAATATGCAAATAAAAAAAAACAGGTTAGTTTCTATTTAAAATAAGAAAGTTATACCTGCATTTTAAGAACCACTGGTCTAAAAATCTTGTTTCTCTTATTAAAGTAGTCTTTATAAAATTGAAATTGTTTACTACTTTAACCACATTTTTCTCAAAAAAATTGTAATGTAAGGGTACTGAATATTTGTTGAACTCAGAATAAAATACCCTTCCTCGTAAAAAAAAACTAATATTTTGAGAACCACTAGGCTAAAAAATTCGTGGTTAAATTTTGGTGATTAGAATGTGAAAAATTATAAATACAATCCACTTTTTTTACCTTTGTAATCTGCTTAGAAAACTTCCTGTCGCGAGTGTTTTCAGAACTCTTTTTATAAACAATTTGGCACAGACTATACTTGGGTCTTGCCTTGGGGCGAAAGCGCGCGAAACGGATATGAAAAACATCGAATAAATATACAAAGGACACTTGGTATGACTACTAGATTAGTCGACTTGAGCATTAATGGTCCAGGGTTAAAACAGTCAAGTAACAATATCATCCGAATTTATCTTTTTAAAATTGATTCAAGGATCAGTTAATAATAACAACGGGGAATCAAACAAAGTTTATAATTATTTTTTTCTACGATTGCAATTAAAAGTTGACAATTACGCTCTCATTTGTCAACGTAAAGTTGACGTTTTCTGTGAATCAATCGGAAAATATCTTTATTTCGCGTCTCCAATGGCAACGCGCGAAAAAGATATTAAATGCGCGCTTATTTCAATAGTTACTAGGGATACGAACAAAATAGAAACTTGTCATATTGACAGTTGACAGAATGAATTTATTTTCGGTACATATACGTTTTTAAATCATTTTTAGCTGCAATCGTAGAAAAAACTATGTGTGTATCACGAGCGTAAAGTGTTTTTGTTCCTCTTGCACTATTGTAGCTCTCGCCTTCGGCTCGAGCTGTAACTACCGTGCTCGAGTAACAAAGAATCACTTTACACTCTACACAAATAACTATTTTTTCATCGTTATGTTATTTCATAGAGAAATTAATTTGAAATGTTCTGTATATAATCTTTCCTCTGCATATATGCATGCTGCAATTGTTTGATATCCTGGAAATTGATTCTAATATATTCTGTACAATCAAAATTACATGAAATTGTATGGCAGACGATAAATACCTTTAAATTTAAGTAAAAAGAAAAGTGTTTTATTCTTGATGTTCTTATTATATCATAAAAAAGTAAATTCTAATGATTCTTAATATGAGCAATGATAGCTAAAATGATGTGTCTGACAGTACGACAACTTTACAAATAAAAAAGTTCCTAAAACAGTTGTACAAAATAAAATTTGGTGTCATCGTTTTTGACAATATCAGTGTCACAAAATTGGTTTTGTATATACCTTATAAGTAGAGATGGGCGAATATCATCAGCGAATAGTCGAATGCCGCGAATATTGACATTATTCGATATTCGAGATTTTCGAATATTAACGTCAGTATAGCGAACATTCGAATACCTCGAATATCGCGCTATATGTTGACCTCAATTTTTGACTATGTTTTTCTTTATCATTTGTACATAAACTTAAAGCTATTACAATACTTTGAAGTTATTAATAACAAAGATATTTTGTTTCAAAACCATGAAGACGTACCATATTTCAAATTTGTTTTTCGCCAACATCAGCCCGTACGTTTCAGGTTTCACCTTAAATTTGAAGTTTTCGTCTTTTTCTTTTCTTTTTTGTTTGTACTTTTTGTTTTAATTTTATTTTATCTTAACAATTTCATTCAAATAATGAAAAGGACATAATTAAATAATTATTAATAATAAATAAATTAACTTTTAGGAGTATTCGAATATTCGAGCACCTCGAATATTCGAGATCTGATTAATATTCGTATTCGATATTCGAATTCGAGAAATTTGATATTCGCCCATCTCTACTTATAAGAAAAATAAGTTTCTGCTTGTTTATAGTCAAACATATCGTAATAAGTTAATAAAGTTCGTTTTGACAGTGACCTGCAATTAAAAAAGTAATAAAATTAATAAAAACATGCCTATTTAGGTTAACTCATGTGAACATTCAATGTTGACGTAAAAGAAAAGAAATTGACAGATGAAAAGGTCAAACATGAATAGAATAATTAATGTGAACGAAACAAAAGAAATATGCCAAGAATAGTAAATGTAAATTAGTTGAAATTTTATAACCATTTATAATAACTTAACAACATTATTAACAGTGTCACTGAGTTTATGATTGATGATAATTTAGACAGAGAATCATCAACAAGATTTCGTGGAGTCTTTATTAATTATTCACCCTACGGTAAGCCCATAGATTATTCTTGCAATCTAGTAGTTTTGTTACACTGTTACAAAATGCATTTCAAGCGTTAATAAATTAACAATTATATTGCAATTGTGTAGAATTCAGTTTCAAAAACAAGCGCAGGGAGATACTCCCTTCCTTCATCATCTTTTTTTACTTCATTTTCAGCTTTTACTATGCAGTGTGTAACTGCAATTATGTTAAATGTATTTTTAAACAAGCGCAGGCGATGCTGCCTTCATTTCTTATAGATTCGTTGTTAGAGAAGTGGGCGTAAGTGAAGATTTACGAAACAGGTGTACAGGAGCGAATGGATGAATGTTTGTTGCGTGATGATGGATTTTGGTTGTGAGAAAAGAAAGAGTTCGTATGGAGGAAGTGTTAATGTGGTCGAATGAGTATCGTGTGTCAGGATGAGAATGTTGACGGGTTCGTGCTACCCCATTTAATGGGTGATGTATGTATGTACAATTATATTATATTTTTATATTGTATAAAGTAGCTAATATTTTTAATTATAATTATTTCTTTAAATAATTTCTGCCGTAAGAAATGTATCATACCAGAGCATATCTTACAGTTGTTCTTGTTAGTTTGTTATCTGTTGAAAAATGATTAGCGGTATTGTTTGAAGTTAGAATGGATTTACACTGGTACATAGGTACTGCAGGCGACTAATTAATTAATTAATAAATGCTCACGGATCTACTTAGTTAATTATATGAAGACAGCTTATGAGAATAAGTTTCTTGGAAATGATAAAATGATCCTACACAGTGTCGTGATTTCATGCATATTTATGTGAAAGAAAAAAAAATATGAATCCATAATGAGAGACGTTCTGCAGTTTTAATTCATTCAACTCGTGATTAAATAATCATTTACATAATTATTTCGTATTATTCAATCTCATCTTTGTATTATGTATTTTTCTTGTGATGTTTGTGCTATTTTCTTCTTACGTGGACATAAAAATAGTTTGCACTTTAATCGAATTATTCTCTATAAATATTTATTATGCAAATTTTTATTTCTACATGCAATTTCCTTATACCATACGATCAATATTTTTACAGTTTCATTAAACTTTGGCATGGCAAACACAAACATATGACGTCACTATATACAAGTTGATCAAATACTCTAAATAGACTTTATTGTGTCATGAATTTCTATTCGACTTTTGTATGCTTGACAGATTTATACAGGGTATTTCACAACTTAGAGCAAAAAATTAAAGGAAATATTCTGTACGACGTGCTGATCATGAAACAAAAATATATTTTTTTAAATTCGAAAAATTAAGGGTTGTTAACCTAAAACATTTTTGTAGTACTACAATGGATTCGCTTTCCTATTAAACACAAACAATGAAGTAGGTATCAACTACGAAAGAATAATTACACAATTCAATTATTAGCAGTTATTTATAATAGAATTTTATTTAATTAATAACTTTAACATAATCATCCACTCAGTGGCAATGGCAACGAAAAATTTTGGACTGGGAAACGTGGAAAATAGTTTTGCGATTTAAAAAAAATTCTTTTTGTTTCATGATCAGCACGTCGTACAAAATATATCCTTAAATTTTTTGCTCTAAGTTGTGAAACATCCTGTATATGAACAAAATTAAACTCTGGTCAACATGGTTTAATTTTACAACATACTCGTAATTATAATAATTATACGAATTTGAATTGATATAAATATAATTTTAAGTGCAGTTGAACAGTAACGTAACCTAGATTATTTAATTAGTGATTGATGATATCAAATTGGAATATCGGCAGAATTTGAACCTGGGACCTATGAACTTCATGCTCGAAACCAACTGGTTCATATCTTATTCTATACCCAAATTTTCTCTCTAATTTGTTGTGTCAAGCAACATTTACCCTATGTCTCTGTCATATACGAAAGACTTGATATATACATTTGTCTAAACTGGTATCCCAAATGTACTCTCTTTAATTTAATTTGGTAATTTAGATTATAATATCAAAAGTATGAGCCGTTGGCACTTGGTGAAACATCAGTCAACGTTCTGAAGATGGCCTAATAAGCCGAAATCGATCAAATAATTTTGTGAAACTACATCAAGTGTCTACGTTCTTTATTCTTAATTTAGATTATGTTTATGTTTGATACATACATAAAATTACGCTATATCCCATAAATGGGGTAGCACAAATCCGTGAAACATTCAAAGAACATCCACTAACAGATTCATCAAAATATTAGTCCTCGAGCAATATTCTCATACTTGCAAGATACTCGCTTGTTTTGGAAGTAAATTCTACACAGTTGCAATTAGACACTATAGTAAGAACTCAAAATGAGTACGAAAGATTAAAAAGGGAGTGTCGTCCGTTCTTGTTTTATCGGCCCCCAAAGATGTTAGTGAAGGGGGTAGATTTAAATTGGTGGAAATTGTTTGTCGGTTGTAAGGATCGATCCAGGGTTCTCAAGATCCACAAGCCGACTCGATACCACTGAACCACCTACCCCATATAAACTATATCTAATGCTACAAATACGTTGTATAGCCGACTTGGGCATTGTTTAGCATGAGGAGTTTTTGAAAAACTTATACCAGGTGTAAAATTTAAATATGTGACATAGGAAATACAATGGTATTTTTTAATATGATGATTGTTGCTTCCCTAATTAAATTAAGTCAAAAGTGTAAATACAAAAAATGTTAAGTATTAAAAACTGCAACTAATGAGTATCTACTTATTGATTGTTACATGGTTAGAAAAAACTCTTTTGTGAATTGGGCTGAATTCGATTCCAAATCACTTCAAAAACTTTTCATGCTCCATTTGTTTGTGCTGTAATTTGACACTACATTTTTTTTTATTTCTAAATAAAATAAATAATAAAAATAAATCATCACGTCTTTTACCTATTTATGCCATAGCAGACCTCGGTAAGGAATATATTTCTTTGCGTGAAATGCGGTTACCAGCCGTCAAATCACGGCCCCAAAGATGTTAGTGTAGGAGAAAATTGTTTGTCAGCTGTGGGAATCGAATCCAACTCCGATACTAGGTAATTTAATCATTTCCCCTTATTACGGCTCTGTAAATCTTATAAATTATAACTAATACGACAATTTATACATCTTGTTTAGTACTAGAATATTCCAGTATGTATTTCTAATCATTTACGATATTTAGAATAACATACCTACTTGTAAATTTAGTTTGTCAATGTATATTATAAAATATTCTATACGGGTATACCTACGTGACTTTAAACCATTTATATTTGTACACACTGTGTATATATATAGTGTCTCGTATTTTAAATGTGTTAATTATTTTATTTATCAACACATGACGGAGTTTTGCAGAACATATGTTACATTTATTTTTATTAAATGAATCAATATTTCAGTTTATTTCATTAGAATTCGTCAAACTTTTTTTGCGTTATAAAAATATTTTGTTTAGTTATTCATAAATTTATTAGTAATTTTACTACCACATAAATAAAGGTTAAATGTCATTTATCAATGAGTTTATTTCATATTTTATCCAAGAAAATTGATTTGTGTATGAACCACGCTTGATTAGAATGCGCCAGACTTTTTCTAGAATATTATACATTTTATTTAGTTATTAACAGATTTATTAGAATAACATAAAAAAACTAATAAATATCATTAGTCAATGAATTTATTTCATGTTTCGTTCCGTGAGAATTTGTCCCTAGATGAACCACGTATCGTAACAATAAGTTAAATTCAGCACTCGTCTTTAGCTTAATAATATATAATATTCTCTACTAAATCTACCCCTGTGGCTCCCCCACCACTAATATTTTTGAGGACCGTGATTTGACGGCTGGTAACCGCACTTCACGCGAAAAAATATAATACTTACCGAGATCTGTTTACGGCAGAGTGCCACACCTAGTAATGGGTAAAAGGCGTGATGATATATTTATTTATTTTTATTTTTCTCTACTAATTATACAAACATCTTGCATCTTTTCATATTAATTGATCGTTATATATATATAGTGTGTATCTGTACTTCAGGAAAACAATAAAGGTTATATACTATAAGACGTACTGATCATGGAACAAAGAGAATTATTTTAATTTCGCAAAAAAATTTGCAATGTATTTAAAGGCAACATTTTGTTAACTACTGTTTGATAACTATTTTTAATAATTTTATTTAAATTTTCTTACAAGTAATTGTATACACAACACCAAATAAATGTCCCAATTATACTAAAATAATTATACAAATTTCCAAGAATAAAATAATAATTTATAATTCTATTGAAGAAATGATTTATCGTTTCTAGACATTATTCAACTATGAAGGAGGTTTTAATTAAGTAAATAACACAACGAAATATTTACGCATCTAAAAATACATTTAAGTTTCAACACCGCAATTATGAATATTCTTTTTGAAATGTTGATTTAAAACATTAAAACCATCTATTAATATTTGTCTGATAATGAATGTCGAAATAAAGATTTCAAAAGTTCACAAAATATGAAGATTATGGAACAAGTGAAAATTATTTTAGGCGCACCTATATTAATAAATTTGCTAGTTACAAAGATAATAAGCATTTCTTCTTTAGAATATTTTAATTGAAAACAATGCATTATTATTTTTGACATTTGAAAACAAACTAAATAGTTATTGAGACATAATTCGTTTAACTAAATAAACTATTCTTTAAATTTCAAATTACCAAGATAATTTAAAATATTATATGTTATTATGCCGACAGCAATGGCGTGTAAATTTAAAATAAAACGTTATCGATAAATTATTTTGTTTAGTAATATTTCTACAATTTATTTTCCACCTAACGTATTCATACTATCTACACGTAATATTTCTTTATCATAACATTCCTCAAAAAAATGTAAATTGCAATAAAAATATTTCAATCTTGACACTTCACACGTTAATGCTTCATACATAGTTCATAAACACCTTATCATATAGCCTCCATTCCTTCACCAGTTATTCATCGCAATAAATAAATCTAACAACTGTTATATTTCATAATCTGGATACCGCCGATAATATCGGAAACATTTTTACCAATAACAAGGAAATGAAGTCATTATTTATTTATGCTTACGTTTCTTGTCGATTCATTGATGTCGAGTATATTTTTTAATTTTGTGCTTGCATATGAGTTCGTGTATCCTTGGGATTATTGCACAAACATGGCGTTTATGTATGTATGTGTGTGTATGTTTACATTACCAGGCGTGAAACCGTCATTTGTCATTGTCCATTTCAAGCACTCTATGATCTGATGGTGAATGTGTGTTCAACATATGGATTATTGCAATTTTTTCATTGATTGTTTCATTAGATATTGAGGAGTAGTTGATTTATTGTTTTTCAAGTTTATTTATATACATTTATATTTTATAATCATTTGTAAATCTATGTAAATTTCCTCAATTTTGGAGTAACAATTCAAAAGTATTAAAACACAATTTTAATTATGTTTACGTACATTTGAATCGTAATGAACTGTTTACTTAACTCTGTCTCTAGGGGTTACGAGACTTATAACGTGCTAGCCCGTGTAAAATTTATAACGGGCTGTTGACATTGGTTATCATGACAACATATCTAATTTTAAACGTTTGACGCTTAAATATTTTTTTATTAAACAAAATCTGTCAGATTTTCAAAGTCTACCTTGATTGAACATTTTAGTTATTACGTTATACTATTGCAATTAATTTGATTAAATATACATATATTGCGATTCAAATGCACATAAAACATTGTATAATGCTCGACCGTTAACTGAAATTTACAGGCTCACACAGATAACAGGCTCGCTAGCGCTCGCCCGTTACCTTTCTATGCTCGCCTGTAAATTTCTGTATAACGGTCTTGCAATGTAAACTATTACAGTTCTCATTTTTCTAATAAATACCTGTATCTTATGGGCTACAGTGATATCGAGTTGAATTATGGATTAAAGAACACTCGTTCGAGTCCCGCACCCGACAAACAATTTTCATCACATTAAAATTACTCCTACAAACAATTTTCACCAAATTGAATCTACCCTGTGGCTCCCCTTCCACTAACATCTTTGAGGGCCGTGATTTGACAGCTGGTAACCGCACTTCACGCGAAGAAATATATCACTTACCGAGATCTGCTTAGGCAGAGTGCCACACCCAGTAATGGGTAGAAGGCGTGATGATATATTTATATATTTTATTTAAAATTACTTCTGTGGTTTCTTCTGCACTAACATCTTTAGGGCCATGTTATGAAATTTAGAAATTTTCTTCGACAAAATTCTACACCCAATACTGGGTAAAAGATGTTTAATTTATTTTATAGTCGATAAAATATAATTGAAAATATTTTGAATTATTTATTTTTTTCATGATTCTGTCAGAATGATATCCAGTCAGAAGAATAATAAATTTCATTTAAATTATTTTTGAAAATTTGAATTTCTAATGCCTATGGCACACTGGTCGATGAGCGTCGATGACCATCGATGAACTCCTCGATGAAACAACAGAACGCACTCTTCATTGACAAACAATAAAAGCTTCTAAAGTTGAGAAAGAAAAACTAAATTTCAAAAATATGCTAACGTGAAGTGAGACACAAAAGATACGAGTGAAATGAGATACGTTCGTTTCATCGATGAGCTCTTCGATGGAAATAGAGGAGCCTCTAATTTTCGTCGATGACGGGTGCGTTCTGTTGTTTCATCGAGGAGTTCATCGATGGTCATCGACGCTCATCGACCAGTGTGCCATAGGCATAATAGAATAAATATATATACAGGGCGTTCTTTTTAAGTGTGGCACCATTGCTTTCTTGAAAAGTATAGGAGCTACGAAATCGATTAAATTAGCAAAGACTACTTTAACACCTTGAACAATGAGGTAAAAGCAGTCAAGTCCTGGATTCGAAAACAGGACTGGCTCGCAAGTTTCAATCAATTTTCTTTATTTTTAGAATTCTTTCACCAAAATAATTATATTTCAATTAATTAAACTTATATAGGTATAATTATTAGGCAATCAATGAATTCATTCATAAATTAATAAAGCCTTTCATTAAAGAATTAAGTTCAAAATTAGTTAAGAATTTTATAATTTAAAACTTGCATATTTTAAAAGGGGGTTCAATCACAAATCCTGAAAGGAATGAGGTATTCTATTTTTTTTAAATATTTTTTTATTAAATTTTATATAAATTAAAAACAATACAAAGTCTTAATTATAAATGCATAATGATATTTCAAAATTTTGTGACGTTAGACTTAAAGATATACGAACCTCAAACAGTGAAGTTGGCGTATAATTATAGTAAAATATATGAGCTTTTTTATTATTTAGAAAAATATATAATTGGAGTTTAAATAACTTCCATAGCAAATAATTAAAAATGAAATGAATAAAAAATAATATTAGTTATTTCAGAAAGAAACATAAATAAACTGTAAATTTAACGTAGTCAAAAGTTTGATTACCACTGCTATAATTTGCTGATAAACCATTCAGTACGTCTTTCCCCTTATTGATTTGTGTAAACATAACCTAACATTGGAAATAATCAATATTTTACAACCATTTTTACTAGCTAAACATATTTATTAGTTTAAAAATAAATAATATATAAGATATCTATTTAAAATATACTTTTCAAATTTGCATATAACAACGCAAACAAAATAATAACCAATGACATCAAAATTAGCTCTCTGTTAGACAAAGACAGAAGACATGAACTAGATGTGCAAGAGATAGGTTGAAAGAAAGAACGCAATGCTCTGAGTTATTGACATTAAATATCTGATGTGGACACCACATGACTTCCTTGTACACGTATTAAACTATAGATATTTTTTTAATTGCACATATTTGACATTAAATCTTTAATTTTTTGTCCTAATCCATAGCAAACTTAATTTAAAAAAAAATCAAAAAATATATAATATTTAAATTTAGATATCTCGTTTATGCAAAAAGCTAATTTAAAAATTCTTAATGTGCTAGACGCAGAATTTAATACTCTAAAACTTTTATTTGCAGCATTCCTTTCTAAAATTAAAATAATACCATTTTTTTCAAGGAAAACTGTTAGCAGCTTCATGTAATGTGCCACTTCCGGTTAGTCTATTTTAACCAAAATCTATTATGTTATTTCCATTGATATAGTAGTCTTATATACCAAATTTGGAAAGTTTTAAATTATATTTGAATATAGTTTTTCATGAAAATCTATTATAGGCTTCAAGTAAAGTACCACTTCCGGTAGTTGTATAATGACCAATAAGGGAGGTGCACAACTAGATGTTATAACAGTCCTAAATATAAAGTTTCAATTTTCTACGGCTTACCGTTTTTGAGTTATGCGAGATACGTACGTACGTACGTACGTACAGACGGCATGACGAAATTAGTCAAAATGGATTCAGGGAGGGCCAAAACACCTATTTCCGTTGAAATCTGAGAACCGAAAATTTTCGCGATTACAATACTTCCTTTACTTCGTACAAGGAAGTAAAAATTCAAATATCTTAAATACCAATTACGTTTTTGAAACTTTGATCGTCTTTGGTACGAAGTTTTCGGGACTAGTCTAATATAATTTACTATTCAAATCATTTTACAATTCCTTTTCAATTAATTCATTATTTAAATTGAAATATTATTTAGAGACAAAAAATTAAATGACAACGAAATTTATCAGCGAAACTATACATTGGCCACAGAATGTAATATAAATGTCGGTTGAATTATACTCTCTATTTAAGTATTTACATAAAAAATACTAATACAATTTTACAGCAATAATTAGCAATATCAGTAAGCTTATACCAATCTACAATTATCTGAAAACTAAACACGAAATATCAATATATGTTTTTAGCATTTCCATGTTCTTCAAAAAACGAACAAAAATTTGAAGAAACACACGTTATAAACGAACGTGTAAATTTTGGAAATCGAAAGTTATTGAGATTGCTTCATCGGAGAAAGAAATATTGATAACTTTCTCTCTTCGTCATATTTACTTTTCGCATCACGTTGCTTCGTGCTTTCCATACAAACAGTTGAGTGTTCGTGTCAGACGGTCAGTTTGCATTGCGTTTATCGCGTCCTGAAGTAGCGTACGCAATTTTCTGACTCGCATTCGCTTCGCATTGCTAGGAGTGGGTACTTCACCACGAGAATAAATTATAACATAACTAATCTATACTACTCTTAGGCATTTCTAATAGTGTTCATAGCATAACTATAGCCTTTAAAATTGTTTTATTGACCTAAGATCAGGGTTCGAAGATATATATCGATCGATATATATCATGATATTTATGTTGATATATCGTCATATTTTTGCAATGATATATATCCATTATATAAAAATATCAAATAGTTTTTGAGATATAACCTCCGGAAAAGTGAAATTTATCGAATTTTTCAGTTTTTCTACTTTTCCGAGGCTATATCTCGAAAACTAAATGTGATATGAAAACGCGCTCAACGGCATTAATTTTCTCGTGCTTCAGTTAACTTATAAACATAGTTTCAGCGATTTTTATTTTTTTTCAATTTTCCGCCAAAAAAATCGCAAAAAGCGGTTTTTTTACATTTTCTCGAAAACCAGAAGTCATATGCATTTGAAGATTGCACCACTGGATTCAGTGGGTCAAAATACATATGTATGTAAATTTTCGTTTTAATAATCCTACGATTAAGGATTTTTGGTAAAATTGAATTAAAATCTGAAAAAACCAAAGGGGTACCCCTTAGGAAATAATTAAAAATATTAAATTGCATAAAATTGTTTAAAAATATTCTTATAAGCCATTTCAGACACGGGGAATTCAACGCCGTTGAGCGCATTTCCATATCTTGTTTAGTTTTTGAGATATAACCTCCGGAAAAGTGAAATTATTCGAATTTTTCAGTTTTTCTACTTTTCCGAGGCTATATCTCGAAAACTAAATGTGATATGAAAACGCGCTCAACGGCATTAATTTTCTCGTGCTTCAGTTAACTTATAAACATAGTTTCAGCGATTTTTATTTTTTTTCAATTTTCCGCCAAAAAAATTGCAAAAAGCTGTTTTTTAACATTTTCTCGAAAACCAGAAATCATATGCATTTGAAGATTGCACCACTGGATTCAGTGGGTCAAAATACATATGTATGTAAATTTTCGTTTTAATAATCCTACGATTAAGGATTTTTGGTAAAATTGAATTAAAATCTGAAAAAACCAAAGGGGTACACCCCTTAGGAAATAATTAAAAATATTAAATTGCATAAAATTGTATGAAAATATGCTTATAAGCCATTTCGGACACGGGGAATTCAACGTCGTTGAGCGCATTTCCATATCTTGTTTAGTTTTTGAGATATAATCTCCGGAAAAGTGAAATTATTCGAATTTTTCAGTTTTTCTACTTTTCCGAGGCTATATCTCGAAAACTAAATGTGATATGAAAACGCGCTCAACGGCATTAATTTTCTCGTGCTTCAGTTAACTTATAAACATAGTTTCAGCGATTTTTATTTTTTTTCAATTTTCCGCCAAAAAAATCGCAAAAAGCGGTTTTTTAACATTTTCTCGAAAACCAGAACTCATATGCATTTGAAGATTGCACCACTGGATTCAGTGGGTCAAAATACATATGTATGTAAATTTTCGTTTTAATAATCCTACGATTAAGGATTTTTGGTAAAATTGAAATAAAATCTGAAAAAACCAAAGGGGTACCCCTTGTTTAGTTTTTGAGATATAGCCTCCGGAAAAGTGAAATTTTTCGAATTTTTCAGTTTTTTTACTTTTCCGAGGCTATATCTCGAAAACTAAATGTGATATGAAAACGCGGTCAACGGCATTAATTTTCTCGTGCTTCAGTTAACTTATAAACAGGGTTCGAAGATATATATCCATGCATTATATAAAAATATCAAATAGTCTATAATAAATACAGTATTATTACTTTCATTAATTCTGTTAAAATTATATTCTAAAGATAATTCTTACTTTACTAGCTTTTGACTAACTTCACATCAACGACATAAATCCAAATTGTGTGCCATTTGTGATGTCATTAACAGCAAAGTCTGAACCATTTCCAAAATTTTTATTTGGTACTCATTTTAGAAATACAAATACAAAACTATCAATGAGTCAAAGTGGCCAAATAAAAGTACATTTATTGAACTATGTGAACAGTTACACACTGCTGTAACAGCCACAGCAGGGCTGGAACGATATTTCTCCACTTTTGACATTGTCCAATCTCAATTACGTAATCGTCTCGGTAACGCCAAAGCCGGTAAATTAGTTTTTATGTTTAAATATTTAAACCAAAAAGAAACTACAAAAAAAACTAATTTAGATTGGATTTGGCCAAGTGAGTCTATCTGCAACGCTATGTTCAGGAAGTTCATCAGAAGATGATGATTTGCCCCTATTTAGGATATAGGATTATTTAAATATTCTTACTATTCTTAGTACTATATAATATTTGTGTATCCATTCAATGTATATTTACTTTTTTTCATTACCTATGTTAATTTTTTATTTAGGAGTAATAATTTATTTTGTATTTCCTATTGTGATAATAAATGTGTACAAAAACTAAAATTAAAAAATAAATATCCAAAAAGTGATATTTATCTGATATATATCCTATATATCAGATATTTTGATATTTATTATAAATATCATGATATTTACGAACCCTGCCTAAGATTAAGATTGCATAAAGCATTGTTTTGTAAACTCTGTTAATTGAAATCTATTAAACTACTCGTATTTCAGAATAATGAAAATAGGATTTTTAAATGAAATAAATGCCAATACATCTTTATAAGAACTCCAGGTCGTAATTGTACTTATATACCTACATAACATCACGTTATTAAATAAAGTAACACGAACCGTAGAAACATTTAATGAATCAAACATGCTCATCCCAAAACACCATCCTCTCTTCAACCACTTTCATACTCATATGTAGTTCCTTCCCTACCAGCTCATTTATCCTTCTTACTCGGAATCATTCATCTCACTACAAATTTTTGAATTACATCCATCTATTCACTACTATACACCTTTTCAAAAATTAACCCTTTTCACTCCAGCCTAAATACTTATAGAGGATACCAATAACTCCAACACTATATTAGTTACATACATACATAGTATACAAGTACATGCATGTAATGTAAAAATGTCGCAAATACGGCGACAACGGAGTGCAAAGGGTTAATATAAAAACAGTGTGTTCAGATTTTCATTTCGATCTCGGAAACTATGAAAACTATGACTTCGGTCAAATTAGATAAAAATTGACATTTTTCTACTGCCGTTTTTAAAATGTCATTTAACGTACTTTCTATGGTATTAATGAATTAAATGTTGTCAAATCAGTTAACAAGTGACATACGGGCTAAAGTTAAATTTCTGCTTCTATCATTGTAATAATAATTAATCAACTTTACATTTTTTGGACACGTTTTATAAATTCTTTAGATACTCGTTTTTTTTTATACACTACTAGGTGTAGCACTCTGCCGTAGCAAATCTCAGTAAGTGATATATTTCTTCGCATGAAGTGCGGCTACCAGCCGTCAAATGACGGTCCCTAAAGATGTTATTGAAGGGGAGCCACAAGGATAATTTTAATGTGGTGAAAATTGTTTGTCGGCTATGGGAATCAAACCCAGGTTCTCAAATTCACAGGATTGAGCCACTTACTACATATATAAAATGTTTATATTATATTCAAATTATTACAAATTTTATCCTTGTATAATATAACCTACATTATATGCTAATTAAATAATAAACTATTACTTTATATTTTATTCTAGTTGACGTAGTTAAGTTTGTTTCGTACCAAACTACCAATTATTTTATTGCACGTAGTCATTAGCAGCGCACGATAAAGAGTTTTATCGCATGCTGTGCGATAAACAATCACGTTTTACACTGGAAATAAGTACATAATAACTTATTTTTCGCACGGTCGTAGAAAAGTCATACTCTAGTGTAAAATAAATATATATATCATCACGCCTTTTACCCATTACTGGGTGTGGCACTCTACTGTAAACAGATCTCGGTAAATGATATATTTCTTCGCGTGAAGTGCGGTTACCATCCGTCAAATCACGACCCCCAAAGATATTAGTGGAGGGAGAGCCACAGGGGTAGATTTAAATTGGTGAAAATTGTTCGTCAGCTGTGGGGATCGAACCAGGGTTCTCAAGATCCACAGGCCGACTCGATACCACTGAGCCACCTTCCCCATATGCTCTAGTGTAACGTATTGAATGAATATAGGCCTATATTAGATTTTTATTCAAGATATTATACTATTATATATAAAGGGTTGTTTCATAAATTAAATAATATTTGAGAGGAAGTGATCCTTTATTTTAAAAATCATAGGAGGTACTGCTCTAGAATTAATTCTAAAAAATAGAGTAAGACATAGAGAAACACACCGATTTTGAGTTATAATATGTCATTATTTTTATATTTATCAATCAGTAGCTCTATTATAAAAATATTGAATAATACTATTACCAACATATATGATACTGCTAAATGTAAAGATATGTGTAATGTGAATACAACTCCATGTGTTGATTTTCTGTAGTGTCAAAAATAGAAGATTGCCAATTGCAACATTAATTTAAAGCCATCTCATTCTCGTATTTAATGAATTGTCGTTGATATGAGGTCCGTGATCATAGTGCCATTGATGACGTCAGTATCACGTGATATATTGCGTGTACTTATTATACCCTATTTAAAATTAGAGTTCCGAAATGATTTATTAATTTGTATGCTAATCGACTGCATCACAAAATATATTCCGTGCTGCTGTTTAGTCATTGCTATCATTTATAATATTTTTATAAATTTTTGAGACTCATCCAAGAATTAGCTTCTTATTGATGTTTTACTTTTTTTCTTGCTTTAATTTGATTAGTTTTTATCAGAAACATTGGTTTAAATTTAGCATTTATCTTACCTTAGAAATCGTCTATATCAGTGTATTTCAAAGTCTGAGGGTATTTTAAACTTTTCTAGGGGGTACATAGAAATTTTTGTCTATGCATCATTAATACAATTTCACTCGTGTCATTGCTGACAAATTATTTAAATCATTTAATTAAAGATAGCTAGTATCATTATATATATTTTCTTTTAAAAATAAATAATATTTTATTATAATAATACTTGATAAACATGAAAATTTGAATTATGTAATCATTACGTTTCTATTTTTTAAATTTATTATTGCATATGGGTAGGTGGCTTAGTGGTATTGAGTCGGCCTATAGATTAGATAACCCAGGTTCGAATCCCAAAGCCGACAAACAATTTTCACTACATTAAAACAACCCCTGTGGCTCCCCCACCACTAATATCTTTGGAGGGCGTGATTTAGTAACCGCAATCTGTTACGAGAAAGTGATAAAAAAAATAAAAGTGGTAAAATGTGTGATATATTTATTTATTTAATTTCACATTTTAATTTTTGTACTCCATCAACAACTATTTCATTTTTCACCAATTTAAATCTACCCCTGTGACTCCTCCTAACACTAATATCTTTGGGGGTCGTGATTTGACGGCCGGTAACCGCACTTCACGCGAATAAATATATCACTTACCGAGATCTGCTTCGGCAGAGTGCCACACCCAGTAATGGGTAAAAGGCGTGATGATATATTTATTTATTTTATTTTATCAACAACTATACACAACATTATTTACCGTATTAACAATATGTGTCAGTGAGTAAATAAACACAACAACAAAGATGAAAAACAGGCTAGCAGCAGCAGCAGTAGCAACAGAACTGTGACCTTCGTAGTAAATATTCTGCCTAGTTTTGCAATAACAGGAACTCTGGCGCTTAATTACTGCTATTGTAAACATAAAAAATACATTAGTACACCATAATGACTCGCATAACACCGTGACGGCCACGGTGCCAAAACGAGACGGGACGAAATATCAAAAAAATTATGACACTTGACTTTTATCTTGTCTTTATTTACGATGTAACATGTGCCTAATTGGGTCTGAAGTTGACAACTGAACTGAACTGCTTGTAACAAAATATTATTGTTATTCTAAATTATAAAATATTATATATTGTAATTTTTTAAGATATAGGTTGAAGTAATAAAAAATAAATATATCATCACGCCTTTTCTTATTATTCTTATTCCGTCAGTACCGTGGTGTGGATAGCGATACGGAATTCGAATCCGGAGATCCCGAGTTCGAATCTCACTCAAGCTAAAAATTATTTGAACTGCTACACTGCGGCTCGGTGAGTTGTGGACCCTGTACTGTAATTGGGATTAAGTTTCTGTTGTACAGCGTAACATAAATAAATAAATAAATATGGCATTTATTTTGCGCTTGAAGTGCAATTACCAGTCGTCAAATCACGCTTTTAATGTGGAGTAAAGTTTGACAGCTACCTGAATCGAATTCGGCCATAAAGGTTCAAACTATTGTGACAAATTTCTAAACATTTATGTGCAAATGATAATGGAAATCAAAACAAAATTTGTATTTGATTTGTTATAACTGGTTGCGAGGAAGATAATAAAATTCGATATATTTATAATTTAGTGATCTATACCTAAAAAAAAATTACGACTGATTCTCGCGGAAGTATAGCAGTATTACATGAATGTGATTAAAAAAAAACAACTTATTTGAATGGAGAATTCACCACACGTCACTGTCAACCAATAGGATCACGAATTTGTTTGAAAATGAACCAATGAAATGTACATTTCGTCGGAAATTCATCGCTGGTGCAATTTCATCGGAAATACCACTGTTATTAAAATCCTTGGTTACGAATAAAATCAATGATATTTTCAATGTTTTCATAAACGTCAATTCTACATTTGTTCAGTGTACATTTAATATTCAAAATTTTCATCACTGTAATACCTAATTAATAATGTGCAAATAAATACCTAACTATTCTTGTTAATTAACTCTTGTTTGGTTAATTCTCAAGCCGAATACAACTCGTAGTATGAAAATTGACAGATAATATTTTGACATAAATATACATTCGTTGTTATGGAAATAGGAAACACGACTCGTGCTTCGCACTCTTTATGTTTCCATTTCCATAACAACTCATAATTTATGTCAAAATATTTTCAGCAATTTTCATACTACTTGTTATATTATATATGAAAATTCCTATTTTAATAGCAATATACTTTGTATTTTTACATTATTTTATAATTTTAATTGAAATAAATAAAATATTATTTACTATATTTAAACCTAAGTATATTTAGATTTCGAATAAATCAGTGGTATCGAGTCGACCTGTGGATCTTGAGAACCCTGGTTCGATCCCCACAGCCGACAAACAATTTTCACCAATTTAAATCTACCCCTGTGGCTTCCCCTCTACTATCTTTGGAGGCCGTGATTAGACGGCTGATAACCGCACTTCACGCGAAAAAATATATCACTTACCGAGATCTGCTTAGGCAGAGTGCTACATCCAGTAATGGGTAAAAGGCGTGATGATATATTTATTTATTTATTTACAATTAATACTAATTTTATTCTTTAGTTCATGTTTTTAAAACAATGTATGGTTAGTTTTGTAGACACAATTGTATGAAACACAATTCTGTATTTTAATTATTAATATAAATAGTTCGAAATATTAGTATTTTGTAATCTTTACTACAAAATAATGCTTTTATTAAATTCCTCTAGAAAAAAGTAAAAATATTGAAATGTTGATAGAACGCTATTCGTGCGGTACCTGGTAGAAATAAGACAAACATGTTTATTAGAATTAGAATCAGTTCTTCGGACATGAATTATTTGCACTTGCAGAGAATAGCTGTCATTCGTTTAATTTCAGTACTCCTTCCATCTTGTTAAATAAAATAAATTCCGCATTACAACATCCTCAAATCACATTATCACCCAAATCATTTACAAAATATCACGAAATTCGACACACCAAACTTACAAAAATCATCCTTATGTCCTAATACATAAACAAGTCTTTCTTCTTCTCTCCATTAGTACCCCACACATGCACATGAGCTTGCGGGGGGAAGGGAAAGGAAACCTAACCACAACGCTGTGTGGACAGACACGACGACGCGCGCGAAACATACAAATAAGAAGCGTTGTTGTTGGTGTCGGCGGCGGCGTCTGTGGCGGCGGTGTTGGGTGCTGGTGCATCCGGTAAGTCGAGACGATGAGGCTCGCAGACGAATGTCGCTAACGTTTGTGAAATTTAAATCGGACAACAATACGTGCGACGACAACAATCGGGAGGTGGATCAGCGGTTATGTGAGACGGGGTTACTTTACTACGCAGTTTCTTGACGTTCGTTTTATAAAAATAATACGAAACTAAAGCGCAATTAAAGGTGTCTCGATCTATTTGACATTTTATGTTAAATTTTAATTTCTGTATGAACGGTTACACAGGGGCGGATCCAGACTTCGAATTAGGGGGGGGTCATGGAGTGAATTTCTACCCGGTGGGGGGGGGGAGGATATTGCCCATCTTCTAAATATAAAAAACGGTTCTTCGATAGAATACAAAAATTATTGAATTAGAAGTTGATTTTCTAAGTGCAAATGTCGGTAGTCACATACTTGACTAGGTCTTAAATAGAATACCTCTCCCATCTGCGGGTCGAAATAATATCCCCACAAAATATTGGTTTTTGGCTATTTCTTAAAATAATAAATCAAACAATAGTTCTTAATTATCTTAGAATAGAAGTTCTTAGATAATATTTTCTATTTAATTTGTTTAACAAATTGAATTATTGTAAATAATGACATCATTATTATGTATTAGGGCCATCATTTAAAAAATAGTCCATGCTTAGGAGGGGTCATGACCCCCATGACCCCCCTGGATCCGCCCCTGCGGTTACACCAACAAAAATAAATTTTAAACGAATGTATGACCGCAAGGTCAATCATACCATTTGATATATTATTTTGATTTGCTTTTATTTATTTAAACCAAATTTAAAATTTAACTTTTGTTAGTGAAACCGATCAATAGTTCTTGTAAATAAAATAAGAAAAGGAGACCGTAGATACGATTTAAATAAATATAATTTGAGACATTTATTAAAAAGGTTTTTTACGCCCCCGAAAGAATGTTTTCTTCCCTCATTTGAGAGAAGAAAGTGATAGTTTTCATCTCTAAGGAAAAATAGTTATTTGTACACCTGCAATACATTTTTCACGACTTTGAAGTGGGTTGATATGGGGTAGGTGGCTCAGTGGTATCGAGTCGGCCTGTGGATTTGAGAACCCGGGTTTGATTTCCACAGTCGACAAATAATTTTCACTATCTCCGTGGAAGGGGCTCAACGAACATTTTTGGTTGCCGTAATTTGACGATTGGTAACTGCACTTTACGCGAAAAAATTTACCACTTACCGAGATCTGCTACAGCAGAGTACTACAATTAGTAGTGGGTAAAAGGCGTGATGATATATTTATTTATATTAGCTTAGATGCGAAATTTTAACAACTGATTTCAAGCATTTTTCTTCTTTTTACGGTGAAATTATTATCCTATGTTATGCTTTTTATGTTTCTCTCCGATGTACTGTTTTTCTTTCTCCACTTGCATTATGATGTTACTTTTATTTCTGAAATGGAAGATGCTATGAATTTAAATATCGTTCACTTTAGGAAGTAATAATTTCAAAATGTTTCTCTAAAATAATTTTACGGCGAAATTATTATCCTATGTTATGCTTTTTATGTTTCTCTCTGTGTACTGTTTTTCTTTTTCCACTTGCATTATGATGTTACTTTTATTTCTGAAATGGAAGATGCTATGAATTTAAATATCGTTCACTTTAGGAAGTAATAATTTCAAAATGTTTCTCTAAAATAATTTTACGGCGAAATTATTATCCTATGTTATGCTTTTTATGTTTCTCTCCGATGTACTGTTTTTCTTTCTCCACTTGCATTATGATGTTACTTTTATTTCTGAAATGGAAGATGCTATGAATTTAAATATCGTTCACTTTAGGAAGTAATAATTTCAAAATGTTTCTCTAAAATAATTTTACGGCGAAATTATTATCCTATGTTATGCTTTTTATGTTTCTCTCCGATGTACTGTTTTTCTTTTTCCACTTGCATTATGATGTTACTTTTATTTCTGAAATGGAAGATGCTATGAATTTAAATATCGTTCACTTTAGGAAGTAATAATTTCAAAATGTTTCTCTAAAATAATTTTACGGCGAAATTATTATCCTATGTTATGCTTTTTATGTTTCTCTCCGATGTACTGTTTTTCTTTCTCCACTTGCATTATGATGTTACTTTTATTTCTGAAATGGAAGATGCTATGAATTTAAATATCGTTCACTTTAGGAAGTAATAATTTCAAAATGTTTCTCTAAAATAATTTTACGGCGAAATTATTATCCTATGTTATGCTTTTTATGTTTCTCTCCGATGTACTGTTTTTCTTTTTCCACTTGCATTATGATGTTACTTTTATTTCTGAAATGGAAGATGCTATGAATTTAAATATCGTTCACTTTAGGAAGTAATAATTTCAAAATGTTTCTCTAAAATAATTTTACGGCGAAATTATTATCCTATGTTATGCTTTTTATGTTTCTCTCCGATGTACTGTTTTTCTTTCTCCACTTGCATTATGATGTTACTTTTATTTCTGAAATGGAAGATGCTATGAATTTAAATATCGTTCACTTTAGGAAGTAATAATTTCAAAATGTTTCTCTAAAATAATTTTACGGCGAAATTATTATCCTATGTTATGCTTTTTATGTTTCTCTCCGATGTACTGTTTTTCTTTCTCCACTTGCATTATGATGTTACTTTTATTTCTGAAATGGAAGATGCTATGAATTTAAATATCGTTCACTTTAGGAAGTAATAATTTCAAAATGTTTCTCTAAAATAATTTTACGGCGAAATTATTATCCTATGTTATGCTTTTTATGTTTCTCTCCGATGTACTGTTTTTCTTTTTCCACTTGCATTATGATGTTACTTTTATTTCTGAAATGGAAGATGCTATGAATTTAAATATCGTTCACTTTAGGAAGTAATAATTTCAAAATGTTTCTCTAAAATAATTTTACGGCGAAATTATTATCCTATGTTATGCTTTTTATGTTTCTCTCCGATGTACTGTTTTTCTTTCTCCACTTGCATTATGATGTTACTTTTATTTCTGAAATGGAAGATGCTATGAATTTAAATATCGTTCACTTTAGGAAGTAATAATTTCAAAATGTTTCTCTAAAATAATTTTACGGCGAAATTATTATCCTATGTTATGCTTTTTATGTTTCTCTCCGATGTACTGTTTTTCTTTTTCCACTTGCATTATGATGTTACTTTTATTTCTGAAATGGAAGATGCTATGAATTTAAATATCGTTACTTTAGGAAGTAATAATTTCAAAATGTTTCTCTAAAATAATTTTACGGCGAAATTATTATCCTATGTTATGCTTTTTATGTTTCTCTCCGATGTACTGTTTTTCTTTCTCCACTTGCATTATGATGTTACTTTTATTTCTGAAATGGAAGATGCTATGAATTTAAATATCGTTCACTTTAGGAAGTAATAATTTCAAAATGTTTCTCTAAAATAATTTTACGGCGAAATTATTATCCTATGTTATGCTTTTTATGTTTCTCTCCGATGTACTGTTTTTCTTTCTCCACTTGCATTATGATGTTACTTTTATTTCTGA
The DNA here is from genome assembly GCA_947425015.1 of Pterostichus niger. NCBI lineage: Eukaryota > Metazoa > Arthropoda > Insecta > Coleoptera > Carabidae > Pterostichus > Pterostichus niger. The sequence continues at coordinate 26,988,321 of OX380344.1, read as the reverse complement.
AATGGAAGATGCTATGAATTTAAATATCGTTCACTTTAGGAAGTAATAATTTCAAAATGTTTCTCTAAAATAATTTTACGGCGAAATTATTATCCTATGTTATGCTTTTTATGTTTCTCTCCGATGTACTGTTTTTCTTTTTCCACTTGCATTATGATGTTACTTTTATTTCTGAAATGGAAGATGCTATGAATTTAAATATCGTTACTTTAGGAAGTAATAATTTCAAAATGTTTCTCTAAAATAATTTTACGGCGAAATTATTATCCTATGTTATGCTTTTTATGTTTCTCTCCGATGTACTGTTTTTCTTTCTCCACTTGCATTATGATGTTACTTTTATTTCTGAAATGGAAGATGCTATGAATTTAAATATCGTTCACTTTAGGAAGTAATAATTTCAAAATGTTTCTCTAAAATAATTTTACGGCGAAATTATTATCCTATGTTATGCTTTTTATGTTTCTCTCCGATGTACTGTTTTTCTTTCTCCACTTGCATTATGATGTTACTTTTATTTCTGAAATGGAAGATGCTATGAATTTAAATATCGTTCACTTTAGGAAGTAATAATTTCAAAATGTTTCTCTAAAATAATTTTACGGCGAAATTATTATCCTATGTTATGCTTTTTATGTTTCTCTCCGATGTACTGTTTTTCTTTTTCCACTTGCATTATGATGTTACTTTTATTTCTGAAATGGAAGATGCTATGAATTTAAATATCGTTACTTTAGGAAGTAATAATTTCAAAATGTTTCTCTAAAATAATTTTACGGCGAAATTATTATCCTATGTTATGCTTTTTATGTTTCTCTCCGATGTACTGTTTTTCTTTCTCCACTTGCATTATGATGTTACTTTTATTTCTGAAATGGAAGATGCTATGAATTTAAATATCGTTCACTTTAGGAAGTAATAATTTCAAAATGTTTCTCTAAAATAATTTTACGGCGAAATTATTATCCTATGTTATGCTTTTTATGTTTCTCTCCGATGTACTGTTTTTCTTTCTCCACTTGCATTATGATGTTACTTTTATTTCTGAAATGGAAGATGCTATGAATTTAAATATCGTTCACTTTAGGAAGTAATAATTTCAAAATGTTTCTCTAAAATAATTTTACGGCGAAATTATTATCCTATGTTATGCTTTTTATGTTTCTCTCCGATGTACTGTTTTTCTTTTTCCACTTGCATTATGATGTTACTTTTATTTCTGAAATGGAAGATGCTATGAATTTAAATATCGTTACTTTAGGAAGTAATAATTTCAAAATGTTTCTCTAAAATAATTTTACGGCGAAATTATTATCCTATGTTATGCTTTTTATGTTTCTCTCCGATGTACTGTTTTTCTTTTTCCACTTGCATTATGATGTTACTTTTATTTCTGAAATGGAAGATGCTATGAATTTAAATATCGTTACTTTAGGAAGTAATAATTTCAAAATGTTTCTCTAAAATAATTTTACGGCGAAATTATTATCCTATGTTATGCTTTTTATGTTTCTCTCCGATGTACTGTTTTTCTTTCTCCACTTGCATTATGATGTTACTTTTATTTCTGAAATGGAAGATGCTATGAATTTAAATATCGTTCACTTTAGGAAGTAATAATTTCAAAATGTTTCTCTAAAATAATTTTACGGCGAAATTATTATCCTATGTTATGCTTTTTATGTTTCTCTCCGATGTACTGTTTTTCTTTTTCCACTTGCATTATGATGTTACTTTTATTTCTGAAATGGAAGATGCTATGAATTTAAATATCGTTCACTTTAGGAAGTAATAATTTCAAAATGTTTCTCTAAAATAATTTTACGGCGAAATTATTATCCTATGTTATGCTTTTTATGTTTCTCTCCGATGTACTGTTTTTCTTTCTCCACTTGCATTATGATGTTACTTTTATTTCTGAAATGGAAGATGCTATGAATTTAAATATCGTTCACTTTAGGAAGTAATAATTTCAAAATGTTTCTCTAAAATAATTTTACGGCGAAATTATTATCCTATGTTATGCTTTTTATGTTTCTCTCCGATGTACTGTTTTTCTTTCTCCACTTGCATTATGATGTTACTTTTATTTCTGAAATGGAAGATGCTATGAATTTAAATATCGTTCACTTTAGGAAGTAATAATTTCAAAATGTTTCTCTAAAATAATTTTACGGCGAAATTATTATCCTATGTTATGCTTTTTATGTTTCTCTCCGATGTACTGTTTTTCTTTTTCCACTTGCATTATGATGTTACTTTTATTTCTGAAATGGAAGATGCTATGAATTTAAATATCGTTACTTTAGGAAGTAATAATTTCAAAATGTTTCTCTAAAATAATTTTACGGCGAAATTATTATCCTATGTTATGCTTTTTATGTTTCTCTCCGATGTACTGTTTTTCTTTCTCCACTTGCATTATGATGTTACTTTTATTTCTGAAATGGAAGATGCTATGAATTTAAATATCGTTCACTTTAGGAAGTAATAATTTCAAAATGTTTCTCTAAAATAATTTTACGGCGAAATTATTATCCTATGTTATGCTTTTTATGTTTCTCTCCGATGTACTGTTTTTCTTTCTCCACTTGCATTATGATGTTACTTTTATTTCTGAAATGGAAGATGCTATGAATTTAAATATCGTTCACTTTAGGAAGTAATAATTTCAAAATGTTTCTCTAAAATAATTTTACGGCGAAATTATTATCCTATGTTATGCTTTTTATGTTTCTCTCCGATGTACTGTTTTTCTTTTTCCACTTGCATTATGATGTTACTTTTATTTCTGAAATGGAAGATGCTATGAATTTAAATATCGTTACTTTAGGAAGTAATAATTTCAAAATGTTTCTCTAAAATAATTTTACGGCGAAATTATTATCCTATGTTATGCTTTTTATGTTTCTCTCCGATGTACTGTTTTTCTTTTTCCACTTGCATTATGATGTTACTTTTATTTCTGAAATGGAAGATGCTATGAATTTAAATATCGTTACTTTAGGAAGTAATAATTTCAAAATGTTTCTCTAAAATAATTTTACGGCGAAATTATTATCCTATGTTATGCTTTTTATGTTTCTCTCCGATGTACTGTTTTTCTTTCTCCACTTGCATTATGATGTTACTTTTATTTCTGAAATGGAAGATGCTATGAATTTAAATATCGTTCACTTTAGGAAGTAATAATTTCAAAATGTTTCTCTAAAATAATTTTACGGCGAAATTATTATCCTATGTTATGCTTTTTATGTTTCTCTCCGATGTACTGTTTTTCTTTCTCCACTTGCATTATGATGTTACTTTTATTTCTGAAATGGAAGATGCTATGAATTTAAATATCGTTCACTTTAGGAAGTAATAATTTCAAAATGTTTCTCTAAAATAATTTTACGGCGAAATTATTATCCTATGTTATGCTTTTTATGTTTCTCTCCGATGTACTGTTTTTCTTTTTCCACTTGCATTATGATGTTACTTTTATTTCTGAAATGGAAGATGCTATGAATTTAAATATCGTTCACTTTAGGAAGTAATAATTTCAAAATGTTTCTCTAAAATAATTTTACGGCGAAATTATTATCCTATGTTATGCTTTTTATGTTTCTCTCCGATGTACTGTTTTTCTTTCTCCACTTGCATTATGATGTTACTTTTATTTCTGAAATGGAAGATGCTATGAATTTAAATATCGTTCACTTTAGGAAGTAATAATTTCAAAATGTTTCTCTAAAATAATTTTACGGCGAAATTATTATCCTATGTTATGCTTTTTATGTTTCTCTCCGATGTACTGTTTTTCTTTTTCCACTTGCATTATGATGTTACTTTTATTTCTGAAATGGAAGATGCTATGAATTTAAATATCGTTACTTTAGGAAGTAATAATTTCAAAATGTTTCTCTAAAATAATTTTACGGCGAAATTATTATCCTATGTTATGCTTTTTATGTTTCTCTCCGATGTACTGTTTTTCTTTCTCCACTTGCATTATGATGTTACTTTTATTTCTGAAATGGAAGATGCTATGAATTTAAATATCGTTCACTTTAGGAAGTAATAATTTCAAAATGTTTCTCTAAAATAATTTTACGGCGAAATTATTATCCTATGTTATGCTTTTTATGTTTCTCTCCGATGTACTGTTTTTCTTTCTCCACTTGCATTATGATGTTACTTTTATTTCTGAAATGGAAGATGCTATGAATTTAAATATCGTTCACTTTAGGAAGTAATAATTTCAAAATGTTTCTCTAAAATAATTTTACGGCGAAATTATTATCCTATGTTATGCTTTTTATGTTTCTCTCCGATGTACTGTTTTTCTTTTTCCACTTGCATTATGATGTTACTTTTATTTCTGAAATGGAAGATGCTATGAATTTAAATATCGTTACTTTAGGAAGTAATAATTTCAAAATGTTTCTCTAAAATAATTTTACGGCGAAATTATTATCCTATGTTATGCTTTTTATGTTTCTCTCCGATGTACTGTTTTTCTTTCTCCACTTGCATTATGATGTTACTTTTATTTCTGAAATGGAAGATGCTATGAATTTAAATATCGTTCACTTTAGGAAGTAATAATTTCAAAATGTTTCTCTAAAATAATTTTACGGCGAAATTATTATCCTATGTTATGCTTTTTATGTTTCTCTCCGATGTACTGTTTTTCTTTCTCCACTTGCATTATGATGTTACTTTTATTTCTGAAATGGAAGATGCTATGAATTTAAATATCGTTCACTTTAGGAAGTAATAATTTCAAAATGTTTCTCTAAAATAATTTTACGGCGAAATTATTATCCTATGTTATGCTTTTTATGTTTCTCTCCGATGTACTGTTTTTCTTTTTCCACTTGCATTATGATGTTACTTTTATTTCTGAAATGGAAGATGCTATGAATTTAAATATCGTTACTTTAGGAAGTAATAATTTCAAAATGTTTCTCTAAAATAATTTTACGGCGAAATTATTATCCTATGTTATGCTTTTTATGTTTCTCTCCGATGTACTGTTTTTCTTTCTCCACTTGCATTATGATGTTACTTTTATTTCTGAAATGGAAGATGCTATGAATTTAAATATCGTTCACTTTAGGAAGTAATAATTTCAAAATGTTTCTCTAAAATAATTTTACGGCGAAATTATTATCCTATGTTATGCTTTTTATGTTTCTCTCCGATGTACTGTTTTTCTTTCTCCACTTGCATTATGATGTTACTTTTATTTCTGAAATGGAAGATGCTATGAATTTAAATATCGTTCACTTTAGGAAGTAATAATTTCAAAATGTTTCTCTAAAATAATTTTACGGCGAAATTATTATCCTATGTTATGCTTTTTATGTTTCTCTCCGATGTACTGTTTTTCTTTTTCCACTTGCATTATGATGTTACTTTTATTTCTGAAATGGAAGATGCTATGAATTTAAATATCGTTACTTTAGGAAGTAATAATTTCAAAATGTTTCTCTAAAATAATTTTACGGCGAAATTATTATCCTATGTTATGCTTTTTATGTTTCTCTCCGATGTACTGTTTTTCTTTTTCCACTTGCATTATGATGTTACTTTTATTTCTGAAATGGAAGATGCTATGAATTTAAATATCGTTACTTTAGGAAGTAATAATTTCAAAATGTTTCTCTAAAATAATTTTACGGCGAAATTATTATCCTATGTTATGCTTTTTATGTTTCTCTCCGATGTACTGTTTTTCTTTCTCCACTTGCATTATGATGTTACTTTTATTTCTGAAATGGAAGATGCTATGAATTTAAATATCGTTACTTTAGGAAGTAATAATTTCAAAATGTTTCTCTAAAATAATTTTACGGCGAAATTATTATCCTATGTTATGCTTTTTATGTTTCTCTCCGATGTACTGTTTTTCTTTTTCCACTTGCATTATGATGTTACTTTTATTTCTGAAATGGAAGATGCTATGAATTTAAATATCGTTACTTTAGGAAGTAATAATTTCAAAATGTTTCTCTAAAATAATTTTACGGCGAAATTATTATCCTATGTTATGCTTTTTATGTTTCTCTCCGATGTACTGTTTTTCTTTTTCCACTTGCATTATGATGTTACTTTTATTTCTGAAATGGAAGATGCTATGAATTTAAATATCGTTCACTTTAGGAAGTAATAATTTCAAAATGTTTCTCTAAAATAATTTTACGGCGAAATTATTATCCTATGTTATGCTTTTTATGTTTCTCTCCGATGTACTGTTTTTCTTTTTCCACTTGCATTATGATGTTACTTTTATTTCTGAAATGGAAGATGCTATGAATTTAAATATCGTTACTTTAGGAAGTAATAATTTCAAAATGTTTCTCTAAAATAATTTTACGGCGAAATTATTATCCTATGTTATGCTTTTTATGTTTCTCTCCGATGTACTGTTTTTCTTTCTCCACTTGCATTATGATGTTACTTTTATTTCTGAAATGGAAGATGCTATGAATTTAAATATCGTTCACTTTAGGAAGTAATAATTTCAAAATGTTTCTCTAAAATAATTTTACGGCGAAATTATTATCCTATGTTATGCTTTTTATGTTTCTCTCCGATGTACTGTTTTTCTTTCTCCACTTGCATTATGATGTTACTTTTATTTCTGAAATGGAAGATGCTATGAATTTAAATATCGTTACTTTAGGAAGTAATAATTTCAAAATGTTTCTCTAAAATAATTTTACGGCGAAATTATTATCCTATGTTATGCTTTTTATGTTTCTCTCCGATGTACTGTTTTTCTTTTTCCACTTGCATTATGATGTTACTTTTATTTCTGAAATGGAAGATGCTATGAATTTAAATATCGTTACTTTAGGAAGTAATAATTTCAAAATGTTTCTCTAAAATAATTTTACGGCGAAATTATTATCCTATGTTATGCTTTTTATGTTTCTCTCCGATGTACTGTTTTTCTTTCTCCACTTGCATTATGATGTTACTTTTATTTCTGAAATGGAAGATGCTATGAATTTAAATATCGTTACTTTAGGAAGTAATAATTTCAAAATGTTTCTCTAAAATAATTTTACGGCGAAATTATTATCCTATGTTATGCTTTTTATGTTTCTCTCCGATGTACTGTTTTTCTTTTTCCACTTGCATTATGATGTTACTTTTATTTCTGAAATGGAAGATGCTATGAATTTAAATATCGTTACTTTAGGAAGTAATAATTTCAAAATGTTTCTCTAAAATAATTTTACGGCGAAATTATTATCCTATGTTATGCTTTTTATGTTTCTCTCCGATGTACTGTTTTTCTTTCTCCACTTGCATTATGATGTTACTTTTATTTCTGAAATGGAAGATGCTATGAATTTAAATATCGTTACTTTAGGAAGTAATAATTTCAAAATGTTTCTCTAAAATAATTTTACGGCGAAATTATTATCCTATGTTATGCTTTTTATGTTTCTCTCCGATGTACTGTTTTTCTTTCTCCACTTGCATTATGATGTTACTTTTATTTCTGAAATGGAAGATGCTATGAATTTAAATATCGTTCACTTTAGGAAGTAATAATTTCAAAATGTTTCTCTAAAATAATTTTACGGCGAAATTATTATCCTATGTTATGCTTTTTATGTTTCTCTCTGTGTACTGTTTTTCTTTTTCCACTTGCATTATGTTACTTTTATTTCTGAAATGGAAGATGCTATGAATTCACTTTAGGAAGTAATAATTTCAAAATGTTAGAATATCCAAAAGGAAATTTGTGAAGAGAAAACATGAAACACAAATTTCACAAAATATAATTAAACAGACAGCCTCCTGCGTTTTCCACTATTACTCTTCCTCATATTAAAGATACTAAAGATAACATCAAAATTATGGGTTATTTCGTACTTAGATTCGAAAGTATGATAAATACCTTGAATTAATTGAAACTGAAAAATGTTATAAACACATTTGCACAGGATACTCAACAACATATGTATATATATTCATATAATTACAGCTTTCTCTATTATATAAATTTTTCATCAAGATTCAATCTAATTAAAAATATCTTGTCATTAATATCTGAATATCCCCTTATGTTCATTATACAACAAGAAAAACAAACATAACAAAATAAATAAATAAAATATTAAAGTAAGTACGTTGAATATTTAGCAGAGTTACAACATGTACCTGAGGTGCATATCATTAGCATGTTACGCTAGACTATGCAATGGCTGATATCAAAGTTGTATCACGACACCTATACAACTTAACAATGCCGAGTTAGGAATCATAATTATGAAATTTAAGTAACAAAATAATGATATATGTAACATTCATGCCGCATACATACTTAAACAGATAATCAGCACAAGGACTCATTTCTTTATGTTCAACTACTTCATCTATCTTTAGTGATTGTAATTTTATGCCTCTGTTCTTTAATACCTACCTATAACATAAATACAGACGTTATTATGCACCTCGTTTCACATTAAATACTCAAATATACATTCTTTATTCACTTTTATGCAAAGCTCCTTCTTTTGGCTTGTATCACTTTTCTTGTGGGGGTGCGGTACACTTATAACTGAAGCCCGGATTTTTAGGCAATTGCCTAGATTCAAATTTTAATATAGTTGGCAATTTCGTTTTTCTATACATAGGTAATATGTTTACGTGTAATGGAAGGTTTTTTTTTCGTGCCTTAGAGCCTATTTTTTCTATATTTTGGTTATTGTGCCTATTTTACCTTATACAGCCTATTTTGCCTATTTTTGTTGCCTATTCTAACTTTTATTGAGCAGACAAGGTTTAACATCTACTTCGTTGACTAATTCAGCACTCAACAAAGTGTTTCAACCTAACCTATATTTAAAGTACTTACTTTAATCAAGTTTTTGTGTGTGAATTTAAAATGCCGAAAGAAAAAACGTTTTCCTTTCCGAAAATTTCATAGAGCAATTGCTCGTAATATTTTGTGAATTAAAGTATACTACATAATTTGAATTTGCATAATAGTTAATAAAATGAGAACCCTACATTATAATTTTTCAGATTGCGATAATTTTTGTTTAAAATTATTATTTTTTTCTAACAAAGAGTAGATACGAGTTCCAATATTTAGAAGAAGGATTCGTTTATTTTTTTGTAAACAAATTATTTACATTTATGCTGCCTAAAATCCCGCCTATTTTAGAGTAATTACCGGCCTATATGCCTGCTTATTTTAGTGTTTTTAAGAGCCTAAATATCCGGGCTTTACTTATAACGTTTTGACGAAAATTAGAATATATTAAATTTTTATAAAAATGTTGGTACTCGTATGTTACATTTCATTCGCTATTGCGGCGGGAAAAGATTGATATTCTACAAACGGAAAAGGAATTAATCCGCTCACGGGAGCATTAGAATAATCGGATTTTTTATAATTATATAGCTCACCCTTAAGTAATATTTGTATTTATATGATAGTGTCATTTTGTATTTTTTTACAATCTATTTGTTCGAGAGATAAGTAAGCAAAACCAGAATTATGTAGTTATTTTCATATATTGATATTAATGGGGTAGGTGGGTCAGTGGTATCGAGTCGGCCTGTGTATCTTGAGAACCCTGATTCGATTCCCACAACCGACAAACAATTTTCACCAAATTAAATCTATCCCTGTGGCTCTCTCTCCACTAACATCTTTGAGGGCCATGATTTGACGGCTGGTAATCGCACTTCACGCGAAGAAATATATCACTTACCGAGATCTGCTTCGGCAGTGTGCCACACCCTGTAATGGGTAAAGGACGTGATGATATATTTATTTATTTTATTTTATATAATATTACTTGCCAAAAATACAGGTTGAGTCTGGGAAGACAAACCCCCCCCCCCCTTAACTTTTGTATTATAAGAAACAGAAAATTTTCTTCATATGGAAGTTTTAGTATATACGACTATCAACTTTTATTTTTCAAATGGGAACCTAGAATTATTTATTAAAATAAAAACCGCCATTTTTTCTCTTTTCAACGATGTATTACTTGTTATAAATATATATGAAAAAAAATCGAGATAAATAAGATAACTGGGAAATATCAGATATAATTTTTATTCAACTATTCTAGGTGGCTATGCACCATTAAACAAAATGTAACAAGGTGAAATTAATGACAACAATGCAGATATTTATTTGTGAGTTGTTTCACGTGTTTTGTAATTAATTTTACCTTGTTACATTTTATTTATTTTTATTTATCTTCTCTTTAAAAAATCCTAACACATTTATAACATATTCTTCAACTCTTAAAAAATTCCTGAATTATTTACAGTCAGTTATCTTCTCTTAAAAAATTCCTAACACTCATTCACCATCTTTTAAAATTAATTTTATATTATATATAACGCTATTTTATTCGTAATTATTGTTAATTGTGATGTAATACTTTGGAATCGTGTCTGCAACCCAGCAGAGTCCCTCAGAGCCAGCACCGTCCTCCGGACCCGACACCAGCTGTCAATCACATCAACTAGAAGATCCCCCCAAAAATAATATAATATTTTCTATGTATTGTATTAAATTGTAGTTGTAATATAAATATTTGTCTTGTACACTATTAAAATGCCAATAAATGAATTGAAATAAATTATATTTTTTTATTTCATCTATACAAGTTAAATAAAAATAAATTTAAGAAGGCCTGATGTGCTGTACAAAATATGACTGCTCTTCTACATCGTGTAAATTGATTGCGACTACTTCGTTTTTCGGACATTAAACTGTGAGAACGATGACGTCATTTTTCAGCTATTCCGCACTCGGCGGATTTTACTTAATTGGCTTAATTGGCTGCCATTTTGCTTTGTACCGAATTAAGAGCAGTATCATGTCACCCTCAAAAACGACCGAAAATAACAAAAATTTTGAAAATATAATTATTTAAATTAATTAGCCTAATTCATTAAATTAATTATATTTTCAAAAAAATTTATTGGTTGTAAGTAATAGTGAAATTGTTTTTTTACTTTATTTATTCCATCATTTCTGGCACCCTGATACTTCTGGTTCTTTTCCAAGTTACCGTCTCTGAACAAAACTTAAGATTCAATAAATTTGATATATGAAGCGATCCTTACCAATACATATTCTAATAAAATAACAATGAGTGCTTTTCAATGAATTGTATTAAAAGCCGTTTTAATACATTATTTTAGAAAATGTAAATATGCGTAGTTCATTATTTAGATTTGATATTCTAAACTAAAATTAGTTAAATATACATTCAGTCCAGCCCTGTGCAATTACCCTAAAAAAAACAACCACATCTTCATCCCGATCAATTAGTAACAAGTCAAATACCAACAAACTAGCAAACGTTGGATTAAGTCCCTACTTGCATATGTATGTTAAATTACAATTAAAATTAATTAATAATTTTTATGTTGCCTTTATAGGCAACAAGTGGCTTATATGCGAAGTAACAGCAACAGCCGCTGTTCAAGCAACCAACTTGATGAGTATTAGCGCGGTTGAAACAAAAATAAAGCGCACAGACATGAAATAAAAAGATCCCTTAATATATTCTAGCACACATGGAATTTAAAACAGTTCTCACATCTACACATGGTCGTTGTACCCCACTGGAATAGCTAATGGGATGGTGTATGTTGCTCATCGTATGATGCCGAGGAGTTTTTGACTTCCCGCTAAGATTAAAAACTTTCTTGAATGCTATCAAATTTTTTATTACTTTGACAATTATTTTAAACATATGTTTCATCTTTAAAAAATGTAATAAATAAGTAATTACAGTGAATTTTCTTATGGGTCCTATAGTCACGATTAGATTTTTTTTTTAAACTTTGTTCGGCAGTACGTTGTTGTGAGATTTTTAAATAAGATTGCGTGAAAATTTAAACTACAACAAAGATACACTTTGCTATTAACTAAAAACTAAATAAAAATTAATAATAAAATGATAATTAACTAATATTATACTAAAAGAACTAATTTGAAAAACCTGTCTTATTAAATGAACTTGTGACCTATATACTTAAATTTGTATCTAAAAGTGAAACAATAAATGAAACTAATACTAAAACTATAGCTAAGGACAACACTGAACTATATTCTATATAAATTACTAACAAACCACTATTAGCAAATACAAAAAAAAGAAAAACCAAAGAAATACAAGCGACAGCAATGCTAAGCTTATGAAGACCAACTAAAAGTGTACCTTTGTCTAAAGTTTGAATCATCGCCATTTCTTAATAGTTCATTCATTTTAAAATTGTACCAAGATTATTTATGGATATATATATATACTACTAAATTTGGCATTTAATTAGGAAGTAACGATTAGTTTGTCTTGGTCAGGTAAAGATAATACGAAATCTGATCGAAGTATGACATAACTTTACAATTCCATATTGAGTTTCTTCAACCAGATATCGTATTGCAATTTAAGACATGCGTCACCAATCGCTTTTAAGAAGGGGCCACGTACGAAATTTTAAAATATATCGTGAGCCCAAAATAATTTTTATTGGCAATATTATTATCTGATTATAAATGTAAACAAGTAGAATTAATACCTACCTTCCTTTTATAGAACATGTGCAAGAACTACAAATTTAAAATAATGCATATTTTGAAAATTGAAATGAACAATTTCAGCATTCATTTAACAACGGAAAGTTATCGTTTACTTTACTTTTCCAATTGTTACAATTGGAGACATTCCCGCTTGATCCCAATAGCAACAAAGATAAAAGTAACATATCCGCTTGTTGATTTTTATTTTTTTAACCTTTTTAAATGGTCATATAAAAAATATTAAGTTCACCTCGAGCAGAAAATGCCCTTGCTGCTCTTGCATGGTTGTTGCTTTTGGTTACGCCTCAATCACCAGTCTCCATGGGCAAACGGAAATAGATTACTTTCTGCCCTAGGCTTTTCATCACTTTTTAGACTAGAAAATCCATGTTTATTAAACTAAATCAGAAAATGTCCCGCGTGATGGCCGCGCTGGTTGAGGGCCTGACTGACGACCATACGATCGTGGGTTCAGGCCCCGCCCGTGGCGGCCATACAAAGGACATATCGGCATATGACCTGAGTAGTTGGTCCGATGTATAAATTTAAAAAAAAAGAAAATGCTATCTGCGAAATCGGCACAGGAGTTGATATTAAATTGGTGAAAGCAAGTTTGTCAGTTTCGGGAATTGAACTCGGGTACAACATTATCCATCCGTAAATTGCAAAAAGAGATCAGAAAAACCTAAAACGGATAAGCTTGTTCAGTCAGTAAAGTATCACTTTCCTGTCTTGTTACGTAAATAATTATTTAATAAAATTGTAAAACCATTATTAACATTAATCGAAAGTTACAAAAAATATGCACTAGTATCAAAATCAATTCAAAAATAAGGGAGGGCCAGACATAATCCTCTTGCAGGCTATATTTGATTCGCGAACTGCAATTAGGGACCGCTGATTTAAGGTAATGGTTCTTATCCTTCATTATTACGGGCTACCAAATTTAACAAGTACTATTTTCATACAATGGGGTAGGTGGCTCAGTGGTATCGAGTCGACCTGTGAATCTTGAGACAAACAATTTTCACCAATTTAAATCTACCCCTGTGGCTCCTCCTAACACTAACATCTTTGGAGGCCGTGATTTGACGGCTGGTAACCGCACTTCATGCGAAGAAATATATCACTTACCGAAATCTACTTCGGCAGAGTTCCACACCCAGTAATGGTTAAAAGGCGTAATGATATATTTATTTTCACACAATGTTTAAAATTTGTATTTTCTTCATAATCCTGATCCTCGATATTCATTTTACTATAGTATCTTTTATTGTGTCAATATTTCCTATATTTTATTGGCGATTACAATTCTAAAAATTAGATTATTTAATGTTGTAAGCAATTTCAAAGAATCACATCCATGCTTTATTCACATAATGCATGAACCAAGATTTTGTCAGTATCTGTTGAAATTGAATTACTGTATCTAATAGCCCGTATCCGGACAACAAATTAAAATGAGTGTAAATAAATTAGAGATAATTCTTTACAGATAAAATGGAAGACAGCCATTATGCTCGGTATTTTTATAAACGGCTTGTGTAGAAACATTACCGCCTCGCTTTTAATTAAGAATGTAGGAAGGTGGCAAAAGGCCGTAGGGCTCATGAATCTCGTAATGAAATTATTCGTAATTTATAGACGACTCTGACATAAATATTGTTTTAGTCGACTATTAATAGTTCCTTTGATATAATTACGATATTAAATCATTCCTCGTGAAAGGAATTACCAAGAAAATCCAAATGATTCACAATCAGAATATTATCATGTTTCTCTGGGCAATCATATCAATTAAATCTTCAAGTGAATTCGTAGTATTTGTGGTAGGAAATAGTACTGACCATATGTTCTAAATCAATTGATTTATTTACAATTAATCAATTTCTCTTTTATACTGGAAATGTGGAAATGATATTGGTGCATGCATCTAAGATCATTCAAGTGTAGAAAGTATTTCAGTGACAAATAATACTTTTCTGCTTGATTTTATAAAGGAAATCGTTAAATTTTATTTTATTTTATGAAGCAGGTGAGAAATTATTGTTTTCTATATTTTTGTAACAAAGGGTTCAAAAATAATACACAGATAAACTGCTCCCAAACTCTTTATTCCCATCTGAACTGCCTGCTACGGTTGTTTGTACAACAATGAATCCCCTTAATCCTAAAATCATCAAAGTCGTTAACTATTACATAGGTAACTTAATTATAATAATTGTTCATTATAATATAGTCGCGTATCATTTTATTTATAAATATATTACCGTGGCAAATTTCTTTTAACATAGAAAAATTATCGATTTGTTTTAAATAAGTAAATACTTATATCATCAGCATGTATCCATTTTTGAGTTTGTGTCTCTAAGGCAGATATCTAAAATTGATATATTATTAAGTGTGCGATAACCAGCTGTCAAATCATAGTTCACAAAGATATTAGTGGAATGAAAGCCACAGAGATATTATTTATTTATTTATGTTACGCTGTACAACAGAAACTTAATCCCATTTACAGTACAGGATCCAAACTTACCGAACCGTAGTGTGATAGTTCATATAATTTTTAGCTTGAGTTCGATTCGAACTCAGGATTTCCCGATTAGAATTCCGTACCGCTATCCACACCACCGTATTGCCGGTGACAACATTTTAACTTAATATGTAGTTTGGAAACTACCGAATATGTAAATAAAATATAAATATATCATCCCGCCTTTTACCCATTACTGAGTTTGGCACTGTGCCTAAGCAGATCTTGGTAAGTGATATATTTCTTCGCGTGAAGTGCGGTTATCAGCCGTCAAATCGCGGCCTCCAAAGATGTTAGTGGTGGGGAGCCACAGGAGTAGATATAAATTGGTATAAATTGTTGGTCGGCTGTGGGGATCGAACCAGGGTTCTCAAGATCCACAGGCCGACTCGATACCACTGAGCCACCTACCCGAATATTAAATTAATATTATTTAAGAGAATACTTAACAATTGATCAAATTAAATTGAAATCTAAAAAAACAAAATTGTTATACCGCAGGATTTGAACCTGGGATCTATAAAGTCTGATCATATGCTTTGACCAACTAAACTACGTTCGTCATATAATTCAAATTTAATATTATTCAAATTTTTCTGTTGAAGTAATAAACAACAGAATGACCAACGACTCCATAAGTCAAAACTTGAGTCAATTGGACTCATGTATTTTTTTTTAATACCTTGACCAAGACTGCATTATTTTGTAAGAATGTTTTTCTCTAATTAAATTAATTGATCTGAAGGTGAGCTAAAACTATCTCTAATAGCTTGGAATGAAAATAAATTTAAGTTACTTTTTGAAGAACTCATCTATTACATTTTTAATTATTAAATAATGATGGAACCAATTTAAATCGACCACAAGAGGGTAGATGAATCAAACCATCTTAAATAACGGGATTCAGATTATTAGAGAAAAAAACAAGCATCAGTTTAGTGAGCACTAGCAGAGCCGAGCAGTGTGATCGATAATGAATGGCGTCATTTCGGTTCAGCCAGCAAAGCGACCGGTTCAAGAGCGAGGTTACTGAGTCAGTAACTGCTGTGGAGTAGTGGAGTGGAGTGTCAGTGCACCAGTACTTGGTACTTGCTGCTGTTGATCATTATACTTCCCATGCCTCCCAAATCCTGAAGTCATACAGATTCATCTAAAAATATTTGTAGTCAATAGTGTTAAATCCAGAAGACTGACTGGGAATAAATTTGCCCCCATTGGTGAAATAAAATTTTCTTCCAGGATATAAAATTAGAAATATGAATTCAAATACAACATTGTACAGCATTAATTCGTAATTTTTCATTTATATTATTATTCCTGTTTTTAATTTTCAAACTCTTTCATCTATGTAAATTTAGTAGTTATTTGTGTATTAAGGATGTAAAACTGTTCTTTTTTGATCAAACCTGAAATTTGTAGTCGAAATGAAAGGCGAGGTTAGCAAATCTGATGAGGTTAAAAAATAATTTTTCAACCGAGGTACACAAAACATTTTTAGGCGACCATAAAAAAAGTTATAAATTTTTATTCAAAAATAAATTTCACATCTATTTGATTCATGTTACGTGTATAGTATTTTGCTGTTACCTAAAAAATTATTAACAATATAATCTGCTAACTTAATATTTTAAAAAATGGAAATATAAATAATAATATATATTTTATTTCTGAAGATCAAAATACATGATATAGAAAAGGTAAAAAAAAAACAAAACAGTAAGTTACACAAATTTACATTCCACCTTCTAAAAATTCGATGACAGTGTAGTAACATTTTGGATATAAGAATTTAAATAATTTATTACATAACTACATTAATTAATTTGTTAAATATGAAATGAGATATAGCGAAAGCGACGACTTTTTCAATACTCTGCCTGAAATATATGAAACTGCAAGTAGAGGTAACATTACCTGATAAGAAATAATTAATTCGTTTTTTAAAGTAATAAAAGGCTAGAACGTCTGTGAAGTAAAAGCGGTCGTAAAATAGTCTTTTACAGTTGTCCAAAAGAAAGAAACACTTTACGGTTGTCAAAAGATCAGTCACCTAAAACTATTCTATATTGTTTGATTTATTCCAACAATAATAAAACAATAAAATCATATATGAACATCTATATATTCACACCCTCAAAGCTTTCATCTAGCTACCCACGTGTAAACTCTCTAGATTCAACAACTAATAGTTAGATACATAAAATGGATTAGTTGCTAATGGCTAATACCAAGTTTAGTCGTAATTTGAACATCCAGTTGCATCTGCGTGAAAAGTAAAATTTTAGAATTAAATTTAAATAAATGAATCATGTAACTGTAGCGTCGCTATCAAGTAGTTTGGCGACGTTACATTATTTCGTCTCCAAGTTACTTCTTATTATTACTCTATTGTTTATGTTTACTTTTCTGTCAACTATTTATTTATTTTCAATCGTCTTCCAAATTTCATACTGTAAACATCTTCCATATATTTGTATTTTATTTCTAAATTAAATATTATTATTGTCATATATCTAAATAAAGTGAAGCCTTATATACAACTAAATTAAATTGCTTTACATAACTTGACTACACTTTTATTTATATTTTTGGCGATGCAACTCAAATCACAAAATTATCTTGTAATTATAACAACAAAAAGGTGACAAAAATACTATAACTAAAATGACATTTGAAGAAGTAATAATAGGTTCCTAATCTTATTCTATAAACAGATTTTTAATACCAATAACTTGATGTCAAAATAAAAACGGTATTACGAATTTGCATATTAAATGTTTAGCAAAATATCATTTATATTGTAAAAGATAAAGAAATGTATGGTATTGTATTTACAATTGATCACGAATCACGCTACATTGTATCTGTTTTTAATTATTTCTAAAACAAATAGGAACTAAACTTAAATTTGATATTTTGCTAAAACTCGTTTGTTTTCTAAAAACTAATTTACTTGAATAAATAGTTGTTTAATATTTCAAACATAATAAATTTTATTGTAATACATTTATTATAAATTTCTGTTTCTTTCTAATATAAAATGGCACTGAAAATAAAACCTGTAAATTAAGTACCTAATTAAAAATTGACATAATTTCTATTAATATTTCAGTGTCATGATTTAATTATTTTTACGTGATTTATTAAAACTATTTAAGTATTTAAATTGTTAAAAGGTTATTTCCTAATCAAATGTAAGTAATTTATAATTAAATTAACATTGAATATCAATTTTATATTATTAAGTACAGGATCTATACCTACTAAAAAGGCAATCAGGGATACATTTACTTTCACTGGTGTTTTACAATTTAATAATTGCATACATATTCATATGACAATTGTGGTTCTACGGTAGCGCTCTTACTGCTGAAGCTAGAGGCCGCAAGTTTAAATTTTCCGTATACTAGTAACTTGACTTCCACTATAAATTCTAGGTTCCTTGTACAATAATTGGATTAATTTCCTGTTGTGCAATGTAATAAATAAATGTTTACAACGTGACCAAGGGACATATCGCCTTGGAAAAATTGTGAATTAAATTATAACTTCGCCATATATCTTTCAAATATGGCTAATAATTTTATCAGTGATAAACAATAATCTAGATAGTTTAGAAAACAGCAAAATATTGGTTTTACTATTTCATGGCACTAATGATATCAAGAAAATTACCTATAAACATTTCCATCATTTTTCCAGTTACAATTAATAGTTATTTACATAGTCAGGAAAGTGTTCAATTACAGGATGAGTAGATAGTTTCATGCCAAGCGACAGCGAATCCTGTACGACGCTTTACTGACGTGTTACGTATAACATTTTACCTGAAACTTATAAACTAATAGTAAATATTTTAAATTAAATTTAAATTTAAAAACATATTTGACTTACATATTCAGTCAGTATTTTATGTTGCTAAGTAACTAGACACTCATGTTTCTTTCATTATCTGCCTAGGCAGGCAATATGTTATTTTCCTGACTAGGCATGCAAAGCAAAGCTTTCATAAAGGTCAGGCAAATGTTTATTTTCCTGTCAGTTTCAGGTAAAGAAAATATTAGAAATAATTGTGTAAAAAATGCGGATATTTTTCCTTTATTTATTTATTTATTTATGTTAAGCTGTACAATTTAATCCCAATTACAGTACAGGGTCCGCACTCACCGAGCCGCAGTGTGGTAGTTCATATAATTTTTAGCTTCAATGAGATTCGAACTGGGGATCTCCGGATTCGAATTCCATATTGCTTTACAATAAACTATTTAATTGTTTTAATGTAATATGATTAGGGAATCAAATAATTGGTCATTTCAAAAATAGCATTGAAAACGCTATAATGTGTCCTTCGATTCACCACCCTGTTTAGTTAATATTAATTATACAATTCCTTTTAAGGACAAGTTGTACAACTATCTCTTAAATTTTAAATAACTAAAAAATATCTAATCGAATTATTGAGAGCAATGTTCAATATTTATTTACAGTTCATTTGAATTTGATATAACTCATTTAAGATTTTTTTAAAATTTAATGAACTATGCAGTCAGATATTATATCGCTGTTTTGAATTTGTTCATTTCATATGATTAATAAGAACTAGTCTTTTTAGTGACTTAATTCTGTTAATTTTTGATCTGTTGAAGTTCAGTAAACATCTCGCTCGAAATCCAAGTTCTAATTCAGCATCAGCCAAGTGCCAAACAAGTGAAACAAGCAAGTTCCATTAGTACAAATTGTCTCATCTTGCATCCTACAAACTACATACTCACTTCACAGTCCAGTACTTCACACACACACATGCACACATGCACACATGCAACATTACGTCCATCATCAACAGAGTGCTTCAACACAGCTGTGTCCAATTGTTTTATATTAAATGTGACCGCCACAAACGGAGGGTCAAGCAGTCAGGCCGGGCTAGGCTAGGCCTCGGAGCTCAAGCCATGAAGCCTCGTCGGCTCGTCGGCTCGTCAGCTCGTCGCTGTCGTTGCATCGCGTCATTTCATCTCGCGGCGCAGCGCGTCCTACCATGGGCGCCACCCAGGGGCAAGGGGGCACCTTTTAATCACTCGCAAATTGGTACTAGTTGTACTTACTACACACACACTACACACGAACTACAGAACAGAGATGATTTATTTATTATTACTGACATGAAGAAATATTGAAAATGTTTATAGCGGATCTGCAATTACAGATCGCGATTGATGATATTTATAATTTGTTACATACAGCGGATTAACGCTAATACTACTAATATTTCTACAACTTGGTTTCAAACAAAAACGGATTCAAGAAATTAATTAAATTTAAAGCTAATTTATTATTATTAATATGTCTACGAAGAGAAATGCATGATTTCTCATGATGTGTAATTTGTAACCAGAGGGCAAAGCCCGAGGGCTACAAAACACCGAGGAAGAATTTCATTTTCGCCCGTGGTGTATATACAATGTTTTCACGATCTAACTAAAAATAGCTTGAAAAAGTAATTTTAAAATATAATTTATTCATATCTTTTTTTACTTTTATAATTATTACTAATCTTTGACATAAATATAAAATTCTTTGACAACAGCGAAAATTTATGTAAACAAGTTTCTTTATGTCAAATTACATTATACTCGTATTTCTAAATTTGAATACCAAGAACACAGTGAAGAATCCGCGGAAAAAATCCCAAGAAATTGTTGATGCAGCTTCTGTAGCTGTTCTTAGGTTTTTATTTCTTTCATTGTACTCTATTGTATTTTGTACATATAACTCTCAGCTGAACTGTCAAAGTAATATAAACTTTCTAGAGAAATAATTTGATTAGGAATAAAATGTTTTACTTCTGTCCTGATTTTTGTATCATAGAATAGTCAAATACTCCTGGTCGTGAAAAAAAATCTTTCTAACCCAGGATAAAGTAAAGTAGTTTCGTAAATTAGAAAAAGAATTAAAAAGAAGATAAAAATTATATTAGCGCTAATCCATTTTATTGTTTCATCTTTCCTAACTTCAGCTTATAATAAAAATTGTAAATATATATCCGAATGGTTCGAATTTCACTTGAGCTTGTAGGTCCCTTTGTATTGTAATTAGGATTAAATCTTAGACAGCTTGAAATCGAAATTACCCTTTTCTGCCAATGAGTACGTTTACATATAATTTTCACTTGAACAGCCTAATTTTCAAAAAAAATTAAGCTAAACCATAGTCTCAAAAACTTTGATTCTGTAATTTTCTATAATACTACAGATTTATAAAACAAAAGCGCATCATATTTAACTGTCAAATAGCATTAAATGTATTTGTCAATAAAAATCTATGCGCTTTTGTTCAAATTTACAGAACTGTAGCGTTATAGAAAATTACAGAATAGCACCATAAATTTTGTTTTCATTTTGGTTTTCAGAAAGTGATTTGGATTAACTTTTTTTAAATTGGACTAAGATAAGATTAGCTAATCCAAAATTTTGGTTTAACATTTTTGATAATCGACCTGTAAAAAGGCAACTTTTAACTGTGTATAAATATTTTCGACTAACTACTTTTCTCCCTTAAGTCGTATATAAAATATATCATAATTCATGTAGACGAATATCGAATTTGCTTCATCAGTAACATCTACTTTTTGAAATGATAATTTATTTAATTATTTACGCTCTATACATCAGGAACCTAATCCCAATTACAATACAGGGTTCGAACTCACCTACCAACAGTGTATATCAGATATTTTTAGCTTGAGTGGGATTGGAACGCGGGATCTTCGTATTTGAATGCTGTAACGTTAACCACACTGACTGAGAAACAGCATAATTGCGCAGCAAGTAGCATGTTTTGGCCTAAAAATTAAAGTGAATTCCGTAACCGCGTTAAATTATATCATATCTTGACAAAACCAAACAAATTATGTGTCAACAAGAGGTTGGTGAAGGACAAGTAAAAAATATAAAGTAAAGTAGATTTCTTATTTATATTAGGTAATTTGACTATTTTAAATTACCTTTTCAAAGTCAATTCAAAAAACATTTTTCTACAATTGTCAAAAAACGTTCATTTTTGTTACTAATATCAATACGCGAAGTATGTGACTTTTTCATCATTTACATTATCATGACAACGCGTATTTTGCACTGTTTCGCATCCTAGTGCGTAATATGAGTATCCCAGTGTGTCAGGTTCTATTTATTATAACATCAATAGTATCAAATTCATATTATTGATTGTTTCCCTTCAATTTACTTAAGTAAATCAATAATTATTGTATTATTCTTTATTTACAGTTGTAGAAAAAATGTTGTTTGTATTTCGTGGGCAAAATTCTTGTATTTGGCGCGTTCGAATGACTTTTTTTTGTCTCGATTAAAAGTGATATTATCACGGGCAATAAAAAACTCTCATTTTGCGCACTTAATACAAAAATAACTATTTTGTCGTGCGTGTGAAAGGTATTTAATGAAATAACATTTCTTCATTTTTGCTGATGTCAACTCGATCTAAAATTATGAGTTTAAATGAAGTTAGTTAATGGGGTAGGTGGCTCAGTGGTATCGAGTCAACTTGTGGATCTTGAGAACCCTGGTTCGATTCCCAGAGGCTACAAGCAATTTTCACCAATTTAAATCTACTCATGTGACTCCCCCTTCACTAATATCTTTGGAGGACGTGATTTCACGGCTGGTAACCGCACTTAACGCGAACAAATATATCATTTACCGAGATCTGCTTACGGCAGAATGCCACGCTCAGTAATGAATAAAAAGCGTGATGATATATTTATATTTTATTTAGTTAACTTTAAATTTAATCTTCTTTATATATCTGTCAAATTATATGTTTTATTTCTCTTCTATACATGTAGTTTCTAAATGGGAACATTTGAAATAATTAATAGGGCAGAAAATAAGACCATTGTATGTCCTAAGTTGATGTTACATCTGCATGATTCTGTTTGATGTACAATGAAAGTTTATCTTGTCATCCGAAAAATTGAACACTGCACACTAATCATTCAAATGAATTGTAGAGAAATCAGTATTACCGATTGTTTCCGTAAAATATAAGCACTTCTATTTTTTATGACACATGATTTATTTCACTGAACATCTCATATGTACTTACAGATACGACACAAGTGTATGTAACATTAAAATGTTTACACCCAGTATAATCTACTCTCAGTACAGTTAGAAATATGTATCGTTTTATGCTTGATCATGTTCATTACCATAACTTGCTCTAATCTCAACTGTTGACAAATCTGCAAGCATTTTGCAATTACTACTGAAATAGAACAATAGTAACCGTGGAAAAATTAAATATGCGTAGAACCTATGTAGAAATAATTATAGTTACTGCATAAATATTATAATACATGTAATTATAATATAAGGCGTAAATTTTTCGAAATTGATTTCAGTGCAATATATTTCATACAATAAAAGTAAATTATAGTTATCTGAAGATAATTAAAATATAACAACTTTATAATAGACAGTAATAATTGCCACACAAATATAAATAAAATTAAAAAATATGAAATAAACACTTGGCTATGTTTCACAAAATTAACTGAATTTACTGAGTAGTTTCGTTAATGAAAAAAAGAGTTAAAAAGAAGATAAAAAATCAGGGTTCGAAGATATATATCGATCGATATATATCATGATATTTATTTTGATATATATCGTCATATTTTTGCAATGATATATATCCATTATATAAAAATATGAAATACTTTTTGAGATATAGCCACCGGAGAAGTGAAATTATTCGAATTTTTCAGTTTTTCTACTTTTCCGAGGCTATATCTCGAAAACTAAATGTGATATGAAAACGCGGTCAACGGCATTAATTTTCTCGTGCTTCAGTTAACTTATAAACATAGTTTCAGCGATTTTTATTTTTTTTCAATTTTCCGCCAAAAAAATCGCAAAAAGCGGTTTTTTAACATTTTCTCGAAAACCAGAAGTCATATGCATTTGAAGATTGCACCACTGGATTCAGTGGGTCAAAATACATATGTATGTAAATTTTCGTTTTAATAATCCTACGTTTAAGGATTTTTGGTAAAATTGAATTAAAATCTGAAAAAACCAAAGGGGTATCCCTTAAGAAATAATTAAAAATATTAAATTGCATAAAATTGTATGAAAATATGCTTATAAGCCAGACACGGGGAATTCAACGCCGTTGAGCGCATTTCCATATCTTGTTTAGTTTTTGAGATATAACCTCCGGAAAAGTGAAATTATTCGAATTTTTCAGTTTTTCTACTTTTCCGAGGCTATATCTCGAAAACTAAATGTGATATGAAAACGCGCTCAACGGCATTAATTTTCTCGTGCTTCAGTTAACTTATAAACATAGTTTCAGCGATTTTTATTTTTTTTCAATTTTCCGCCAAAAAAATCGCAAAAAGCGGTTTTTTAACATTTTCTCGAAAACCAGAAGTCATATGCATTTGAAGATTGCACCACTGGATTCAGTGGGTCAAAATACATATGTATGTAAATTTTCGTTTTAATAATCCTACGATTAAGGTTTTTTGGTAAAATTGAATTAAAATCTGAAAAAACCAAAGGGGTACCCCTTAGGAAATAATTAAAAATATTAAATTGCATAAAATTGTATGAAAATTTGCTTATAAGTCAATTCGGACACGGGGAATTCAACGCCGTTGAGCGCATTTCCATATCTTGTTTAGTTTTTGAGATATAACCTCCGGAAAAGTGAAATTTTTCGAATTTATCAGTTTTTCTACTTTTCCGAGGCTATATCTCAAAAACTAAATGTGATATGAAAACGCGCTCAACGGCATTAATTTTCTCGTGCTTCAGTTAACTTATAAACATAGTTTCAGCGATTTTTATTTTTTTTCAATTTTCCGCCAAAAAAATCGCAAAAAGCGGTTTTTTAACATTTTCTCGAAAACCAGAAGTCATATGCATTTGAAGATTGCACCACTGGATTCAGTGGGTCAAAATACATATGTATGTAAATTTTCGTTTTAATAATCCTACGATTAAGGATTTTTGGTAAAATTGAATTAAAATCTGAAAAAACCAAAGGGGTACCCCTTAGGAAATAATTAAAAATATTAAATTGCATAAAATTGTATGAAAATTTGCTTATAAGTCAATTCGGACACGGGGAATTCAACGCCGTTGAGCGCATTTCCATATCTTGTTTAGTTTTTGAGATATAGCCTCCGGAAAAGTGAAATTTTTCGAATTTTTCAGTTTTTCTAAATGTGTACAAAAACTAAAATTAAATATTCAAAAAGTGATATTTATCTGATATATATCCTATATATCAGATATTTTGATATTTATTATAAATATCATGATATTTACGAACCCTGTAAAAATGATATTAACGCTAATCCATTTTATTGTTTCATCTTTCCTAATTTATAATAAAAATTGTAAATGTATATCCGAATGGTTCGAATTTCACTTGAGCTTGTAGGTCTCTTTGTATTGTAATTAGGATTAAATCATAGACAGTTTGAAATTGAAATTACCGTTTACACTTAATTTTCACTTGAACAGCCTAATTATCAAAAAAAAAATGTTAGCTAATCCATTCACTGAATTTTGTGAAACATAGCCAAGTGTTTATTTCATATTTCTTATTAAACCTTGTTTCACCAAGTGTTGGATGACAATTAATCTGATTTTGTGAAACATAGCCAAGTGTTTATTTCCTATTTTTTATTAAACCTTGTTTCACCAAGTGTTGGATGACAATTAATTTTGTCTTTGTTGTTATATAAATAAAATTATAAGTAAATGAAATTCGCGTTACTTTCTCCAGGCAAACAAACAAACAATATTAAAAATGAATAACTGGAACTAGTTTACATTGAGATTCCAATAAAAGTTCAATAAAATATATTATTAATGTCACTGTAGTTGATTCATTGCTGCCAACAAATAAACTGTATCCATTCATTCTAATAAATATTGTCAAATATTGACACATGAAACAATGTATCATTCATTACTTTT
Source organism: Pterostichus niger (assembly GCA_947425015.1). Classification (NCBI taxonomy): domain Eukaryota; kingdom Metazoa; phylum Arthropoda; class Insecta; order Coleoptera; family Carabidae; genus Pterostichus; species Pterostichus niger. The sequence goes on along the minus strand of OX380344.1, from coordinate 26,962,211 downwards.
AAGTAATATGATAATTTATATTTTTATCATTGATATATTTATATTTTGAAATTTTGTACATTTAGATAATAATTACGACCCTTTTAACATAAAATAAATTAACAAATATATTTTCCTTAAATTTCATTAAATGCTGCTGAAAACCAAATAAGCAATCATTTAATTATAATAAATAATAACACTAAATAAGGACAAGCGCATGATTCTTGATTTTAAATTCATTGGTTAGTTTTTTCGAGTGTTTACCTACAATTGTGTGGAATTCACTTTCAAAACAAGCGCAGGTGTGCTCCCTTACTTTCTTATCTTTTTGATTCATTTTCTCTTTTTACTATACAGTGTCCAACTGCAATTGTGTGGAATTCAGTTTCAAAAACAAGCGCAGATAGATGCTCCCTTCCTTCCTCACCTTTTTTATTCATTTTCAGTTGTTACTACACAGTGTCTAACTGCAATTGTGTTAAATTTATTTTTAAACAAGCGCAGGAGATGCTACCTTAATTTCTTTATAGATTCGTTGTTAGAGAAGTGGGCGTGAAGATTTACGAAACAGGTGTACTGTACAGGAGCGAATGGATGGATATTTGTTGCGTGATGATGGATTTTGGTTGTGAGGAATGAAAGAGTTCGTATGGAGGAAGTGTTAATGTGGTTGAAACGAGTATCATGTGTCAGGATGAGAATATTGACGTGGACTGATATAAATCTTTTAGTGGATGTTCTGTGAATGTTTCAGGAGTTTGTGCTACCCCATTTAATGGGATATAGCGTGATGTTGATATATGTACTAAACTGAAACGAAAGACAAAACACTTTTAGTTTAATTTACATATTATTATTTTTTCACGCCACGCTCAAAAAAACTCTTCTCGCGAGATAGTAAGGAAAATTAAATAAAAATTGCAGTTGCATGCATGTTATTTTACTAAAAACAAAAATAAATTTCGTATTTCATAGTAACTTTAAATATTTAAATTACCTTACAATTTTTAATCCAAGACATAAAATATTACTTTTGTTGTACCTACTAGATTTTCCATGAGTGTACTTCAAGTTCGAGTAAATCTTTTTTGAAGCATGTAATGAAAAAAAAAATATGTCTAATATGAAAGGAAAGCGTTTCTCCACTCTCGTTTGAAATTTTAAACACGAGTTGGAAAAATATCGTTTTGATAAATGACTATGTTTTAAAACATTGAAATTAGAAATATAACAATGCTTAAATTACGCAGTAAGTGATGACGATGGCTTGTGACCTAACAGATTCTGGTTCGATTTCAGCTCACACTAAATACTTTTATCTTTTATAGATATTAAAATCGATAATTATACATCAGTAACCGCACTTCACGCGAAAAAATATATCACTTACCGAGATCTGCTTAGGCAGAGTGCCACACCCAGTGATGGGTAAAAGGCGTGATGATATATTTATTTATTTATTAGTAACATTCAGAAATAGTTAAGTTAAAAACCACTGAAAATTTAATCCAATATATAATAACTTCTCAGTTTTCTCAATTTGACATCAGGTAAATAATATATATATATTCCAGCGCCAAAATATTAAAATTTCGTAAATCGGATTCGTTCGTTTAATATCGGAAACAACCGAAAGGTGCAAGATTTATACATAATATTTAGTAGGTATTTTATGATTTTAATGATAATAATAACGTTACCGAACTTGTTGCAGCAAATTTTACCAATTAATTGACAACGTTTTAAAACGTTTGTTAGTAATGTGCAGGCTCTTGTAGCAAGTGTTTCGGTGTTTTGTGAGTGATTCAGTGAATATTTAAAAACTAAAAAGAAAATATATATATATCATCACGCCTTTTACTCATTGCTGGATGTGGCACTCATCCGTAGCAGATGTCGGTAAGTGATATATTTATTCATGTGAAGTGCGTTTATCAGCCGTCAAATCACACCCCACAAAGATGTTAGTGTGAAAAGTATGGTTATAATTGTTTGACGGCTGTAATAATCGAACCCAGGTTCTCAAATGTACAAATCAACTCGTACCACTGAGCTACCTATCCCGCTAATGTATATTTAATGATATTTTAATACGTAAATTAGCTTAATTTGTGTGTTTCTATGCGTATTTGTGTGTAATGTATAAAAGAAATGCATGGTAGTGCTGTGGAATGGACGGAATAGAGCTAATAGTCCCAAGCTGTGCTGATTTGATCAAAGTGAGACCTGGCCGTCGCCTGACTCCTGCTAAAAGTATGCAATAATTCATACTTATAGAAAATACACATTTGGGGCAAATATGCTACATCAAGATATTTTGGAATTGATAAAATTTCATAAATTTGAGAAGTTATTAAAAAGTAACTAGCTAAGCTACTATAAAGTGACCACATTTTCATTGAGACAAAGCGGAACAAATGGGATGAAATGAGAATTACAATTTAGTTATATATATTTTATTGCATACATTCATATACTTGTACAAAAATGTATTTATTATTAATTATTGGTAACTATACAAATATTTGTAAAAAATAATAATTTGAACATCATGATATTTAATCAAATTAAATTTTTTATTTAAAAAAATATGATTTTCTTTCACGGTCATAGTTTTGATCCGAGTGAATACTTTGCAATAGATTCGGATCATTTATTAAAATGTCGTGAAATATGTCACATGAATTGGTTAAATTATATTTTCACTTAATATAGATTTTAAAGTTTGAATGTTCAACTGCGTTTTTTCAGTTGTCTATATTTTATTGATACTAGAAAAAACACGTTCTGTTGCTGCATTTGTTCCTGGAAGGGAGAGCGCGAATTCTATAATTTTCAAAATATTTTGATAAGGAATATTATTCTGTTTAAAATGAAGGAGTAACTCCGTCCATTTTTGGTCTGTTTCCACATTTGCAGACAACCAATTAAGAAATGCAGATATTTTCTAAAAAGCGGGACATTTTTAAAAATCGGCGGGACGCGGGACAGTCCACCAAAAAGCGGGACTATCCCCCAAAATCGGGGCGTGTGGTCACTTTAAGCTACTAGCTTCAAAAATGTTGTATATAATTTTCGTAACTGAAAAAAAAGTAAAACTACATATTATATACTTTTATTGAATTTAATTTTTAGGTGGGCTCGATTCGCTCGCCCTTAATCCATTGAACTTACGCCCCACAAACTTAAGCCGTTATACACTACTTAATTTTAGTTGAACGTAATTTTAAATGTACAAATAGTCACTTGTTTCTAATAATACGTTGATAGTAGTTGGTATCATTTTTGATTGCTGTTAACATGCACTCCACTTTTGATATCATGATATTTCTATATTAATTGCACTCATCAGTTGCTATCAAGCAACCACGTTCTTATAAATTTGTCCGATAGATACAAAACTTAATGGCTGGTAGTAAGAGTCCGGTTCTAACTTGATTTCAGTTAAAACTGAGCAACGGGAATGTTACAACATTGTTCATAAACAAATACAAATATGTTGACATTAATCATATGACTTACCTTACACGAAATTCATTCAAATATTTTTTACTATTTTTTACGGGAAAACTGTTAAATACTGAGAAAGAGCAGTAAAATTAAAGTCACTAAAAATAATAAACAAACCAGAAAGTAGTGAACATAAAAATGTGTTTCAGAACCGTAAATAACCAGAAACGAAAATGATCCATGTTTAGAAGTAGGAGAACAAATATTATAATAAAATTACAGAACCTAACAAAAACCAAAGGATAAACAATGATATTATATATAGAATGGCATAAAACAAAATCAAAAATATTATATATATATATATATATATATATATATATATATATAATATTTTTGTTTGACTTTTAGCTGAGAGCCATTTTGAATATTTTTTTTAATCATTTTGTTGTTATTATGTGTTCCTTATTCATATTTTCTGTATTATTATGATAAAAAATATTATTTAGTTTAATAATAATAATTACAATTGTTTTATTTCAAGCCACAGTCATGGCTCACTATTATCTTTCCGATTTGGTGTATAATAAAATGCTCGCCATTTATCTTTTTAATAATGTAACATGTAACAAGCAAATTTGATGCACTTTTCAAATTTGTAAAAAAATATAGTATGTTCTATTTGAAATTTCAAAGTTGATATTAATTACTAATAAACCGGAAATGATATCACGAATGTACATCCGTCATCAACTAGCTTTCATGTTGCTGTATAAATCATGTTATATGAAATAAATTGCTAAGTTGATAAATAAGCGAGACATTTGCTGGGTCTATTAAAATATAACACACTGTATATATATATATATATATTAAAAGTTGGAGAATTACTGGTAACAAAATTGGTAGGGGTGATATTTGACACTTTACATGACAATTTGACTATTCGCCTGTTTAGCCATTTTTACTACATTAGAAATAATGTATTATTGTTTTGTAGTTTCATTTTACACTCACAACTGCTGACAGGTAATATCAAATAATTAAATTTTTGTTGTACAGTTTCAGCAAAAACTAAGTTAGAACCGAGCTCTCACTACCAGCCCTTATGTTATTACCCTCGACAATCGTTAATCATTTAATTTTTATATATTTTTATAAATCGTCATAAAAAATATATCGATCAGTGTAAAACCGAATTCAAAATGCCCAATATTAAGGAAGACATGACTTTTTAAAGTTAAAAATTGATTTGTCATTTCATATATGTAGGGTTGTGCATTTGACCAGTCAAATATTTTTCGGTCAATTGACCAACTATTTGACCAAGAAACATTTAATAAAAATCACAATTAAAATTGTAATTTATTTATATAGTACTGTTTACTACATCCAATATTACTGAAAATGAAAAACCAACAACAACTAATAAACAAAATCACATCAAATTCAAAATAATGGGAAAAATAAAGTAAAAGACGTTATAAAATGAAATATGTATTTATTTTATTTGTAAAGTAAAGTAAGCAAATTCTCCAGAACCCAGAATGTCAAACTAGATATATTCATGTACTAATAGTAAGTAGCTATTTCTATTGAACAACAGATGTCGTGGCGGTTCCATTTAGATTATTTGACCGTTTTATTTGGCCGTCAAATATTTTTGGTCAATTGACCACGACACAACCCTACATATATGTATACTAGTCAGGGGCACGCAAATAGTTGATTTTAAATATATATTACTAAAAATTAAAATAGATATTACACCTTACAGTTGTTCAATATTTTTATTCTAAACATTTTGAAAGTTAACTGAGAGCAGTGTTGACAACCAATAGCAGAAGCGCTAAATGTTTGGTTGAAGCAGCATAAAAACGATCAACCAATGAGAGGTTTCATTTTAAAATATGTACAGATGACATTACAATATTTTAAAACTTAATAATTCAGTACTTTTAATAATTTAACATAAGCAATTTATTTTTTTAATACAAATTTGCTATATATTAAATGAGCCCGTTATAATAGTTTATCAATTTCTTCAATTAAAATACATAAATTTTGATAGGTAGTTACATACAAATAAAATATGTAAAATTTATTCAGTACGCCACTGTATCAAAAATTCGTAAGTCTTAACAACAAAGTGTAATGGCTGTCCCGAACTGGGAACCAAAATCGAATTCCGTAACATCCATCGTAGATTTTCGCCCAAGATTACCATGTTTTTAAATCTTTAACGCTAGCATTCTATATCTTCTCACATTAAGGAATTCCTCCTCAGGGCTTGGCTCTTCAGTTGACTCTCTTCAACTGTTACCAGTTTCGTGCATGGGCGATCAAGATTCAGAAAAGATGTTGCTGTCTTGCTTTCGTTTTGTCCACGAAATTCAGTTACACTCGTACGATAGTTAAAATTTCCAATTTATTACTTTTTTTTATTGTTCTGTATCGTTTACGTTAATTAGGTATACTGGAGTTGGAGGTTATTAAATTTTAATAAGGAAATGTTTTAAAGTGATCTTTGACGTAAACGAGAAATGTAAATAAATAAATAATTAAATATATTACCACGCCTTTATTCCAATTATGGAAGAAATCAACAGGTTTAGCAAGATTGAATGTTTATTAATAAAAGTATTGTCATTTTTGTTTATGCAGCTTTTTCCCAGATATGGAAGTTGTTAGTAATTCGATAATTGGTTCAATATTTTAAGTCATTGACTCTGAAACTAAGTAACATTTAAACATACAACTTAGTTGCTAAATTATCCATAAATTAGATAACTTTATTTATTTATGTTTCGCTGTACAACAGGAATTTTAATCCCAATTACAGTACAGGGTCCGCACTCACCGAGCCGCAGTGTGCTAGTTTATATAATCTTTAGCTTGAGTGAGAGATTCGAACTTGGGATCTCCGGATTCGAATTCCATATCGCTATCCACACCACCGTACTGACGGACATTTATTAAATCTACATCAATTTGCACAGAACCGGATTAAGATATTCAGAAGCCCTAACCACAAAATATTAAGGCACCCTTTCCTTCTTCATCATCTTGACGTATTTTAAGATAAATATTTTTTTAGATACAGGAATAATGGCGGGTTTTATAAACAACAAATTAATTAACTTCCAAAGTAAATAAAATGTATTCATTCAAATGACACTAAAATAAATAAAATTGATTCGAATTTGTTAATCAAAATACATTTACTATTAAAGTAAATTTAATCTGCCTTTTATAAAACCGAGTATAAATGGAATAATTTTATTTAAAACAAAAGAATACGAGTATTTTTTAAATATATATCAAAGAAATAAATTAGAAAGATTTATTTCGTAATTTTCGGATTACAAGTAATTATATAATGTCAAAACTGATTCAACGACAAAAATCTGCTCTTCAAAATATATCATCACGCCTTTTACCCATTACTGAGTGTGGCACTCTGCCGTAGCAGATCTCGGTAAATGATATATTTCTTCGCGTATAGTGCTGTTACCAGCCATTAAATTACGGCCCTCAAAGATGTTAGTACAGGGGGAATCCACAGGGGTAGTTTTTAATGTGGTGAAAATTGTTTGTCGGCTGTGGGGATCGAACCAGGGTTATAAAGATTTTTTTTTTAAATTCGCAAAAAAAGTGCCACTGGTTTTATAGTTATTACTAATATATTAATAATTAAATTATAATATAATAATAAATTTATTCACTAAAAAATATCAGATAAATTAATGTTTGTTGTGTCGGCCAGTGGCACTAAAAATATACCCTTCAAATAAAGGGCACATACTTTTGTAAATTTAATAATAGTTATTTGTGTATTAAGACCGTAAAGAGATGCTTTGTTACTCGAACACGGTGTAAGAGGAACAAAGACACTTTACGCTCTTAATACACAAATAATTTTTGTCTATGAATGCATCTTAAATGATGTAAAAAACGTATAAGTACTGAAAATAAATTGGTTCTGTCAATATGACAAGTTTTTATTTTGTTTGTATCCCTGGTAACTATTAAAATAAGCACGCATTTCAATATCTTTTCGCCATTGGAAACGCGCGCATTTAATATCATCAAATGTTCCACAGAAAACATCAATTTTACGATAAAAAATGAGAGCATATTTGTCAACTTTTCATAGCAATCGTAGAAGAATAATCTATTTGTTCTATAATCAGTATATCAAATTATATCCATTAAAGTTTAGTACATAGGTATAGAAACACCCTGTATAATCATTTCTTGAGACCCGTGTCCCAATGATGTGATCAAGTGACCGATATCTTATCTGTCAGATGAATGAAAAAATATCGTATGCATAAATTACAATAATAGAATAATTCATACAATTTACGCTGTGACATACTTATTATTATTTGTTCCACGGGACCTTAATCCAAATTACAGTACAGAGGTCCTACAGCTTACAGTGGGATCTGAACCACTCAAACACAATGGTTTTTTGTTTATATATAAGTTGAGGTCAACGAAATTTGAACGCATGACTTTTTGGTTGGATCTCAAGGAGCTATTAAATAACTAATCTATTATTTTAGCTTCACATTGATAAACGAACCCTTAATAAGAATCGCAAAAAATAATGTTATTTATTTATATTACGCTGTACAACAGAAACTTAATCCTAATTACTAAAGCCCGGATTTTTAGGCAATTGCCTAGATTCAAATTTTAATATACTTCAGGCAATATCGTTTTTCTATACATAGGTAATATGTTTACGTGTAATGGAAGGTTATTTTTTCGTGCCTTAGAGCCTATTTTTTCTATATTTTGGTTATTGTGCCTATTTTACCTTATACAGTCTATTTTGCCTATTTTTGTTGCCTATTCTAACTTTTATTGAGCAGACAAGGTTTATCATCTACTTCGTTGATTAATTCAGCACTCGACAAAGTGTTTCAACCTAACCTATAATATCTAAAGAACTTACTTTAATCAAGTTTTTGTGTGTGAATTTAAAATGCCGAAAGAAAAAACGTTTTTTAGTCAAAATTTTACGTGGCAATTCAATTGTCTTTGCCATTAATCAATGGAGCTGAGGTAACTTTAGACGATATGGCTAAATATAAGAACGCTCCTGTCTCATTTTGTGATGTCGAACGAAGTTTTCAACTTACAAGCAAGTTCTGACAGACCGAAGACAGTCCCTTTCCGAAAATTTCATAGAGCAATTCCTCGTAATATTTTGTGAATTAAAGTATACTACATAATTTGAATTTGCACAATAGTTAATAAAATTATTTTTCAGATTGCGTTAATTTTTGTTTAAAATTAGATACGAGTACCAATATCAGAAAAAGGGTTCGTTTATTTTTTTTTTAAACAAATTATTTACATTTAGGCTGCCTATAATACCGCCTATTTTATAGTAATTACCGGCCTATATGCCTGCTTATTTGGGTGTTTTTAAGAGCCTAAATATCCGGGCTTCACTAATTACAGTACAGGGTCCGCACTCATCGAGCCGCAGTGTAGTAGTTTGTATAACTTTTAGCTTGAGTGAGATTCGAACTCGGGATCTCCGGATTCAAATTCCGTATCGCTATCCACACCACCGTACTGACGGACATTAAGAGAATAGAAGCTTCTTTAATTGTAGTATACGAACGCAGAAGTAAATTACAATATAAGAACATCTAAAAATTGATTTACTGTCATGTTCAAAATAATTTTTCTCAATTGATATGTCATTGGTAGTTATTTCAAAGAGAAATTCATGGGACTTAACTACATATGATAATATTATTGTTGATCACCTTTGAATGAAGCAAAATGATCGATTGATACAAGTGCTTCTTCATTTGATCGATTATTATATTAAGAACTTCGTTGGAATGAATGAATGATGTTCTTATGCTTTTATTTCTCTATTTTCCTTATTCTTTTGTACTATAATTCAAACTATATTTCACGACATTCTACTCCTGAAGAAGTTTTTTCAAATGTATTTTAGAACTTTGCAATGTTCAATCTTAATTTTGTAATATTTGTCGCTTGTAAAGTGACAAAGATTTGATATCTGAAATTGTGTGTTAATTTTTGATATCATGAACAATTGAGCTGTAAATTGTAATGTGAAGAAATACATAAGTAATGTTGAGATAACAATTGTTTTAAAGTATATCTATATAACAAGTAACGCAATTAAAAATGAACACATGCGATACGGAGTTTCAAGAAATGTTTTTAACTTATACTACGTTTACATGTCATCCAAAACAAACAGATTTTCAAATATTTTTTCTTTATTGTCAGTCGTGATTCAAGTTCAATTCTTACATATTGCGTTAGCTATCTCTAATGCCTATGGCACACTGGTCGATGAGCATCGATGAGCTCTTCGATGAAAAAACTACATTTCAAAAATATGCTAACGTGAAATGAGACACAAAAGATACGAGTGAAATGAGACACGTTCGTTTCATCGATGAGCTCTTCGATGGAAATAGAGGAGCCTCTATTTTTCGTCGATGACGGGTGCGTTCTGTTGTTTTAATCGAAGAGCTCATCGATGCTTTTCGACGCTCTTCAACCAGTGTGCCACAGGCATAACATGTGAAAACCGTGCTCTTAGAACACCCAAAAACAGAGCTTGTGCTACCAGCCATGGTTGTTATACATTTAATATGATATTTATCCATTTAAGCTTTAATGCCTATGGCACACTGGTCGATGAGCGTCGATGAGCGTCGATGAGCATCAATGAACTCCTCGATGAAACAACAGAACGCACTCTTCATTGACAAACAATGAAAGCTTCTAAAGTTGAGAAAGAAAAACTAAATTTCAAAAATATGCTAACGTGAAATGAGACACAAAAGATACGAGTGAAATGAGATACGTTCGTTTCATCGATGAGCTCTTCGATTGAAATAGAGGAGCCTCTAATTTTCGTCGATGACGGGTGCGTTCTGTTGTTTCATCGAGGAGTTCATCGATGCTCATCGACGCTCATCGACCAGTGTGCCATAGGCATAAGGTATACTTAAAATAAAAGATGTATTTGTTAGGTACAACTGTCTATAAGAACTTTTACTTTACATATTTTAAAGTAGATAATTATTTGTTGGAACTGTCACTTGAATTTTTCGCTCTAAAATAATAATTCACTTTCTTTCTTGTGTTGTATATACAAGAAAATTGAATGATACTTGAGTCCATTGTCTTGCATTTAAAAGAACATAAAGCTAGACTGGACTTCTGAAAGAGCCAGGAACTTGTCATAAACAAGAGTAATTTAACTATTTGAATTTAGTTTTCACAAGACAATTTCGCTGCTCCTATATATTTTAAAGTAGCTTAACATTCGATTTAAAATTATCTTGAAATAATATAAGTCGCTCAGTCAGTCTCCTATAACCGTAGCACACACGCCAACTAACCAACTAGCCCCGCAGAAACACGTCCATAATATAAGTAGTTAACGAAACCGGTCCCAATGGGTCCGGGTACCGCATCACAAACACACACACTCACACACACACACAGCGTCCCGCGGTCGAGACGACACGCTAGCCAAGCCATGGCCAACCGAGATGGACCGGCCACTCGGACCAATCACCCGCCCCGCCCCCTCGAACACCCGAAAGTGAAAACTCGTGTTACAAAACGCAGAGGATTACGCGATCTGCACACGAACCAAAACAGACGAGAGATTTTCGATCGTATTCATAAAGGTAATAAAGATGAGATTTAGAATGAGTTAGGTGCGATTATCCGGAACGAATATCAGAATAATAAAGGAGTAAATTTCTTAATTTATGCGTAAATGATTAAGCAAGTGTCGCTGGTGTTTGAGGTTGTAAAGTTTCTTGTTTGCTAGGGTATACATTTTTGATGATTGCAACATTGGGAAGATGTGTTACGTTACAAAAGAATTGAAAATTTCTTTCATTCACATATTTTATATTCAAACGATTTAATCTAAAGGGAATGAATAATATTTTATTCAACTTGAAATTGGTAATCATAAGAAATAAAATTATTTTTGATGTATCGTAGTTTATGTTGTAATTTAGATAATAATTTTAAGTTCGAAATTGGAACATGATTATAATAACAATTTGAATGGATCTCTTTCAAAATATACCCTTGACAATCTTAACGACAATTATTTGAACCTTCTGGACAAGTACATATTTTAATAGATCAATTTAACTGATGTATTTTGTATGTTTACTGCTACCTACATGAACATTTAGACACTGTCTTAACTATATTTAATTTTTCTGCTATCAAATGTTTGTAAAATTAAAGAGCTAATTCAAATCATGTATAAAAATTTCATATAAGTAGACAGACACGTCACTTTTGTTATTTGATATTGGATAAACAGGAAGAGAAATCAGATGTCATGATTATTTTAATAAAATACTCTTCTTTTGCTTTTCCTTATACCCTAAGGTGTTCTCTCTATCCACTTCCGGAATTCGTTCTTGTTCAGCGCCAGTCCTTTTGCAATAAAATATTCTATTCACTAAATTATCGTAATAAATACCACTCATGATTAATTTTGAGAAGAGTGATTCGAGAAATTTGACAGAAAAATCTCGCCATTTTCTGTGTCGCAATATTTTCATATTATTTGCTCTAGTCCAATGTTTCCCAAACTGCGATTCGAGGATCCTTTAGAGATTTTCGGGGATCTAGTCTCGAAACTTGCATGTAACGATTTTTTACAATTTCTTACTGTCCACATTAGTAAAACATTGTAAAATAAAATAAATAAATATATCATTACGCCGTTTACCCATTACTGGGTGTGGCACTCTGCCGAAGCAGATCTTGGTAAGTGATATATTTCTTCGCGTGAAGTGCGGTTACAGCCGTCAAATAACGACTCCCAGAGATGTTAGTGGAGAGGGAGCCACAGGTTTAGATTTAATTTGGTGAAAATTGTTTGTCAGCTGTGGGGATCGAACCAGGGTTCTCAGGATCCACAGGCCGACTCGATACCACTGAGCTTGCTCTATTCGTATTTCAAACAATACCAATAACTATGTTTAGGAAAATTAACTTTTTCATTAAAAATAGTTATTTGTTTCATTAGGATTAAAAATACAAGTTTTCGGGTGTAATAATGTTGATTGAAACATATTTTTTTTTATTCAGTTATTTAGAAAATGTTGCATATTTATTCAAATTAAAATACAACAAATTGAAAAAAATATTTAAAAACTAAAAATAGAATTTTTATTACATTGTCTTTATGAAAAATAATTTGCTTAAAATAGCGTTTTTTTACTATTGAAAACTTTGAAACAATAGTGTTATATTGAGGTGGGTAAACATAATAAATCATTAATATCAACATTGTAATGGTTTAATATTTTAAAGTAAGTACAGAAATAAATATTTGAAAACTTTCTCAATTTAAGTTTCTAATAAATACAACAAATATAACCCACAAAGTTTCAAGTAAACAAAAGAGTAGGTACTTAATAATTTTTAAAAGTAAAAAAGTTTGGAAAAATTTGGTCTAGTCAGTTGTTACCAAACATATCATACTTCTCCAATTTCTTTCCTTAACTGTACAATATTAAATTTTCACTTTCATCTATTTGTTTATTGAAAATTAGACATTAAATCATGTTCACATATCAAAATCTATACCTATATCTATTATTACGAAATTACGATTGATTTCAACCTGTGATCAGGTCATACTGCATTCTCTCACTTCTTTCCTTGAATGTACTGCTGATATACGGGTACAGAAAGTGACAGCAGGAAGTTATAATTTTAGTGCACTTCAATGATTAAAACGAAAGTAGCGGAACCGCTTTTCCAATAATTACGAATTATTAACAACATCAATATTTGTTCTAATAAATCATATTCAATGTAGTACATACTATACATATAGTATGTATATGTAACCTTGAGTATGGCGGTTTTGCGATAAATTGGTTTCAGATTTTTAAATTCTGTAAATTACTTGGAAGCTTTGGTGATGGTTGGATTTTCCGATATGAAGTTAGAATTTTAATGATGCTGCTGCTGTTGACTGTACTGCACAGGATCGTATTAAGGTAACTTGATGAACACGAAAGTAGTACCGAAATTTTATTTATTTACTACTCTACAGAATAGGAACCTAATCTTAATTATAGTATACAGAACCTACAATTGATAGTTAAATCAGAACCAGTTAAACACTGTCATATTTTATTGACATAAATGAACGAGATTTGAACTCTTGAATTTTTTTTAGTTGTTTCCACTGAGCTACAACTATTTGATAAAGAAGGCATAGATTATTTTAAAAACAACTTTAAGGGCGGGATAATTTAAAAATATCACATCGAAATCATAAACACAAATATTAATAATTATACTGAATGCCATTTTATTTATGATGCGATATATTTTTTTAATTTTCCTGCCGCTATTTATCCAGAGATGGAAATACTAAATTGTATATAATTCAAATGACAGATAAATGAAAAAGGTATCATATCGATAAGTGACTTCGGGCTCACCGAGCCGCTGTGTAATATATTTTTAATTTTTGTTAGCTTGAGTGGGATTCTAAATCGGAATTTTTTTATTCAAATGCCAAATCATATAGTTTGTACTTTGTAATATGCTCATCAACTATTTTATTTTTATAACAACAAAGACAAAATTAATTGTCATCCAATACTTGGTGAAGCAAGGTTTAATAAAAAATATAAAACTTTGTTCTAGGTGAAGAACTGATTTATACCATACTGATGAGCTCTAATAAGAGCGTAACGCGTTTATGGTTACTAACTGTGCTGGCTAGCCTCTGACGATGCCCTCATAAGGTGACTTGGAGGCTGAATTTTGTGAAACATAGCCAAGTGTTTATTTTATATTTTTTATTAAACCTTGTTTCACAAAATGTTGGATGACAATTAATTTTGTCTTTGTTTTTATTTAAATTGCTATTGCGTAGCTTTCTTTTTTTTCGGTAGATGGCATGACCTGTTCCACAGAACTTCTCATGTCATCTTACCTGTTTGTTAGAGATCTTATTCTCTGCTGGCACAGTTCTTCGTCACTAGCATCTTCACGTGAACTTTGTTCTAGGTAAAGAAGTGTGTTATACCATACTGATGAGCTCTAATAAGAGCGCAACGCGTCTATGGTTACTAACTGTGCTGGCCAGCCTCTGACGATGCTCTCATAAGGTGACTTGGAGGCTGAATTTTGTGAAACATAGCGAAGTGTTTATTTTATATTTTTTATTAAACCTTGTTTCACAAAATGTTGGATGACAATTAATTTTGTCTTTGTTGTTATTTAAATTGCTATTGCGTAGCTTTCCTTTTTTTCGGTAGATGGCATGACCTGTTCCACAGAACTTCTCATGTCATCTTACCTGTTTGTTAGAGATCTTATTCTCTGCTGGCACAGTTCTTCGTCACCAGCATCTTCACGTGAACTTTGTTCTAGGTGAAGAAGTGAGTTATACCATACTGATGAGCTCTAATAAGAGCGCAACGCGTCTATGGTTACTAACTGTGCTGGCCAGCCTCTGACGATGCTCTCATAAGGTGACTTGGAGGCTGAATTTTGTAAAACATAGCCAAGTGTTTATTTTATATTTTTTATTTTATTTTTATAAATTCTCATAAAATATATCGATAACTGAAAGTCTTCAGATTCAAAGTTCTGAATATTAAGAAAATTATGAATTTTTAAAAGTTCAAATCGTTATCTATACTAATCAGTGGCATTCAAATAGTTGATTTGTATGATCCTTTTATTTAATTATTCTGAGATTTGTTAAAAATTTAAATTGTTCATTATGAAGTTAAGAAAAATGTATTTATATATTTCTAAACATTTTGACATTTAAGTGGTGCTATCGATATCACAAGCACTAAATATTTTGGTACCGCTTGAGGTAGCATAAAATCGTTCAGCCAATGAAAAATTTAATTTAAAAATAAGTTCAGATGACATTACAACATTTATTTACCTTAATTCAGTAATAAATTATTTTTTTTTCTAATATATTTATTTTTGGATACAAATTTGCCATATTTTAATAATGGATATTAACCCCATTTATTCTATAATTTCGATATAGTATTTTAAACTTAAACATAGCTCCTAAAATAATAAACTGCGAGAATAAGAGTGAGAAATCTCGTTGACGACCTAAGAATAAATGAATGAATATAATTGAAGGTTTGTGACGTAAACAAAGATTCCAAGTGTGAGAAATAAATGAACGTATGAAAGGAATTATGAATGTGAGTGATGTGAAAGTGATGTGTCAGGATAGAAATGCCTGGCGAAGATTGTTTCCGTGATGAATGATTGTTTTATGGTTTCGTGTTACCTTATTTTATATGATATAGCATGATGTTATAAAATAAAATATAAATATACTGTATTTTTTTTTCATGTGATATAGCGTGATGTTATGTATGTATACAGGGTGTTTCAAGACTAGTGTAACAAACTTTAACAGCTTATTCCTGAGGTCATTTTGAGCCAAAAATGTCATATGAACATAGGTCCTATTCCTTTTAGTTACCAAAATACAAGAGGTTAAAGTTCTATAAAAACACGAAATTTTCAAATTTTTGTAATCAAGTTACTTTCGGAAAACAAGAGTTTTATTGAAAAATCATACCCTATTTGTCTTCATTAATTTTATTTATTAATATTAACGAATACGATTTAGAGAACAAAATATAAAATGACACAATTAAATAGACACAGAACAACATAACCAAACATGGAATAGATTAACACAATATGAAATAAGATAACAAATTTTTAAAAAATTACAGCAAGTGTTCAAAATGAGCGCCTTGAATTCGTATGCATATTAATAAATAAAATTAATGACGACAAATAAGGTATGACTTTTCAATAAAATTCTTGTTTTCCAAAAGTATCTCGATTACAAAAATTTGAAAATTTCGTGTTATTTATAGAACTTCAACCTCTTTTATTTTGGTAACTGGTAGAAGGAATAGGATCTATGTTCATATGACATTTTTGTCTCAAAATGACCTCAGGAATAAGCTGTTAAAGTTTGTTACACTAGTCCTGAAACACCCTGTATACTATATTTTTTCATGTGATATAGCGTGATGTTATGTATGTATATTTGCAAATAATGAATTAATTAAGACTTATAATACAGTGAATCACCTACCGACAACCGATAAAATTATTATCTGTGTAACCTAGATATTGAAAATTTGGAAGAATAAACAATGATTCATAATTAATATTTATTTTTTATTTATGACTCATTATTGAATATAGTTCAATAACTCCGATTATCAATTTATGTTACAAGTAATACTTGTAGTTTTCAAATAAATATTTTAAGAATAGTTAATTTGTTCTTGAATTAAAGTATTGTTAATTATTAAAAAAAAAACATTTAATTACAAGGCTAACAACAAAATTTTAATTGATAACTTTCTGTTCATTCATCGGAAACCAGAGAGGCATTAAGGAGGGGAGAGATAATTCATTCAAGAATAATGAACAATGCTTTCACTTTCTGTCTCCAATTATAATAATTATTATGGTTTAAAGGGAACTGAAATTTACTAGTTTATTTTATTGTTTTGTCCGTGTATCATTCTGCACACTTTTGTTAAACTAAAAATTATTTCTGTAAATAACATAATTTTGTACGTGCTTTAAAACCAGGTCATACTAATTATGTTAATAGTAACTTTAAATTATTTTTATGTTAGAAACAATTATTATTATTGCACATATATCTTACTGATAAGTAACTTAAATTGTTTAAAATTTCTTGTTTTATGGTTGTACATATTTTACAATAATTAAAAACAACAAAGAATTTTTTTCAAACATTTTCGAATTTACAAAGGGAATTAATACGTAATTAAACTTTTTAAATTGTCACAGTTTTAAATTTTAGATTTTCTCAGTATAAAAACAAATACAATAAAAATTCTTGTTTGAAAGCCGGTCCTGTATAAGTTGTAAGTGAAATAGTACGTGCAGTGATTCAGTATTAGTCAGTAAAGATGGCGGTAGTGAGTCACTATGTACCAGTCATAAAAAACAAAAGCGTTACAAGTAAAACATGCTAAGGGAAGAAGCTATGAACGTTGAACGTGCCTAATAAAGTAAAAGCAAATATGCATTACAAACAGTACAAATAAATAAAATTCTTAACTTGTAGATAGCAACACGGTAAAGATTATTCAGATAACATGATTTCTCTGTAACTCATCGTAACGTATACTTGAATTTTACCTAACAGTTTCTTTTTATTTTATTTTTTTTAGTATGAACATTAATTTTTAATAAATAATAGATTGTTTTATAAAACATATTAGTCGTTAATACCATTTAACTTCATTTTTAAATCACAGAAATAAAATGAACTTTAAAGCAATAACAATAACTCTAATTTTATAAACAATTTTATTTTGTTTAATACCAATAATTTTAAACAGAAATATAATTGGCATTAGTAACTCCACATTAATATCTTTATGAATCCGCCTAATATTATATTTATTAATAAAATAAAGTTTTAACAAACTTTGAATAAAGTTTGAATTTAATTTGTTTGTTAAAATATAAAATAGTGAAATCGGAACGTCTATATATAGATATTAGTGGAGGAAGAGATTTAGAAGTAATTTTTATATTAATATTTAATTAATTTTATCCACAATCAACTCATAATATGCATATATTTGTGCTTATTGTAACTATATAAAGGGACCAATTATACACTAGTGGAATAAAGTAATTTTATTCCACTGTTAAAAGAATGAAGGAATAATGCACAGAAATCAGTCAAATTTATTGAATTACTTATTAATATTAACATTTACATTTATATTAACACTTAAATCATTGTTCGTTTTATGTAATTTGATGTTCTCTTTCCAAAACGGCTGCTTTTTTCGGTTTGTACCCCTTACATTCACTCTTCAAATAAACTGTCAGGTTGCTAAATTTTGAAATATCTATATTTTCGTTAACTTTTATGATAGCCTTCAACATGGAATACTTAGACCACGCTGATGAAACCGCATAGTTTTTCTTGATTTTATAGAAATATTAAAGCATGACTTTTTCATTTATTACCCTTACTCTCCGTTTTTCTTTCCAGCTCTTAAATTCAGTAAACTCTTTTTCATACAATTCCTTAGACTTCGCTGGCAATAAACACCGAGTTGCTTCGAAAAATTCTGTAGGAATAGAGTCAATTTCTTCCATTTTTCATCAAATTCATAAATTTTTTCATTGTAACAAACGATAAATAAACATCGTGTCATAGCAACAAATGCCACAGTAATGCATTTTTTTGACAGCACGTATCTAGAATTTGATAAATTAAAAAATGACATTTTGTAAAATGCATTAATTTTGAATAAAAGTTTTGATTGTGTATTAAACGTTATATTGTATTCGTGTTTTAGTTGCGCATTATCCACTCAAAATAATTAAATGCGAGAACTTAGTTCTCGCATTTAAACAATCTTTCGTGGATAAAACGTCAATACAATAAATTACTATTATTTAATAACCTAAAAAAAGAAAGCATAATTTTGTAAATTAAAATTGTTTAATTAGTTTAAAATGAATTCTGAAACTTTATTTGAATAAATATTAATTATATTATTTCTTTTTCAGACTGTCCAGACACAAAGTACGCCATTGGTAAGTCATTCTAATTTTACATTAGCATGTTTAGTAAATATGTAGTCTAGTATTGTAGTAATAATTCACCAACTATATAGTAAGCAAATTCAATTATTACATGGTAGAATTCGCTTTAAAAATATTATATATTAGACAATATTCAAACTAACAATAATTAATAAAAGACATAATAAATGGTTAACAAAAATCAGCAAATAAATACAAACCAATAAGAAAATCATTGACAAACCTAACGAAAAATAAAACTGCTTTTTAATAGTTCGTAATTAACAATAAATTATGATTAAGAATACTTTTCAGTAAAATAAATAATAAAACAAAAGCGAATTCATGGAACTGGTAACAAATACTGATTGCAATAAATTTTAATTAACTATTCTTATATTTCGAAATATGTTATTGACAATTCTGATTATTTAGTTTATTTTTATTTTCTGCGAGAAATGACCACAAATGTAGATAAAAATCAGTCTATAAATTCGAAAAACACCTGATTCAATTCACAACAATTTAATAGTGCGTATTCATTCCCCATCAGAGATTCTTAGAAATCACAAAGTTGTTTTCCGGATACATTTACTACGTCCCAAGATGAAATTTATTGGTGTGACTTTGAATTTGTAAAACCAAAACCTGTCTTAGGTCCCAGGTAAAATCACTAAACCCGTTCAAGATTTGGTTGTAATAAAAATAAAACCTCACGAAATGGATGCATCAAAATTGAAATAGGTTTGAGAAATAAGAAACTATAAAGCGACATCTACAAACGTAGAATAAACAAATAAATAATGTATTTAATGATATAAATAGAAAATATTTTTACTTGAACCCGAAAAATACGTAAATTAAAGAGTAATTTAGTTTGAGCTTCTACAAAATACATCAAATTTAATTAATTATAATGTCTAATCGAGATAGATTTGGAAACAGCAAAATGTTGACAGATTTTGTTTCTATAAACTATCATTTGACTTGTGAAACATATCTTCTCTTGCTTGTAAATAATAATAAGAAAAACTAAAAACTAAATTATATGTTATACTGTTTCTTAATATTAGATATATTTCTTTCTTTTTAGATTTGTTCATTTTACAAATAAAGAACGAATAAAATTAATTTCCATTCGATCAAGGCGTCCGATAATTTATTAACTGTTAAATTATAAATAATGATTTATTTTTTTTTAATTTGAACAATAAGTATATATATTTAAGTTCTCTGATTTATATAAACTTATATTTTATATTCATATTTTTTTATATTTTATGGGGTAGGTGGCTCAGTGGTATCGAGTCGGCTTGTAAATCTTGAGAACAATGGTTCGATTCCCACAGCCGACAAACAATTTTCACCAATTAAAAATCTACTCCTGTGGCTCCCCCTCCACTAATATCTTTGGGGCGTGATTTGACGGCTGGTAACTGCACTTCACGCGAAAAAATATATCACTTACCGAGATCTGCTAAGGCAGAGTGCCACATCCAGTAATGGGTAAATGGCGTGATGATATATTTATTTATTTTACGTATATTCGCGATTGTCACCAGTATTTTAACAGTAAACATGGCGGAATATTGGACGCTAAATCATACATTTTTCATTACTAATTAATATTTTAATATAAACTATAATAATAAAAAATTAATAAAACGGAAACATTTATTGTCTCAAACGCTATCATACTTGTATTTGTACACTTGATTATTTGACAGTCCAAGAAATGGTAATATCTAATACCACATTTTTTCGCCAAATTATCACACTATAATATATGTATGTATAGAAAAAACGGGAGTAAATTTTCATGGTCAAAGATCTGTTTCTTTTCTTCTGCACTTATTAATCAATGTACGTGAACATCATCGTCGTCATCAGAGTACATTTTTTATCTTTACCATTTTCTTCCAAGTAAAATTTAAATTGGCAACCAACCTCGTGTTCGAATATGGAAAAATACAGACCTCACTCTTCTTTTTCTCTTGTGAGTTGCGTGAGTTTTTATTGTAAGCCGATCCCAAGTCATCGCGAACTTCGTGTGTAAAGCATCAAGCCGATCTTTGCCGAGGACATGTTCGTATTCTCCCCGTACCCCGAGACCCGTGATAAGTTAACCGGATTCTGATTCAGCATGAAACTTACTCAAATCAATCTCATTCTAGACGAATCGTAAGTGAAATGAGTAATTATCACACTGTACGAAGAAGTTGTAAGAGTGTACAAATTTATGTTTTTATTTATTTATTTATTAATGTTACGCTGTATAACATGAACTTAATCCCAATTACAGTACAGGGTCCGCACTCACCCAGCCGCAATGTAGTAGTTTATATAATTTTTAGCTTGAGTGAGATTCGAACTCGGGATTTTATTTGTATTTTGTGAGACTTAGCCAAGTGTTTAGTTTATAATTTATTAAACCTAGTTTCACCAAGTGTATGGATGACAATTAATTTTGTCTTTGTTGTTATTTAAATTGCTACGTAGCTTTTCCTTTTTTCGGTAGATGGCATTGCATGTTCGATAGAACTTCTCATGTCTTCTTACTGTTTTTTAGAGATCTTATTCTCTGCTGGCACAGTCCTTCGTCACCAGCTTCTTCACGTGAACTTTGTTCTAGGTGAAGAACTGAGTTATACCATACTGATGAGCTCTAATAAGAGCGAAACGCGTCTATGGTTACTAATTGTGCTGGCCAGTCTCTGACGATGCCCTCATAAGGTGACTTGGAGGCTGAATTTTGTGAGACTTATGGCCGTTTGCACCGGTTACACTTTGTTTTTAAGTACCCCTTGATAAAATAAGTGCGTTGCACCAATCTTTAAAGTTCCCTTAAATCGTTGCATCTGCCCTTAAATTTAAGTTGTACTCTGGGTGACGCTTAACGGTAACCTTAAAATAAGTGTTGTATTTGCGCATGCGTCAGAGTAAACTGACATTTGAAAATAAAATATTTATGAGTTGCAGGTTAAGTTTATAAGTTTTTATTTTGATATTAATGGATTTGGATTTGAATTAGATATTGTAGATGATGATTTAGAAGTAGTAGATCTAATACATTTTGGAATTCCCCGTCAAATATACGAGCGTGCTAATTATTTTCATTCGTTAGATGAATTAAGCTTTTTTAAACGGTTTCGTTTGACAAAAAATAGTGTAATATATTTGATTGCCAAAATTGAACACAAATTGGAGTTTCCATATGATTTGTAAATATTTTTATTTTGGTTAAAATTTACATTTTAGAATGAGAATATTTTTTAATGTATTATCGAGGAACAATTGCATCTCACCAATAAACCAATTACTTATATCTCTAAGATATTATGCAACTGGGAATCATTTGGTAAGTATTGGGGATTTTGGAGGAATGCATACTTCTAGCATTAGTCGAATAATTATCCGAGTGTCCGAGGCAATAGCTAGATTATATGATCAGTTTCTTAAAATCCATATTGTGAGTTTCTTGTGTATCCTAAAAATAAAGTGAGCTTTACGAACCATGATCACTATAAACATATACTTCAATTAATAAACGAACCTCTGTGGTATCTAATAACAATTATGATTCATTGATTAAATAATCATGATCACCATCAAATGGATTTCTTAATCTATTCCTGTTTTTTTATTCATTATATTCAACAATTTATCAATAAATAAATAAATAAATATATCATCACGCCTTTTACCCATCACTGGGTGTGGCACTCTGTCTAAGCAGATCTCGGTAAGTGATATATTCGCGTGAAGTGCGGTTACCAGCCGTCAAATCACGGCCTCCAAAGATATTAGTGGAGGAGGAGCCACAAGGGTAGATTTTTTAAATTGGTGAAAATTGTTTGTCGGCTGTGGGGATCGAACCAAGGTTCTCAAGATCCACAGGCCGACTCGATACCACTGAGCCATCTACCCCATAACAATTTATCGTGTGCTGGATTAGTGTTTGTCGTACTTTCTTCTTTACGTTTTCATAAAATTTTTGGATTGAGGTTTTGGTTCGTCTAACACAATTCAGAGCCATTGCATTAAATTTTTCTGTTACTTTTATCCAATCCAGTTCTTTGTCCTTCCATGTTATCGTATCGGTTTTTTTTTACATTCAATTATGTGTTTGTACTCATCAATTATATTAAATAGCACCATTTTTTCTTCATTGCTATAGTTTGGCCCTCTTTCTCTTGCGCTTGTAATGATTCTAAAATTTTCATTTTATTTATAAAATCATTATTCAATTTATATTTTGTAAGAAACAATTAAAATATAATACCTCTCAATATTGCTGTACAATTATATTTTGTAATTGCTGTATAATAATTTTTAAATGTAAAAATCAAAGAGGTTATCTTTCTTTCGTTGACAGTAAAATAACTAATCCACCAGTACTAGAATGAAAAGTCACTAAATCTCTTCTTCTTGTTTTGAATAAGGTGTCCTTTACTAAATATGAAGTAAGTACTACTCGTGCAAACAGGCTAAGTATAAGTGAACCTTAAATATTAGGTACCCCTTTAGTAAGTGGAACTTTTAAGTCTAACCGGTGCAAACGGCCATTAGCCAAGTGTTTAGTTTATAATTTATTAAACCTAGTTTCACCAAGTGTATGGATGACAATTAATTTTGTCTTTGTATGATTACTTTAGATATAATGAAAAAAATTGATGTTTTTCAAATTATTGAAAACGTAAAGGACAGAAACAAAACAAGCGCTATAAAAAATGTATAGTTTCCATTATGCTCTCATTTGTCATTGTAAAGTTGATGTTTTCTGTGGAGCAATAAAAAAATAGCGTTGCCATTGGAAATAATATATTAAATACTCGCTTCCATAAATAGTTACCAAGGATACAAACAAAACAGGAACTTGTCATATTGACAAAACGAATTTATTTTCTCTACGTATATGTTTTTTTAATAATTTAAGATGCAATCGTGAAAAAATTACGAATGTATCACAAGCGTAAAGTGTCTTTGTTCCTTGGCTCGTGCTACCGTGCTCGAGTAACAAAGAATCACTTTACGCTCTCAATACATACATATCTATTTCCTAAATACATAAAAATAATTGTACACCACTTGAAGCAAACATTTTTCATACCACTGAACTGATAGGTTACAGTAAAAAATAAAAATTAGTAAACATTATAATATATTTAATTTAATTGAAGTTGTGTAGCTATTCTTTTAATATCATTTTATTGTAAATTACTTGTATTAACAATTAGTTCAGATTTTTGTCAAAGGGCATTGACACTCTCCTTGGTGGAACTATAAATATCTTGTGCAGTACCTCTGTCAAATTCAAGTAATACATAAATTTAACATTTATATTCTTGTCATTTTCGTTTAAATGTTGTCAGTATCAAATATGATAGTACCAAAAGTATAACTGTATACTAAAAGATATAAAGTTTACATTATAGGTTCAAGGACTTAAATTTGAACATAATATGTCCACTTGATCCTCTAGTTAGGAAACCGTGAAAATTATTATAAAATAGGAGTTCAAAATTACGACTAACAATATTTGAACAATTTAAAAAATTTAATTTTTAAATGTACACTGTATTCTACGTTTTGAAATATAATTCATGGTTAATTAACTAATGTCTGTATACAGGGTGTTTCACAACTTAGAGCAAAAAATTAAAGGGTATATTCTGTACGACGTGCTGATCATGAAACAAAAAGATTTTTTTTTAAATTCGAAAAATTAAGGGTTGTTAACCTAAAACATTTTTGTAGTACTGCACTGGATTCGCTTTCCTATTAAACACAAACAATGAAGTAGGTATCAACTACGAAAGAATAATTACACAATTCAATTATTAGCAGTTATTTATAATAGAATTTTATTTAATTAATAACTTTAACATAATCATCCACCCAGTGGCAGTGGCAACGAAAAATTTTGGACTGGGAAACATGGAAAATAGATTTGCGATTTAAAAAAAATGCTTTTTGTTTCATGATCAGCACGTCGTACAGAATATACCCTTTAATTTTTTGCTCTAAGTTGTGAAACACTCTGTATAATAAAAAAAAATTCATTTGAAAAGTAAAGAAAAACAACTCACTCATTTTATGTCAATATTTATTTATCAACAGAAATATTTCACTTTATTATTATTCATTACATTTTTTAAACATCAAAGATGAAGTATGAAAAATAACACATCATTGACTGCAAACATTTTTGATATATATGCGTAGAATTTATTTTTTTACCTGAAATCTTGTATTTTAGAAGTGACCCGGGTCTCACTGACTTCAACTTACACAAACTCGAAAAATAGAACTGTCTGAGTGATTCTAATTCCACTATAAGCTGTAGGCTCCCTGTACTGTAATTGAGATTAAGTTCCTTTTGCGGAGTAGCAAATAAATACAGGGTGTTTCAGGACTAGTGTAACAAACTTTAACAGCTTATTCCTGAGGTCATTTAGAGCCAAAAATGTCATATAAACATATGTCCTGTTCCTTCTAGTTACCAAAATACAAGAGGTTGAAGTTCTATAAATAACGCGACATTTTCAAATTTTTGTAATCAAGATACTTTCGGAAAACAAGAATTTGATTGAAAAGTCATACCTTATTTGTCTTAATTAAAAATTGTTGAACTTTTGATTCTATTTTTGTTTCATAATGGATGGTTCTAGTACTGCTGAATATGCAGATATGATTTTTATTTATGGATTATGTAATGGTAATGCCCGTAATGCGTCCAGAGAATACCAAGACAGATATCCAAATAGACGCCAACTTTCTCATCCCCTATTTGCGCGCATTTTTGTTTTCCACAAGTATCTTGATTAAAAAAATTTGAAAATTTCGTGTTATTTATAGAACTTCAACCTCTTGTATTTTGGTAACTAGAAGGAATAGGACCTATGTTCATATGACATTTTTGGCTCTAAATGACCTCAGGAATAAGCTGTTAAAGTTTGTTACACTAGTCCTGAAACACCCTGTATATAAAATTTAAATTTAAAATGCTGTTGCTTTTATGTGCAAATATGGTATAGATATATGAAAAGGTATAGCCATGTAGAGCATAATACAAAGTATAACAATTATAAAGAATGCGTTTTTTATCTGTGTGTTTACGTGTGTGTGTGTGTATGTGCACCGTGCGTGAGCATTTCACAAAACGGGGCGTATGTGAAACATTCACTGGCAGCGGCCGTGACAACTGAATGTACTGATTAAAAACAAAACGGCCGTGATACCCGCTACCGCTGCAGTCCGGTACTACCACTTCCTTTTTCCGGTAACAGCTATTGCGATTAATGACGCCCCAAGTCACCTACAAACTATTAACAGAAATATCTAGTTGAATACAACTAGAACAAAAACGATAAAACATGACTTTTTACTTAAAATGAACAAATATGTACGTATCAACAAGTATCTACTTTTTCTAAATTATATAGATCTTCATGTTGCGAGTAGAATGTGGCCCGTATCTTTATTAGAAACTATATAGAATTAATTGAGTTTTACTTCCCCTAATTTTTCGTTTCCGGTTGTGCTGACCTGTTAATTCATCAATAAAAATTTACTATTTCCTCTGTTGTAATTCAGTAACAATACTAAAGACAAAGATATATTAGTGTAAAGTTATGTACAGGTTGCCATATTACAACATGTTTATTTAATTGACTGTTTCTATTTACAATAAATTTGTAAACTCGTAAATCTGTATTCTTTAGAGATTAATTTATTGGCGTTTCGACATTTTTAGGTTATAGGTTTCACCTGTCTAGACTGTTTAAAAGTTTCACAATTATCACCGAGTGTGATATGATAGGTGAACAATGTTTTCTAGGGTAAATATTTGCTGTTTTCATTTTCACCTGTGGAGGAAACGCCCTTCTTTACGAAGACTTTTAGTTTTGTTCAGGGGTGGCTCATTGTAAAACGGTAAAAGACAGTGGCGTAGCAAGACCTTTGTGAGCCGGTGTGGCACTGGGATTAAAGGGCGCCCCCTTAATCCTTGTATTATTTAAAATTTTAATGTTCTTGTAGCTCATTTTAAGTTCTGAATGTCATTTTAATTTGTCTGTGCCTTATTCTAAAATATCTTTCAAATAAAAATTGTTTTATTTTTATGATAATCAAAATTTATTTGAGAACCCTGGTTCGATCCCCACAACCGACAAACAATTTTCACCAAATTAAATCTATCCCTGTGGCTCCTCTCCACTAACATCTTTGGGGCCCTGATTTGATGACTGGTAATCGTACTTCACGCGAAGAAATATTTCACTTACCGAGATCTGCTTCGGCAGAGTGCCACATCCAGTGATGATATATTTATTTAAAATTAATTAATATGATTTTTTGTAAAAGTGCAATCTGTATTTTCAAAATTAATAAATTAAAATGAAATTCCTAAAAAAATAACTTGCCAGGAAATATATATACTAAGTATTAACGAAAATAAGGCCCCATTGGCACTTTGGCTCGTGGGCCCATCTAGCTCATGGGCCCGTGTGCATCGCACTCCTTGCACCCCCGGATGCTACGCCCCTGGTAAAAGCAATAAATAATCAATACGCCCCTATTTAGAATTATCATAAATTCACACCATTTTATCATCTAAAATCAATAATACTAAAAATTATATGAATAATAATTCACAATACATTGTAAAACAGGCAGTTGTGGTTTAATGGTTGAATCGATATAGTCAAAAATACATGAAGCTGTCGCTTTCTGCTGCCAAATTTCAAGGGCATCAAAATAAAACAATAAATAAATATATCATCATACCTTTTAGCCATTACTGGGTGTGACATTCTGCTGTAGCATATCTCGGTAAATGATATATTTCTTCGCGTGAAGTGCGGTTACCAGCGGTCAAATCACGGCCCCAAAGATGTTAGTGGAAGGGGAGCCACAGGGGTAAATTTAATTTTGGTGAAAATTGTTTGTCGACTGTGGAAATCGAATCTGGGTTCTCAAATCAACAGGCTGACTCGATACCACTGAGCCATCTACCCCATTACAACAATAAATTAATATAATCAAAATAAATTTATAACAGAAACAAGTAAATTTGTATTTCGTTTGCGTATAGTTCAAATAAAAACATAAATTACTACATTAAATATATTTCTAGGGAAACTTGCTTCATTTATATATATCTCGAAAATGAGCAACAAAAAAAATCTTTTTTTATTTGAAACATTATTCTTAATATACTTTTTTTCAGAATTGTTTTGAAACCGAAATAATCTGTTTTTTATTAATATTCAGTAACTACCTAATACATTTTTTCGGAGAAACTAAAACATCAGTAAATTGACTACTCTCAATTTTCGAGACAGACTGTCAATAACAAAATGTGAAATCAGGCAAAGTATGAAATCCAGTATTAAATCATTCATAATTTGCCGAAAACATGTGTCAAGACTTGCATATGTGCAACATGAGTTCTACAGAGTTCAATATTGAAATAGATGTAAGAAATTTAGAATAATTTGACCTAAAGTTAAATATAAGGACTTGCGTGTGTGGAGTATTTATTTTAAGGTTTGTTTGCTAAAAGTATGAGCGAAGCGAGCCTCGCCTAGAATACGTTCTAATATTCTGATAAATAATACAATTTTTACATTTATAATTTTGTTCATTACTCAGACAATGTATTCATTGCTGAATTTTATAATTTGCCTGTAATAGTATGTTATGCATCAAGGGAGGGAAACAAGCGATTATTCCCGCGTGTGAAGTTGGCAAACCGAGACATAAGTGAGAGCTGAAGTCGAGGTTTGCCAACTTCACGCAAGGGATAATCGCGCCCTCCCGTAATACTTTTCGTAACAAGTGCACAAAAATTACTGTCTTATCGGGACAAATGTCAAATATGGGTTGCGTAACTAGTTACCTAGAAAACGCTGCAAACAGCTAATAATCGTAGTCTCTAGGGAGAGAAACATCCTACCTAGGGAGAGAAACATCCTACCTAGGGAGAGAAACATCCTACCTAGGGAGAGAAACATCCTACCTAGGGAGAGAAACATCCTACCTAGGGAGAGAAACATAACGTTTCTCTCCCTGGGGGAGAAAAGCAGTGTTTCTCTCTCTAAAATTAGGGAATAAGAACGTGTTTCTTGTGCATGTGTTACGAAAAATATATAAAAGGTGTGTTTAATTTCTGCAAATATCGATAGTCCCATTGTCGCGTTTCACGCTATAGAATTGTACATTTCTGTTATATAATTAAAGGACAATACTGTTGTAATTCGGTAACATATTAACCTGAATCCGTAACACGGTTTTATATAATTCAACGCTAAAATTTACAATGAACAATTCAACCTCGAAACTAAATAGCAATAATTGTCAATGTCATGAACATTCAACAATTCAACCATAATAATAGGAATAATTACAGTTCAATATCCTTATTCCAAATAAATAATTTCAATCAAATAAATGCATGTAGGTGAAATTGTTAAAGAATTCAAAGTTTCAATTATAATTGACCTGTCATTAAAGGTTAGCACTCAGTGAGTGCCAACTAACCCAAAAAGTCACTAGAGCAGTAAATGATAGAAGCATTATCCTTTTTCTGATGCATAATGTTATTTGTAACTTTTATGTGGTTGGCTGACTTGGTGAATATTTATTATTCAAGGTGCCCTGTTATCGCATTAAACGCGTTAGATTATTCTCTCCGCCCAGTAATTATATGCAAATGACTTGTATCAAATTCACACATTTTATAATTGTGTAGTTTTCATTTCTAAACCTCTTAATTAAAAACTTATTCTTTACATTACGCTGTGTAATAAAAATAAGTTATTGCAAGTATGAAAGTAATTAAATATAATTATTTGGACTTAATACGTTAAATTAATTTTAATACTTTCACAAGTAATACAAATAATTTAATTTCCTTCCGTTTCTTTATGTATTTAAATAATATAGCAATTCTGCAAAATATATTTATTATATATATATATATATATATACAGGGTGTTTCACAACTTAGAGCAAAAAATTAAAGGGTATATTCTGTACGACGTGCTGATCATGAAACAAAAAGATTTTTCTTTAAATCGCAAAACTATTTTCCATGTTTCCCAGTCCAAAATTTTTCGTTGTCACTGGGTGGATGATTATGTTAAAGTTATTAACCCTTTGCACTCCGTTGTCGCCGTAATTGCGACATTTTTCATTACATGCATTTACTTGTAACTAATATAGTGTTGGTACCCTCTATTAGTTTTTAGGCTGGAGTGCAAAGGGTTAATTAAATAAAATTCTATTATAAATAACTGCTAATAATTGAATTGTGTAATTATTCTTTCGTAATTGATACCTACTTCATTGTTTATGTTTAATAGGAAAGCGAATCCAGTGCAGTACTACAAAAAATGTTTTAGGTTAACAACCCTTAATTTTTCGAATTTAAAAAAAATCTTTTTGTTTCATGATTAGCATGTCGTATAGAATATACCCTTTAATTTTTTGCTCTAAGTTGTGAAACATCCTGTATATATAAATATAAATAGAAATGCATAAAAGTAACATAAAGATGGCAGTGAAAATTAATCTGATTACAAAATGCCGAAATTGTGATAAATTTAAGTAGTCATAATATAAAAAAATTGTCATTACTATTTAGTTCGATTATAAATAATGATCTATTTAGAGAATTTTTTTAGAAACAACATGTCGGTCTACGAAAATGATAATCCTAATTTAATTCCCACTGCCGACAACTATAGTTTGATTTCGCTAAGAATGCAGTATTTGTATCATAAACGTTAACACGAAGACAAGTTTAAACGCTAAATTTAATACGAAATTTATAATTTTGATCTATCTTTTGTATAAATTGTTAGTGTCATAAAAAATATATCACTTATTCCATCACCAACTTCACAGAATTCCGCTAACGCTTATTATGGCCGTTTCATTCAATCGTTTTGCCATATACAAATTTGTAGTTGTTTTTTTACTGATTTGATACGACAAGTAATGCCATCTAGTGATTTTGATTTCAATTAAATAAAAATAACCACACTGTCAAATTACAAAAACAACCTTAAAATATTTTAAAATTGAAGTTTATGTGATAAAATGAAATACATTTACTAGAATTGAGTATATTATTTATAAAATCAATATTAATAGGTTAGGGTAGGTATGTTAGTTACGAAGTAGCGTGT
The DNA here is from genome assembly GCA_947425015.1 of Pterostichus niger. Classification (NCBI taxonomy): domain Eukaryota; kingdom Metazoa; phylum Arthropoda; class Insecta; order Coleoptera; family Carabidae; genus Pterostichus; species Pterostichus niger. The sequence goes on along the minus strand of OX380344.1, from coordinate 26,930,907 downwards.
CAGAGGCGCTAGTTGACGTATTCGCTCTGTAAATTTGAAACTAGGCATTTTAATGACATTATGAATCGGCCATAATAAGCGTAGCGCAGTTCAATGAAGTTCGACATGCATATACTTACCAAGATCTTCCTTACTTATAAATTAGTAAAATAGTGATGATATAATTACTTTGTATAAATTTTTTTTCTTCGAATCTTATATATACAAGAAATTGTGGTTCAATAGGTATCAGTTTTGCTGGGTTTAAATCGCACAAATAAATAAAAATATAACAACAAAGACAAAATTAATTGTCATCCATACACTTGGTGAAACTAGGTTTAATAAAAAAATATAAAATAAACACTTGGCTAAGTCTCACAAAATTTTTAAATAAAAATATGTCTGATAACCAATTGCATGAACTTACAGTAAATAAATAAAAGTATATCAACTGTTTGACAACAATACAAATTATTCCATATTGCATGTAATTTCGATTTGTTTTTATTAATTTAAACCAAGTTTAAAATTTTAATTTTGTTGATGCAACTGGCTTATGAGTGGTTTGAAGTTCAGTATAAACTGTAGGTCCTTTACATGCTGTAAATTGACAACCCACACTACTGAAATGTAAAGAAATGTCCCTATTTATGGCACACTATCATTGGTAGTAATTTCCTGTTGTACAGTCAAAGAAATAAACTTGTTCTAGTGAAACATTTACCTAGTTATTATTCATAACATACACAATATCTTGGTAAAAGTTTTAGAAGCAGTCAGATGTGCATAATGAACAAGGCCGCTTAACGTCCTACCAATTTTCTTTGTTCGTGTATGAATTTAGTAAAAACAATGGAATTAATTCACATAAAACAAAAGAGTAAATATTTAGTTGTGATGAACGTGTAAAATACCTTGACACCGCCAACTTTTACATCTAATACCCACTTAATTACTCGTCTAAGTGCTTTATTTAAACGATTGAAACGCTCTCTATATGACAGAAAACGAAACCACGTTTCGGGAAATACTTTCTGGGTGATGTATCGTCACGTGTTTGTCTAATAAGCGGTTTGATTCCTTTGAGAAGCGTGAATTGTCATTATACGTTAGGGCACATGGGAAAGATATTATGGACACGTTCAATTCAAGGATTTTCATTGCGACGTCACTTTGTATGAATTGTAAATAACATATTTATCTGTGAGCGTTTGCGGAAATTAGTATTGATGGTCTTTGGTACGATGTTTGAATGATTTAACAGTGATGTTGCAAATGTTTGTACATTTCTCAAAGAGAAACCAAAATTAAGATGATTATTTTATATAGTCATACTTTTTCAAGAGTAACAAGCGAAATAGAATGAAAGTTTAATCAAAACTTTATCATCACGTCTTGAAATACATTGAAAATATAAAATCTCGTATTGCCAATATTGAAAAACATAAATAAATGTAAACTAATTTGTTTCTTACTTCTATAACTGATTGTACATGGGCGAAACCCAGTATAACTAAGTCGCGCGGCATGCAATATTTCTATAAAACATGAGCTTTATTTTTCTATTAACATTGCAATGATATGTAATTTATAACAGTTTATAATTTTATGAAAGGAAATTGATCTCTGTTTTCTTAATTTAATGACAGTTTTTTGAAAGTTTTGTGGTATATTTAAGTTAAAACATAAATTAAGAAAAACAAAAATATAAAAGTGACTTTAGACAAAAGTAAAAGCATGTTTAAATTGTTTGACATTTTTTTTTTCGTTTCGAACATCTCAAGTTTGAAGTAAATTTAAATAGGAGACGACTAACCAATATTTTTCACATTCTACATTTTTGGGATCATAATTTGCCGGCTGTTAAATAGGTTCTCGGTAAACTGGGAAATTTCCAAATTGACAATTGATTTTTCACTACATTCAAATTCCCCTATAAATTTCCCTTCAATAATAAGGAACAGTAATAACTGCATTTATAGTGTAAACAACTTCATAATAACACATTGAACTTTGAAAACTAGAACCAAAAGTCAACAAATTTACACTATAAATAAATTCTTGTGAGTTTTCCTACATTGTAATGTTTTGAAGGCGTGAATTGACGGCTGGTAACCACACTATAACATCTACTTCACTCATAAATTGAGAATTGGCGTAATGATCTTAGTGTTTTTACCGCTAAATTACCGATCTGCTAATTACAGTACATACAAATATTAGCAGTTTTGTAAAGTATTTGTCGTGTTCTATTATCGAACACAGATATCGTCTACGCGCGAAGATCTAAGCAAAGCACTAGAGCAGCACGTAATCAATCACATTAAATTTATACTAATTTAAAGCACTGCCATTGTTATTGTTGATAACTATTTTATTTTATTCATAGCAATAACTTTGTAGATATTAAATAAGAAGTAAAGTCTAAATTAGTTATTTGTAATATTACAATAATATAATTTTATTACGGTAAAATTAATCATGTATAATGTACAATTATAATTACCAATTACCAATAAAATATTAACAATAAAAAGAGAATTAAAATCTGTGTATATACTAATGTGTAAACAAATACTAAAGTACCTATGCTATAATTTAATTTTATATCTAGTAACAAAATAAAATCTGCAATGTAATTACAGATATTTTAATTTATAGTTTGTGTTGAGATAAAAAATTTCTAGAACGTTTCTGTGTGTTAATTATGATTGTAGTGTGAAAACATGTTGCGAACCACTGGCATATGCCTTAAGAGGAAAGAAGTATTAGCCGGTTTGCGCTAAAACTAAAAATAAACACATATCGAAACGAGTTTATGGTGTTTTTCATTGAAGTTTTTGCAGACAGATTTCGCTGAAAGAATGATCACGAATATTAATTATTACCGGCGTCCGACCACAGACCACTAGATTCATACGTTCATGTTACATCTGTAACTCACTTGTCTTCTGTTACGTAAATCGTTTATCTTCTCTTTAACAAATAAAAATAAATAAATATATTTTCACGCCTTTCACCCATTACTGGGTGTGGCACTATGCCGTTTCATACCACCATTTTTCCATATCAAAACTTGTGAGTTTTTTTTACAGATTTGGTTATGTCAAAAATACAATAATTTCCAAATTGTTCGAATTCCACTTTTTTTGTAATTGGAGTTTACAGCGTAACAAATAAGTGTATAATTATACATGTAATGATTCTAATATTTTTAAATGCAATTGACATTACATAGAACAAGATAATTATTGTATTATTTATTTTATCACTCATTTTAAATAGATTGCAGTTATTAACATAAATTTGTTTAATTGTTGCAGTGAAATACAACTTTCATTTTAAATATTTGTTACAGAAATTGTCGACATTTTATTTAAATTACTTGAACTATTAAGATTCCTTAATTAATTTACTTAAATTATTCTGTAAACTGTAAACTATAAGAAAGCAATTTTAATTAATAATAAATTGATTAGCCGTTATAGCATTAATACTTACAATGTTTTCATATTCAATAGAAACATAGTGACATATAATTTAAACGTTTCTTCATAGCTTAAGCTGTATTAAATTAAATTAAATAACATAAAACAATAATTGTATTCAATTTCTTTGAACAGTTGCAAATTTATAGTACAGGCTTTTAAGAAAACGAAACATAAGGAACAGGGAACTAAAATTCTCGACGTAATCTAAGATGTTACTTGATACTTCAGGCGTGGAATATTTTATTAAACTACCTATTATAAAACATACTTATCTCTTTCATATGACAGGTACGTACAACCTTTCTGCATTGTGTATATTTAAATAATATGTAATTTAAGTTAGTAACACTTATAACAGTACAGTTGAAGAGAAAGTTACATTAAATTTACTTTTTATTCATTTTTTATGAATACACAATCATTTCTTCTGGATGACAAAATTGTAATTAGTAAAAACTGTTAATATTAAAAGAAAATAGAAAGAATTATTATTATGACACAAATATATTTACATGAAAATGATTAAATTTATAGTTAGCTTTTTTTATTCCAGATTACAATGATTGATACAAGAGTTATTCACAAAATTGAATAACTATTAAATTCGGAAGTGCAAATGTTTTTCATTTCAAATGTAGACAATTTTGTATAAATATTATTTAAATCTTTCTATTCTGTTACATACTTGATGCCAGTCTTTCTTTTTGCCTCTGTTTCACTCATTTTATTTATGTGTACGATATGTTGTGTTTCTCGTTTATATTTCTTGTTTGTTTTTCATTTCTTTGCTTGTCAACTTTTTTTTGCTTATTTCCTGTCCTCTCGTTAGGCTTAGTCTCGTGAGCAGTAAAATAAAATAAATTGGACGAGTAGTTACATTTGATTATTTGAATTTACCTCTAGTTATTATTTTTCCATTAATATCCCACATTTTTGTTAATTTCAAAAAGAGTAAAAATGTTATTAGTTGTTTTAGGGGATGATAAAGTCTCGTAGTTCCGATTAAGGGTAAGAAAATATCATTCAGATATAAAATATAATTAAAACATTCTGTCAGTTCCAAACCCTAATCTCTTAATTTGCCTGTATTTATTTTTAATTTAACCTAAACCACAATTAAACTGATAAGAAGTAAATAAAATATTCAGGGACCAAAAACAAAAGTTCATATGAAGCTTGGTTATTTACATTACAATATACAAAAGAAGTGTAGTTATTTTCGACTATGATAAATCGTGGTGGCGATAAGACGCAAAACAAACAACTGACAACGCGATTTGAAATCCAAGTTGGCGGTGATAGCAACCGACAATTGCTATCAATAGCGCCAAACACAATTTTAATCTGGAAAAAACGTTGTTTGTATGGACCAGTGTATTCATTACAATTAGATGAATAGTCGAATGATACACTAAAGCCAGTGTCACATGGCCAATGTTTACGTCATTCTTGTTTGTTAAATTATGTATGTTATGTCCGTCAGTACGGTAGTGTGGATAGCGATACGGAATTCGAATCTGGAGATCCCGAGTTCAAATCTCATTCAAGCTAAATAATTATATGAACTACTGCACTGCGGCTCGGTGAGTGCGGACCCTGTACTGTAATTGGGATTAAGTTCCTGTTGTACAGCGTAACATAAATAAATAAATAAATAATGACGTCGTATCATTCAATTTGATGTTTGGTCAAAACTAAATATGTCAGACTATCTTTTTCTTTTCAGTAGAGTCAAAACTAAAACATGAATAAATATAACCTACTCGTAGATTATGTTACACTGCTTTTAAAATTACATTTTTATGAATTTATTAGTTATAATTATTATAATCATGTTGAAAACTTGAACCATGATTTGAAAAAACTATAAAAACCGATTCAAAGTTTTCAACAAAATAAGAATCATTTCTACACATGGCTTGGTTTTATAAAGGACAGAATAAATTTACACTTTAAATATATTTAAATCTAAAAATTCAAATCAATTCTATTTATTTATTTATGGGTAAGTGGCTCAGTGGTATCGAGTCAGCCTGTGGATTTGAGAACCCGGTTCGATTTCCACTGCCGACAAACAATTTTCACCACGTTAAAACTACCCCTGTGGCTCCTTCTCCACTAACATCTTCACGCGAGGAATTATATCACTTATCGAGATCTGCTACGGCTGAGTACCACACCCATTAACGGGTGAAAATATTGATCTTGTGACATTGGCTTTACCTCTAAATTTCTGTATTTATGGCCAGTAATTCAATTTCTTACCAATATTTTCAATATATTTAACTCTCAAATAAATACACAAATTTTAAATTATTGAAATTGTACTATTATTTTTTAATGTGCAGTTTTTTTGTTTGGTAGCGGAATTTTTTTTAGCATATATTTAAAGAGATTGTAATATTAGCCTTTAATCTTTTTATAATACTTAGGAATCCAATCTTCTTCTATTTCAATACTGTTAAAATTAAGTTTAAATATTGTCAATAAAAAATAGATGTTATTTATGTAGTTGGCAATGGAAGTGGAACAAATGTGTAACGTTTTAACTGTCAAACGAATATTTTAAATCTAATTTTAAATGAAAAATAACTAAATAAGTAAATTGAACTATACTCTTGACTGATTTACATACACAATTTAAGTAAAATCGCATCTAAACTAATCAGAAAATCAATTAAAATAAATATATCATCACACATTTTACCCATTACTGGGTGTAGCACTCTGCCGTAGCAGATTTCGGTAAGTAGTAAGGCTCAGTGAAATCGAATCGGCCTGTGGATATGAGAACCCTGGTTCGATTCCCACAGTCGACAAACAATTTTCACCACTTTATAACTAGCCTTGTGGTTTCCCCTCCACTAACATCTTTGAGGATCGCGATTTGACGGCTGGTAACCGCACTTCACGTTGTTATGGAACCGTCCCATAACTTTGAATGATTCAAATTTACCAAAAAAAACAATTAAAAGTGGGAGACTGGAAGGATGGATATCAGAAACAAAAGGAAGCGATTTATCTGGGTCGTTTTCCCATAACAACGTGAATAAATATATCATTTACCGAAATCTGCTTCAGCAGAGTGCCATATTCAGTAATGGGTAAAAAGCGTGATGATTTATTTATTTTATTTTATTTAAATATCTTACCGAAAATTGCTATAGCAAAGTGCCACACTCAGTAATTCCTAAAATTCGTGATTTTTTAGATTGTTTCTCTTATATTTAATAACTATTACAGGTTTTCTTAAATATAGTATGGATAAAAAGCAATTTCGATTTAATCAAGGTGCTCGAGGATTTACTTTCTGTCGATTTATTTGCATCTACTATAAATTTGTTTGGAATGCATTTAATTTAATGTAGGATTCTGTGCCTCTGTATGTGAGGCTGAGGATAAAAGATGAATCTGCGAATGTGAGGACACATTTCGTAACGTGAGATCTTAAACAATCGTGACCCCAATCTGGGAAGTTAGAGACATTTAAATACATACGCATTATGAATGCACCAAGTAAATTTGCTGTGATGATAAACATTCCATGTTGGAGGATAATTGTTCGTGTTTTCAAGCGGTAAATAGGGTTAATGTTACTTATTTTAATTGGAATATATTTTAATTAATTAATATAGCCGAACAGCTCTTTTGTTATTTATTTATTTATGCTACTCTGTACCACAGAAACTTAATCCAATACAATATCTGGACTGACTGGCCCTCAGTCTGGTAGTAAATATTTTTAGCTTGAATGAGATTTGAACACAGAATAAAAGCAGCGTACTGTATTAAAATTAACTTACTAATTCGCTTGTAACTAATTTGCAAAATATTTTTCAAAAATTCGTTAACCTAATCAACAATTGATAACAACAAATTGTATTTTCCGGTCGTGAGAATAGCATTTCCTGTTCATTTCCCCATTCGTCCCACTCTCAGTCCTTCACAGTTGACTGTTTTATCGACTGTAGTTATACGAACATTCGAGAAACAAAGTTGATATGCTTCCATGTGCTGTGAAAAATTGTTGATTATTTTGGTTCACTCGCACTGTGTGTGATAATGATAGTATAATAAATATTTCTGCTCTACTGTAAATAAATCATTGCAATACTCATAGTTTCACACTTTATGATATGCAATTTAAAATATTTACAAAATGTTCATACAGTTACACACTTCAAAAATATTCAATTTTTCTAGATAAGATACCAATGGGATAGGTGGCTCAATGGTATCGAGTCGGCCTGTGGATCTTGAGAACCCTGATTCGATTCCCACAGGCGACAAACAATTTTCACCAATTTAAATCTACCCCTGTGGCTCCCTCTCCACTATCATGTTTGAGGGCCGTGATTTGACTGTAATCTATAGCCCCCCTTATTGTAATTGGAATTAAGTTCCTGTTATACAAAGTAACAAATAAATAAATAAACAGAAAAATAACATCTAACATCTTTGAGGGCCGTGATTTGAAGACTGGTAACCGCACTTCACGCGAAAAAATATATCACTTACCGAGATCTGCTTACGGCAGAGTGCCACACCTAGTAATGGGTAAAAGGCGTGATGATATATTTATTTATTTATTTAGATACCAATTGTTATACAACTGCTTGAAGGTATTTTATTTATTTATTTATGTTTTATTCCCAATTACAGTACAGGGTCCGCACTCACCGAGCCGCAGTGTTATAGTTTATATAATATTTAGCTTGAGTACGATTTGAACTCGGGATCTTCGAATTAGAATTCCATGACGCTATCCACACCACCGTACTGACGGATTTGACTTATGTGGTGTTAAATATGTTTAATTAACAGAAGATCATTATCGACAGTCTCCAATTAATACGTAAATTAATTAGAGCAATTTTTAATCTGTTACATCATAAACAAGAGTTGATTGTGTGTGTGTGGACAATGTTTGCATGTATGTTTGTTGTGTTGGTACATCTTACATTAATATAATAATTTTACGCTTCACAAAGTTGATAATATCTGCTGCAGGTTTTCACGCCAAGTGCACCAGGAAATTTTATTTGTTCTTGCATTTTTACGCAGAGATTTGTTTACTTCCAAATAATAATCAGTTATTCAGTATTAAATGTTTTTGTGTATTACAATTTTTATTTGAAACTTTTGTCTCTATCTACTACAATTTAAGAATTTGTACGATTGCTATGAAAAGTTGAGAATTACGCTCTCATTTGTCATCGTAAAGTTGACGTTTTCTGTGGAACAATCGTAAAATATCTTTTCTGCGCGTCTCCAATGGCAACGCGCGAAAAATACGTTAAATACGCGCGTTTCCAATGGCAACACGCGAAAAGATATTAAATGTGCGCTTATTTCAATAGTTACCAGGGATACAAACAAAACAAAAACTTGTCACATTGACAGTTGACAGAATGAATTTATTTTCAGTACGTATACGTTTTATAATAATTTAAGATGCAATCGTAGAAAAAATTATGTGTTTATCACGAGCGTAAAGTGTCTTTGTTCCTCTTACACTATTGCAGCTCTCGCCTTCGGCTCACGCTGCAATTACCGTGCTCGAGTAACAAAGAATCACTTTACGCTCTTAATACACAAATTACTATTTTTAAATTCGCTAAATTAAGGATGGTCTACTTGAAATGAACACTGGATTAGCGTACTTTATTGCTTGACCTGCTGCATTTAAGTAAATTAAATTATTAATTACCTAACATCAGACATTTATTTGGTGTTGTGTAAACAATTACTTGTAAGAAGATTTAAATAAAATTATTAATAATAGTTATCAACCAGTGACTAGTAAAATACGATGCAATTTTTTTGCGAATTTAAAAAAAATCTTTTTCTTCCATGATCAGTACGTTTTATAGTATATAACCTTTCAATTTTTGCTACCTATAACTGGAAACTAAATAATAATAAAATATGATTCACCTCATGATACAAGTAGGTGCTGCTAAACAATTATCAAACACCAAACATCAAGATGTTTTGTTAACAACAAAGGACTCGCGTTGCTATGATTGTACACGTCAGTTGTTTGTGCTGTGTATTCGTGGTCGTGTGTACGATGTTACTCACTGAGAGCAGAGGAGAAAGTAAGTTTGCGGAGAAGCTCGTGCGCGATCCCAGTGAAAGAAGAGTGAAAACAGACTCAGGCGACTCTGGTGCTGGTGTCGCTTCTTGGCCGTGACCCACTATAAGTGCACTCACTCAAGAGACCTGTTATGCTTGATGAGAAGAAGAAATTTATATTTTATTGGTTCTATTAACATGAATTCATTTTAAAATTAAGCAATATTAACAGATATTTTTATAATATAAATCGAACTGTGTCGCTGTAGACGAAACCCGTTGTCAATGCCTATCATAGATATAGGAGTCTTTGGGATCGATGCTACGTTAGACACTATGACAGAAGAATTCGGTTGATGCCATACGTCGGACACAGGTGACGTGGTGTAACGGTTAGCATCTCCGCCCGGCAAACGGAGGGTCCCTGGTTCGTATCCAGGCGTCATCCGAATTTTTCTGTCATAAATTTAATTTTAAAATATTAACAGATTTTTAAATTATTAATAAAAAAATATCAGTTCTGAGGATGGTGCAGATCTTTGATGATACGTCGTAGTGAATTGGGTCCTCCTTTGCCTTTTTACTTCCTTGTACGAAGTAAAGGAAGTATTGTAATCGCGAAAATTTTCGGTTCTCAGATTTCAACGGAAATAGGTGTTTTGGCCCTCCCTGAATCCATTTTGACTAATTTCGTCATGCCGTCTGTACGTACGTATCTCGCATAACTCAAAAACGGTAAGCCGTAGAAAATTGAAACTTTATATTTAGGACTGTTATAACATCTAGTTGTGCACCTCCCTTTTTGGTCATTATACATCTACCGGAAGTGGTACTTTACTTGAAGCCTATAATAGATTTTCATGAAAAACTATATTCAAATATAATTTAAAACTTTCCAAATTTGGTATATAAGACTACTATATCAATGGAAATAACATAATAGATTTTGGTTAAAATAGACTAACCGGAAGTGGCACATTACATGAAGCTGCTAACAGTTTTCCTTGAAAAAAATGGTATTATTTCAATTTTAGAAAGGAATGCTGCAAATAAAAGTTTTAGAGAATTAAATTCTGCGTCTAGCACATTAAGAATTTTTAAATTAGCTTTTTGCATAAACGAGATATCTAAATTTAAATATTATATATTTTTTGATTTTTTTTAAAATTAAGTTTGCTATGTATTAGAACAAAAAATAAAAGATTTAATGTCAAATATGTGCAATTAAAAAAATATCTATAGTTTAATACGTGTACAAGGAAGTCATGTGGTGTCCACATCAGATATTTTCAATCGTCTTTTTTTAGATAAATACTTGGAAAACTTATTGAAATTTGAAGTTTGCTTGATTTAATAAATAAATAAATATATCATCACGCCATTTACCCATCACTGAGTGTGGCACTCTGCCTAAGCAGATCTCGGTAAGTGATATATTTTTTCGCGTGAGGTGCGGTTACCAACCGTCAAATCACGGCCCTCAAAGATATTAGTGTAGGGAAGCCACAGGGGTAGATTTAAATTGGTGAAAATTGTTAGTCGGCTGTGGGGATCGAACCAAGGTTATCAAGATCTATTGGCCGACTCGATACCACTGAGCCACCTATCCCATAAATAATAATAATTATTATATTAAATAAATAATAGGCTTCAAAATCCAATGTTTTTATAAAATATTTATTTTTGGGACGTTTCGAGCAAAAATATTAGCTCATCATCAGCTCCTTAAAATATAAATACAATAATTATAATATAAAACTAGCAAATTAATCAAAATGTCAAACCTTGAAAAAAATATAAAACAATATTTGTAAAATGTTAATAATAACAAAAAAGAAAAAGATACAAAGGAAAAATAAAAATAGAAAAACAAAAAATAATAAATAATTAAAATAAAATATATAAAAAATTAAATTGTTAAATTCCCTAAAAAAAATTGAGCATATTTTAAATTATTATACGCATCAGTTTTATAATTAATCGAGGTATCATGGTGTAAATTTATATGTAACGTTTTTAAAATATTTTTTATTTTCCATAACATCAATAATTTTGGCTTCAGAAAAATTAAAAATATGTCCAGTCTCCTGATGGTGATGAGTTAAAATATTAATATGATCAATCAATTATTAAAAATTATTCAAGTAGCTTATGAATTTGTCTTTTCTTTGTTCAAACAAATTAAATCTACCCCTGTGGCTCCCTCCCCACTAACATCTTTGAGGGCCGTGATTTGACGGCAGGTAACCGCACTTCACGCGAAAAATATATCACTGCTACGGCAGAGTGCCACACCTAGTAATGGGTAAAAGGCGTGATGATATATTTATTCTTATTTATATCAGAATTTATTAAATTACTTTTAAACATATTTGCTAACGAATTTTAAAAATGTAGAGTATTTTAGTATCTTCAATTTTAATTTGAAACTATTTAAGAATTAAAATTATTTGAAATATTTCGCTGTTTCCTAATTTTTGCTTATATTTAATGATCTATGCATTTTTTGTTGTTGAAAAAACAAAAGCATCATTAAATGTTCCTATTAAATTAACAACTTTTGTCTAATTTAACTGAAATTATAGCTCTTGCAGTTATCGATATCCCAATGATTAAGTAAATAGGATAGTTCCTGTACAATTAAAATATTTCTAAAAATGATTATTTAAACATTCTAGAAATTCTGAGGACTACATTTGCAATATCCAGAAGAGTAAAATTTACGACTACCTTTAAATTAAACAAAAGTTGGCAAAGTAGATAAATTTAGTGATATTCTTGTTTAAAAAAAATGGTAGGTTACTACATAATATGAATGAAAATATGAATCATTCTAATTCATAAATAATAGCGGATAAAGAAAAAAGTCTCAAAACCCTTTTTACGGTAGATAATATAATTTTTTTAGCTGCTTGTTTTTCAGATATGACATATAATTATTCTTTAAATGAAACAAATCGTTGAAAATTTATTATTAAAACTTTGTTTTTTTTTTACTTTTTACAATGACAAGTTTGTTTGAGCAAACGATAACAGCATGTTATATCATTAACAAAAAGTAAATGTTTTATTTTACATAAACGCGTGAGAACAAATTTAACCATCGGATTATTAAATTCTATGTATTTTGTATTTAACAGGAGTAAATCTTTCGAGAGCGTATGTTTTTTATTATCATTTCAGTTGTAGATAAATACATTTATGTTACAGTAAGATGAACAAAAAACGCATATATCAAATGTCAAAATATACTTTGAACTATTAGTAATTTAATATAAAAATCCTTGTACTTCTAATAATTAATCATTAATTGCAATTGAATCTTATAGTAATAAAATAATTAATTAATATCGCATAAAATATGAAATATGTATGACAGCCATGTTGGAATACGAAATAGTAAGCTGCTGTAATTCAAGAACATTTTCGATTTAGTTTGTAATAAATTAAAAACATCGAGACAAAAATTGATACATAATAATCCAAAATAACTTGAATTAAAATTTTGTTACTATGCTCAAAGACTTTAAAATACTTTCTTAATTTACAAGTAAATTGTTACTTTGCTCGCATCCAATGGTTTATTAAATTATAAAATATGTAAAATATGATTAACTAATAGTTTTAAGCAATTATAGATTTATATCTTAAACGTATTACTATTCAATATTATTCAACATTTTTTTATTTGTTTATTAACTTTCACGTAAACTGCATTTTATAAATTTTCAATACCTTTTTTGTTGTTATACATAAAGAAGAACCAAGTAAGTCAAAAACCTGTAAGAATTAAAGTTAAAACCATTTTCTATGATTGAGATTAAGTGATTTTTTTCTCGTTGATAGCTACGTCATTGTTAGTTTCTAATCTTGAGTTAGTTAACTTACTTTCATGTAATTAACCCTCAGTATTTTACACTGATTGTACTTTTGAAGGTATTCAATTAAATGAGTTTTTCTATTTTTTGTGACTTAAGATTTTTTGTTTCTTTGAAATGAATGATTTACGTAAATGTGATACATGATAGCTATAAGACGACCTGTGTTTTAGAAATAAAATTTGAGAGCGATATAAATCACATGAATTTCAAACTATCCTGACTATTTCTTATTTGGTTTAGTCACGCTATTTTTCAGAAGGGGTTTCTTTTCAATACGGATGAATCAGATTCCCAAATTAATTATATTAATTATCTATGTATAGAATGATTGTTGAGATTGTGTTCAGTTGTAAATGATATTTTGTTTTTACTTCCTTGTACGAAGTATAGAAGTATTGTAATCGCGAAATTTTTCGGTTCTCAGATTTCAGCGGAAATACGCATTTTGGCCATCCCTTAATCCATTTTGACTAATTTCGTCGTTCCGTCTGTACGTACGTACGTACGTATGTATTTCGCATAACTCAAAAACGGTAAGCCGTAGAAAATTTAAATTTTGTATTTAAAACTATTATAACATCTAGTTGTGCACCTCCCTTTTTAGTCATTATATAACTTCCGGAAGTGGTACTTTACTTGAAGTCTATAATAGATTTTAATGAAAAACTATATCAAAATATAATCCAAAACTTTTCAAATTTGGTATATAAGACTACTATATCAACGGAAATAATATAATAGATTTTGGTTAAAAGGGACTAACCGGAAGTGATACATTACATGTAACTGCTAAGAGTTTTTCTTGAAAAAAATGGTATTATTCTGATTTTAGAACTAAATGCTGCAAATAAAAGTTTTAGAGAATTAAATTCTGCGTCTAGCATATTTAGAATTATTTAATTAGTCTTTTGTATAAGCGAGATATGTAAATTTAAAAATTATATATATATATATTTTTACTTCCTTGTACGAAGTAAAGGAACTATTGTAATCGCGAAAATTTTCGGTTCTCAGATTTCAACGGAAATAGGTGTTTTGGCCCTCCCTGAATCCATTTTGACTAATTTCGTCATGCCGTCTGTACGTACGTACGTACGTACGTATCTCGCATAACTCAAAAACGGTAAGCCGTAGAAAATTGAAACTTTATATTTAGGACTGTTATAACATCTAGTTGTGCACCTCCCTTTTTGGTCATTATACAACTACCGGAAGTGGTACTTTACTTGAAGCCTATAATAGATTTTCATGAAAAACTATATTCAAATATAATTTAAAACTTTCCAAATTTGGTATATAAGACTACTATATCAATGGAAATAACATAATAGATTTTGGTTAAAATAGACTAACCGGAAGTGCCACATTACATGAAGCTGCTAACAGTTTTCCTTGATAAAAATGGTATTATTTTAATTTTAGAAAGGAATGCTGCAAATAAAAGTTTTAGAGAATTAAATTCTGCGTCTAGCACATTAAGAATTTTTAAATTAGCTTTTTACATAAACGAGATATCTAAATTTAAATATTATATATTTTTTGGATTTTTTTTAAATTAAGTTTGCTATGGATTAGAACAAAAAATAAAAGATATAATGTGAAATATGTGCAATTAAAAAAATATCTATAGTTTAATACGTGTACAAGGAAGTCATGTGGTGTCCACATCAGATATTTTTAATTAAGCTTGCTATGGATTAGAACAAAAAATAAGAAAAAAATTAAAAATTTAATGTCAGATATGTGCAATTAAAAAAATATCTATAGTTTAATACGCGTACAAGGAAGTCATGTGGTGGCCACATCAGATTTTTTACATCTCATTAGTACGATTTAAATTTATTCATTTATATTCAGTAATCTTATAAATGTTAAATGTTATGATTGTGAATCATATAATTTCATAATACTACGAATTTTGGAAATAATAAATGGCCAAAAATTTAAATATTTAATTTTCATTTGATAAAATATACGTGTGAACTGAAACAGAAACTTAAATATTGATAAATAAAATTACTAAATATTTACCTAATATGGCACAAAATACCTGATTAAATTTAAATGCTTTTATAAATTCTGGGAATAATATTGTTGTAATAATTTAATGAACGAACCTTGAAGTTTCGCCTATGAATAGAAAAAAACAATGGACACAAATTAACATTTCGTGATCATAAAGAAAAACTGGTCATAAAATGAAATGCTTAATTAAAACTAAAATCTATTTAATTCTGACCTCGAAGAAGCACAAATCGCAAAAAGGGGAATAAAAAATAGAATGAAGTAAAATAAGCCGTGTTTAGAGCTACGTAACCTGTTTCTCATGAATATTTAATGTCAGAAATGATTTCGATGCTCTTTCCACCTACGTGGAGACAAAAAAATGCGCCCAGCAACAAGAAATGTCTCGGTGTATAATCACTACTGATTCAATCTTTCATATTTCTAATATTTATTATATTTTTAATTAGAAAAAATCTAACTATATTTTACACAGTACCGTATTAACAACAAACGGAAGTTTGTATACACCATGTCAAATGGGATGACAACTACGTCATATTTAAATCTTGACAACGCAGCAAGTAACGAAATATGTTGTTATTTTCTTGGAATAATCGTATCGTGAAAATGTGAAACAAATTAATTCAGTGTCCCATTTTTACTTCTATATGCATGATCTAAATATAAATATTTTTCACGTATCTGATCATGAAAGTCGCATATTTTTAACATCTTGTAATTTTTTTTAGTGAGAAAAAGTAAATACTACAATTTCATTGATTTAATATTACTTTTATTTACTATTTTTATTTATGTATCTCTTTGCAGATCATTTAAAATTTCCTAATGTAATATTGTAATTTAATTTTTATCACTTTAAAATCAATATAATATCAAAAAATATGTATACATTTGATTGATACACTACAGCTTTACCGCTGTGTATCAAACATCAAATTCAAAAAAACAAATTATTGTTTTCATTACTAGTTGTACATATAACTATTTCCGTATACCGTATAAATTTGGAATCATTAATCAAGATTTTAGGAAAATTTTATTAATTAAATGATATTTTTTCACGAGATGCACAGAAAACTTAAATATACTCTCGTAAAATAGTGAAGAAAATTAGTTTTTCGTTCCTAGAGAGGAAAAATATAGCATTGTTACATGAATGTTGTTTTTCGAAATAATAAAATACTTATAAAACTTTATCACTTTATTGAAAATGTGCTTTAGATCTTTAAATTATTTTGATTAAAATATGACTTGTATTGTACCTACTATACTTTCTCTGACTGTATTTAAAGTTCGACTAAATCTATTTTGAAGCATGTGTAAATTAGAAGAGGAAAGCAATTTTCCAAAAAATTTTGCTTTCCTCTTTAGTTCATAAATAACTATTTAAACTCATTTACACTTCACAGTTTCTATGTGTAAGATTATATTTTGTTGTATTCTATGAATTGCTT
The DNA here is from genome assembly GCA_947425015.1 of Pterostichus niger. Lineage (NCBI taxonomy): Eukaryota > Metazoa > Arthropoda > Insecta > Coleoptera > Carabidae > Pterostichus > Pterostichus niger. The sequence goes on along the minus strand of OX380344.1, from coordinate 26,913,993 downwards.
TTTGTTCTAAAAAGAGTTATATTCTTAAAACTCTGCGGGTCACCTTACCTATAAATATATTTTGTTACCTACGACTAAAACGATTATTTACCTATTTCATTGGTTTATAAACTAACCATTTGGTTATCAGAGTTGAGGATTTTCTTTTTCTTAAGTTTTTTTCTATCAAATGCAAAGTCTGTCGATATTTGCTCAACTAAATAAATCACACTTGGTTTGTAGAGACTATGCTTAATTCAAATGTATTTTTCTTCTGATTATTTTTGTCTTCAAAATAAAGTAGATTAAAATGAAACTTCTAATTTTAAAATATCTTTACACTCTAATAATTTCGACGAAAAACAAGATCCTAAATAATACTAAGATTAAGTACAAATAACGATGGTATCTATTCAAGAATGAAATTAAAAAAATGAAAGTTCACTAACATTAGAGAAATTTATCAAGGTCCTTCTAGAAATATTTCTAATTATTATTAGTTTTAATGTCGGCCCTGATATTTTAGTAACTATTACATGTACATCATAATTTCTATATTGTACGAATCAAATTAACTATTATTAAATTTAAATCTTGAGAACCTTGGTTCGATCCTTACAGCTGACAAATAATTTTCACCAATTTAAATCTACCCCTGTGGCTACCTCTCCACTAATATCTTTTGCGGCCGTGATTTGACGGCTGGTAACCGCACTTCACGCTAAAAAATATATCACTTACCAAGATCTGCTCAGATAGAGTGCCACACTCAGTAATGGGTAAAAGGCGTGATGATGATATATATTTAAATTTAAATTAAATTTGACAGTGAAAAATTTCAGAATACAGCCCTGATGTGTTGTGACTAATTAAATTTCACACTTTTTTTAAGTTATAATAGGACGACTATGAATCATAGGCAAATATCATTCATTGACAGAAATTTTAATTTAGTTTGTTATAAAGACTAAAAAGAATTGTTAAAAAAAGAGCAAATATTAAAATACTGTATGTACATTGTCAACTGTCAAACAAATCTTACATCTGGTTTCATTCAAATACAAACATAGAAATGTGTTTTCAACAAATATTATTCATTCGATTTAATATTTGCATTTTTTTGGTACACAAAAAGTAACAAATGACGCCTTTTCCTTAGTTTTTAAACATTTTTATAAACAGAATTGTTTACACTATGACACATTAAAAATCAAACACCCAAAAAAGTTAAAATCTCCAAATCTTAAGCTTAAAAACAAAACTGTCTCGTTCCGTTTATGGTGACGCAACCAAAAACATCCGTAAACAGTTCGCGATCATTCCGTTCGCTTCCAATTTCTCTGAAACTCCAAGACAAACTCAACCAGTTAACTGCTGCTAATGTCTTTCAAGATATTTAGAAGTGATGTGAATTCTTACAATTCTATTCTAGTTGAGTTGAAATCAAATTACTGCCAAAAGAATGTTAACATATTGTTTGGTCGTGGACGATCTGGAAATAAATGGTTGAAATTATTTGAAGATTTGTTGAGTAAACTAAAGATTTCAAGTAAATAAATAAATAAATAAATATATCATCACGCCTTTTACCCATTACTGTGTGTGGCACTCTGCCAAAGTAGATCTCGGTAAGTGATATATTACTTCGCGTGAAGTGCGGTTATCAGCCGTTAAATCACGGCCCCCAAAGATGTAGTAGAACCACAGGGGTAGATTTAATTTGGTGAAAATTGTTTGTTCTCAAGATTCACAGGCCGACTCGATACCACTGAACCACCTACCCCATTAAGATTTAAAGTGAAATAAATAAACGAACTTGCATAATAGTATATTACATAATAAGTCAGGAAAGTGATGCTTTACTTGACGAAGCGGTTGTTTGAAGTACGAGGCCGAAAGGCCGAGTATTTTAATTCGCTGAGTCAAGTAAAACACTTTCGTGACGTATTATGTATACTATTTTTTCTGAAATCGTTCATATTTATATTTTATCAATATAATTAATAATAAATATTTCAAAATGTTTAATTTTTTGGTAAGAATCATATTGGCAGCAAACTACATATCCAAGGTGATAACAAAAGTTGTTGAAAACAATATCTTATGTGAAAAATCTATTGAATATATTTGTGTCAAAAGTAATATTGTTGACAGAGAAGATTTCTTTATAATGTTGGAAAATATAGATGAAAATGAGTATGAGGCGGTATTTTCAAGTACTGCTCCTGAAATCTTAAATCAAGCAACTGCGGCTGTTGAAAATTTCTTACCGAGCAAGTCCAAAGACCGATATGATAAAGAGTATGAAATTTTCATGGATTGGAAAAAGCAAAATAATTTGTCAGCAAATGTGCTACTTGCTTATTTTATTTACTGAATCTCCAATAAATTTAGCTTCAAATTCGCCAGTGTCATACATAAATTTTAGTAATTTAAGCAATTGTATATTTAGTATTAATATTATTGATAAAAATAAATAAAAATCTTATTAATTTTTTTAGTTATTTAGTTTATTTATTTGAGTCCGGTAAACACTTACTTTCCATACTAAAATGCGTCAGGAAAGTAGGCATTTTCTTGACGATTTCAGAAAAAAGTAATTATTAATATGGATAGATTAATTGCAGGATGAATCTAATGAATAAATGATCAGTTCATACTTATATTCCATTTTCCACTCAATTCACTTTAATTAATTCAGATAAATTATACCATATGCTGAAATGAACTGAACGAAGTAAACTGATGCATGTACTGGGGTGGATTACTTCAATATAAATTCAATTCAGTAAATGTAGTATAGGAATGAAATTGAGCAAAGTAAGCCAATCAAATAAATAAGTGATCTGGTTTAATATATCCAAGTTAGATCTCATCCAAATGGCAAATGAAATTCGTCTAATGTTTCAAAAGTTTGCGCTACTCCGTTTGATAGGGCAAACAATTAATTTTTTTTCTCGACCCTATCAGAAATAGTTATTTTTGTATTAAATGTGCAAAATGAATGTTACTTTTAGTCTAGTACAAAAAGTCATTCGAACGCGCCAACAAACAAGAATTTTGCCCACAAAATACAAACAACATTTTTTCTACAACTGTAAATAAAGAATAATACAATAATTATTGATTTATGTAAGTAAATTGTAACTAATGTAATCTGACAAAAAATAATTTAGGAGCATGCGCGAAATACTTACTTTGCGCACTAGGATACGAAACAGTAATTTGACGGTTGATAACCGCAATTTACGCGAAAAAATATATCACTTACCGAGATCTGCTAAGGCAGAGTACCACACCCAAGAATGGATAAAATGCGTGATGATATATTTATTCATTTTATTTAAATAACCTAAAATCAATTCCATAAAGCTAGAAGAGAACTATACCAAGAAGTGATGTGGAGTAGCAACAGCAGTAGCAACTCTACCTGGTATATTCCACATACGTTGTAGTGGTTTTAGTTTTACTCCAAGCAACTGGTGGCAGTGGGGCGTTTGAGTTCTTGGTCGCCGTAGTATTTATTTACGTATAATCACATCATCCATGTGTGCACGATGTCTGATCCTCGGACGTTTGCAGACTGCGGTTCTTATGGGGACGAAGACGAGTTTTTGTTTAAGTACACAAGAAAAGTAAGACGAACTTGGTTATAACGTAAAAGAAGTTTGGATACTTTGTAGCACAAAACACGGACGATATCTACTTTAATCATGCAACAATGTCTGTCAGTACGGTGGTGTGGATAGCAATACGGAATTCGAACCCGGAGATCAAGCTAAAAATTATTTGAACTACTACACTGGGTTCTCAAGATCCACAGGCCGACTTGATACCACTGAGCCATCTACTCCAATAATTGAAGATTAAAAATGAAGATAAATGAAGGATGAATGTTTACTCCATTTAATGGGCCATAGTGTAATGCTATGTATGCATTTTACTTATACAGGGTGTTTCACAACTTAGAGCAAAAAATTAAAGAGTATATTTTGTACGACGTGCTGATCATGAAACAAAAAGAATTTTTTTTTAAATCGCAAAACTTTTTTCCATGTTTCCCAGTCCAACATTTTTCGTTGCCACTGCCACTGGGTGGATGATTATGTTAAAGTTATTAATTAAATAAAATTATATTATAAATAACTGCTAATAATTGAATTGTGTAATTATTTTTTCGTAGTTGATACCTACTTCATTGTTTGTGTTTAATAGGAAAGCAAATCCAGTGCAGTACTTCAAAAAAAGGTTTAGGTTAACAACTCTTTATTTTTCGAATTAAAAAAAATTATTTTTGTTTCATGATCAGCACGTTGTACATAATATACCCTTTTTTGCTCTAAGTTGTGAAACACCCTGTATAAGATAATCCTAATTGATATTTCACTAAAATAACTGGCACGTTTGATACTAGAAAATAAACAAACAATTTCGACGCTGAAAGTGTCAAGATCTTTTGAAGATTCTATAAATAAAACATCTTACAGATTTAATAACTAATAAATTGCGTAATTACTCACGTTTATGTTATGATTATGTACAACAAAAATACTTTACTTTCATGCAACATATGGAGTTAATTTGAAGAGCAGATGATGCCATGAATGAAATTTAAATATCTGTATTAACTCATAGTTTAGTATTGTACAACAGTACAGTACTACCACATATAAATACTTGAAGTGCGCAATAACTTACTACTCTGTAACTAATTTCTTGTGTGCCATATGTCACTGAATTACGCTTGAGATTTACGTCTTGAACATTTTATTTTGTATGAATACTATTCGTACTTCTTCTTTTACAAGAATTGTGCCTGACAGTTGTCTCTAATATTTTTTTTTCACAAAGATTAAAAATTTGTTCAAGTATGAAATTATAAATTGTGTGATATTATGGTTTTTTATATATGTGTAAGACCTGACAAAATGTAGATATTTTTCTCTCCGTTTATTTTAATCATTTTTGAAAGTAATTCGGTCTTTTCTATTGTTTTTCTCGAATTGTTTCAATTCAAAGCAACCAAGTTTATATGAAGAAAAATATAATTTGACCTGAAGAAAACGATACTTTAAGTAGTGTTTATAGAGATAATTTATCGAATTGGGTGTTTTATTGAAATTATGGCTTTTATATTCGCCATTTCCTTGTTAAAGTGACATTTATACAGGGTGTTTCTATACCTCTGCACGAAACTTTAATGACAAATATAATTTTATATACTGATTATAGAACAAAAATAATTTTTTTGAAAGTTGCAAAAATTAGGGTATTTTATTCCTAGCGCACATTTTTGCTGTCACTGGTTATTAATGAAATAAAAGTATAAACACTGTCTACTAATAATCATTTATTAATTAGTTATTATGAAGGTACCTGGTGTAATGTCTTATTTTTATTTTTTTTTAAATGGCAATAATTTTTATCGGGTTGCTCAAGTTTTATCAGTTGCAGATAGTTATCTTCCTCTTTATCCGCTGTCAAAGTGACAAAATTATGGGGTAGGTGGCTCAGTGGGTACCGAGTCGGCCTGTGGATCTTGAGAACCCTGGTTCGATCCCCACAGCCGACAAACAATTTTCACCAATTTAAGAAATCTATCCCTGTGGCTCCTCCACCACTAATATCTTTGGAGGCCGTGATTTGACGGCTGGTAACCGCACTTAACGCGAAAAAATATATCACTTACCGAGATCTGCTTAGGCAGAGTGCCACACCCAGTGATGGGTAAAAGGCGTGATGATATATTTATTTATTTATTTATTTAAAGTGACAAAATTGTGTTTTGTTTATGACTTACTTTGTATTGAAATGAAATTATCATTAAAATAATTTAAAGGTAGATGTGTCAAGATCTTTTGAAAACAATTATACTTTTAGTTTTGCAGGAAAGATGCGTTCACAGTTATCCAATTACCATTTACGATTATTATCAACCAGTACTGCTTCTTGAAACATTTGTGATTCAAATTAAAATTAATATCAAAATAGATAAAATTTATGTTTTGTATATGGAACACAATCAAGTGGAAGTGAAACCCGGAAAATATGTGAACTAAAGTGTAATTTCACCTGAATCTCCATAAAATATGTCAAATTTGACCAATATAAGTAACCAAGATAGCATTGAAATAGCAAAATGATGACAGATTTTGTTTCGATGAATTGAATTGCGGAAACGTATCTTTCATTACTTATCAGTTGTAAAATTCTTTTTGCGTTGTATTCAGTACATCAAATGATATATACTCTTTATTTCCTTTGCAATAATTTTGAAATACCTTTTTTTATTTTTGTTCATTTTGCAAATAATGTCTGAACAAAAAGCAATCTCCATTCGATTAGAGGGAACAAGGATTAACTTGTCCTGTCGGTTTATGTGTTTTTATTAAAATATGAAACAAAAAAATTAAAATTAGTTCAGCGCTATCAATAGTATATTATACAACGACGCTATAATGGATGCTCTTATTCCCGAGGATGAAGTTTGCAACCCGAGCGAGCGGAGCGAGCAAGGGTTGCAATCATCCGAGGTAATAATAGCCATTATAGCGAGTTGTATACTATACTTTATATGCGACTAATGTAATAAAAATTAGTCAATAAAACTTTGGTATGCTTTGTCATAGAAATTTTTAGACTTTTGCGGTAATAAACCATATGTAGTAGCATCAGCGATTTTCGTTATTTCTGGTGGTGTAGAATATATACTGTCTTCTGTAATACTGTCCATTTTTTCAATTACAGTTAAACACAATAATTTAACACAATTTGCAAGACCGTTTTTGACAACTTCTCAACGATGATTTCGTTTTGTTTGTTTCCGATTCGTAATCAACAGTGAACTTAGCAACGAGCATGTTTAATTTAAATATGTGTCGCTATGGCAACACTGTTCCAATGGCACAATAAATCAATGATCCATGTTTTAAGCATTTTGATTGGTTCACGAGCGGGAATAATGACCATTATTCCCGACTCATTATTCCCGGCGGGATTAATATATAGCATTATATAGCAAAAAACGCATATATAATGATAATATTATTAGTTAGTCGTATATAAAAGATTTTATTTTTGTTATAGCCGTATTCCATTTGCCATTTAAATCAGTTCATATACTTACTTAGTAGATAATGTATTTACTTCATTCACTTTATACCCAGTACTAGATTTACTGATTCAGATTTAAAGTAATATACCCCAACAAGTGCATCAGTTTACTTAGTTCAGTTGATTTAGTTATGTTTAATTTATTGAAACCAAGTGGCAAATGTAATACAGCTCATGTCTTTATGTTGACGTTTTGATCAAGCAATCAGAATTGAAATCAAATATGTCATGTAATCTTTTACTGAACAAACTATAGGTGAATATTATGTATGTATCTATGAATGTACTGGATCAAAACAACATATTCATATTCTAATATTATTAAGTTGTGTGATTATTAAAGGTAATCATACCTGTAGTTTTTGACTAAAGTTAATTTATATTATGACAGAAAAATTCTGATGACGCCTGGATTCGAGTCTCTTGGAACGAAGCTACGCTTAGACACTGTGACAGAAAAATTCAGTTAATGCCATATTTCGAACACAGATGACGTGGTGTAGCGGTTAGCATCTCTGCCCGGTATGCGGAAGGTCCCTGGTTCGAATCCAGGCGTCATCAGAATTTTTCTGTCATAATATAAATTAACTTTAGTCATATTCATATTCATTGCGTGCTTATTAACCATAACTATAATCTACACATGAAAATATCCGGAATTACATAACGATTCATATTTCTCCCTCCCATCATACCATCATGCAAATCTAACGTTTAAAAAAATCAAACTGCTCTTCATGTTGGTCACGTGACCACCACACTTCATCTAGCAGCCACCAGAGGGACGACAACACGCGTGCAACTGTTTTCCGAGTCATATGATGAGATACGGGTCACGTGTTGAATTTACGCACCCCTTGGCGCGTACGAACAAATGCGGGCGATAGGGGATGGATCTTACAGTTAGTAGTATTAAGGGTGAATTTAGCAAGGAAGCGGAAATCTGATGACTTGGTTTGATAGCTGTTGGTGTTATTCGGGATAATTGTATGCTTACATGAGAATGAAAACATAATATGATTATTATGGGGTGGTTTTATTAATCGTGCGAAATTGGTTGGATTCTATTTCGTATTGGGGTAGGTGGCTCACCAATTTAAAAAATCTACCCCTGTGGCTCCTCCACCACTAATATCTTTGGAGGCCGTGATTTGACGGCTGGTAACCGCACTTCACGCGAGATCTGCTTAGGCAGAGTGCCGCACCCAGTCATGGGTAAAAGGCGTGATGATATATTTATTTATTCTATTTCGTATTTAGGGTTACACGACTTGCGTGCTTATTTTGTCAGTTCTAGAATTTAAAATAATATTATTAAATATCCGTAGAAACTCTTTAATTTTTATGTTTTCTATTTCGTAAACTTTGCACAATAGTGAATTTACATATTAAATACAATTTTAAAAACACTTTTATAACTCATCTCCCACTAGTGATATCTCACATAAACAAGACTTAAAACAACTTTTCTTGTCTCACAAATTTCTCGTCTCAATGTCTCACTTCTTATCTCGTCTCAGTTTTCTGGAGAAGTTTTGAAAGAACTGGAAACAAACATAACAATAAAGGTTTCTTCATTAGATGATCTAGAATCACGAAAAGTAAAAGTAAGAAACCTAAACAACATTTTGTTCTTACGACTCTGGAAGTATTCACATTTTCAAGTTCTATTTTAGTTTAAACAGTGTTAACTTATAATAAATAAATTTCATTTTCCAACACTGCGAGCTGATATTATAAAGGAGGTTTAAATTCAAACAAGGTTTCGTAACCAATGATGTAACAAAATTATGTATAACCGGATATAAAAGAGTCAATGAATGAATATTATTTTGAGCTGATAATGGATCCAGTCATAGGTCCGAAAAGGTCGTCCTATTTTAATTTTAAACTCAATAAAACCAAACATCAAGGATTCATTTTTTTTCATTTCTCCATATAAAAACATATTGGCTGGTAGCACAAGCTCTGTTTTTGGCTGTTTTAAGAGCAGTGTATTTGGGTGTTTTAGCTATCTCTAACATGTTAAAACCGTGCTCTTAGAACACCCAAAAACAGAGCTTGTGCTACCAGCCAATGATTTTACCGATCTGCAAATGTACGCGGAATTGTAATACAATTCTTATAAGCGATCTTTCGCAGATTTGAACAAACTTTAATTTGTATAAAACAATGTAATTGTGGTTTAAATTCCACTATAAGAGGTAGGTCTCTTGTTTGTAATTGTAATTATTTTCCTGTTATGTAGCGTAGTAAATAAAATAAATATAATAAATAGAGCAGTCACGATTGAGTTAAAAATAATAATATACATATTTTATTTATTTATAAATAGGTATGTGTGAGAATGTGAACAAATGTTTTTGTTTCGAAGTTAACTAAAATATTTTAAAATTTATGTTAAGCGAGCAATATTTATTTATGCATTTTAGCACGTAACTGCCAATCAGTAAAATACGATATTGCTGTAATTGAAATATGTACAAAATAAATATATTTAAATTTACAAACCGTTGAAAGTTTGACATGAAAGCGAATGAGGCTTATAAAGTTCTTTGGCAAACTTTTGCATACGGATTGCAAACAAGTGACATACGGTTACGTGAAAACGAAAGTCGCCTTACAGGAAATAATGTCGTATTGCACGCACTGCCTCCGATTTGGCAACAAGGCTTTTCTTAATCATAACTACTTGATACTATCACACAATATTTCGATTTTAATTCTGCCATTTTTATTCTCAGTGGTATCGAGTCGGCCTGTGGATCTTAAGAACCCTGGTTCGATTCCCACAACCGACAAACAATTTTCACCAATTTAAATCTACCCCTGTGGCTCCCCCACCATTAATATCTTTAGGGGCCGTGATTTGACGGCTGGTAACCACACTTCACGCGAAAAAATATATCACTTACCGAGATCTGCTTAGACAGAATGCCACACCCAGTAATGAGTAAAAGGCGTGATGATATATTTTTATTCAAAACTAGTAGTATGTTAATAAAACAATTAAAACTTAAAATATTAATTACCTGTTAGTAATTCTAAGATACCTAATTTAAATTCTCTAATTAAAACCATTGTTGTCATTTTTCATTACAAGGAATCGTGATTGTTTATTTTAACGTTTATTTTTCATTGTTGTGCAACAAAACAAATATTTAAGATCTCACAAGTGCCATTATCGGTCTCGCACAAGGTCATAAAATGTCAAGCATGTTCTCATACAAGAATACACTGTATTTATTGCTAATACTTTGCAAAAAAGACGAGAAAAAAAAAAATTATTGATAAAAATCTTGAATGTATTTACTAATGCTACTTATAATTAAATGTTCATTTATTTTTGTTGTTTATTACACAGCTTTCTTGAATGATAAAAAATAATAGGCTCGGCATGCGAGATTATATAAAAAAACTTACATTTGCTATTATATTATTTCACGTTGTGTATAATAGATATAACTCTACATTTTTTATTTACTAAAAAAATATGTACTACAATTTTTATATTAAACTAGCGAAAGATATTAAATTTTAATATACAGTTTAAAATTACATAAGTGTATATTAAATAATATTTCATAGTTAAAGGTTTGGCATTGTTATAATACTAATTATAAATTAATAAAGTTAATGACAGTGTAAAAGGGTGACTAGAGCAATTGTCTATCATTATTAAATTATCAGTAATAATATAACAAGAGAATGAAAATAAATAGAAAATAATTCGATAGAATTTCGAAAACTTGTTGGCAAATACAAGTTTGAGAAATATTTTCTAATTTATCGAACTCTCCAGTAATATTTAAGTAGATTATATTTTGACTCACTAATTTAAAGAATGTTACTTTACCCGTTGACAATTTTACATAATTATTTGGCAACTACCTATCTGATATTTGTTAAATAAATAAAAACTATAGTTTGATTTCGATAAGAATCATAGGAAGTATATTTCCATGAGTGTGATTGTCCTGAATTAAAGTCAAAACGAAAACAAGTTTAAGCGATAGAATTTGTTATTATTTATCTGTCTTTTGTCTATGCTATCAGTGTCAAAATACAAAATACCGTGGGACATATGTTAAAAGAAAAAGAAAATATATCGAATTTGAAATACAGAAAAAGTTGTGGAGAGATTTGTTATTAAAGTAAGAGAGTAATTTAATGTTAAATTGTTACCTGATATGAGATATTTTCTCAATATCAGTCTAATATTTCCATTTTTTAATCTATCAAATATTATTAAATTTGCCTATGTTAAAACGGGCTACGATTTATAGAGACATTTATTAGTAACTGTATTATTATTGTAATCACAACAACTTCATTCTTACTATAATAATGATAGGATTGGTTAAAAAGCACATACATGACAATAAATAAAACATTTTATTGGTTTTAAGAAACGTAAAAAATAACCATTGGGAAAAAATGATTCAAATAAAATTAGCAGAATTAGTCAAGTGATGTTTATTTTTTATTTGGCAGTTCTTGATAGGAGAAAAATGAAGTAAATCATGATGTAGTTGGTCACCCCAGGGCTCAAAGTGTTCCTATTTCTTAAGCAGTGCATTTACAGCATTCAATGTAGCCGACATGTCAAACAAATGACTTCAAGCCTTCAATGTTTACAAATTTGCATTTGAATATAATAATGCCACTAATAGTCAAATTACGTAATTGGCCGACAAACTGGGACTTAGTACATCACTAACAGTGCTCTAACCGTTCAATGAGGGTGAATTGCACTCCCCAAATAATTTTATAGATTTAAATCTAACGATTTTTTTCAAGTGCGTCAAGCTTCGATAATAGGGTACTTACTCAGCTCTGATATGACATATGTCTACGCATGGGGGCTCCATTAGGGCTGCGATGGCGCGCCACCCCTGTGATGACACCAGCGGCGGGTGCTTCGATACGGGCGAGGGCGCTGTTGTGGGAACGGGGCGATTAGCTCACAATTAACGGCCATAAATTTCTACCCTCTTGCGCGGTGAATGAGTAGTTAAAAAGCTAAGGGAATTGGATTTTTTTGAGAAGGGAAGTTAATTAGTGTTTAAAAGGTGATTATTGATGTATGTGGGAACTTTTAAAATCTAATTTTATAAAACAATTAAAATTTGTTTATTGGAATAATATTATTCCCTTCTCTTATACCGATTATATCAATTATTTATGTAAAAGCGTCGGCCTAAAATTTCTCTGAAAATTAATTAAAAAATTCGTTTTAAATTTTTGTTTCTCAACAAAGTAATAGAAGATGTAATTGTGATGTAAAGTATAAAAATGGTATTTTGGCTAAACCAAAGATTATAGGTGGCAGCACTTGTCAATATATAGTGTGTTTACAGTTTCATGGTCGCAAATATAATCCTATTTGTATGACCCCTGCATTTTAAGTTCTTCTATTCGATGCTAGATGGTAGGAGATAACTTCCTGTACATTATTATTTTTCTTCTAGCGTCATAAATTCTTCTTCCTATTACTAGCTACCAACTGTTCTTGTATTATTCAAAGCCAACTTATTAAACTAAATAAAAGTCACATTTGACAGAAAACTTTTTTTCAAAGTTAATTTAAATTAAATATATAATTATTTTAGCTCGAATTCAATTTAAAATTATAAATTAATACAATCAATTAATTCTTTCAGGTACAGTCAAAATTTTATTAAAATATAGTTTTTATGATATATTTATATTATTTGGAGGTTAGAATTTTATTACATAAAATTGTTTATACTAAAATAAACTTAAAATAATTATTAAAAACGTCATTTTTGAATTTTTAATTACTCTATTAACATTTGTAGTTTTTATTTATTAAAAATATTTCAATAAACCAAGAAGTAACAATTTTTTATTAATAATTGTCTTTTTTATACAGTAAAATGAATTTTCTGCGTCAAAGACTGGGTACAATTTCAAATATAATTTCGACGTATGCGACACAAGGTAATAGAACGTAAATAATTATTTTTAAAAAATAATACAAAATTGCATAATTATTTTTTTAGAAGCACGTATCGCACGACCACAGAGCATTACGGACCTTTGTTCGAGATTTTCGGCAGTAACAATACAAGGTTATTATTGATTAAAAAATAAATCAATCAAAGCATGACATTAATTTTTTATAAACAATAATATTATTGATAAATTATTGCTAGTCGTTTCAAAACAAATAAATATTTTTTATACCAATATAAACAAAAAATTTCAAATCTTTTTTGTCACAAAACTGTTGAACATATGTTAAAAAATCAAATCAAGCATACGTCCACCTATTTCTGTGTGGTCATCGGTCAGGCAAATTTAGTAATATCATAATCCATCAGCCGACATGTTTTCCAATTTCCCTGTGTAATACAGCGTGATGTGGCACTGCAGCCGTTGTATTGACCGCTATTCATCTGTCACTGTTGCCCATTGTTACGAAAAGAGTTTGGCTGACCATAACTGACCATTGTGTAACTTGCCTTTGGTACTGTTGGTATTATGAATATGTTTTTCTCTCTTAAATTTAATTATTTTCTTTTTATATTTTTTATAAATTACATTTAAACAATTTGAAATTGTTTAGCTCGCAATGCATCATTGCAACAAATGCACCGAACTGGTCCTCATAAAAAGAACCGCCCTTCTAGAAACCCTCTAGATGGTAATCCATTCGCAAAGGGCGTAGTCTTGAAGACACTTATCAAAAAACCGAAGAAACCTAACTCTGCAAACCGGAAATGTGTTCTCGTCAGGTTATCAAATGGAAAGGAAATGGTAGCGTATATTCCCGGCATCGGACATAACCTTCAAGAGCATAACATAGTTTTAGTACGTGTCGGTAGAGTACAGGATTGTCCTGGTGTCAAATTGAAATGCGTGAGAGGGAAATATGATTTAGCTCATGTTAGCATTAATAAATAATTTAGATTGAATGAGTAATAAACAATTGTTATTGTATTTAATGTGTTAGTTTCTTTTCAATAAAGTTTGCTTTGAAAATTAGAGAATTTTTATTGGGGACAAAAAATATTTTACAAGGGCAGAAACCAATACAAAATAACATTGTCATGTTCTATAGATTCGTTGTCTAAAACTGTAATCTATTAAAATCCTCACCTAATAGGATTTAAAGATTGTATAAAAATACAAAACATTTCATGAGAGTTGTATATTAAATATTTTAATATAGTTCAATAAAATGTTATTTACATCATCACAAAATAGACATATTCTATTAAAATCTCATAACGATTGTCTAACTCAATCTTACTAACATTCAAGTTAAGATTGATCACATATTATTCTCGTAAGATCACCAAAAGTTCGAAGTAGCAGATTCTATCTGTGTCCACCCGCTGTCCATTTCGTTTTGTATTACGCTTATCTTACGCTGTCACTTGTCATTCTGAAAAACCCTGCAAATACGAGGAAGCCTGCCTACTCTTACCACCGCTTAGCGAAACCTAAGCCATTCTTCCTAGTTATGATTGATGTGTATGTCAAATGACAGAACTTTCAAAGGTACAGTTATATCTCTCATACCTTCACTCTTATGTTCTAGTACCGTAAGGGATAAATTTACTTACCTTGTGAAAACATCTGCTCCTGAAAAGGGTTTATGTGAATTTTGCAAAAAGTGACCGCAACTTCGTAATATTTTTTGAAATATGGAACTGCAAATATGTACAAAAAGGTTTAAGAATGGTGGACACTGGTCAATGGATGGGATTGAATTACAATACTTGACGGATTTTTCTGAAATGACAGCAGAAAGTATTACTAAGTTTTAGGTAAAATTTGTACGTGGATTTATTTTACGTTTGGGAGTTTTCCTAATGATGTAGCTTGTTTCGTTTTGTTGAGTCATTCGTGATAAATGAAAATGTTCGAGTCAAAAATTATTCGTTGCTACAAATTATAGTTATTATACATGAATGTACCGCAACCCTTAAAGTAAAATATTTTTTTTAAGTTGTCAGTCGACTGCAGTTTATATTTGAATGAATGAATTATTTTCGACATTATCTCATCTTACAGATTATAACAATAACAAGCTTATTTGCTATTAGAATCTTAAATATAGACAAAAATTATTTTTTATTTAAATTCTATATTAACAAATGTTATTTGCAAGCTTTCAGATAAAAAATGTAACCGTTATTTTAAAATGCATTTTAAACTAGTAATGAAAGATTTAAAGTTAAATTTATCATTATCACTGTACTTTCAGTCATGTCATATGACAAAAAATCAGTAATGAAAATATTTATATCTAAAGTAAAATATAATTTTGGGTATTACGAAAATGTACATTAATTTTGACAAGAAAGTGGCAATATTCAAAAGATAGTCACAGTGATCCACAATTTGAACTTGTGTTGTAATAGTTATTTAAACAACTAGTAATGAAAACTATACTTTCGTTTAAATTAATTTTTAGTTAGATGCACGACGGCGAATCAAATGAGTGAAAAAAAATTGCTTATATTCGTATTGTACATGTAGTTTGTTGGGATATTAAACATGAAAGTTAAAATTTATTTTGCCAGATGTTAAATTTTAAATGATCTTTAAGAAGATAAATACATAAATATAATAAAAGAAAGTAAAATTAAACGAATGAAAAAGTAATATTTACTTTTTAAAATATTTTACAATTTTTTAAATAGAATACTACTTTTATGATCAATAAGTAAAAAAAAATATTGGTTGAAACGGATTTGAAGCACAAAAAAAACGAACGGTCAAGTGAAATACATACATACATCCACCTAAATCAAAATCAGATTCCTCATCTTGGGACTCAATCGAGAATTTCTATATAAACATTTTTACACGCAATTATTGTCTGTTACAGACTTCGCACCGAAAAAAATATGTTTGAAAATGTTTGATCAATTTCCAAGAAGTTTGTAAAGTTGTTCAACATTTATTTAACATACAGTGTGTCCTCAGGCCCCCCAAGAGGGGTGGGGGGTAGGGGGGGGTAAAATACCCAGGGCCCGTGGAATTCAAAGGGCCCGGATGTGATGCTATTTTATAAATTGCTTTTAATTTTCTACTATTTCACCAATTTTTTATATTCTTTACTAAAACATGTATAACGAAATGTCTGATACACGTTTCCAACAATTTATTACATTGTATAAAAATGACGAAATGCTTGATCAAGGGCTCCAGTTGCTCATTTTAAATAAATTTATACACTATGCAAAAGTACATGATTACATTGTTGCATTTTTGTTTCTTATATTACTACATTGCATACAACACACATAGGCAAAGGCTCTATACATTTGTGCGTAGTGCTGTTTTGGTATCCCCTGCATTTATCGAATATGCAACTAGATATTAGATAGTCATACAGTGAGTATACAATACACATCGCTGCACCAATTAACTCTTATCGAAAATTTACCATATTTTAGCCTCGATTTTAGTGCCCACAATAAATTTTAAATTTGAAGACTTCAGTACTATGAAGGAGTATTTATAACATACATATATGAAGGTAATTAATAATTCTTTGTAAATGAATATAAAGTTTTATAAAACATCTGTTTCTAACAGTATTAATACTTTTTAACTCTTTTTGTAGATTCTGCCCTTACATACTTATGCAGACATAAATTTGTAGCAGATAACGAAAAATACATTTTAAACATTAAAAATGAGTTACCGCCATAAATCAGGTTCTTTAAAAGAAAAAGAAAAAGAAAAAGCTGCAAGGGTAGAAAACCAAGCAAAACCATACATATATTTATAAATATATTTTTTTATATCTTATATTTAATTAATAAATATTCAAAGTTAAAGGGGGCCCGAATTTTTTTTCCCCGGGGCCCGCTTTTTCTCTCGGCGCCCCTGTGTGTCCATCCAAAACCCGAACATAGGCTTTATAACATGTGATAACAGTTTTACGAATATTACAAACATTTAATTAATTTTTGCGCTCTAATTAAATACACAAATTAAATGTGTTTTATATAAAAAAATTAAAAATATATTTTTCCTACGATTGCTATGAAAAGTTGACAATTACGCCTCTCATTTGTCATCGAAAAGTTGACGATATTAAATGCGCACTTATTTCAATGGTTACCAGTGATACAAACAAAACGGAAACTTGTCATATTGACAAAACTAATTTATTTTTAGTACGCATATGTTTTTTTATCAATTAAGATGCAATAGGAGAAAAAAATATGTGTGTATCACGAGCGTAAAGTGTTTCTGTTCCTCTTGCACTATTGCAGCTTTCGCTGCAATTACTATATTCAACAAAGAATCACTTTTCGCTCTTAATACACTAATATTTGCAAAATAACACAACTACAAACTGTAGGGAACAAACAGTATTCATGCCTTCTTTCGTAATGTTTTCGTTTTATACATTTAAGAAACCACCCAAATTCTAATCCCCATACAAAATACTCTTTCATTTATACATACTCATGTGTAAATAGTTTTCAAACAATTTGTCGCAATATTTGCTACTTGCATCTTAATCTCAGTTTCAAGAAACCACGAAACCACCCAAGTCTTAAATCCTAACACATCTACCTCTTATTTGTAGATATTCATGTGTGAACAGTTACATGGGGTAGTTTCGCACAAGGATGACACCACCGCCTCCGCTAACAGCAACTGTGCGTATTGTGGCCGCTAACTGTAAATGGTCAAACCGCCGTCGCCGTCGCCGCCACCCACTGTCAAGTGTGGCCAGGTGCCACGCGCTGGAATAGGGTTAAATCTCGATGTTGACAGGAGGTTCTCACACGGTGGCTAACGCTACCGGGTCAGGGACGTTCGTTAGATGGGGTAGTAACTAAATAATTATTCATTATGATTTAAATGATCTAACAGTCTCTTACGTAGTACATTCTATAAGTTAAGATAGCTTAAAATTTCATGAAAATTAGTTAATTTTTTAGTTGTAATAATTATCCAATTATATTAATACATTTTTCTACTTCCGTTAGGAAATAGACGTTTTATTTCACTTATTTGAGTTAGGTAATGAACTGCATTATTTAACTAGTGAAATAATGAGGTAACATAGCAACACAAAAAAAAAAGATATCTTGGTAGGCGAATTCTGATGTGTAATTTTTTTATTTTTTGAATTTATAACTGTCATTAATATGTCAAAATTTCATAATTTCAAAAACGCTCTTTCGTATTTATTAGAACGGAAGTAGAAAAAATATTTTATGCAACACGTAAGAAAACTCGGTTATTACCTTACTTATGTGTTTACATAACTCGGCTGCGCCTCGTTCTGCAAATTTCACATGTGTAAGGTAATAACCTTCATTTCCTTACTAGTTTCATAAATAGCTATTCTAATCACTTGTGCGACTTCAACCAATCAAAACTAAATTATACTGGTAATTTTCTAGGGGCATTTATGTCAAGAAGTTATTAGGTAACAAACACTGTTTGACATTTAATTATATTTTTTTAAAATGTTACTTGACAGCCTTTATTTTTAGACAGGCAAAAAAAATGTCCGAATATTTCTCGAATATTAATAAATGACTTCTAATTTTATCACAATTGCCTCAAGCACGTTGCTTTTAGGTTAGCCTTCTGCCCACCGCGTCGGGTTGTTACCAAGCAACGTGTTTTCGGAGTGTGATAAAATTATTTCATATTATTAATGGGAAATTATAGCTGAAAATTCTACAGTTTATTTAAAGATTTATAGCCTATACGTCAAGATGAACAAAAATAAACTATCTACATAAATCTAGCAAATATAAATTTAAGAGTAACATAAGCAATATATATTTTTATTCTTTATTTACATATAATTGTAAATACAACATCGCTTCAATTACCAGTTTCGGTAAATATAAATTGTCACCGTGAATGTAATTATCAGCCGACATATTATAGTATCCACAGTGACGATTTTTCGGACTATAAATTTTTAAAAAATAAGATGAGCTCAAATTCAAAACCTTAGTGATCACATGCTATTTATTTATTTATTTGTTCTCTGCATAATAGAAACTGAACCTCAATTACAGTTCAAGGAATATATAGATTATAGTAGAATCCGAATCTCACAGAAACAATCGTATTTTTATTTCATCTCATTAATTTTGTTAGTTAGCCTTTTTTCCTTTTTGTTATAACGAATCTAAGTATTTATGTAATGATTAATGATTGATTCACCGAGTCGACGGATTTCTTTTAGTTTCAGTTCATAGTTTGATGAGTTAGATATTGGCAAGAGAGTTAGTGAATGTTTAGCGCATAATCGAGTTTCTAGGGATATTCAGAATAGTTTTAAAGTGAGTCTTGTTACATATGTGAGTTGAAGTGAATGAAGGTATTAAACAAAAGTCAAATGGAATTGCGTTCAAAATATCAAAATTTAAAAATACAACTGCGTTCTACTTCACTAAAGTTGTACATTGTGGGTGGAACTAAGTTCCAATTTTGCAGAATAAATCTTTGTAATTAAGTATACAAATTTGCGAAAATGGTATATAATAAGATTTTCTGCAACTGCAAAAATTCTTAAGTTTTATTTTATTTTAAATATGGGGTAGGTAGCTCAATGGTATCGAGTCGGCCTGTGGATCTTGAGAAACCTGGTTCGATTTCCCACAGGCGACAAACAATTTTCACCAATTTAAATCTACCCCTGTGACTCCCTCTCCACTAACATCTTTGAGGGCCGTGATTTGACGGCCGGTAACTGCACTTCATGCGAAGAAATATATCACTTACCGAGATCTGCTTACGGCAGAGTACCACACCCAGTAATGGGTAAAAGGCGTGATGATATATTTATTTATTTATAAATATCCGAAAAGACTAAGAACTATTTCTTTCTATTTCATTTTTTATTTCCTTGTACGAAATAGGTATTTTGGCCCTCCCTGAATCCTTTTTGATTAATTTTGTCATGCCGTCTGTATCTCGCATAACTCAAAAACGGTAAGCCGTGGAAAATTGAAACTTTATATTTAGGACTGTTATAACATCTAGTTGTGCACCTCCCTTTTTGGTTATTATACAACTACCGGAGGTGGTACTTTACTAATAGATTTTCATGAAAAACTATATTCAAATATAATTTAAAACTTTCCAAATTTGGTATATAAGACTACTATATCAATGGAAATAACATAATAGATTTTGGTTAAAATAGACTAACCGGAAGTGGCACATTACATGAAGCTGCTAACAGTTTTCCTCGAAAAAAATGGTATTATTTTAATTTTAGAAATGAATGCTGCAAATAAAAGTTTTAGAGAATTAAATTCTGCGTCTAGCACCATTAAGAATGTTTAAATTAGCCTTTTGCATAAGCGAGATATCTAAATTTAAATATTATATATTTTTTGTTTTTTTTTTTAAATTAAGTTTGCTGTGGATTAGAACAAAAAATAAAAAATAAAAGATTTTATGTCAAATATGTGCAATTAAAAAAATATCTATAGTTTAATACGCGTACAAGGAAGTCATGTAGTGTCCACATCAGATTTTTGTTTATCGGTTTGTTTTTCAAAGTTTGGTAAAAATTGTCTCCTACACCACTGTAATGTTTGTAATATTATCTCTGTGTGTGTGTGTGGGTGACAGAACATCAGATACAATTCTATTTGTGGTTGATGTGAGCCTTGGGACATAGGTACTGTTATGTGCTGAGAAAAGTCGGATTTTCATGGGAATCTTTTCGCTACGGTTTTGAATACGGGTTAAAGATTTGCTTTTCTGTTGTTCCGTTACTTCTGCACGCATGAAGCCATCATCAGCGATCAGCCCTTGCTAAACATGTGAATATCTTTCTAAATGCGGACCGTTCGTATGGGAAAATGTCCAACCTATAATTAAGATATATTTCGAGGAAATTTTGTAAATTTGATACCTACGTGTAATCTTATGGTTCCATAAATTTCTATATACGAATATAGTATAAAATAAGAATTTACATCTATTTTATCTACAACTACATGAATAATGATTTATTACATCATTGATTTATAATCATTTGAGTTAGGTAATATAGTTTATTATCACTTATAATATCATAAGAGCGTTAATTCTTTCCGGAAATTTTTAGGAGTGCATTTCAACAACGTATTAATCGGCCCGAGTGGAACACGAGGGCCCGATTACGTTGTTGGAATGCACGACAAAACATTTCCCGGATATGAATTAATGCTCGAATGTAGATTCGGTAAGAAAATCGTAACGACACCGCTACAAAAAGCAAAAATACATAAATTAATATTTAAATTTTATTCGAAATAATCAAGTTGGAATAAAAGTATAACTATAGCAACGTAATAAAATTATTGACAACAAAAAACAATTACTGAAAAATTCGAGCAAAATGTCACGTTTTGGTTCCCTGTCATTACAAAATATTGATAAAGCTGTAAAATAATCATTACCAAAGAATACTGTAAGAAGTAAATCTTCGGTATGCAAATGGATGCAGAATATCATAAAAATATAATATAAAGCATGAGGAATGAAAAAAAAACCTGAATCTGGTAGTATCATTTGTTCACTTACTGCTAACACTTTATCAGATTCTTCTTACAAAGGAAGCATTACTTATAACAATTGTGTTTTTAATTTTAATTAATATGCGTTAGTTACTGCTTTCTTGATTATAATGACCGTTAAAATAAAACTATAATTTCTAAACATTCAATATGACGTTTCACTATATTGTCCAACTGTCAAATTTGACATAAAAATTTCCACTTATTAATTTCACTTAGGTTGGTCTAGGAATGAAAAATTTCCAAGAAAATCTTGACGTTGCTAGGTAACCCATGCTCGTATAAGTGTTTCTATTGGTCGTTAATTAGTGTCGTACGATTTTCACACTAGTTATGTAATAATCTCATTTCAGAAGCATTTTATTTACAAATATTTAGAACAAAAATGTAGTGAAAATTTATTGAAACTTGAAACAATACAAAAGACCTACAAGTTTCACCGGAAGACTTATAAGAGAAGCCATTGAAATTTGCAAGGAGAAAAATAATATAACAATTGTGATGGTTTGGAATTAAATAAGGCTTGGTTTCCGTTGATTCACAATTTATAATTTTTTATTTCATATTTTTGTCTTTTTACTTGTCATTTTTATTTATATGTCATTTGTTTATTTTTATGTCATTTATGTGTTACCTATTTTATTTTTACTATTTCTGTCCTGATGAAGGTATTTGTATAAAGTACCGAAACGTCGAGTTTTTGAATTTAAATACATACAGAATTAAACCAGAAGCCCCTTTTATTTAAATACAAAAGAAAATAAACACTTCAATATGACCCTATTATTTCAATTTTTTCATTAGTAAAGAATGTTATTTCAGATATATTGTTTATCACTATGACAACTATAGTAAAAATGCTAATGTTAATGATTTTGTCAATTTGTTTAATTTTAATTTTAATACATCTGTCAAATTGTCTAAATAATTGGTTAAAAAAATATTTCAATCGGACTAAACATTCTATTTTGACTATCGCAATATTACCGAAAGATCTTAAAACTTGTATTTATAGGTTTAATAAAACAAGTAACTATTATTTGGAACCTACATATTAAGGAAGTAGTTAAAAAATTCCTACAAAGTTAGAATATACAATAACAACTTTATTATCACAGTAAAACACCCTTCATTTACTGTTATACCCCAATCGTCCTTATTTTTGCATGTTGTTTACCTCGAACATTTCCGTCAGTTCCCGTTAGCCGATGACAAAAGTGGTAATATTTGCAAAATGCCGCGTCAGACTGGCTAAAAGTGTGTCAGCCCTCAGTGCGAGCAGCTTTTGTATACGGAAACAGGGGCTGTTTTCTCTCACCCTTAATAACAGGGCTTGTAGGAGCTAGAATGAAGCGTGGGTGACCAGGGCCAGTGACACGCAAGTGGCTTCAACCCTTCCGCTTCCGCAAATCTCGACATGAGGGAGATGTGACATATAGGGGGGTGGTTCATAATACAGCGTGCGTTTATGTATTGATGTAAGTGTAAGGAAAATGGAGAACGAATTTATCGTTTCTACCAAAATCTTCTATTTGTGGTAATATTGAATATGAACTAACAATAGACGATTTATTTCATTATAGCATTTTATTATTTATTATCGTTTAAGCTTCAAAGTTTTGCTGTTATTTTACAGCTGGTAATTGTAAATAAAAATAAATAAAATAATAGCTATTTATGAAACTAGTAAGGAAATAAAGGTTATTACCTTACGCATGTGAAATTTGCAGAACGAGACGTAGCCGAGTTTTGTAAATACATAAGTAAGGTAATAACCTATTTCCTTACTAGTTTCATACAATTTTTTTTCTACTTCCGTTCTAATAAATACGAAAGAGCGTTTTTGAAATTATGAAATTTTGACATATTAATGATAGTTATAAATTAAAAAAATAAAAGAATAACACATCAGAATTCGTCTACCAAGATATCTGTTGCTATGTTACCTCATTATTTCACTAGTTAAATCATGCAGTTCATTATCTAACTCAAATAAGTGAAATAAAACGTCTATTACCTAACGGAAGTAGAAAAAATATATTATCACGTTTGTTATCCATTACTGGATGTGGCACTCTCCCGTAGCAGATCTCGGTGAGTGATACATTTCTCCGCGTAATTGTCATTTGGCGCATTTATGAAAAATGTTAACAATTGTTCCGTTGAAAATACTGCAGACTTCTTTAGTGAATAACCAACCGAGCAGTTCTTGAGGAAGACAGCAAGTTTAGAAAAATGAATAATATCAATATTGTCTTTTATCCGTAGCATACATTTCAATTTCGAGTACAAACACCATAACGATGAAAACTTATAAATTTTTGACTAATAAATAAAGGTACAATTATTTCAAAAGTAATAAATCTAAGACTAAATACAAACAATTTACTTGATCTAAAAAGTACGCAAGTTCAACTTTTTCGGTAACAAGCGCCATGTTATTTGCTCTCAGCCAATTTCAAAATTTATCGTATTCTTTTACATATATTGTTTCAGATTTTTTTTTGAATTAAAGTTTTCGTTTAGTATCGAATCTTCGCGGAGAAACATTTTTTGTTGAGAATTCACCACACGTCACTGTCAACCAATAGGATCACGAATTTGTTTGAAAATGAACCAATGAAATGTACATTTCGTCGGAAATTCATCGCTGGTTCAATTGATAACGGAAATATCACTGTTAATAATATCCTTGGTTACGAATAAAATAAATGATATTTTCAATATTTTCATAAACGTCAATTGAATTTTTTTTTTCAGTGTACATTTCATATTCAAAATTTTCATAACTGTAATAAGTAAATAAATACCTAACTATTCTTGTTAATTAACTCTTGTTTGATAAATTCTCAAGCCGAATACAACTCATAGTATGAAAATTGACAGATAATATTTTGACATAAATATACATTCGTTGTTACGGAAATAGGAAACACAACACGTGCTTCGCACTCGTTATGTTTCCATTTCCATAACAACTCATAATTTATGTCAAAATATTTTCAGCAATTTTCATACTACTTGTTATATTATATATGAAAATTTTCTGTTATATTGTTTACATAAACAACAACAAAACAAACTTAATCACATCAGTCGTCATGGTAACAAATACAAATTTTATATACTTGAGTAATGATTATTTTATTAAATAAAAAGTAAATTAAATTTTTTATAAATAATTGTAAAGCTAGTCGACGATAAAATAGTATATGAAATTCGTTTATAATTCAGTATTATGGCATATTCATTAAATTGTAAACTAATTTCATAATAAAGAGGATCGAACTTTGTTTAAAGTAATTAATTTCTACTACTTTTTTTGCATAGATGTGATGTTAAATGAAAACTCTCACATTATTGTATTTGGGGAAGTCTCGTGCAAATAAAATAAACCTTAATCTTATCCAAAACTAATTTTTCTGGAAACATTTTTCTACATTATTATAAATTTGTTTGTTATAGAGAATTATTAAAAATATTTCTTATACGGTACATAATAAATTATTATTAGTGAAACTTGATGAAAAGTTTACACCGAAAAAAAAAACTGAATATTATAACAACAGTGATTTAAATATATAAATAAAAAATATTTTCTCTTCGATTATATTTGTATTTTGTTCAGAAATGACTTTTCTAATGCAAACATACTCTTTCTGAATCTTCAAATTATTATGACAAATATATTCAAAATTATGTTATCTGTTTTCAATAATATAATTACGTCATAAGTAACAAACAAATTGCCTACGTGACAAATTGCGCATAAAATATTGCCTAATCACCCCCTGATAATAAATTTAATCTTTGCCATAAATAGAAATATTTACTGTAAAAATGTAAACAAATACACTTCATTGTTATATTATCTTACATGAAGTTAATTGCTGTTCTGCGGTCATCACAACAATAATTGCGTTCGGATTTCAAAATGGCGTTAGATGACGTGGCAGCACACAGAACAAAATAATTCAGAATCAGGGAAGTAGACGGTAAATGGAATAACTAGATAAGGAGTTCCCAATCAGATTACAACATAGAAATGTACAAAACTAAACTTGTTAGTAGAACTGACAGATTCTGAAATAATGGATGACAGACAATGGAGGATGGTCGGCAGGATGGACACAATAATTTCGTAGCGCAATATGTTAGATTTAAAATGGAAAACAATTAAAATGAATGGCAAAACACGTGAAACAAGTAACAAATAAATATCTGCATCGTTGTCATTAATTTTGCCTTGTTACATTTTGTTTAATTTCGTATAGCCACCTAGAATAGTTGCATAAAAATAATTTTTGATATTTCTCAATTATCTTATTTGTCTAGATTTTTTTATATACATTTATGACAAGTAATACATCGTTGAAAAGAGAAAAAAAGACGGTTTTTATTTTAATAAAATAATTCTAGGTTCCCATTTGAAAAATAAAAGTTGATAGCAGTATCATGTAAATCTGACTTTATAAAAAATTTCTATATGTGTCATAAAATAGTATATTTTATATACCAAAACTTCCATATGAAGAAAATTTTTCTATTTGTTATAATAAAAAAGTTAAGGGGAGGTTCGTCTTCCCAGAATCATCCTGTCTTGTAAAAACAGAAAACGAATCAAAAAGATAAGAAAAAAGGCATTGTTGTTCTGCGTTTGTTTTTGAAAGCTCGTTTGTACTTTACACTCGAAATCTTTCTTTCATGCAACAATTCCTTCAATCGACCACGCAATCTCTTACCTTAAATTTCATAAACATACAACCAACATTTGATATAAATAATTTTTTTCTGAAATCGTCAAGAAAATGCCTACTTTCCTGACGCATTTTAGTATGGAAAGTAAGTGTTTACCAAAACATTTGCAAAACAGACTAGTCAGGAAAGTACTTTACCTGACTCAAATAAATAAACTAAATAACTAAAAAATTTAATAAGATTTTTATTTATTTTTATCAATAATATTAATACTAAATATACAATTGCTTAAATTACTAAAATTTATGTATGACACTAGCGAATTTGAAGTTAAATTTATTGGAGATTCAGTAAATAAAATAAGCAAGTAGCACATTTGCTGACAAATTATTTTGCTTTTTCCATACTCTTTATCATATCGGTCTTTGGACTTGCTCGGTAATAAATTTTCAACAGCCGCAGTTGCTTGATTTAAGATTTCAGGAGGAGTACTTGAAAATACCGCCTCATACTAATTTTCATCTATATTTTCCAACATTATAAAGAAATCTTCTCTGTCAACAATATTACTTTTGACACAAATATATTGAATAGATTTTTCACATAAGATATTGTTTTCAACAACTTTTGTTATCACCTTGGATATGTAGTTTGCTGCCAATATGATTCTTACCAAAAAATTAAACATTTTGAAATATTTATTATTAATTATATTGATAAAATATAAATATGAACGATTTCAGAAAAAATAGTATACATAATACGTCACGAAAGTGTTTTACTTGACTCAGCGAATTAAAATACTCGGCCTAACAGCCTCGTACTTCAAACAACCGCTTCGTCAAGTAAAGCATCACTTTCCTGACTTATTATGTAATATACTATTACGATGATATAAAATAAACAGTTACTTCTCTAAATTACATCAGCTAACCATACTTCATTTTATATAATTGGAAATTTAATCTCAGCACACAATATTCCAATTATATTTCGATTATGTTACTATCCTTTAGTTAACCGTTACTATTCCTATAAACTGGGTATTTAAAATGTTAAATCGATGATTCGTTCACAATGACATGAAAAAATAACTACCTGTACCTCGGTTACGCAAAAGGCACCGCCAGACGACACAATATAGATGAAGCCACACTCGAACTACCTGTTCCTTGTAAATATTTATAGGGGCGCTAGGTGGTACTGTTATTTCGTTACGCAGAATTGCAGAGAATTTTTGCAAACTTAACGGTTCTTACTGCATTTTTATGTTAGTTTTTTGGAGTTCTGTTAGTATGGGATAGTTTTATGATAGGGTTTGTTGGTTACGACTTTACGTATTGTTATTGAAAACTGTTTTAAAAATAACGGTATTGTGAAAAGAGAAATTGCAATACTTGTAAAAAACGGTAGCTTTAAGATATTTTATGAATATTTATTCTTGAAATTCCTTGCGACAAACGTTCAAAAAAACTTTCTAAACTCAGTAGAATTGCAAATAAGGGTGTAGGCCTAAAAAATGTATTATTTTATTATATTAGTTATTTGTGTATTAAGAGCGTAAAGTGATTCTTTGTTACTCGAATACGGTAATTGCAGCGTGAGCCGAAGGCGAGAGCTGCAACAGTGTAAGAGGAACAATGACACTTTACGCTCGTGATACACACATAAGATTGTATCTTTAAATGAATAAAAAACGTATATGTAATGAAAATAAATTCGTTCTGTCAACTGTCAAAATGACAAGTTTCTGTTTTGTTTGTATCCCTGGTAACTATTGAAATAAGTGCGCATTTAATATCTTTTTCTCGCGTTGCCATTGGAAACGCGCGCATTTAACATCTTTTTCGCGCGTTGCCATTGGAGACGCGCGACAACGATATTTTTCGATTGTTTCACAGAAAACGTCAACTTTATGATGAGAAATGAGAGCGTAATTGTCAACTTTTTATAGCAATCGTAGAAAAAATTATGTTACCGATAGGATTTTCAAAACAGTAAGTGTATGTAAATGAAAATTAAACATTTTACCATGGTATCAAAACAAACTTTAAAAATAACAACTTTGTTAACTAAAAATTTTCAAATATCAAAGTAATATTCAAATATTTCTAAATTTCAATTTTGCTATTGTGTCGATCGAGCTAAAACCGTAATCTAATAAGCATTGCGGTCAATCAGTATCTACCAGTATGGAATATATCGAAGATCTTTTCTTTGTCTTGAACTCCAAAATTGTCATCAACCGGTAGGAATTACTTACTGTTCTTAATATTTAAATAACTATTAGTTTTTATAAGACTGACGAAAATATAAAATGATATACCAAGACCCAATCCTCCGTTTAAATCTAGAAAATAATTTTATAGACACGATGCAAAAGTAGCAATATATGTAATAGAAAATAGAATCCCGCAAAAAAATCGGTGATTCATAGATGAAAATGTACATATGTGGTAGAATTCCACGTCATAAAAATTACTAAATCTGAGAAGTCAATTGAACATAAAACTTTGTTTATGAAAAAAACAACAAAGACAAAATTAATTGTCTTTGAATGCTTACTTGGTGAAACTAGGTTTAATAATAAAATATAAAACTAAACACTTGTCTAAGTCTCACAAAATTCAGCCTCCAAGTCAACTTATGTTTATGTATTGTGACAATTTAATTTTGATGTTAACATCCCATAAGTTATTCATTACTGTTTATATTTTGTTGATTTGACTATTTGCCATTTTAAAAAGAATAATTCAATTTATGCCATGTACAATTTCAGTTGAAAACTGCTATGCAATTGCAGAACTAGCTATCATATCTAAAATGCAATATTTATTTATTTATGTTACGCTGCACAACAAGAACTATATCCCGATTACAGTACAGGATCCGCACTCACCGAGCCGCAGTGTGGTAGTTCATATAATTTGTAACTAGAGTGCGATTCAAATTCGGAATATTCGGATTTGAATTCCGTAACGCTTTTCATACCACTGTACTGACGGACTAAAAAATCTGATGTGGACACCACATGACTTCCTTGTACGCGTATTAAACTATAGATATTTTTTTAATTGCACATATTTGACATTAAATCTATTATTTTTTTATTTTTTGTTCTAATAGCAAACTTAATTTAAAACAAAAAATAAAAAATATATAATATTTAAATTTAGATATCTCGCTTATGCAAAAGGCTAATTTAAAAATTCTTAATATACTAGACGCAGAATTTAATTCTCTAAAACTTTTATTTGCAGCATTTATTTCTAAAATTAAAATAATACCATTTTTTTCATGGAAAACTGTTAGCAGCTTCATGTAATGTGTCACTTCCGGTTAGTCTATTTTAACCAAAATCTATTATGTTATTTCCATTGATATAGTAGTCTTATATACCAAATTTGGAAAGTTTTAAATTATATTTGAATATAGTTTATCATGAAAATCTAATATAATCTTCAAGTAAAGTACCACTTCCGATGGTTGTATAATGACCAAAAAAGGAGGTGCACAACTAGATGTTATAACAGTCCTAAATATAAAGTTTCAATTTTCTACTGCTTTTGAGTTATGCGAGATACGTACGTACAGACGGCACTACGAAATTAGTCAAAATGGATTCAGGGAGGGCCAATATACCTATTTCCGTTGAAATCTGAGAACCGAAAATTTTCGCGATTACAATACTTCCTTTACTTCGTACAAGGAAGTAATAGCCATTGGGATAAAATGATTCAAATAAAATTAGCAGAATTAGTCAAGTGATTTTTATTTTTATTTGGCAGTTCTTGATAGGAGAAAAATGAAGTTAATTATGATGTAGTTGGACACCCCAGGGCTCAAAGTGTTCCTATTTCTTAAGCAGTGCAAGGAAGTAAAAAGAAATCGCGTGTCTTCTAGAATCTCAAAGATCCTGTAGATATCAAAATATTCCACTTAAAGTTTTCTGCAATTTCTTGAAAGTAATATTTATAATTTACGATTATTACAGTTAACCCAGACAGTAGCTTATTTAATACACCGAATCAACTACTGCCTAATAAACTTTACAATCTCATAACCATGTCAAGGCTAAAGCCAGAAATGTTTATAACTTTCATAACTCGTTCAGTGGGCCAGAACCCTATTGCGAAGGGGTTAATCTTCCCAGAAGCAGTGAAAGAGGTTGAAGACAGCGCACGCCAAGCTAGTACATCTTCGAGGTAAACACTGGTGACAGAAGGAGAAAAGCTGGACTAATCCCTTTAATAAAAGGGCGCACGACTGGTGGTCTTGGTATTGTTCATGGAGAATAATGCAGTATGCAAAGGATTTTCCAAATTGCGAAGTTTTTGGCAGAAAATAAAAGAGATAATTGGAGAACGTGCAGTAACAGGATCAGATAGAAGACTTGATCCCTGTTACATGTTTCGGCTGATAGTATATACAGGCAGTTATAGCAATTCCGTCTATCAAAAAGGCATTCGCATATTCAAATTTAACTCACATTAATATACAGGGTGTTATGTTTTAATAGACCCAGCAAATATCTCGCTTATTTATCAACTTAGCAAAGCTAGTTGATGACGGATGTAAATTCATGATATCATTTCCGGTTTGTTAGTAATTAATATCAACTTTGAAATTTCAAATGGAACATACTATATTTGTTTACAAATTTGAAAAGTGCATTAAATTTGCTTTACAATCATGTTAAATAATCCATATGTTACATTATTAAAAAGTAAAATGGCGGGCATTTTATTATACACCAAATCGGAAAGAGAATAGTGAGCCATGACTGTGACTTGAAATAAAACAATTAACTAAAACAATTGTAATTATTATTATTAAACGAAATAATATTTTTTTGTCATTATAATACAGAAAATAAGAATAAGGACCACTTAATAACACCCTGTATATCTGATAGCGTAACTAGGAAATTAAAAATTTCCCTACAAAATAAATTGGGAATTCATTCACGTTTAAAATAATATTATTTTTAAACAAGCGCAGAGATGCTGCCTTCATTTCTTATAGATTCGTTGTTAGAGAAGTGGGCATAAGTGAAGATTTAAGAAACAGGTGTACAGGAGCGAATGGATGAATGTTTGTTGCGTGATGATGGCTTTTGGTTGTGAGAAAAGAAAAATTTCGTATGGAGGAAGTGTTAATGTGGTCGAAACGAGTATCGTGTGTCAGGATGAGAATGTTGACGGGTTCGTGCTACCCCATGTAATGGGATATAGCGTGATGTTATGTATGTAAAAAGAAAAAACCTTATTGTATATTTTTTTTATCCGATTGATTAAAAAAATGACTTTTTTCTACGATTGCTATGAAAAGTGGACAATTACGCTCTCATTTGTCATCGTAAAGTTAAAGTTTTCTGTGGGACAATCGAAAAATATCTTCTTTGCGCGTCTCCGATAACAACGCGCAAAAAAAAAACATTAAATACGCGTGTTTCCAATGGCAACGCGCGAGAAAGATATTAAATGAGCGCTTATTTCAATAGTTACCAGTGATACAAACAAAACAAAAAACTTGTCATATTGTCAGTTGACAGAACGAATTTATTTTCAGTACGCATACGTTTTTTAATAATATAAGAGGCAATCGTAGAAAAAATGATGTGTGTTTCCCGAGCGTAAAATGTCTTTGTTCCTCGCCTTCGGCTCGCGCTGCAATTACTGTGTTCGAATAACAAATAATCACTTTACGCTCTTAATACACAAATAATTATTTATATATATACAGGGCGTATCTGTACTTCGGGGAAAATTTTAAGGGTATATACTATAAGATGTACTGATCATGGAATTTTTTTTTTTAATTCACAAAAAAATTTGCATCGTATTTTATTAGCCACTGGTTGATAGCTATTTTTAATAATTTTATTTAAATCACCTTACAAGTCATTGTTTACACAACACCAAATAAATGACTGATGTTGTGTAATTAATAATTTAATTTAATTAAATGCAGCAGATCAAGCAATAAAGTACGCTAATCCAGTGGCCCTAAAAGTATTCATTTCAAGTAAACTATCCTTAATTTAGCGAATTTAAAAAAAATCTTTTTGTTCCATGATCAGTACGTCTTATAGTATATACTTTTTCCCCGAAGTACAGATACACCCTGTATATAAAGAAATATCTAAATAATAAAAACAAAACTTCACGTCAAATTAGATTGATCAAATGTCTAGAGAAATATTTTTCGGTAGATAACTAATAATTTTCTTCTTTAAGTAGGTACCTTGATTATTTGTTATCATTATTTAAAAATAAATGATGATGCATTTAACTTTTTTGCCGAATTTATAATTCTTTCCAATTCATGAAAATTATGTCAGTACCAAATTAATTTACTTAATAAATAAAAACTGAGTTAAATAAAAAATAGTGAAAATCTAGAAGTTGCATGGAAATTAAATATTCTACTTTTTATTATATTTTCTGATCTTTTATTTATATTATTAATTTGAAAGTTCTGCAAAAGATTTAATGAAAATAGTTTATTTTCATTATTTAATAAAACCATCACTTTTGAGTCTTTTAAACTTCTTAAAAGAAAAGTCAAGAAAATACATAAGTATATCATGGACAAAAATCAGTACCTATGTCTAATTACATTACATTATTTGTCTTCATTAGTTTAAGTACTGATGACAGAAGATAAAATCAAACATTTTTAGAAACTAAAAAATAACTCATTTTGTCATTTACAAAACATTTCTGCGTTTCTACTATTACCATAACACTATCATAACATTTCAGGGCCACTACACATTAGTAATACAAATATAAAACAATATCTTTGAATCACATTTAATCATTAACACCTATAATTATTATTACTTTATGTAACGTAAGAAATTTTCCCCGAAGCAAAAAGAAATTCTTTCATCGACTTGTTATTTGAAAACATCATTTAAGTTTTGTTGAATAATTGAACATATTTTGTAAGTTTTTGACAATTGGAGAGGGGGTAACAGTTGCGAATTTTACCATTGGCTAAAGGGTTGCTGACCATCGGTACCTATAAATTGGCAGTTTCCATGAATGCCAAATAGTCTGTAGTTGAGTTTCTTAGCGAACGTTTGGTACCGTTACTTACCCCTGACGAGAGCTTTCGCAAATCGCAAGTGCCGTGCGGTCAGTTAGTGACAAGTTTTTCAGCAGTTAACAACAGTGATTTTTTCCAAAATTTGTGGAATTTACTTATAAGGTATGTTAGTATTTACTACATAATAATGTGTATTTTATAAAATTTATTTTCGAATTATTTTGTACAATACATTTATAGTATTTAAATATAAATTATACTTTTTCCAAAATTTATTATTAGCAATTTTCTAAAATAAATCAAAAATAATTCTTATTTTTTGCAATAATCGCTCGAGATTTCACAATTGTTTTGCTACAAAATAATAAATAGATTATTCTCGTGAGTATCATTTTATAATCATTCACTTTCTTTTTCAGGCTCAGCAATGTCTTTCACCGATTCTCCAAAATCAGCTCTTGCGTTATCCTCTTTCTTAGCTTTACGTTCCTCCATTCCCGAGCCCTTGGACTGCTCCAGCCCCCCAGTCCTCGATCTCTGCATCCGTCGTCGTACTTCCATATCTCCCCAGCCAGAAGGCGCTCATCTCAAGCTATCCTCAAGTCCTACAATGCACCCGACGTCTATGGACCATTTTCCCATTTCGCCACCCACAATGTTCACTTCGCTTCCAATGACTGAGATCGATTCCTCGGAGGAGGGGTCCGTCAAATCGGATATGCAGGATGTTTCGTTATATGCGATGGGAAATCAGAAAACCAAGGTGCCGAGACCGTTTAAAGCGTACCCGAAGGATCCGTTCTTCCTCGCCATTGGAGCTAGCACGGCGGATGCGATGCTGGGACAAGAATCTACAGAAGCCTATGCTGAGTTTAGAAGGAAGATGTTATCTCAGGTAATCTATTTTATATTATTTTAATCAAAGAATTAGCTGCTAAACGTATGGTAAAAGTTAGATTACTAATTTACAATATCTATTCATGTTATCCTCTTACGTAATAATATTATTTCTGCTACTTTGCAATCATTTATCTTATAAATCTTTTCCATAATTAATGTTTATCTAATATTTTTTATATTTTTGAAATTTAGAACTACAGACACAAATTAAGCAGAGAAATTTTCTATTTCATAAATAATGTATTTCTAAATTTTGTTTTCTTTTTGTTAAGGTAAGAGCCAACAATCCACTTCCTGGAGTAACCAACGCCAAAATGCGCCGTTCAAATTTACCAACAAGTACTGAAGACTTTAAAGAGGGTAAAGATGCTTCATATTGGGAAAAGCGCAAAAAGAACAATGAAGCAGCAAAAAGATCTCGAGATGCCAGAAGAGCGAAAGAAGACGAGATCGCTATCAGAGCTGCTTTTCTCGAACAAGAAAACTTAAAACTTAAATACGAAATCGCCACACTTAGAAATGAGACCGCTAAATTAAGATGTTTACTTTATAATTGATGCAAAGTACTATTTTATGTATATTTTTATGTATTGTGATCTCATTTCTTGTCATTATTAATTAGGATTGTAAGATAGGAGAGTTTTAAGGCTGACAATGTACAAACTGCTCAGGAATTTGATATTTTGTATTAGAGTAGAGATTTTATATGTATTGTGTGTTTGTGTAATTTTATTTATTTTAAGAAAAGGACAGATTTATGTGTGGAAATATAAATATATTTTTAGTAATCTTTCTTCTAAATTTGTCGTACACTAACAAAGTTCTATACATTTTACTAAATATGGATACAGTGGTAATGTTTTAATTATAAAAGCAGAGCGCAATAAAAAATGAAGAAATTATAATATTGACAGCGGACATGACGGAAAAGTGAAGTGACTATCCAAGTATTACTGACATTCTAAATATGTTTGCATTATTATTATTTAATACAGTATAAGTGTTCTTGTTGCGTTTAATTTAAATAAGATATTTAATATTTTAAATACAAGCGATACTAGCGACACTTCATTTATAATCGTTTGAAATTTTTTAGGTTGGTAATAAAAAAAACACAATCATCATAATAATCCAAAATGGCGGGGAGTGTAGCAAGAAATATTTTGCGGCACGAAATATACAAAATTCAACCAATTTCTTTTATCAGAAGACAGTTTAGTGGCCCAATCATAGTTTTTAACAAACATCCAGGCCAGACTCAATCTTCGAGGTCAAGTGATTCAATTAATGTAAATGTTCCTGGACTGAGCACTGCAGTTCATACACAGGAAGAACCAGTTGGTCCTGGTGCATCAAGATCAGGAGAATACAAAGTTCCTGAGTATTTTAACTACAATAGGACAAGCTATTTTGAAGCTGAAATTGAAATGAACAAATATCGTTGTGCACAACCATCAGCTGTAAAAAAATAAATTATCGGTTATGTAATGAATTGTAAATATTGTTGAATAGAAAGTAATTTTAGCAAATTACTAAGTTGAATTTATTATTTACATGATTCTGTTTTAGTTATACTACTTTTATATTCATTCCATAATTCATACTTTGAAATACAGACAGTTCCACCTCCTCTTTGTTTTTGATGTTCCTGCAGTAAGTAAACATTTTTAAATACATTATTAAGAATGACATTTAAATCAAATACCTCTCTATTGATATCTCCAACACAAACCCAATTGCCATTAGGACTTTTTGAATAAGATAAAGCCCATTTGGAATGATCGTTGCTCGATGAAAATGATAATACGTCAAGTAACTTGATAGATTCAATATTGTTTACTCTAAAATAATATTTAACTCATAAACAGAATTTAGATTTTTTTATCAACTTACTGGAATGTATTGTTACAATCAGAAGGTATTCTACCTGGTCCATTTAACCAACTTTCCACGAACAAGTTACTCTTTAAAGTTGGAGCTACCCAGTCTTCATATATTTCTTTGCCAAATTTACCACTTTTTGCGAATGATAAAAATTGTTGTCCCCTCAAAGAATTTAAAGTTATTAAACGATACCAAGGGGCAACACTAATTTTTTTATGTTCAATTACAGCGTTCACATTTATTAATTTATTTTTTAAAGAATTTGTAATATATGATTTGTAGATAAATGGTTCATTGTATTGCAATTGCTTTCCAATGTTGTTAATGTTGTCTATGTTCAAAGAAATACATAGAAAACTTTGACCATATTTCAATCCAGTATCTGGATAATAATATTGTTCCTTTAGTGGAAATTTTGGTACGGAATGTATCAACCAAAATCCAATAGATTCATTAGACATTA
This sequence comes from Pterostichus niger, assembly GCA_947425015.1. Taxonomy (NCBI): domain Eukaryota; kingdom Metazoa; phylum Arthropoda; class Insecta; order Coleoptera; family Carabidae; genus Pterostichus; species Pterostichus niger. The sequence continues at coordinate 26,877,357 of OX380344.1, read as the reverse complement.
AAACACCTTTTGTATGTCCCAAGTTCTCATTTTTTGAACCTGATGGTGTTTCATCATTGTAAAATATATACATTGATGATTCGGACTAAAAATATTTCTGAATAAATATGTATATAAATAATTATAAATTTATACCTACGTTATAATACGGTTGTAGTGTTAGTCCAGATATAGAATTGGAATCATTTATCGATCTATTTGATAATTTCCATCCTGTTTCATAGTCTTCTGAAGTCATGGACATGTAAGCAATTCCATTTTTAATATGAGAATTTGAATTTTGTTGTTTAGGCAGTTTATACAAAATATACCTAAAATAATTTAGTAGAAATTAAATTACAATACCGTAATAATTATTAATATTCGCACCAGTCAACAGATTCGTTGTTTTCATTTTTACACGTTAAACTTACTGAATATGACCACAAAAATAAAGTTAAAATTATTGACTGTAGTAACATCAACATATTTTTAAATGACTAGATTTTAATTTATCGTAATAATATTGTTAATTTCGATAAAATAACTTAAATATTGAATCTGGCGTGATCAATATGATAATCGATCATCATGAGGTCAATATTATTTAGAGTTCAATGATTCATAAATTGCGGTCAGAGTTTTGTAAATATGTGCTCATTTCTAAATATAAAATTTACTCAGTTTATTATTTCCTTTATTTATCAAGATTTATTTCACAATTATAGTGTAGAGATATTATAATGTCTTTAAATTTATGCACCTGGATGCAGTGTTCCTGAATATCACGCGTATATCCTTGGTTAAAATTATATGCTATGTAATACAAATTTGATTTTGTGGAGACTATTATTATAATTAGAAAATGAGCATAATAAAAAAAACAATAAATATGATAAAATAAAGTTTTTATTGTATTATCAACAAGAATATATTATTATAGTGTCATTTAACAGCACCTATTTACGTATTAACATTTTAAAATATTAACATTTCAAAAAAAATATATATTTTTTGTTATATATTAAAAATATGTATATTTTATAACAGTATGAATATCAAATATTGAGGTACATGTTTTCCTTTTTAAAAGGACGAATCTATATTCAAATATTCATTCGAGAATAGTTTAGTTGCAATAAAAAAAGAATGTCACCATAGCATTTAATCAATTATTATTATATTACTGAAGATGCTGGACTAAAAGATGTGTAAGTTTGAGATAATCTTCTCTTCTTTACAATACAGAATAACAACATGGATGAAATCAACCCAAACAACTGTAACAAAACAAACAATTATACACTGCCAAAAATAATCAAAATTCTTACAGCGCATCTAATAGAAAGTGAATTCCGGAAAATGTCAAATTTGACCAATGGTTGAGTAAATTAGATAGCGTAGGAAACAGTAAAATTTTAATTGAATTTTTATTTGTATTTTTTCGGCATCAGACAATTGTTTCTAAAATAATAATTGATTGTTAGATTTTTTCTATGAACATTTTATTTGAGAAAATATGTTTTTCCTGTTTTAAATGTTATAAACAGAAAAGTAAATACTAAATTATGTATTATGCGACCGAGAGTTCACTTCCTGTCAGTTTGTCTTTAGTTACCTGTATGAAAGCCACCACCAAACCTATAATTCCAATTATGTACAATCTTTCAATGAACCACATCTGAATTTGGTCTGCACAACCACGTGAATACCACAGTTGTGTAACACCAGTCCGACCGCAGTTTTCTTCATAAGCAACGCAACAAGAATCAGGCACCCAAGTTTCGAGTGGCCATGCGTCAATGTGATACCAATCAGTTGGATTTACAACTCCACAGCATCGCAACTGTCCGTATGTACAGAATAGTATTTACATTTATTCGTTGAATTAACAAAAAACCAAAAACTTACATCAATCTGCACATGATCCCAAATTGTGTCCAAACTATTCGGTCCATGCACCGTAGTATTATAATGATATTGAATTCCATTTTTTAATTCAATAAGTAATGAATTCCCTAAATATTTTCTGAATATAAAAGCTAGAGCTCCCAATAATATTTCGATTTCAAATATCAGAATTATACAACTAAAATACTAAATTTATTATTAGATACATGTTTAAAGATACAAAAACCAATTTCATACTGTTATAAGCAGGCATCTGCTCTTAAACCAAGAACCGCAGCATCCGAAAAATGCAAGATATACTGTAATTCCTCCTACTATTAATAGAACTGAATCTGCACTAAGAAATGCATACTGCGGTATTAAGGAAATGTAACCTTCATATGCAAACTTTAGCCAAAATGCTACAGCAAGTACTCCACAACCTGTTAACTAAAAATACATTTATGTGCGTTATCATAATTTACATAAGTGACATTGAATTAAGAAGAAATAAAGTACATACCCATAAACAAACATTTAACCAGCAAAATACACGTCGAATGCAAGTATATCCACTGCGCGACATTTTAATAAGTCTTTTCTTTGTATCAGATCAATTAAAATACTAGTTTGTTATTTTTACATACTTTATTATTTCAGAATTTTTATCACTTGTCACTTATAATTACAAACATATCATAAACACTTGTTGCAGTAGTTCAGCAACAGTTTATACAAAATTCCTCCTCCTCCTCTCTTGCAAACAAGTTCAAGTTCTTTGATGTCATTGATGAAATCATAAAATCTAAGCATAGGTTCTAATATTAGCAGTGATATAAAAAATTATGATAGATTTTTGTATAACATTTATTACAAATTAGAATATAAAAGCACATTAATATATTTTACTTTAAATGAGCATTTGATTAGGTACATTTGCATGCAAATTTATTATACACAATTCAGATTTACAGTTAAATGAACTAAAATTTCAATTATTTATCTTTTATATTTGTTTTTTCAAGTATTCTTTGTGAAAAGAAATTTTCCGCCACTAAAAATAGCGTTGCAAATTTCATATAATATGAAGTTTGTTTAGAACTAAATTCACAGAAGTTCGGAGAAGCTTAGGTTATGTGAAAGTTTTACTTGAAAGAAAAATGTCAAAAATAATAAATACGGGTTGGAGACACATGTTATCCTACTGTAAATACGTAAATCTACATCAGCAGAATACAAAACGAACATTTTTATCAAATGCTTATTATTGTCAAGAAGTTTGGAACTCACGTTTCAAGTCACCGATATTACAGAAAGTTGATATAGATGATTTATATCATGAATTAGAAACAACTTACAACAAAAATAAAAATATAAGTGCAGTTGATGTAGATATATTCGCAAATGTTGTTAATAGTGATAATCATGTTGATGAATTACTAGATCTTGTTCACAAATTGAGGTTAAGCGCTGATACATGTAACAGTTTACCTTCTACTGAACATGCTGTTATAAGATGTTTAAGCGAATTCGGTCTATATGAAAAGCTACTTCAGGTTCTTGACGATCGTTTAAATTTTGGTGTTTTCCTTGATTCATACACTGCTAATTTATTATTAGATACTTTTTGGAAGAAAGGTGATTACATATCTGGAGCAAGAGTTGCTAGTCAAATTATGCTTCAGGAAGATTTCAGTCATCCTTTGGTAATTTATTTATCTTTGTTGCATTGTTATAAATTTTTACAAAATCCGAATGGTTGGTCGGAACCTCCTCCACCAGAAGAACCATCAGAAGAAGTTAAAGTTAGAGTGAAATTTATTCAAAATCCATTCTTCGATGATCATTTTGACTTGAAGAATCCAATTCAAATTGTGGGTAAAACGTTGGCTATGGCTAGTATAAATTTAAATGATGCTGTTGGAAGAACATTTAGAATTGTTGGTTTTGCTTTACAAAACAAAAATGATAAAGCAAAACAACTCATAAGTGAATTTAAAAATGAAACCATAATAGCAGAAGGTTTAAATTTACTATCAGATGATAATGAAATCAAATCGGAAGTACAAATCTTAAGATCAGAATATATCAATATTCAAGAATCTTTAGAAACTAGATGTAAAGAAGCGGAAAGGAATTGTTCTGAGAAAGATATTTCTGAACAGTGTCAACAATATGATTCTTGGCACAAATTACGACAAGAAGCTTTAGATAAACAACAAAAACGTTTGGATATTGTGGAACGATTAGCATCAATCGAAGATATAAAGACCAAGTTGAAGGAGAAGGAAAAACTATTATGGTAAATTAATATTTTAATTTTCCCTTTTCATTATTTTCATTTGAATCACGTTTTAGGTACTTCAACAATCAAGAACAAATTGAATTAGAAATTGAAGATAAGAAAGTGTTTTATCCAAAACGATGGTTCGGCAAAAAGAAGAAACCAAAACAAGCTGACGAAAATTACGTTCCCCCGGATGTTCAAAAAGCTTATAGTAAAGATAACTAATTTTATTTCTAATAAAATAGTTTAATCATACATGATATACAATTTTATGTAATAAGCATTAGTTTTTATTATAATTTTGTTTCATCAACGTGGCTGTTTCACTTCGAACCTGGTTCAAATCAGCCATCACTCGGTCTAGCCTCGCTTCTACTTCACGAGATTCTTCTGTATCAACTTGTTCCAAAAGATTTCTAGATTCACGGATAATTGCACCCAAATCTGTGGATGCACGAGTTACTTCACCGTATTCAGTGTGCATTGAAGCAAGAAGTTTGTAGGCCTTTCTTGCTGTTTCGTCCTGCTTTGCATCCTGGAAAAAAACGTGAAAATTCTTGCTTGTATTTTCAAGATAAACGAGGATAAAAATATTACGAGAATTATAGATAAACTTACTCTGAAAATTACTTCGTCAGATAATGCAAAAGATCTTTCAAGTTGTCCTGTTAAGGTATTTATTTCTTTTTGAACTTCTCTTGTATCTTTTAAAATTCTATCAATATCATTACTTTGTTTCTTTATATTTGAAATAATTTCTAAAATTCGACGTGTATATGCTGACCTGTAAAGAGATCCGAAATTATTTATTTTATTTCTGTGATTTAATTTTCGTACCTGTTTGTTTGTTTTGTTAGTTTATTGTACTGATCAGATAACTGAGCAAGTAACTGATCTTTTTCTTTTAATTCTTCATTAGCTTTTCGACATTTTTGTTTCGCGTTCTGAAGTCGTTCTTGTAAATCCTGAGCCTCGGACTATTAACATTTTTTTATTGGGGAAAATGCTAAATATGTAAATTTCTTACCTCGTTAACATTTAATGTTTCCAATAAATTACGATACTGTTTCAGTAATGGGTCTTGAACAGCATGCCACTGATTAGTTAAATCTACCAGTTTTTGGGTACCATTTTCAACTACAGTTTTTAATTTATTAATATTGTCTTTGTTTGATAAAAGAGAATGACTTTTTGATTTAATGTTCAAATTTTGTAAACTATTTTCTAGTTCTTTTTCTTTTGATACTTTTGTTTCCAATATCTAAAACAACAGAATATTTAATTTTAAAAGTTCTTAGTTTAAATAAATAATTTTACTTTTAATTTTCGTGATTCTAATGTTTTCAATTCATTTTGAAGTTCGATTATATTTTCTTTTCCTGTTTCAATTTCAGTCGTTAAGGTAATAATTATATCTGGTATGGAATCTTCTGAAATCGTTTTAAGTTCTTCCGAAAAAGTAGCAGATATTATTTCTTTTTGTTGAACAATTGGTGATTTGTCACTTGCAATTGTTTCTGTCCACTTTTTATTAATAATTTCAGATTTATTAATTATTTCTATAACATGTTTTTCATTTAATTCCTCCATGTCATTCGTTGTATTAAATAAAAGAGAAGGAATTAAATTATTATACGAACACTGTTTTGTTACATCTGATAAATGATGGGCACAATACTGTTTTAAAACTGAAATATTAATATTTATAGAGTTTTAAATACAATTTTAAATTATTACTTACATTCAGAATTATTATCTTGAGTATTTGGAATGTGAAGAATTTTAGTTTCTATTGGATAACAATGCCCATAGCCTAAACGAATTGAAACTCCCTGACTATTACGAATACCATTTCGTAAAACTTCGCTTGGTACCCAAACAGTCTTTAAACTTTTATTTAATTTATATCGAATTGTTTTTACGAGAGATGACATTTTACCTATATAAAATAAACAGATTTATTATATAACTACAAGAACTAAAACCAATAACTTACTGGAATCATCGGAATGAACATTTTTATCAGGTTCTCGAGGAAGTCTTTCTATTAAAAACATTAACAAACGGCGAACTTCTACTTCATTGCAATAAAGTATCATTTGATAGCCAATGTCGCCCCTAAATCCTAATTCCTTAATGTGATCGGCTATATTAGTGGCAAGTTTTAAACGTTGGCTCATGGATGGTGGTAAAGAATGAGGTAATCCTGTGCCAGGACTAATGACATCAATGCACGACATTATAGCTTTGATTATCATATCATTGTCGAATTGTTTCAACGAACGAATATCCTCATCAATGAGACTGAAAAAAAATCGTGAAATGATTGCCATTACATTAAATTACTTGTGAATTACCAATTCAAATGTTTTAATGAATCTATTATAATATTATCAATATCTTCCATGATAATTATAAATTAATTAAATCTTCAGTGACAAGTATAGAGGTTAACAGTTCTTAAGCTGTCAGATATGATTGTTTTTGTTACAAGATGACTAACATAACAAATTTTAAAAATGTAATAATGTTTCATATACATGATTCATAAAACTTTACAGATTTGAATATTGCAAATAAAATTTTCATGTTTTATTTCTATTTTCTTATTCCTGCATTTTAAATAGTTAAAATATCTGAAAAAAAGTTGTTCAAACATTTTGATGATCACTGCATGTGATAAATGTTTGACAGGAACTAGTTTTGTGATTATAGGTTGCGGGCAGACACGTGACCAATCTGAAGTTCGTGAACAGCTGTTTGGTGGGCAGACGTCAGAATTACTTCCCTTCTTTCCCCTCAACTCCATATACTGTGATTGAAGTTTCAAATTAGCGCCCAAATAAACATATATGATGTAGATGGCGCATAAGTCGTTACTATGCGGGGTAATTAGGCGGAGAAAGAAGGGAGGTAATTCTGACGTCTGCCCACCAAACAGCTGTTCACGAACTTCAGTTTGGTCACGTGTCTGCCCGCAACCTATTTGTTGTAAATTTAAAAACAAAAATTAAGGTACGAAATAACAATTATTTGCATTATTAGTTGTTTATTAATTTACAGTACGAGTCTTCACTTTTATTATTGTTGATGTTAATTTATGTAATGATTAAGAAAGTGTATTTAACAAAAAAGTGCATAACTTAGCAGGTGGTTGTCCTTTTAATAATAACTCTTTATGGACATTTTAATTATGTGCTGTTATACCTGCCTCACAGTAGCTTCATATTTACTAAAAATAATTGACTGCGTTGTTTAAGGCGGTACAATAAGTCGTACACATTCTTTGGAGTAAAATATTTTCTGTGAATCAGAATTTGGCATTTGTGTAAGCAGTTAATCATCTATATAAAGATATTTTAGGCCTATACACACTAATAACAGAATTGTAATACCAAACATACAATTCGACCTATTTTTTTAAGCAGAAATTTACAATGCCAGACGGAAAGAAAAAGATGATTTCATCAAAAGAAACAGGGACTGTTCCGAAAGTAAAATATTGGAACAATACTGGTGTACTTCACGATTCTCATGTGGCTAATAACTTGGTAAGTGGTAACTTTTATATACTTTATATTATTTTTATTTTTTTGTAATACTCTGGATCTATATTTAGAATAACCTTACATAGTACTATCCTACACTACCATATTTTATAAACATTTATTATACACTAATAAAGTCAATACAAAAAAAACATTAGTTCTTTGTGTAATTTGATGTAGTATTTAAGTGATTGTAATATGGCGCACGGTGTAAACATAGTAAATGTTCTGGAATCTTTGATTAAAAATAACTTTCTATATTTAGTAAATGAATTACACGATTTTAAAATAACGTACTAATAATATTACTGATATTAGACTAGTTCGATGCTGCCGAACCAAGAAAGATCTCACTCCGAATCGCGGAACCGGCAGAGATGCTCGAATTATCATTGTTTTGAGGGTAACTAAAATTATCTTTCACGTTTCATTTGACACACATTTCTTCCTTATTTTATTTTAGGTTTATGTGTGGAAGGTACAAGAGTTGTGCCAAATTACAACAGCTTGCCATATATTAATATGTCGGGTAAGCATGTTTTTCTTTTAAATTTTATTTTCTTATTCTTTTTAAAATTAAAAAAATGGTAGGTGGTACTACAAGTCCAAGTACAAGTGGTTCAACGTCTAGAAGACATTCAGGTGGTGCAATTCGTAAATGTGATAATATTACAAAGTATCCAGATAAAAAACACATCGAAGATAAGTTGAATCAAATTCGAGAATATTTAAAAGTTACATCTTCACTCATGTCAAGCGTCAAAGAAGATCAGGTAAATTTTTAGATTTAAATGTGTATTAATAAATTCAAGTTTTTGATATAAATGATGTTATGTGTTGAAATTAGTATTAGTTAAAAATAAATTTTATATTTAAATTAATCGTTCAAGTCAGGCGCTGATGAAAACGATGAACTGTACCAAATGCTGTCCGCTCTGAGAGATAGTGAGAAAAAATTGGAATATCTTTTAGCCCATAAAGAGGTGTCTGATCCAGATAACACACCAGATTCTGCTGAGACTATTGAGATTGAGGTGAATCTAGAAATTCTAGAATTATTGGCAAATTGCTAACAACTAATGAGACTTACACATTAATTTAAATATGATTGGCTTTTATTTTAACTAATGCTAATTTCCTTGAATTTAACATTTACATTTATAATTTAAATACACCATTTGATACGTACAAGTACATTATACCCATTATTAATAGCTCTAAAAAAGTATAAGAATATATTGCTCTGTAGGCATCTGAAAACGGAATTCCAACTCTGGATTCCGAAACAGTCTTCCCAACTTTTCAAAACAATGTTGTACCTCGAAATGAACTCGAACAAAAAATGGAACAATCCGAAAAGAAACTTCATGCTTTACACGAGCATCAATCTCTGCTGATGCGTTTACAAGAAAAGGCAGAAAATCAACTTAAAGATGCCCGAAAAGCCCAAGAACGATTGGCGGCTTGCGCTAATAGCGTCCAATATCCTGTAAGCCAACAAATGATGAACATTATTCCAGAAACAAAAGATAAGAACAGGTGCATTGAACTATCAACACAAACAGTTGATATTGAGTCTCAAGCTGATCAGTTAGGGTTGATGCATACTACAAATGAAGGTCGTGGACAGTTGCTACGATTACTAGATGCGAGGGATAATGAATTGTGTGCTGAACAACATGCTCTGCAACAGAAGTTACATGAGTTGAATAGCAAAAAACAACAGATTGATCAACTTGTCTCCCAGATACATAATTATGGAGGTGGTGGCGGTGGAGATACTATTAGTGAGGATGGAGATGATATGACTAATCAAATTCGACAGATTGTTGCCATGAAAGAGCAACTTGCTACTTTAAAAGGTAATAAATTGTTTATATCTTGGATTTGTTAACTTGTATTTTTTTCTCTAAAGATATGTTATCGGCTGTTAAGTCTACTGAAGCAGCTCTGCTTCATCAAAACAGCGTTGATCGTTCAGAATGTAGTGATGTACCAATAGTTAAATCGGAAAATATCCCAAAATCCGGTTCAATAGGTTTGTCAGATTCTGAAATTCGTTCTGAATCTGATAGACGGTGGGGAACAATGGGAAAGCAAAGCAATAAAAGCTCCGTTTCAAGTTCTCGGGAGCAGCTACAAGCGGAATTACAAGCCAAGAAACAAGAACTAGAAGAACTAATGTACAAAGATCAAGGTAGTAGTTTTAAATACATTTTAAATAATTTTATAGTATTATTTTTTTTATGTTTTTTAAATTGACGTTTGTTTTTGACAGACCGAACTTCTGCTATTAATCAAGATGTGTGCAGTGAATTAGTTCTAAACAAAGCAGAACAATCTTTCTCATTGGATAGCGTTCCAAGCTCATGGACTCTTTTACAAGACAATACTCCCCCTCGGGATTCTTGCGTTTCTCGAGAAAATGTTTATTCTAGGTATTGATTCGATTCTGAAGTAACTTGTCATCAAGTTTTAAAATAAAATATTGTTCCAGTGATGAAGAAGAATTAGAAAACTACCCTCACTTAAATAATGCTGACACTGCCAAACCTGTAGACTACGTTCATTGCAACTTCGGAAAACAAATTCCGAATCGTCCCGTACTAAATTGTAACCCTACTGTACAAGATACAGCCTCTAGTCCTTCTGTTAGTCAAAACTTTAATCAACAATGGAGCGGAGTTGATCACAAACAAGTAATTATTGAACTATTTTGGCAAAGCATATAGTTGTATATAATAATTATTTTAGCAATTGGAGTTAATGACAAGTTTGTGTCAATCTCTTTTGGAGCAACAACGTCAGGTAACTCCAGTTCAGAGCAATCCTCCAAATTTCCAGTGGTATACTAGTTACATGCAAATGCAACAAGCTTTAATGCTTAGTACAATCAGTCAGTGTTGCCAATTATTATGGCTGCAACAACAAGATATTAATACTTTGATAAGCACTGTAAATGTGGTAAGAATTCATCAACACATTACAACTTTTATTTTAAATGTATTTCTGTTATAATTTTGTAGATGCAGCGTTCAAAACCACCGCAAACAATAAACGTATCTCATCCTCCAAGTGAAACAGTCGGTAGTGCATGTTCTCTTCCTACTAGATTACCGTCAAATAATACTGAATATCCTGGAATTGCAACAAGAGATCGAGCTTCACCGCAGAATCTTACAAGAAATATTCCGGTTGGAGTGATAGGGCAACCACAGTCTGTTTGGCCTGGCGCTCAAGCCCTAAATAATCAAGTTGCTCCGGGAAATCGTGCTAATAACTACTGGGATAATTTCAGAAGGTAAATCTTGTTTCACTCTCTATCGTTATAGCTTCGATTTACAAATTGCTCGGCTGAACTCATCACAACAGGAAGAAGCGGTAGCGGAAGCTCATAGTCGTATTATCTTATTTTTAAATTATATAAATATAAACTTGTAATTAAATTTTAAAATTTACTTTTAGAGAAATTATTAAATAAAAAATGTAAATGTGATCTTGTTTTTGTTATTGACTCATTAGATTAATAATACTAAAAAAAATTAACATATTAAATTTTCGCTAATAATATTTATTTTAGTTACTCTCGCCAAAACTTACTGTCTACTTCAACAAAAAGCAACGAAGGTTCCCAGAATTCTCTACCAATATTCGAACGATCAAATGCAAGTCAACCTGTTAGTATGCATCGGTCCCAACCTTCAACATTACCAAAAATCAACATGCCGATCCACGAAGCTACTGCAGACTTAAACAACCATGAATCTCAGCGAGAAGTTGACCGCTCAACCAATAGAACTGAACGTACAAAACCGGCGAAACGAAATCGTGCTCCGTGTCGAAATAGAAATGAATGGAATGAGGAAACTCCTCAAATTGAAAACTCTCCTCAAAAGTAATATTGCATATTATAATTATTACTGAAAGAGAAAAAAAATCGTTTTTTTTGTTTTAGATCGAAATTGTTTGAAGTTCTAAGAGAAAATGTTTATAAAGAAGTTACTTTACTAATTTCAGCAAATGAAAATCGGCCACATTTTCTTATTCAGTTATTCAGAGATCTACAGTTGATTAGTTCCGATCCATTACGAAGAAGCGCATTGCAGTCCATTCAAGCGTTAATTACTCGTTCGTTCATTGATACTAATCCATCGGTAATTATTTTTAAATTAAAAATATAATCAGTATTATCAATGATAAATTTTAGACTCCGAGTCACAGTGGTCCGTGCACCTCAGAAGAACGATTACCAGCAGCGTCTTTTCCTGTGCAGCCTTCAGCGCCATCACGTAACAAATCTGAAAAATCCTCAACTCGATATTATCTACAGCCGAATTCATCAGAACCAATCAATCAAATATCAAGTTGTAAATTAGATCCCGATACGCAACGTATTTTAATTGAATTACTTCCAATTTTAAAATCTCACAACGAAGATGTTTTTCATAACGGTCTAATGGATATGATGAAAATTATGATTTTTCAACTACTTCCTACAAAGCAAACTGCGACCAGTAATAAATTACAAGCCAAATTAGATGCGGTTTTCAACGAATCTCTGGCCAAATACAAAGGCAAACGGTAAGAAATAATTCATGTTTATTCTATTAATAAAATAAATATATCACGTCTTTTACCTATTACTGGATGTGTCAATGATATATTTATGCACATGAAGTGCGGTCCAATCATGGCACATAAAGATGTTAGTGGAGAGGGAGGGGCATAGGGCTAATTTGAATATGGTGAAAATTGTCGGCTGTGGGAATCGAACCTGGGTTCTCGAATCCAAATTCCGACTCGATACCGTTAAGCCACCTACCCCATATAAGTAAATAAATATATCATTGTCATTTTACACATTGTTTATAATGGGTCCACAAAGGGAATTTTAAAGCATTGAAAATTTACTTAATTTTTGTATTTATAATAAGAATTATTAACTAATTTTTATTTCTTTGATTGCAGAATCGTGGATATAAGAGAAGATTTGTTAAAAACAATTGCTGATATTCTTTTAGAAGAAATTCCAACTTCAGCATTCAGTAAAGAATGTCAAAATAGTAGTGAATCTCATCCGAAACCAGTAGAAAACATACCAAACTCGTTGTTATTTCTTGGTGATCACAGTAATTCGCTTCCGTTTGAGCCATTTCAGTTTCTGCAAATGGATCAAAAAGGTCATCCGAATTTTAGTAATGCTCCCCGAATTGATAATGGCGATTTGGCGGAAGCTGATCAAAGTCGAAGAGAAGCAGAAAACGAAGAAGGAGCAGTAGGCGGAGTGATACTTGGCCCAGCTGAGCCACAAAACAACGAGGCTGAAGTGTGTTTACACTAAATTATTTAAAATTGTAACTGTAATAGGCATTAGTTTTAGATGCTAACTTTTTAATTTATTTTTAGATACATTGCAGGCAAATTTTGAAAAATAAAAAATTGTAGACTAAATGTTCCGAAACAATATTGACATAATATTCATTCATGTGTCTCAAGAAAAAATCGAAGATACATAATGCGAGAAATCAATTTTTATTGCAAATTAAATTTTTATAAGTTATAATGAATTATATTTAAAATAGGTTCTATAAGCAGAAAAACTTATTTTGTAATGTTTTCAAGAGCCTACAAAATATTCCCTGTTAATTTCTATTTTGGAATATTTCTTTTTGGGAATTTTTATTCGTTTAATCTAGCAAAATTATCAAAGATGTCAAATCACAATTTTGGTAAAAGAAACAATATTTATATTGAAAGTTTTATTTATTTTATAGGTTGTCCAAGGCAATAACGATCTACAATCTCAGTTGGAAATGTTTATGAACCCTGACATCAAACATTAGGATTTTTAAAATTTTTGTGAGTTACATTGATAAAATGTATTACATAAGTGGTTATAGTATATTCCATAGGTATATTGTCTTAATTTTTAAAATTGTCTATCGATGTCTGACAATTTTAATAGAGATTTTGTGGAAAAAGTAAGTTTTTATTTAATTTTTTACCTATTATTTAATACATAGGAACTAAATTAGCAAGTATTTGATTAGCAGTGAAAAGAACTATTGTAATTATATTATGTGTGGAATTAATTATAGGCCGCTATTTTGACCACAGATTAAGGATGACTAACTTTATTTTTCAGTTAATAAATATTCTTAAATTATATTTTAGAAAAATATTTCAAATAAAACTGGTAGTAATTATTTATGCGGATGATGTCCATCCCTCGGGCGGGATACCGTCGCCCTCTTTGTTATCATCTAGTACCGTCCGTGTTACTTCCATGTTTATATTTTTCATTAGAGTATGTAGAATAATTTTTAATTTATAATAATGCGTATAAAAGTGATAATCAATTGTGGTGTTCTGTGAATAGAGTATACATTATGAAACATAATACCCCGATTGTTATGGAGTTTATATACTTCGTATATATCATAGTAATCAACAACAAATAATGTTCAATTTAAAAATTAAAATATTTAGTTGTTTCTTTCATTTGAAACATTTTTCTTTCAAGTAATTTGAGAACGTTTTATAACGAAATATAAAGTTAGTAAACTGTTAATTAATCACTTTTAATTCGGTTGTTCATACCAATGGTTATAATGTTTTTTTTTGTTTTAATATTTAAATTTTTCTTATTAAGATAGTAAATTTTAATTTGACTTCAATTTAGTTAAGAAACATTGAATAAAATAGATTTATTCTACTTTTATCACAAATTGGCGATATGGGTATGAATTTTATTACTGGTTAGTGATAAAATTATATATTAATAGTACATATTAAATAATAATATTAAAGCTGCTTTTTCTTGTAATTTATTGAAAAATAAAACTACGATATTATATTCGTAGTATAATTAATTCCCATTAGTTATTTCATAGGTCTAAAAAAATGCTATTAGTACTTTAAACTAATTACCTAGAATCTCTACAGTTTCTCCACGTTTTGTTTCAATTTCGAAAACAAATTACTGAAAACATATCATCAATACTCGACATGATGAGATTCCTAGACCTTTGAAACTTTATATGGTAGAGAACCGTCGTTTGTCAAGATATAAATGGAAGATGCATTGTATTACTACATTTAAAAAAACTAAATATCATTAATTAATCAATTATAGGAAGATTGGCAACCTTACGTGTATTAGCGTAGCATATTGTCATAAGTATTGTTGCTGTACCGTATTAAACGAATTCATAGAGAACTACGATGCGATTTAATGATTTTTTTTATTTGTCATCAAGAATCGGATCTATTCGAATAGACTCGGATCCATAATAATAATATATTATATACGATCATTCTCTCATCAAAGTAACAAAATATGTTTTTTATATTGTTTCGCTAGTGATCATTATTATTTCCACATAAGTTGAACTTAATTAATTAAACAATAAAAAGTGTACATGTGCGTGAGGTATGTAAGTACTAAATAGTCTTTTGAACATAAAATAAAAAATATATCTTTTTTATCATTGTGTTTATAAGAATTCTCATAATAATAGACACGTTTTCGAAAAACACTACATTTTTAAAGATCCGTTAAATGTTTACATTCAAAGTTGTGTTTTATTTATTTTAACAGATAAACAATTATAAAAGTACATTTTAAGTTCAAATTTATAACTATGTAAAAAATAACAAGACTTGCCACAAGAGTTATTAAAATTAATTATAAGAATAATAATAAAAACAGAATTCAATGAGTGTGATGATTTGTGTTTAATTATGAATATATCCTATTCGATTTTTTTTTAATTCAATCAATTATGAAAATTATGTTATTTGTACTTAATTTTTTTTCTTTCAAAGTTACTGCTATAGTGTTCGCACAAAGTTCTTTTAGAAGTTGTACTCACAAAACGACAGGTTGAGCTTTACGGTTATCGTTTTGTAAATTTATATTAATTAAATTCTAGGGGACAGGTGGCTCTGGCATTTTCGCAATACCATGGCAACTTCATTGAAATGCGCTACGCTTATTATGTCCGTTTTATATATCATTAAAATTCATGTCAACTAACGCCTCTGGCGAGATATCTTTTATATGGATACGACGTAACTAACCTAACATAATAATATTGCTTGTATAAATAAAATATCCAATTCCATTAAATGTATTTCATTTTATCACATAAACCTCAATTTTAAAATATTTTAAGGTTGTTTTTGTAACGACAGCGTAGCCTTTTTCGTTTTATTGAAATGAAAATCACTAGATGGCATTACTTGATGCACCAAATCTGTAAATAATTCTCGACAAATTTTTATATGGCAAAACGATGGAAAGAAGAGACTATAACAAGCGTTCGCACAATTCAATGATGTTGGCCATTCGCAATACGAAATGCGCTATGCGAAATAACTATCAGTTTCGTCCTATTATTAATTCATCAATGCCAATACTATTTTATGACTATTACCAAATTATCTTTCCAATAAAAATTCCTGAGGTCGTTGTAGACGGTCCGACTGTTAAAATGAAGAAAGCGAATGAGAACATATGTTGAAAAAAATGTACTCATAACACAATTTTTAAAAAGCAATAGAAAACTGTATCATTAAATTTGTTTCATCAAAATAGATCGTGGAAAGGGAAATCAAGTTAAAAAAATGCGCATTTATCTAGAAGGTGGTGTGGAAAAGAGTGAATATAATGCAGAATATAATTTTTCCAATTTTAGATATCGCAATATTCGTAGGAAACAAGTATGAAAACTTTTATTGTAGATAATTGCATAATCTACAAATTTTGTATTTTTACAAAACACGTATCAGTTAAGATATATTTGCGAAAAAACGATGTTTTGACCTCGAATATCATTTCCAGCTAAAGTAAGATCGATGGGGACTTTTAACATTTCGTTTATAATAGTGTATTCAAGATCTGTACCAATTTTCAGCTCTATACGAATTATTCCGAAGTTTTTATTACATACTTTTAACAAAATATTTAGCTGTCCTTGCTAATATCCATTTAAAATTTCCACGGGCTACTGTGATAAAAAAATTCTTTAGTTAAATGACTATTGAAATACTTTACCAAAAATTCAATACTATAAATTCTTATGCAGTGGCCACTATTAATAAAATATTTTTGAATACAATCCCGCCATTTCACTCATAGAGCAAATCTAGATAATTGATATATTTTGTGTATTGTTTAATGTCAATTTAATTAAGTTGTGCACGAAAACATTCCTAAATTGATATAGGAATATATGCCAAGATATAATAAATATCTGCTACGGCAGAGTGCCACGCCAAGGCGTGAAGTTATATTTATTTAAGACATCTTAGGTGATATTTTCGGAACCTGTGGCAAATTATACTATTAACAATTGTTATTAAAGTGAAACATCCGCTTAATTATATCATAAGTTAGCTGAAGAACACTTGACTCACTTGATCTCTTTCAAATAATGTATCTTTGTTTTTATGAATGAGATTTATGATGAATTGTTTTAAAGCCAATACTTCAAAGTGTAGTAATAAACTACATATTATTCAATTTATGTACATATAATTGATAGAAAACGGCTCAAAAATGCTTGACACGATTTTGATGATTATTTTTTCGTATATTTAAGAATATGGGCCTCTATAATACATACAATTTTTATCCAATTTGAATTTGTAACATTTGAGAAAAAAAAATAGCGAATAAACGCTCAAAAAAAGGCTTTTTCACATGTTTTTTTTTTCAGAAGTTAAAAAATTCAAATTGATAGCAATACCCTAACCTACCGTTCAAATGTATTGCTGGTTGTTAATGACAGTTCCGCAGCAATACATTAGTCAGTTATAGTTTCATTATTTCCATAACGATTAAACTTCATCATGTGAAATTTAGTATATTAATAAACAATAATGTTCACTACAATTAACTGAAAATTAAGACATTGTTCCATATAGAAATATGAGACGTTTATACCCAGCTATAGATCAATATGCACGACATCTGTGATTTAATTTATTTCACCCCTATTAAAGGTATAAAATTTAGTACACATATAAACAATTACATGTACTTCAATAAGTAATGAATAAAATAGTGAACTTTTAATTAAATGACGCGTTATGGACACATTTATACCTAGCAATAGATTTCGATAAATCCACCCCTATTTAATTCTCAGCTATGAAACTTCGTATACATATAAACAATTACGTTTACTTCAATAAATTATCAACAAAAATTTCTGTATTTAAATATTTTAAATACTGATAAAATTCATAAACATTTAATTAAAAAAACAATTTTTGAATTAATGTTTTTAAATATTTGCCATTTTCAATAAATAATAATTTTTATACATAAAATACACTCCAAGACATTTTGATGTGCATTGGTTTGCTCGAAAGAATCGCGTAGTGCGCATGCGCTGCGTGTCTAGTTCAGTTCTTTAGATATTTGGTCTGTGTTCAGTTCGAAAGATTCCAGTGTGACAGCGAGTTTTGCTGCTAGAAAATTAGTGTATTTGAGTAAAAATATCAATAAATATTATTCAAATATAATGCCTTTCGTAAGTATAGATGTTATTCTGACGATTTTGATACAAATTTCACCTGGTAATATAGTTTTTGATACTTAAAAATGTATCAACATTTTGTTACATAAATTGCTTTGTACGTAACACATACAGAGGATGCAATAACATAGAAATATTACATTTCAACAATTAAATTTTTGATAAACGGCTTTAACATTATATCTGAATTTGATTTTAAATAAATTTTCTTTAAAATCACAATAATATTTTTGCATATCTTTATATTTTAACAGTTATAAATAGTATTTCTATTTCGAAAAACGTGATATATATTATATATTATTTATTATTATTTACATAAATGTTATTTTTTATGCATGAAAATGTATAGTCTGGATTTTAAAAGTATTTTCTTTATTTTATATACCTACATTTATAAAGTATTTGATTTGTTCAAACGATTAATTTGCCGAAGTGAACATGTTTATTCCATAAATTTAGTCTTGTATGACGCTGTGTTGTCGAGTGTTGCTGAATAAATAATTGTACGTTATAACAAAATACTGGTAAATAGTTAATTAGAACATTATTTTAATATTTTCGATAGATATTTGTACTTAAAAGTAGTGTAAAATGTACTTTGTAATACATAACAGCTACAAGTGTTATGAAATCATAATAATGTATTTAACTAGTTGGTTTTACTAATTGTTAATTATTATTTCAAAACAAGATTCTATTCATTTTAAATATTTTTGTCAATTTTCATTTATAAAAATTTAATTCAAATATTGTTAATCGCCAAATACGTATTCATGTTATTTAATATTATTTACATATGCATTTAATTTGGTAAAACCATTCATTTGGTGGTTGCTTAAACGATAATTCGAGTCTGTGCGTATTCAAGTCCAGCTGCGCTCAACAAGCAAAAAATTAAACTCCCTCAATAGTTTTTTTTTACTATTTTGTAAATAAAATAAATAAATATATCATCACGCCTTTTACCCATTACTGAATGTGGCACTCTGCCGTAACAGATCTCGGTAAGTGTTATATTTCTTCGCGTGAAGTGCGGTTATCAGTCGTCAAATCACGGCCCCCAAAGATGTTAGTGGAAGAGGAGCCACAGGGGTAGATTTAATTTGGTGAAAATATTTTATTTTGTAAATAAAGTTAATCAAATTTTTTTACCCACAATAATTGTTTTCAATATTTAAAATATGAGTTCTAAAAGTTTTCTTTACAATAATTAATTTGGATTGTATTTAGAATTAATAATTTAATCATCATTTAAAACAATGACCTGTTTGTTAGTAATGGGCGAAATTTAATGAATGTAAGTTTGAAAAGTGACAAACAATTTTCACCACTAACATCTTTGGGGGCCGTGATTTGACCCAATAATGGCTAAAAGGCATGATACTTTCAATTAATTAATTACAACATTCTAACACAAGAGACATTACTTTTTAAAATTTATTTCTTCTCGACTGGTTGTTGAAAAACTTGATATGTGTGACACCCGTTTTGTGTTATTTTAGGTGACTTTGGACAGCTGCAAGAAGTCTACGGAGGATCTGGAGCACAAGGAAGCCGAGCTGGAGGAACCAGTGGTGGAGATGATGGCCACGGGTACTGAGACAAAATATTACTTCACCTTGACGTTTGATGGCGTGTCTGGACATTTCACTTCCATTACTTTTTCAAGTGAGTGTATCTTTTTAAATTTAAATAGGTGGACTGAAAATTTGATTTTTTTATAGTTTTGTTTTTAAATATAGCTAATTTTATTATTTTTCTGGCAGAAATAATAAAATGGCGGCTGAAATTCAGAATTACAGTTTTTCCATAACTTTACATTTACAAATTTGACATGTTTTAAAAGGCTTTAACTTTTAAACTAGTCAAGATAATTTAACTTGGTTTTAAATTTTGAATTCTCCATCTTTTGAACTATATTTATTCATATTTTTATGAAAATGTTTGTCGAACATTGGATTGTTCTGATGAGTGAATTGGTTTCAATATAAACCTACGTTCCGTACATCTGTGTAAGCCATTTAATTGAATTATCTAATAACCCTTCTTCTATGAGTATTTTTGATGTGGTAAATTGCGTAAAATTGGATAGTTTTTAAGATATAGCCTTTGGAAAAGCGAATTTCCAACTTTCTTGAGGCTAAATCTCCAGAACTAAACGACATATGAAGTTGTGCTCAACGGCATTGATTTTCTCGTGCTTCAATTAACTTGTAAACATATTTTCAGCCATTAACCATACATTTATTAATTAGAAAATAAATTATTTAAACTTGAATTAAACTTATATACTAATTATGATGGCCTTTAATCGTTCAAAATCTGCAATTGCATGTGTATAAATACATAGTGAACCCTTTAAAGTTTGTTTCATTCATGAACTTTGAATAATGTAAAACTCTTTACAAAACTTTTCAGTTCACTAAAATCCATGTTTAATTAAATAAATAGAAGCACCAAACTGCTTTATTTTAATTATTTTTCGTTTAAATGATATATATATTTGTTTTACAATAAGTTCAAATAGTTTTTCAATCAATCATATTGGCTGGTAGCACAAGCTCTGTTTTTGCCTGTTGTAAGAGCAGTGTATTTGGGTGTTTTAGCTATCTCTAACGTATACCGTGCTCTTAGAACACCCAAAAACAGACCTTGTGCTACCTACCAATGAAATCAAATATAAATGTCGCTAGTAGATTGTTGTTAGTTAGTGAGACTGTCAGTCAGTATTAAGGGTAATTACCTATATTTATCATTGTTAAGGCTTCCAGAATTATTAATATTTGAAGTAAAAGTTGGATATTGATAAATTTGTATCACTTTTATTTAAAATATTTTACTCAAAATAATCGTTCCAATATTTAATATATGAATTCTAAAAGTTTTCTTTACAATATTTAAATAGTGTGTAAATTTGAAGATATGCGATAATTTGGGCTGCCTGTAGTTCTGTTTGTAAATATGGCTCATTTTATAGGAAATATGAATGACAGTTTTTCCATACCTTTAGAAACAACATTTACAAATTTGACATGTTTTAACCGGCTGTATTTTTGTAATCAGTAAACTGGGTTCCAAACCTTCCCACTCCTTGAATTATACTTGACCATATATTCAACTCTTAAAACTTCTTAGCCATTTAAAAAAAGTCAATTTATGAACAAAAATTCTTTGATTTGTAAAATTGTCATGTTTTAACTTTTATACCAGTAAAGATAATTTAAATTGGTTTTGAATTTTGTATTCTCTATCTTTTTAACTATATTTAACCATATTAACGTTATTGAAGCGAGGATAGTGTGTTGAGATGAGAATGTTTGTTGAAGACTGACTCTTGGATGAATCTGATGAGTGTGAATGTCGCAGGGGAAAATTATTAGTGACATTTACATTTGTTTTAAATATGTATATAATATCAAATCCACAGATAAATTAATTCAAGGTACAGTTTAGTGTGAAATCTTTTTAAATTATTAAAATAATAATTAACAATTTACGTAAACAGTAAGGCACTGAAGTTTTTTTTTTTAGTAGAATTTTCGGAATTGACTGCTTCGAATTAGGGACATAATGTTATGTGAAGTTATATTTTTATTATTATAATTATTATTATTATCTCTGATTTCTTCAACTTGATACTGGCTTTATAAACGCTCAACAAATTGCAAACGAAATTTAAATTTACCTCTATTTTGTGACAGAATTGTGCTCATTGCATGCAGTTTTTTAATTCTGAACATGTTTTGTATTTGCACCTTTGTTCTAAAATCTATAGGGAATATACTATCGCCAAATTAAAAATTTACTATTGTATATTCTATATTTCAAAAACAGTACACTCGGTATATGAATATATGACATATTAAATATTAAAAATAAATACTAACATAATATAGTCTAAAAAGTATGTGGTCAATGAAAATAAATCAGATGCAAATAAATACCAAGTTGCGTCTCCAATGGCAACGCGCGAAAAAGATATTAAATGTGCGCTTATTTCAGTACGGTGGTGTGGATAGCGATACAGAATTCGAATCCGGAGATCCCGAGTTCGAATCGCACTGAGACTAAAAATTATATAAACTATCACACTGCGGCTCGGTGAGTGCGGACCCTGTACTGTAATTGGGATTAAAATCCTGTTGTACAGCGTAACGTAAATAAATAAATAATTACCAGGGATACAAACAAAACAGAAACTTGTCATATTGACAGTTGACAGAACGAATTTATTTTCAGTACGTACACGTGTTTTAATAATTTAAGATGCAATCGTAGAAAACAAATATGTGTGTATCACGAGTGTAAAGTGTCTTTGTTACTCGAGCACGGTAATTACAGCGCGAGCCGATGACGAGAGCTGTCATAGTGCAAGAGGAACAAAGCATCACTTTACGCTCCTAATACACAAATAACTATTTATGTTGAGTATTTTTGATGTGATAAATATTTGTTTATCGTTTTAAAAGTAAATGCTAGTTATTGAGATGTTAATATTTACTTTATTCAAAAACAAATCCTACATATATTACAATGATTTTACTTGTTTATCAATTAAAATACAATAATAATAATAATAATTATTAATAATAATATTAAAAGTAAAATGATAAATATTGTATTTGAAGTGTAGATATCTTGTATGTTTTAAGGTAAATTTATTTACAGTAGTTATGTCTTGCTAGCCAATTAGAGACTAATTATTCGGTCCGAAGCTGTAACAAATATATAATATAAATTAACGTTATAAAGTATGTGTACGCTATTATCCAAGTTGTCTATCTCTCTCTAGTACATTGTAATTATCGGAGTGGTTTTTGAATGTAAGTTGTGTCGGTGCTAGACAATCAAACAACGAGCACAAGCTCTTTCACTTGCCAAACAAACGTTGTAGTGTCAAGATGGCTACGTACTATTAATATAAATAAATTTCTGCCTTATTAGAAGGCCTTCATAACTATACATTGAAATGCGTTTCGCAACCGAGAGGTCGTGGGCATGGAATATGCTTAACGGTTTGGCTAAATTGTATGTTTTTATCTATTTTACATTACTAATATATTGTTTTTATGTGTATAGAGACATCATGGACTTGGAATCATCTCCTGCAGCTTCATCATCAGTTTGTATCATTATCTTAAAGTAGCTGGTATTCTTATCATCATGGACATCATCATCTGAGTCAAACATCTTATCTTCAAACATATAGAAGATGATTGCAAACTCAATGCAGAATCAATGTAAGAAAATTATTATTTTTAGATGGGTTGTATTTAATCGAGCATCAAATTTCAGCCTTAAAATTTTCAATATCGATATTTAAAAAACTAAAGTCTACTAATCTGTTTATCAAGTTGTACACAAATATTTAATTTTCCGGCAAACTTATTTACTATTCTTGGATATTTATTAAAAATTACTTGTAAAGATCGTTTATAATTTTTGATTATTATTTTTGATTATTATTTTTAGTACTCACTTAATTAATTAATTAAATAAAATATAATTTTGCCTGGGTAATAAATAGATTTTTATTGTTTAGTAAATATGTATTTGACAAGGATGTTATATATTTACGACCATCACGCGGGACAAATTAATTATTATTTACATACATATATATTACTTTTTACACATGAAAATGTGTAAAAGTACTAAATTTGAAAGTATTTTCTTTATTTTATATAAATTTATAAAAGTATTCGATTTGTTCAATCGATAAATTTACCGAAGTGAACCTGTTTATTCCATAAATTTAGTCTTGTATGACGCTGTGTTGTTGAATGTTGCTGGATAAATAATTGTACGTTATAACAAAATACTGGTAAATAGTTAACGAGAACATTATTCTAATATTTTCGATAGATATTTGTACTTAAAAATAGTGTAAAATGTACTTTGTAATACATAACAGCTACAAGTGTTACGACATCTTAATAATGTATTTAACTAGTTGGTTTTGCTAATTGTTATTATTATTTCAAAACAATATTCTATTCATTTTGAGTATCTTTTTCAATTTTCATTTATAAAAATTTAATTCAAATATTGTTAATGGCTAAATACGTATTCATGTTATTTATTATCATTTGCTTTCTATATATTTAAATTGGTAAAGTATTGATTTGATGGCTGCTGAAACAATAATTAAAAACAAGTCTGTGCGTATTCAAGTTCACCTGCACTCAACAAGCAGCGTTTACAAATACAGTCTTAATAATATTTACTCAATTCAGCCATTTTGTAGTTGATGATGGCATTCGAAAGCCTTCTAAATGGTAGGTTCTGTTTTTAAAGCATTTTAGAGCTATTCTATTAATTGTTTTCTCTGTTATCATTATTAACTTTAATAAATGTTATGAAGTGTGTTACTAATATATTGTTTTTATGTTTATAGGGACATCACGGGACCTGCAAGCATCCTCAGCGTGTATCAACACCCCGGAGGCATCAGCAAAGACTAGTTTGAATATTAAATCTGCTGCTCTCAACATCAATAATGTAAGAACATTGTTATTTTATAATTATTTGTTTAATATTTATTTGAGAATTTGTGAAATAAATTCATATTTAGTTTAAAATAATAATGATGAATAGTAACTAGATATTTGTTAATGATAACGCTAGTAAATTGTTAGCTAGTGTCAGTTATTATGAAGGGTAATTAACTATATTTTTAATTGTTAAACCTTCCGGAATTATTTTGGTCAAAAATATTTCAAGTTAAAGTTGGATATAAATAAATGTTCTGTCCTAAAATAATGAAAATGAATCTCCCTGAATAGACTAGCGGTCATTGTATTGAATTGAGTGCTGGTGAATGAGGGGAATGAGGGGGAGGCACCTAGGAACGAAGCCATGTTTATTATCGATTAGCTAAACAAAAGTTAGCGGTAATTAGCAATTACAATTAATAGTAACTGTTTATTGTTTGTTCCAGGCGTAATCGGAGAGAAATGCGAGCACTGGATACTCATCCACAACGACATGAAACCCTCCGTGGAGAGAAGAGATTGGAACCTGCAGAACCGGAGTCGAGGAATTTAAACAGAATGAGCTTCGCCAGAGAGCAGCTGTCCTGCTCTTATTGCAATCCTGCGCTGATTGGGAATTGGTACCGATCGATATTTTAAACAAATCATTAGAAATATTTGGAGAGCTGCTGTTGACTCAGACAGCAAACACCGTGGTGATGGTGTCAACGACAATCGCTCTTCAGAAACCTACTCTTCATATCGGCAGCAAGAGAAGAGAATGGAATCAGACGGAAATGTTTTGGCATTGGTGAGAAACTTATTTATAAATCAAATCACGCCTCTTACCCATTACTGGGAAATTATTCTCGTATAAACGTTTCACGTTTTAAATTTGTTTACTTTTATAAAAAATATATAACAATAATAATTTATAAGAATTAATGAAAAAAGTAAAATGAGAAATGGCCTGCCATACAAGCATCTTTTTTGAGAATTTTTCTATTTTAATTACCTTCAATTAGCTACTAACAGATTTTCTGAACTTTCCAGAATAATAATAGAGAGTTGGTCGAGATTTTAATTCAAGTTAACAATACGTTTCGACATCCATGATAACACATAATTTTTTTTGATATCACTTTAAAGTAAAGTTTTCTTGATCTTCATTTTGTGTTAGTTTCTTGCTTAGTATTCCTGTTAGGCACTTTTGTTTTTTTTTAAATACTTTATAGAATTCTTTAGCTTAATTTTCTAGACTGTTGATTGAGTAGTTTCAAATTTCTTAACCTAATCTCTCACAGAAAGATTTTTATTTTCACACAAAGCCTTCAAGACATTTTCTCAATATTTTAATCTACAAATCCACATTTTTTTTGTGTATTACCCGTTTCATTATATCTTCTTAACACCCTTTCAACACTCCTTGTTGTAGATTTTAACTCTAAAGATACTTTTCTTGTGGATATATGCCTATTTTGAACACTTTTGTACAAAATATTTTCGCTATAACTATATTATTATTAACTATTAACTATAAAAACGCATCACATACAAATTTGTATATCTATAAAAGCAGTATACGAAAAGGCCTAAACCTAAGCGACAATTTTTTCTGGGGCAAGCTTTATTTTACTTTTACAATTATTTTTCACCTAAAATAATTGATGTCCGGTTCAAAGCAGAAAACTAAAATTAATCTCGTTTAATAATTTGATTTTACTAGCGGTGACTTTTACCCAATATTTAAAATATATGAGTTTTTAAAATGTTGTTTACAACATTTAACTTTGAAGAGGTTTGAAAATGTGGACTGCCTATAATTTTGTTTGTAAATCTGGTTAATTTTATTAATTTTTTGAGAGAAAATATGAACGACAGTTTTTCCGTAACTTTAGATAAACATGTTTTAAAAACTGCTGTAATTTAGTAGCCAATCAACCGGGTTTCAACATTCAATTCCTCATCTATTGACCATAGTTTCATCCCTTAATATCAACCCTCCATAAAATAATAAATTCTAAAATAAACGTTATTAAAGCGAGGATGGTGTGTTGGGTTGAAAATGTTCTGTGAATGTCATAGTGAAGAATTATTCACAATTGGTTTAAACATATAATTTTATTTTGATCATTTACTATTGTTTAATATTAAAAATTACTTTTAAATATTGTTTAGTATTTTTAATGATAGATGCTCATTTTAAATTCTGTTTTGCAGTTGACGCAAATTATTTGAATGCGGCATTCAGTCCCAGGACTCGAGCGCCATGCCCAAGTTGTCCACGCTGTCCACCGTTGCTTCAACACACTTCAGGAACAAAAGATTAGTACAAATTTCGTTTATTTATATTTTAATTAATCTAAAAAATGAGAAAAGAAATTATTAATAACTTATTTAGAATTTTATTGAGACACAGCCTTAACATACATCTGCTGTCTTTTAATTTCATTTATTGTTAGATGTGAGAAATATTTGTTTAAAGTGTTTTAAAAGTAAATTGCTAAATTAAAAAAACGTTATTATTATACTTTTGTTTATACTAAATAATAATATATTAATAATTTCTAATAATAATAACAGTAAACTGAGTAATATTGTATTTGAAGTGTATGTTAGATGTGTATATGCTAACTTGACAAGCACGCTTCGGTTGCTTTGTCGTAGATTCGTAGCTAATCGTTGGCAAAAACTTAGGTAAGATAGGGTAGGTAGGGAGAAAAAGATGGCACCTTTATTGAAGACTAGGTAATCTGTGATTCTCTTTCAGGTTCTTCCTAACACTTGACCGATATCTTATCGTGGATATGATTTATAGTTATACTATAAGATCATATTCACGAGTCAATATCGTGTCTTTTATCTCTACGTACATTTAAATTTAGTTAGTTTAGTTTCTGCCTTATTAGAAGGCCTTCCTAACAACTGTGTAGTTCTTTTCGTGGGGTTGATTTATTACTATAAATCAATTTTACGAATCGAAATTGGTTAGAACAATATCTATCGTGGGGTTGATTTATTTCTATAAATCAATTTTACGAATTGATATTGTGATATCTATCGTGGGTTTGATGTGTAATCAACCTCACGAGTCGATATCGGATGTTTTGTATTGTCCACCACAAAACGCTGGCCCTCCGTGGGGCCCAACATACATACTGTAAGCATTTCGCGGTTGCTTTGTTGTAGATTCTTAGCTAGTCTTTGACAAAAACTTAGGTAAGATAGGGTAGGTAGGGAGAAGAAGGACACCATCATTGAAAGCTTATTGTTTTTCAAGGAGTATTTGTACTTGTTTCTAATAATATTTTGTTGTTAGGTGCGGTGGTGAATGAAGAAAACCAACGTTTCCTATTGGTGATTACATCACATGCTGGGAAGATTCATCGGCGACAGAATCAACAGCTTCTCTTCAAACACATCAGAAGATGACTGCAAACCAACGCAGAATGTCGTCAAGACCGCTGCCTCCAACATCAATATAAGATAATTATTAGTTTTAAGTGGGTTGTATTTAATCGAGCACCAAAATATCAGCTCTAAGTAATTCATATTCGATATCCAAAATACTAGACTTTGCTAATTTGTTTATCAATTTAAATATCAAATATTTGTATTTGCTATTTGCCATATTAGCATTTAATTTTCCATGAAGCTTATTTACTATTATATTTAAAGATCAGTTAGTATTTTTTTATGCCTAATTATTATTTTTAGTATTCATTTAATTATTTCAGACTATCAAAATATAATTTAACTAGGGTTAAAAATACATATTTTTGGTGTTTAATAAATATATTTCTGGCACGAGCAACACAGTTCTTATTGATTATTTATGATACAATGATTTCGGTGCCCATTTAAATTATTCCCTTTATAAATTATTTGGGTAAAAGTCGATTAAAAACAGTAATAAATATGTTGTTTTAAATTAATATAAAATAGCGCAATTGTGTACAAGGGAGAATGTGAGTGAAAATGGACGGAGAGTGATTGATTTTATTCTGTGTGATGAATGATTGATGCTCGGTTTTTCACTACATTCTGACATTTATATGACGCAATTATTTGTCACAATTTTGTTGAGCGACTTGGTCGTGTTAGAAGACCTAAAATAATTAGAAATATAGTAATACCGTCAGAAAGGGTATCATTAGAAATATATTACAATATACACTTTTCTATTTACTATTTCATATACAATATAATTCTTTTATTATTGAGTTATTTTTAATTGTCTGCCTCCATTATTTTTCTCTTTTAAAATTATTTAAACTTTTGCTAGAATTCTAATGAACACGTACCTGACGTAGAACTTAAATTTAATCTTGTACATTATTAATATTTTTATCTTTGGACTAGAGAACTTTTAAAATTTTGGCCCTACAGTATTAAATGAGGCAGAAATTTCCTCCCAACACTTTTCTTCCTCTTAACACAATACTTTATCAGTTTTTTTTTCATTCTATACATGTTTTTAACTCTCACTAAATCTATTAATAATTCAACTTCATTGGTGGAAAAATTTGCAGCTCCTATAATATTTTCCATCATGTGTATATAAATATATTTCTCATTTTGCCTGTGACAGAATATAAACTGAATTTTGGTAAACAAGGCAATGATTATAATTTTCTTAGAATCCCAAATTACACAACACCATAAAATTATGTTGACATTCAGTGTAGGTTCAGCTGAACTAGATTAATTTGACAAGTTATAAACAAAAAAATGTTGAGGCTCAAGTTCAAGGTTCAACTGAAAAACCGAGCATGAGAACTTTATTTGATGGTGTCCCGTTTTCGTCTGGATAAAAGTTGATGAATGAGGGTGTATAATGAGGATGTTAGAGATATGTCTGTTGAGTAAATAAATTAATGAATGAATGGTACGAATGGTGAATTATATTGTGGAATGAATCAGATGTTAGGAATAGATGGTGTGAGTATTTTAGGGGTTTGTATGGTAGCGTAAATGGACTGAATGGTTGTAGTGAAATTGCAAGAGAAAATGTTAGAGGTGAGAATGATGTTGCGTGTAAAGAATGCCAAGGCTCCCGGCTTGAATGAGATGTTGATGTATGGAGATGAGAGGTTATTTGACTCCTGGTGATTGGAAATGCGCGCACGCAGTTAGAGTGTTTGAAGGTAGATTGAGTGAATATTGTTTAATATGGATATGTTGTAATGAAAGGCACTGAATGGGGGTGTTTGCATTACCTGGTGCAGATGATGTTGTTGTAAATGATTTCAATAAATGAAGCAGAAAACGATTTAAATAATGTTAATTAATGATAATGTGTTAGTAAAATTAATAAATAAAACCACTTAGTATTTAGTTTTATAAATTTGGCAATAATATTTATTGCACAATTTCTAAGTGTTTAGCTAGATTAGACTGGGTACTTTTGATCATATAATTATAACAATACTCTTTAAATCTAGTCTGGAAACTTCGTCCTGTTTGCTCTATTAAACAAATTCACAATCTTTACATTTAATTTAACAAAGGGTCTTTATTCATTAGTTTATTATTATTAGTATATAATGTCAAATTTCCTCCAATTCTTGGCCATACTACTATTCATGTCATTAACATAATTTAATTTTTTTATAAATTGATTTAGATCTAGTTTCAAAGTGTAACAGGATAAAATTAATTTCTTGTAATTGATCTAATTTTCTTATTTATTAGCTTCACAGTGACTTCTTCACTGTAACCATTGTTTGTTGCAATATTTAAAATGATTATAATTCAGATCATCAGATAAATTATAAAACGTTGCTAGCTTTATATTACATGGGTGATACAAATTAGTGGGTTTCCTGTAAATACTAAAATTAAATTTATTGTTAATGTGTTGGATAGTAATGGCCAAGATATTTATGCTTTTATTAACTTTCACTTCAGTGGTGAATTATGTAGTTGTTGCTCCTGGTGTAAAGGGATTAAAACATCGTCGATATATCTATACCAAAAATGTAAATATTTTAGGAGGTATTTATTGGAATTGAGGCATATATATTCTCAAAATTGTTTATGAATATTTTAGATAATAAAGACCCTCATTTTGTTAATTACAAATGTCACCAAAGAGCAAAAATAATTTGTTTGTAGACAAACTTCCAGCAAGTTTAAAGTTACATGGTTAACTTCAAGCTGTTTTTAATGATGTCTAGAAGTTTGAAAATTGAAATGGAAGTAAATTTCCAAAACCTCCCTCTCTCCATTAACAGATAGGTTTTATTTGAACTACATATAAGTGTTTGCAAAACCATTTCTAAATTCATGAAACAAAATGCCAAGTGTTTTTATTTATTAATTTTAAATCATGTTTCGCCGAATGCAAACAGCTTCAATAATTGAAATTATGAATGTGTTAGTGTTTGAGAAGAGCGATTGCAATGTTTCGGTGATGGATGATGTGAGATTGGAGATGAAATGAATGTGTTTGTATATTAGGGTAGTATGTTATCGAGGTATGGACGTATTAATTCAGAATACATTGGTGTATGTTGTATGATGACTCTGAGATTGACATGAATGTTGTTGAAAGAGTGAGTATAAATCAGATGAGATAGTTTAGGAATGTGTGTCGAATGGAAGATATGAATGAACTTGTATGAACGAATTTATGAATGTATATGTATGTATTTATGTATGAAGAGTTGATGGTAGATTGAGCAATGTGGTTGAAGCAAGGATGACTGAATGTTTCAGGGATTCGTGTTACCCCATTTAATAAGATATAGCGTGGTGCTATGTATAATAATTATCTTTACAACATATTTATTATTTGTTTAAACTATATAATAATGAATGATTCACTTTAAAATTATAATGATGAATCGTTCTCATCTGTAACACAATACTTTGCTAGCTGACAATTTATTATACATACATATATATTTTTTTATTGTAACATTAGCAGATTGTCAGCTACTGAAACAGTGATACAGTGACAGTTAGTATAAAAAAACAAACAAATTACGGATGATTAACTAGATTTTTTATTGTTAAACGTTCCGGCATTATTTTATACAAATATATTTCAAGTAAATGATTGATATAAATAAATTTGAATCAGTTTTATTTTAAATATTATTCTCTAAACCACTTATGACCGATTTAAATAAAGATAATCAAATCATCCTCCATCGATTATTTATACTAACAGTCAACATATTTTGTAAATAAAGATAATGAAATACTTTTACCCAAAATAATTGTATCAAAGTATTAATTCTAAAAGTTTCCTTTATAATAATTAAATTGATTTTATTTTAAAAATTGGGAAAACTGACAGAATTGATATTTACTAATGATAATAATAAATATATTTTAAGTGTAGATAGTTGACAATAACTTTGTTTAACACATATTTATTCTTTAAGAATAAGAAATAGATACCTATTGTAATAAGTTATACATACATCTTATTACAATATTCTTTATTCTTAAAGAATTAAATATGTGTTGAAGAGATTTATTGTGAATCATTTAATTTAAAATATAGTTTTTATTGTTTAAGATAAATAAGTAAATAATATTATTGTAATTTAATATGTAAAAATAATAACAAATATGTTTTAAATAGATAGTTTACAATAACTTTGTTTAACACATATTTATTGTTTAAGAATAAGAAATAGGGTACCCATTGTAATAAGTTAACATATACCTTATTACAATATTCCTTATTCTTAAAGAATAAATCGGTTTTGAAGAGATTTATTGTGAATTATTTAATTTAAAATATAGTTTTTATTGTTTAAGATAAATAAGTAATATTATTGTAATTAAATATGTAAAAACAATAATAACTATGTTTTAAATAGATAAGTTTACAATAACTCTATTTAAAACATAATTATTCTTTAAGAATAAGAAATATTGCAATAAGTTGTTTGCGAAAACATACATCTTATAACAATATTTCTTATACTTTAAGAATAAATGTTTTAAACAGAGTTCTTGTAAATAAATCAATTTAATTCATAGTTCTTATTGTTTAAAATAAATAAATTGTACTTGTAATAATAATTGTGAAATGTAAATAACACATGTATACAACTTTGAAATAATAATAAATGTTTATTTATACATACCTTGTTTTTTTTTTTTTTTTTTTTTTTTTTTTTTTTTTTTTTTTTTTTTTAGGACTGGTGCTGCCATCTGTTGGTGAATTTGTGAACTAAGTTGATATAATTAAATTTAATTGGATTAATTAAAACTAATTGGATTAATTAATCTTATTTTTGACCGATGCTGCCATCTATTGACAAATTTGTGAACTACGTCAATTCCATTGAATTTGAAATTCATTTCAGGGTAAAACAAACCAAACTAAATGAATTGAATTTACAATATAAAACAATTTTGTTTCTTTCTTTCTACAAACTAAATGAATTGAATTTACAATATAAAACAATTTTGTTTCTTTCTTTCTACAAACTAAATGAATTGAATTTACAATATAAAACAATTTTGTTTCTTTCTTTCTACAAACTAAATGAATTGAATTTACAATATAAAACAATTTTGTTTCTTTCTTTCTACAAACTAAATGAATTGAATTTACAATATAAAACAATTTTGTTTCTTTCTTTCTACAAACTAAATGAATTGAATTTACAATATAAAACAATTTTGTTTCTTTCTTTCTACAAACTAAATGAATTGAATTTACAATATAAAACAATTTTGTTTCTTTCTTTCTACAAACTAAATGAATTGAATTTACAATATAAAACAATTTTGTTTCTTTCTTTCTACAAACTAAATGAATTGAATTTACAATATAAAACAATTTTGTTTCTTTCTTTCTACAAACTAAATGAATTGAATTTACAATATAAAACAATTTTGTTTCTTTCTTTCTACAAACTAAATGAATTGAATTTACAATATAAAACAATTTTGTTTCTTTCTTTCTACAAACTAAATGAATTGAATTTACAATATAAAACAATTTTGTTTCTTTCTTTCTACAAACTAAATGAATTGAATTTACAATATAAAACAATTTTGTTTCTTTCTTTCTACAAACTAAATGAATTGAATTTACAATATAAAACAATTTTGTTTCTTTCTTTCTACAAACTAAATGAATTGAATTTACAATATAAAACAATTTTGTTTCTTTCTTTCTACAAACTAAATGAATTGAATTTACAATATAAAACAATTTTGTTTCTTTCTTTCTACAAACTAAATGAATTGAATTTACAATATAAAACAATTTTGTTTCTTTCTTTCTACAAACTAAATGAATTGAATTTACAATATAAAACAATTTTGTTTCTTTCTTTCTACAAACTAAATGAATTGAATTTACAATATAAAACAATTTTGTTTCTTTCTTTCTACAAACTAAATGAATTGAATTTACAATATAAAACAATTTTGTTTCTTTCTTTCTACAAACTAAATGAATTGAATTTACAATATAAAACAATTTTGTTTCTTTCTTTCTACAAACTAAATGAATTGAATTTACAATATAAAACAATTTTGTTTCTTTCTTTCTACAAACTAAATGAATTGAATTTACAATATAAAACAATTTTGTTTCTTTCTTTCTACAAACTAAATGAATTGAATTTACAATATAAAACAATTTTGTTTCTTTCTTTCTACAAACTAAATGAATTGAATTTACAATATAAAACAATTTTGTTTCTTTCTTTCTACAAACTAAATGAATTGAATTTACAATATAAAACAATTTTGTTTCTTTCTTTCTACAAACTAAATGAATTGAATTTACAATATAAAACAATTTTGTTTCTTTCTTTCTACAAACTAAATGAATTGAATTTACAATATAAAACAATTTTGTTTCTTTCTTTCTACAAACTAAATGAATTGAATTTACAATATAAAACAATTTTGTTTCTTTCTTTCTACAAACTAAATGAATTGAATTTACAATATAAAACAATTTTGTTTCTTTCTTTCTACAAACTAAATGAATTGAATTTACAATATAAAACAATTTTGTTTCTTTCTTTCTACAAACTAAATGAATTGAATTTACAATATAAAACAATTTTGTTTCTTTCTTTCTACAAACTAAATGAATTGAATTTACAATATAAAACAATTTTGTTTCTTTCTTTCTACAAACTAAATGAATTGAATTTACAATATAAAACAATTTTGTTTCTTTCTTTCTACAAACTAAATGAATTGAATTTACAATATAAAACAATTTTGTTTCTTTCTTTCTACAAACTAAATGAATTGAATTTACAATATAAAACAATTTTGTTTCTTTCTTTCTACAAACTAAATGAATTGAATTTACAATATAAAACAATTTTGTTTCTTTCTTTCTACAAACTAAATGAATTGAATTTACAATATAAAACAATTTTGTTTCTTTCTTTCTACAAACTAAATGAATTGAATTTACAATATAAAACAATTTTGTTTCTTTCTTTCTACAAACTAAATGAATTGAATTTACAATATAAAACAATTTTGTTTCTTTCTTTCTACAAACTAAATGAATTGAATTTACAATATAAAACAATTTTGTTTCTTTCTTTCTACAAACTAAATGAATTGAATTTACAATATAAAACAATTTTGTTTCTTTCTTTCTACAAACTAAATGAATTGAATTTACAATATAAAACAATTTTGTTTCTTTCTTTCTACAAACTAAATGAATTGAATTTACAATATAAAACAATTTTGTTTCTTTCTTTCTACAAACTAAATGAATTGAATTTACAATATAAAACAATTTTGTTTCTTTCTTTCTACAAACTAAATGAATTGAATTTACAATATAAAACAATTTTGTTTCTTTCTTTCTACAAACTAAATGAATTGAATTTACAATATAAAACAATTTTGTTTCTTTCTTTCTACAAACTAAATGAATTGAATTTACAATATAAAACAATTTTGTTTCTTTCTTTCTACAAACTAAATGAATTGAATTTACAATATAAAACAATTTTGTTTCTTTCTTTCTACAAACTAAATGAATTGAATTTACAATATAAAACAATTTTGTTTCTTTCTTTCTACAAACTAAATGAATTGAATTTACAATATAAAACAATTTTGTTTCTTTCTTTCTACAAACTAAATGAATTGAATTTACAATATAAAACAATTTTGTTTCTTTCTTTCTACAAACTAAATGAATTGAATTTACAATATAAAACAATTTTGTTTCTTTCTTTCTACAAACTAAATGAATTGAATTTACAATATAAAACAATTTTGTTTCTTTCTTTCTACAAACTAAATGAATTGAATTTACAATATAAAACAATTTTGTTTCTTTCTTTCTACAAACTAAATGAATTGAATTTACAATATAAAACAATTTTGTTTCTTTCTTTCTACAAACTAAATGAATTGAATTTACAATATAAAACAATTTTGTTTCTTTCTTTCTACAAACTAAATGAATTGAATTTACAATATAAAACAATTTTGTTTCTTTCTTTCTACAAACTAAATGAATTGAATTTACAATATAAAACAATTTTGTTTCTTTCTTTCTACAAACTAAATGAATTGAATTTACAATATAAAACAATTTTGTTTCTTTCTTTCTACAAACTAAATGAATTGAATTTACAATATAAAACAATTTTGTTTCTTTCTTTCTACAAACTAAATGAATTGAATTTACAATATAAAACAATTTTGTTTCTTTCTTTCTACAAACTAAATGAATTGAATTTACAATATAAAACAATTTTGTTTCTTTCTTTCTACAAACTAAATGAATTGAATTTACAATATAAAACAATTTTGTTTCTTTCTTTCTACAAACTAAATGAATTGAATTTACAATATAAAACAATTTTGTTTCTTTCTTTCTACAAACTAAATGAATTGAATTTACAATATAAAACAATTTTGTTTCTTTCTTTCTACAAACTAAATGAATTGAATTTACAATATAAAACAATTTTGTTTCTTTCTTTCTACAAACTAAATGAATTGAATTTACAATATAAAACAATTTTGTTTCTTTCTTTCTACAAACTAAATGAATTGAATTTACAATATAAAACAATTTTGTTTCTTTCTTTCTACAAACTAAATGAATTGAATTTACAATATAAAACAATTTTGTTTCTTTCTTTCTACAAACTAAATGAATTGAATTTACAATATAAAACAATTTTGTTTCTTTCTTTCTACAAACTAAATGAATTGAATTTACAATATAAAACAATTTTGTTTCTTTCTTTCTACAAACTAAATGAATTGAATTTACAATATAAAACAATTTTGTTTCTTTCTTTCTACAAACTAAATGAATTGAATTTACAATATAAAACAATTTTGTTTCTTTCTTTCTACAAACTAAATGAATTGAATTTACAATATAAAACAATTTTGTTTCTTTCTTTCTACAAACTAAATGAATTGAATTTACAATATAAAACAATTTTGTTTCTTTCTTTCTACAAACTAAATGAATTGAATTTACAATATAAAACAATTTTGTTTCTTTCTTTCTACAAACTAAATGAATTGAATTTACAATATAAAACAATTTTGTTTCTTTCTTTCTACAAACTAAATGAATTGAATTTACAATATAAAACAATTTTGTTTCTTTCTTTCTACAAACTAAATGAATTGAATTTACAATATAAAACAATTTTGTTTCTTTCTTTCTACAAACTAAATGAATTGAATTTACAATATAAAACAATTTTGTTTCTTTCTTTCTACAAACTAAATGAATTGAATTTACAATATAAAACAATTTTGTTTCTTTCTTTCTACAAACTAAATGAATTGAATTTACAATATAAAACAATTTTGTTTCTTTCTTTCTACAAACTAAATGAATTGAATTTACAATATAAAACAATTTTGTTTCTTTCTTTCTACAAACTAAATGAATTGAATTTACAATATAAAACAATTTTGTTTCTTTCTTTCTACAAACTAAATGAATTGAATTTACAATATAAAACAATTTTGTTTCTTTCTTTCTACAAACTAAATGAATTGAATTTACAATATAAAACAATTTTGTTTCTTTCTTTCTACAAACTAAATGAATTGAATTTACAATATAAAACAATTTTGTTTCTTTCTTTCTACAAACTAAATGAATTGAATTTACAATATAAAACAATTTTGTTTCTTTCTTTCTACAAACTAAATGAATTGAATTTACAATATAAAACAATTTTGTTTCTTTCTTTCTACAAACTAAATGAATTGAATTTACAATATAAAACAATTTTGTTTCTTTCTTTCTACAAACTAAATGAATTGAATTTACAATATAAAACAATTTTGTTTCTTTCTTTCTACAAACTAAATGAATTGAATTTACAATATAAAACAATTTTGTTTCTTTCTTTCTACAAACTAAATGAATTGAATTTACAATATAAAACAATTTTGTTTCTTTCTTTCTACAAACTAAATGAATTGAATTTACAATATAAAACAATTTTGTTTCTTTCTTTCTACAAACTAAATGAATTGAATTTACAATATAAAACAATTTTGTTTCTTTCAATTGACATATTTGCAATTTACTTAGAATTATTTTTTTATTCTTTATGTGCAATTGACATATTTGCAATTTACTTAGAATTATTTTTTTATTCTTTATGTGCAATTGACATATTTGCAATTTACTTAGAATTATTTTTTTATTCTTTATGTGCAATTGACATATTTGCAATTTACTTAGAATTATTTTTTTATTCTTTATGTGCAATTGACATATTTGCAATTTACTTAGAATTATTTTTTTATTCTTTATGTGCAATTGACATATTTGCAATTTACTTAGAATTATTTTTTTATTCTTTATGTGCAATTGACATATTTGCAATTTACTTAGAATTATTTTTTTATTCTTTATGTGCAATTGACATATTTGCAATTTACTTAGAATTATTTTTTTATTCTTTATGTGCAATTGACATATTTGCAATTTACTTAGAATTATTTTTTTATTCTTTATGTGCAATTGACATATTTGCAATTTACTTAGAATTATTTTTTTATTCTTTATGTGCAATTGACATATTTGCAATTTACTTAGAATTATTTTTTTATTCTTTATGTGCAATTGACATATTTGCAATTTACTTAGAATTATTTTTTTATTCTTTATGTGCAATTGACATATTTGCAATTTACTTAGAATTATTTTTTTATTCTTTATGTGCAATTGACATATTTGCAATTTACTTAGAATTATTTTTTTATTCTTTATGTGCAATTGACATATTTGCAATTTACTTAGAATTATTTTTTTATTCTTTATGTGCAATTGACATATTTGCAATTTACTTAGAATTATTTTTTTATTCTTTATGTGCAATTGACATATTTGCAATTTACTTAGAATTATTTTTTTATTCTTTATGTGCAATTGACATATTTGCAATTTACTTAGAATTATTTTTTTATTCTTTATGTGCAATTGACATATTTGCAATTTACTTAGAATTATTTTTTTATTCTTTATGTGCAATTGACATATTTGCAATTTACTTAGAATTATTTTTTTATTCTTTATGTGCAATTGACATATTTGCAATTTACTTAGAATTATTTTTTTATTCTTTATGTGCAATTGACATATTTGCAATTTACTTAGAATTATTTTTTTATTCTTTATGTGCAATTGACATATTTGCAATTTACTTAGAATTATTTTTTTATTCTTTATGTGCAATTGACATATTTGCAATTTACTTAGAATTATTTTTTTATTCTTTATGTGCAATTGACATATTTGCAATTTACTTAGAATTATTTTTTTATTCTTTATGTGCAATTGACATATTTGCAATTTACTTAGAATTATTTTTTTATTCTTTATGTGCAATTGACATATTTGCAATTTACTTAGAATTATTTTTTTATTCTTTATGTGCAATTGACATATTTGCAATTTACTTAGAATTATTTTTTTATTCTTTATGTGCAATTGACATATTTGCAATTTACTTAGAATTATTTTTTTATTCTTTATGTGCAATTGACATATTTGCAATTTACTTAGAATTATTTTTTTATTCTTTATGTGCAATTGACATATTTGCAATTTACTTAGAATTATTTTTTTATTCTTTATGTGCAATTGACATATTTGCAATTTACTTAGAATTATTTTTTTATTCTTTATGTGCAATTGACATATTTGCAATTTACTTAGAATTATTTTTTTATTCTTTATGTGCAATTGACATATTTGCAATTTACTTAGAATTATTTTTTTATTCTTTATGTGCAATTGACATATTTGCAATTTACTTAGAATTATTTTTTTATTCTTTATGTGCAATTGACATATTTGCAATTTACTTAGAATTATTTTTTTATTCTTTATGTGCAATTGACATATTTGCAATTTACTTAGAATTATTTTTTTATTCTTTATGTGCAATTGACATATTTGCAATTTACTTAGAATTATTTTTTTATTCTTTATGTGCAATTGACATATTTGCAATTTACTTAGAATTATTTTTTTATTCTTTATGTGCAATTGACATATTTGCAATTTACTTAGAATTATTTTTTTATTCTTTATGTGCAATTGACATATTTGCAATTTACTTAGAATTATTTTTTTATTCTTTATGTGCAATTGACATATTTGCAATTTACTTAGAATTATTTTTTTATTCTTTATGTGCAATTGACATATTTGCAATTTACTTAGAATTATTTTTTTATTCTTTATGTGCAATTGACATATTTGCAATTTACTTAGAATTATTTTTTTATTCTTTATGTGCAATTGACATATTTGCAATTTACTTAGAATTATTTTTTTATTCTTTATGTGCAATTGACATATTTGCAATTTACTTAGAATTATTTTTTTATTCTTTATGTGCAATTGACATATTTGCAATTTACTTAGAATTATTTTTTTATTCTTTATGTGCAATTGACATATTTGCAATTTACTTAGAATTATTTTTTTATTCTTTATGTGCAATTGACATATTTGCAATTTACTTAGAATTATTTTTTTATTCTTTATGTGCAATTGACATATTTGCAATTTACTTAGAATTATTTTTTTATTCTTTATGTGCAATTGACATATTTGCAATTTACTTAGAATTATTTTTTTATTCTTTATGTGCAATTGACATATTTGCAATTTACTTAGAATTATTTTTTTATTCTTTATGTGCAATTGACATATTTGCAATTTACTTAGAATTATTTTTTTATTCTTTATGTGCAATTGACATATTTGCAATTTACTTAGAATTATTTTTTTATTCTTTATGTGCAATTGACATATTTGCAATTTATTTTATTAAATATATGTGTGCGTTATTTATTTTATTAAATATATGTGTGCGTTATTTATTTTATTAAATATATGTGTGCGTTATTTATTTTATTAAATATATGTGTGCGTTATTTATTTTATTAAATATATGTGTGCGTTATTTATTTTATTAAATATATGTGTGCGTTATTTATTTTATTAAATATATGTGTGCGTTATTTATTTTATTAAATATATGTGTGCGTTATTTATTTTATTAAATATATGTGTGCGTTATTTATTTTATTAAATATATGTGTGCGTTATTTATTTTATTAAATATATGTGTGCGTTATTTATTTTATTAAATATATGTGTGCGTTATTTATTTTATTAAATATATGTGTGCGTTATTTATTTTATTAAATATATGTGTGCGTTATTTATTTTATTAAATATATGTGTGCGTTATTTATTTTATTAAATATATGTGTGCGTTATTTATTTTATTAAATATATGTGTGCGTTATTTATTTTATTAAATATATGTGTGCGTTATTTATTTTATTAAATATATGTGTGCGTTATTTATTTTATTAAATATATGTGTGCGTTATTTATTTTATTAAATATATGTGTGCGTTATTTATTTTATTAAATATATGTGTGCGTTATTTATTTTATTAAATATATGTGTGCGTTATTTATTTTATTAAATATATGTGTGCGTTATTTATTTTATTAAATATATGTGTGCGTTATTTATTTTATTAAATATATGTGTGCGTTATTTATTTTATTAAATATATGTGTGCGTTATTTATTTTATTAAATATATGTGTGCGTTATTTATTTTATTAAATATATGTGTGCGTTATTTATTTTATTAAATATATGTGTGCGTTATTTATTTTATTAAATATATGTGTGCGTTATTTATTTTATTAAATATATGTGTGCGTTATTTATTTTATTAAATATATGTGTGCGTTATTTATTTTATTAAATATATGTGTGCGTTATTTATTTTATTAAATATATGTGTGCGTTATTTATTTTATTAAATATATGTGTGCGTTATTTATTTTATTAAATATATGTGTGCGTTATTTATTTTATTAAATATATGTGTGCGTTATTTATTTTATTAAATATATGTGTGCGTTATTTATTTTATTAAATATATGTGTGCGTTATTTATTTTATTAAATATATGTGTGCGTTATTTATTTTATTAAATATATGTGTGCGTTATTTATTTTATTAAATATATGTGTGCGTTATTTATTTTATTAAATATATGTGTGCGTTATTTATTTTATTAAATATATGTGTGCGTTATTTATTTTATTAAATATATGTGTGCGTTATTTATTTTATTAAATATATGTGTGCGTTATTTATTTTATTAAATATATGTGTGCGTTATTTATTTTATTAAATATATGTGTGCGTTATTTATTTTATTAAATATATGTGTGCGTTATTTATTTTATTAAATATATGTGTGCGTTATTTATTTTATTAAATATATGTGTGCGTTATTTATTTTATTAAATATATGTGTGCGTTATTTATTTTATTAAATATATGTGTGCGTTATTTATTTTATTAAATATATGTGTGCGTTATTTATTTTATTAAATATATGTGTGCGTTATTTATTTTATTAAATATATGTGTGCGTTATTTATTTTATTAAATATATGTGTGCGTTATTTATTTTATTAAATATATGTGTGCGTTATTTATTTTATTAAATATATGTGTGCGTTATTTATTTTATTAAATATATGTGTGCGTTATTTATTTTATTAAATATATGTGTGCGTTATTTATTTTATTAAATATATGTGTGCGTTATTTATTTTATTAAATATATGTGTGCGTTATTTATTTTATTAAATATATGTGTGCGTTATTTATTTTATTAAATATATGTGTGCGTTATTTATTTTATTAAATATATGTGTGCGTTATTTATTTTATTAAATATATGTGTGCGTTATTTATTTTATTAAATATATGTGTGCGTTATTTATTTTATTAAATATATGTGTGCGTTATTTATTTTATTAAATATATGTGTGCGTTATTTATTTTATTAAATATATGTGTGCGTTATTTATTTTATTAAATATATGTGTGCGTTATTTATTTTATTAAATATATGTGTGCGTTATTTATTTTATTAAATATATGTGTGCGTTATTTATTTTATTAAATATATGTGTGCGTTATTTATTTTATTAAATATATGTGTGCGTTATTTATTTTATTAAATATATGTGTGCGTTATTTATTTTATTAAATATATGTGTGCGTTATTTATTTTATTAAATATATGTGTGCGTTATTTATTTTATTAAATATATAGGTATATATATATTATTAAATATATAGGTATATATATATTATTAAATATATAGGTATATATATATTATTAAATATATAGGTATATACATATATATAGGTATATACATATATATAGGTATATACATATATATATACATATATATATACATATATATATACATATATATATATATATATATATATATATATATATATATATATATATATATATATATATATATATATATATATATATATATATATATATATATATATATATATATATATATATATATATATATATATATATATATATATATATATATACCTCTAAACCTCTAAACCTCTAAATCTCTAAACCTCTAAACCTCTAAAACCTCTAAACCTCTAAACCTCAAACCTCTAAAACCTCTAAAACCTCTAAAACCTCTAAAACCTCTATACCTCTATGTCTCTATATCTCTATACGTTAAACAAGTATGTATCACATCAAACAATATTCAACATGAAAGAATATCTTATAGTCCAGCACAATAATTCAGGCCAGTTATAGATAACTAAATTAAAAGGCTTTTGCGTAAGACACCAGGTGTACGGAAAGTATATCTCAATTGTAAACAAATAATTCTTAATTTCTTTTCTCATTTTAATATACTGATTTATTTTATGGACTACAGACTTTTTAGACTAATTAAAATATAAATAAATGATATTATCACTTACATTTTTTTCTTGAACGGTGTGATTCTACAAGTGAAGCGGTTGACAGCATGGGATCCAACAGCCAGCTCGA
Organism: Pterostichus niger; assembly: GCA_947425015.1. Classification (NCBI taxonomy): domain Eukaryota; kingdom Metazoa; phylum Arthropoda; class Insecta; order Coleoptera; family Carabidae; genus Pterostichus; species Pterostichus niger. The sequence continues at coordinate 26,833,227 of OX380344.1, read as the reverse complement.
CTCCCGGGACTGAATGCCGATTTCAGCAAAGTTGCGTAAACTGCAAGAGCTCAGAGAATACATATAAAATGTGGTCATTTATTTGCTACAGAAACATCATTTCAATTACAGTAGTTTTATATATATATATATATACATATTGTAATAAGAATGTATGTTTTCACAAACAACTTATTACAATATATGTTATTCTTAAAGAATAAATATGGTTTAAATAGAATTGTTGTAAATTATCTATTTAAAACACATTTATTATTGTTCTTACATTACTAAGTTACAATAATTTTATTTATTTATTTATTAAGTTTAAACAATAAAAACTATGTTTAAATTAATCAATTTGCAAGAACTCTTCTTTAAGAATAAGGAATATTGTAATAAGATGTATGAATAACTTATTACAATGGGTAGCCTATTTCTTATTCTTAAAGAATAAATATGGTTTAAATAGAATTGTTGTAAATTATCTTCTTTTCTTACAATTTTATTACATTAATAACTAATTGTCGATCTCGACTGACGTAGTTTCAAGAGAAGATGATAACAGCTTCAATGATGCTGCTCCAAGGTGATGTTCCAAAGCTCCGGTGACGTTGTCCAGAATGGTGATGACACGGGTAAGAATATCAATTGTTCCAAGATGATGCAGAGGCCGCAGGAGATGCCTGCATGTAATGTGATGTCCCTATCAATAAAAATATATTAGTAACATAAAATAGTTGGATTTTGATGATTAATGAATCTGAAACAGACACTCATAGTACATTCATACACTTCTTGTTCTTCCAGTAGTTTTCAATGATGGTTTCTTTCTTCTTCCTACACTCACCCTATATTACCTAAGTTTGTCAAACACTATCTTTGAATTGAATCTACGACAAAGCAAACGAGGCGTGCTTGTCAAATTAGCAAAAACGTTGAGCATATTCCGTGCCCACGACCTCTCGGTTCACCGCCTACCAACCTACCCGGCTGCTGGGAAGATTTCACAGTGCGAGGACAGTTGAATTATGTCTAGATCTCCCAATGACTCATTGGACAATATGGTTCCAGTGATTCGATAACTCGACCACCCAAGACATCGGCTTACATTTTCTAGCTGGTTCGAATAACTACCATACAGAAGAGCTTACGCAAGGGCCGCTTCACCCGGTTCGCGAAACACTTCAAGACTTGCCTGGTGATGTATGTACACAGTATGTATGCTGGGCCCCCACGGAGTGCCAGCGTTTTGTGGTGGACAATACAAAATACACGATATCGACTCGTAAAGTTGAGGAAACATCAAACCCACGATAGATATCGATCTACACAATATCGATTCGTAAAATTGATTTATAGTAATAAATCAACCCCACGAAAAGTCTACACAGTTAGGATGGCCTCCTAATAAGGCAGAAACTAACTAACTAAATTAAATGTACGTAGTGAGTGAACAATAAAAAACACGATATCGACTCGGGAAGTTGATCTTATAGTATAACTATAAATCAAGCCCACGATATGATATCGGTATATAGTTATGAAGGCGTTTAAATAAGGTAGACATTCAAAAAGTTAAATTACACGAGGACGTTTGTTTGGGAAGTGAACAAACACAAACTTCTTCATAATGTTCATTTTTCCTTGTTGCAGACTCGGAGCGACTAATTGATGATGACACACTCACAACCAATAAATGACATGAAAGTTAACTTGAAACATACACAACATACACATCTACACTTCAAATACAATATTTCTCATGTTACTGTTATTATTATTATAAATTATTATTATTCTAAATTATTATTGTTATATTTTATTTAGTATAAACAAAAGTAAAGTAATAACGCTTCTATAATTTTGCAATTTACTTTATCACATCAAACAATAAATTAAATTAAAATACACCAGATGTATGTGCAAGCTGTATCTCAATAAAATTGTAAACAAAATATTCATAATTTCTTTTCTCATTTTTTAGATTAATTAAAATATAAATAAACGACATTTTACTCATCTTTTGTTCCTGAACTGTGTGAAGCAACTGGTGGACAGCGTGGACAACTTGGGCATGGCGCTCGACTTCCGGGACTGAATGCCGAATTCAGCTAATTTGCGTAAACTGCAAAACAGAATTTAAAATGAGCACCTATCATTAAAAATACTAAACAATCTTTAAAAGTAATTTTTAATAATAATTTTTAAAAATTTAAAAGTAGGCAGGCATCAGTTTCATCTTTTTGTTGCTATGCGATTCAATATGTTGTTTAATAAACATTGATGTCAACGTGCTCGGTGTATAATTTTTCTTGGGAATTTTTGGTAATAAATTTACTTAAAATGAGTGACTCAGAGATTGATTCTGATATTGAAAATGGTGCAGAGGCTGCATGGGCTACACTGGTTCCAGGAAAATCAAAAAAATTGTATGAAGAAACTTACAACAAATTTGCCAGTTGGTGTACTTTTACTTTTACGCATTAAACTGTCACTTTTAAGCACTAGTGCTTAAAAGTACTTCATTTAACAACGGAAATGACAATCGAAAAGTTGTTATAATACGCTAGTATAAAAAAGACTTTTACGTAAGATACAGATGTATGGAAAGTAAACCAATTGTAAACAAATTATACAAAATGTTTATTCTCAATTTTATATACGATATGGATGATATCAGATAATTGCAATACATGTTTTACTTCTTTTTAACAAATCTGTACAAACCCTAACTTCGTGCAAATTTGGGAGTTTATATGCATCTCATTTATTTTCATGGAGTACATACTTTTTAGACTAATTAAAATATAAAAAATATCACTTATCTTTTTCCTTAACTGTATGATTCTGCAACAAGCGAAGCGGTAGACAGCGTACTCGAGAAGGAAGAAGAAGATTGCGACTTGGGCATGGGATAAAACTGTCGACTCGACGCTCAGAACTGAATGCCGAATTCAGCTTTTAAAATTAAGAAAGCCGTTAGGACCGACCAGAAACTAATGAATGAATATTTAGATGTTCTAAACTCAACTTTAATAGACGTTGTCATTAAAGGAAATTCCCTAAACAGTCCCTCTCTCTATTAACAATGTGTTTGTATTTGTACAATATATAAGTGTTTATAAACCACATATCTACCTTCTGACGATGGCACAACTGCTAAAATTGTGCAATAAATGTTATTGCCAAATTTATAAAACTAAATACTTAGTGGTTTTATTTATTATTTTTACTACCACATTATCATTAATTAACATTATTGAAATCGTTTTCTGCTTCATTTATTGAAATCATTTACAACAACATCATCCGCACCAGGTAACGCAGACACTACCGCAGCCTCGCTACCTTCATACCTTCAAACACTCTAACTGCGTGCGCGCATTTTCAATCATCAGAAGTCAAATAACCTCTCACCTCCATACATCAACATCTCATTCAAGCCGAGAGTCTTGCCATTCTTTAGACGCAACATCATTCTGATCTGATTCATTCCACAATATAATTCACCATTCATACATTCATTTATTTACTCAACAGATATCTCTAACATCCCCATTATACACCCTCATTCACCAACTTTTATCCAGACGTATACGCGCACCATCAAATAAACTTCTCATGCTCGGTTTTTCAGTGGGGGTTTAAACTTCAATTTAGTTGAACCTTGAACTTGAGCCTGAACATTTTTTTGTTTATAACTTGTCAAATTAATCTAGTTCAGCTGAACCTAAACTGAATGTCTAAATAATTTTATGGTGTTGTGTAATTTGGGATTCTGAGAAAATTCTAATCATTGCCTTATTTTTCCAGAATTCAGTTTATATTCTGTCACAGATAAAATAAGAAATATATTTATATACACATGATGGAAAATATTAAAAGAGCTGCAAATTTTTCCTCCAATGAAGTTGAATTATTAATAGATTTAGTGAGAGTTAAAAACATGTATAGAATGAAAAAAAAAACTGATAAAGTACTGTGTTAAGAGGAAGAAAAGTGTTTGGATAAAATTTCTGCCTCATTTATTACTGTAGGGCCAAAATTTTAAACGTTCTCTAGTCCAAAGATAAAAATATTAATAATGTACAAGATTAAATTTAAGTTCTACGTCAGGTACGCGTTCATTAAAATTCTAGCACAAGTTTAAATAATTTTAAAAAGAGAAAAATAATGGAGGCAGACAATTAAAAATTGGTGCAAATTGGCAAAAAAAGAGGAATACGTAAAATTACAAATTAACTCAATAATAAAAGAATTAAATTGTATATGAAATAGTAAATAGAAAAGTGTATATTGTAATATATTTCTAATGATACCCTTCAGACGGTTTTACTATATTCCTAATTATTTTAGGTCTTCTAACACGACCAAGTCGCTCAACAAAATTGTGACAAATAATTATGACATATAAATGTCAGAATGTATTGAAAAACCGAGCATCAATCATTCATCACACAGAATAAAATCAATCACTCTCTGTCCATTTTCACTTACATTCTTCCTTGTGTACAATTGCGCTATTTTATATTAATTTAAAACAACATATTACTGTTATTAACCGACTTTTACCCAAATAATTTAAAAAGGGAATAATTTAAATGAGCACCGAAATCATTGTATCTTAAATAATCAATAAGAACTGTGTTGCTCTTGCCAGAAATATATTTATTAAACACCAAAAATATATATTTCTAACTCTAGTTATTTATTATATATTATATTTTGATAGTCTGAAATAATTAAATGAATACTAAAAATAATAATTAGGCATAAAAATTACTAACTGATCTTTAAATATAATAGTAAATAAGCTTCATGGAAAATTAAATGCTAATATGGCAAATAGCAAATACAAATATTTGATATTTAAATTGATAAACAGATTAGTAAAGTCTAGTATTTTGGATATCGAACATGAATTATTTAAAGCTGATATTTTGGTGCTCGATTAAATACAACCCACTTAAAACTAATAATTATCTTATATTGATGTTGGAGGCAGCGGTCTTGAAAAGAAGTTGTTGATTCTGTTGCTGATGAATCTTCCCAGCATTTGATGTAATCACCAACAGGAAACGTTGGTTTTCTTCATTCACCACCGCACCTAACAACAAAATATTATTAGAAACAAGTACAAATACTCCTTGAAAAACAGTAAGTTTTCAATGATGGTGTCCTTCTTCTCCCTACCTACCCTATCTTACCTAAGTTTTTGTCAAAGACTAGCTACGAATCTACAACAAAGCAACCGCGAAATGCTTACAGTATGTATGTTGGGCCCCACGGAGGGCCAGCGTTTTGTGGTGGACAATACAAAACATCCGATATCGACTCGTGAGGTTGATTACACATCAAACCCACGATAGATATCACAATATCAATTCGTAAAATTAAATAAAATAAATAAATATAAATAAATATATCATCACGCCTTTTACCCATCACTGGGTGTGGCACTCTGCCTAAGCAGATCTCGGTAAGTGATATATTTTTTCGCGTGAAGTGCGGTTACCAGCCGTCAAATCACGGCCTCCAAAGATATTAGTGGAGGAGGAGCCACAGGGGTAGATTTTTTAAATTGGTGAAAATTGTTTGTCGGTTGTGGGGATCGAACCAGGGTTCTCAAGATCCACAGGCCGACTCGATACCACTGAGCCACCTACCCCATAATTCGTAAAATTGATTTATAGAAATAAATCAACCCCACGATAGATATTGTTCTAACCAATTTCGATTCGTAAAATTGATTTATAGTAATAAATCAACCCCACGAAAAGAACTACACAGTTGTTAGGAAGGCCTTCTAATAAGGCAGAAACTAAACTAACTAAATTTAAATGTACGTAGAGATAAAAGACACGATATTGACTCGTGAATATGATCTTATAGTATAACTATAAATCATATCCACGATAAGATATCGGTCAAGTGTTAGGAAGAACCTGAAAGAGAATCACAGATTACCTAGTCTTCAATAAAGGTGCCATCTTTTTCTCCCTACCTACCCTATCTTACCTAAGTTTTTGCCAACGATTAGCTACGAATCTACGACAAAGCAACCGAAGCGTGCTTGTCAAGTTAGCAAAAACGTTGAGCATATTCCGTGCCCACGACCTCTCGGTTCACCGCCTACCAACCTACCCGACTGCTGGGAAGATTTCGCAGTGCTCGAACAGTCGAATTATCAAACCCACGATAGATATCGATCTACACAATTTCGATTCGTAAAATTGATTTATAGTAATAAATCAACCCCACGAAAAGAACTACACACAGTTAGGATGGCCTCCTATTAAGGCAGCAACTAACTAACTAAATTAAAATGTACGTAGTGAGTAAACAATAAAAACAAACACGATATCGACTCGAGAAGTTGATCTTATAGTATAACTATAAATCAAGCCCACGATACGATATCGGTTATGAAGGCCTTTAAATAAGGCGACAAAAGTTAAATTACACGACGACGACGTTTGTTTGGCAAGTGAACTTCTTGTTGCAGACTCGCAGCGACCTACTTAAAATTAAAGTGAATTTGAAACATACACAACATCTAACATACACTTCAAATACAATATTAGTCAGTTTACTGTTATTATTATTAGAAATTAATAATATTATTAATATATTATTATTTAGTATAAACAAAAGTAAAATAATAACGTTTCTATAATTTAGCAATTTACTTTTAAACCGTTAAACAAATATTTATCACATCAAACAATAAATTAAATTAAAAGACAGCAGATGTATTTCAAGGCTGTGTCTCAATAAAATCCTAAATAAATTATTAATAATTTCTTTTCTCATTTTTTAGATTAATTAAAATATAAATAAACGAAATTTGTACTCATCTTTTATTCCTGAAGTGTGTTGAAGCAACCGGTGGACAGCGTGGACAACGTGGGCATGGCGCTCGACTCCTGGGACTGAATGCCGCATTCAAATAATTTGCGTCAACTGCAAAACAGAATTTAAAATGAGTACCTATCATTAAAAATACTATACAATCTTTAAAAGTAATTTTTAATATTAAAGAATAGTAAATTATCAAAATAAAATTATATGTTTCAACCAATTGTGAATAATTGCGACATTCACAGAACATTCTCAACCCAACACACCATCCTCGCTTCAATAACATTTATTTTAAAATTAATTATTTACTGGAGGGTTGATATTAAGGGATGAAACTATAGTCAATAGATGAGGAATTGAATGTTGAAACCCGGTTGATTGGTTACTAAATTACAGCCGTTTTTAAAACATGTTTATATAAAGTTACGGAAAAACTGTCCTTCATATTTTTTCTCAGAAAATTAATAAAATTCACCAGATTTACAAACAAAACTATCGACAGTCCACATTTTCAAACCTCTTTAAAGTTAAATGTTGTAAACAACATTTTTAAAACTCATATATTTTAAATATTGGGTAAAAGTCACCGCTAATAAAATCAAATTATTAAACGAGATTAATTTAAATTTTCTGCTTTGAACCGGACATAAATTATTTTAGGAGAAAAAATAATTGTAAAAGTAAAATAAAGCTTGCCCCAGAAAAAATTGTCGCTTAGGTTTAGGCCTTTTCGTATACTGCTTTTATAGATATACAAATTTGTATGTGGTGCGTTTTTATAGTTGGCTATGCATTATACAAAAACAATTAGTTGACAACTTTCATACAATTTAGTATACAAAGATGCCATCGAAATACGAAGAATTACGCGAAAATATTTTGTACAAAAGTGTTCAAAATAGGCATATATCCACAAGAAAAGTATCTTTAGAGTTAAAATCTACAACAAGGAGTGTTGAAAGGGTGTTAAGAAGATATAATGAAACGGGTAATACACAAAAAAAATGTGGATTTGTAGATTAAAATATTGAGAAAATGTCTTGAAGGCTTTGTGTGAAAATAAAAATCTTTCTGTGAGAGATTAGGTTAAGAAATTTGAAACTACTCAATCAACAGTCTAGAAAATTAAGCTAAAGAATTCTATAAAGTATTTAAAAAAAAACAAAAGTGCCTAACAGGAATACTAAGCAAGAAACTAACACAAAATGAAGATCAAGAAAACTTTACTTTAAAGTGATATCAAAAAAAATTATGTGTTATCATGGATGTCGAAACATATTGTTAACTTGAATTAAAATCTCGACCAAGTCTCTATTATTATTCTGGAAAGTTCAGAAAATCTGTTAGTAGCTAATTGAAGGTAATTAAAATAGAAAAATTCTCAAAAAAGATGCTTGTATGGCAGGCCATTTGTTCCTGTGGCAAACGCAGTATGCCTTATTTTTCGACATCGTCAATCAACGGCGAAAGATATTAAAGCGAGTGTCTTGAAAGATGATTATTGCCCTTCATAACACACCAATACTATTTTGGCCAGATTTGGCAACATGTCATTACACAAAAAATGTCATTGATTGGTATAAAAGAAACCCCACATATAGAATTTGTACATAAATCTGAAAATCCTACAAATTGTCCTGAATTGCGCCCAATCAAAAAATATTGGGCCCATATGAAGCAGAAGTTATTAAAATATAATAAACAAACCAATTCTGTCGATAATTTCAAATATAAGTGGAAACAAATTACAAAAATGATATCTGATTATGCTGTACAAATTTTAATGAAAGGGCTGAAAAGGAAATTGTGCAACTTTTGGATGAATCATAATTAAAATGTAAATATATGCTATTATATACTATTTAGTGGTTGATCAATAAAGTCTTCAAAAGTTTTAAAAAAATTCATTTAATTATATGGTTTTTAGTTAAAAATTATAGGAGACATTTTTTTCTAGGACAAGCATTATAATTAATCACCCTTGACTAGCTAATAATGTACTACCGTTATCATTACCTAATGAATATTTAGTAGATTGTCAGTTACTAATCATTCACCATCATTATTATTATTGTTTTTACCCAAATAATTAAAAAAAATAACAATGTACTTACATTCATGATAATGTCCAAGGTGACACCAGCTCGAGCTGCTCCAAGCTCTGGATGGCGACAGCTCCAATGACACCAGCTACTTCAACATCTTGATGATGTCCCTATAAACATAAAAACAATGTATTAGTAACATAGCATAGCACCCTTCATCATGTTTATTTTAAGTTTCATAATCATCATAACTTTTGAGAGTGAGTATATTAGAAATAGTAAAAGGAAACCCACATTTAGTCATTTAAAAGATACACTCATTGTTTAAAAAGTAATTAAATTAAAAAAATAATTTAATTTATTTAGCAGCGCGTAAGTCTTGTACTAATCGAGATATTTTAAAAGTACAAAGAAACAAAAAATAAAGCCCCAAAAATATAAATAAAAAATCATCTCACCTGTTTGGCGCTTTCACTGTGCATCTACAACCTGGTGCACCAGGTCCACAAGTTGGTTTTGTCGTTGATTTGTGGTGATTGTAAACATTGTCTTCCATAATAATTGGTTTTAAAGTCGACAAATGTTGTTTTCATTCCCTGACATCTGTCTATGGTTTGTGCATTAAATCCATACCTAAAAACGATATTGGCGCATTTTAAATTAATTTAAATTCAAACTTACTTATTCTACTACATTTTGTTGGTAAAACGTTGAACTATATCAGTGGCGCAGTATGCATCCAAATTATTGGGTGTTTATTTTATAAAAATAATTTGATTTCTAATCAATAAAAACTACTCTATATTATTTATTAATAGTTAATATTAACGTTCATAACATATTTTTTTTATTATAAACAGCATTTAACCCCGAAAACTAATATTTTAATGTCTTTGCCCCCAAAATAGGCTCACGGATTTTTTTACCCGCCTAAGTAATTTAGTGATAAATTAATTCACTAGTTTTGACATTTATATTTGAATTCAAAATGACTGAAAAACTATTTAAACTTATTTTAAAATAAATATGTATATAATTTAAACGTAAAATAATTAAAATAAAATAGATTGGTGCTCCAATTAATTTAATTAAACGTGGATTTTAGCAGCGAATTGAAAAGTTTTTCATATAAAATTCATGAGATTTTGTAAAGAATATTAGAACTATTCCAAGTTTATGAATGAAACAAACTCTAAAGGGGGTTCAGTATGCACATGTCTAATCTGCAATTGCAGATATTTAATCGTCCAACAAAATTATTTAGGCCAAGGACTCAAATAAATGGCTTTTACACAGATGTACGCGGAACGTAGGTTTATATTGAAAGAATCAATCATCGACAAACATCATAATAAAAATATGATTAAATATCGTTCAAAAGATGGAGAATTCAAAATTTAAAACCAATTTCAATTATGTTGACTAGTTTAAAAGTTACAGCCTACATATTTACAGCCAATTTAAATTTTAAAAGATACACTCACCTGCAAAAGTACTGGAAGTGAAGCGTCCGGACACGCCATCAAACATCAAGTCCCCGGGGCCATCATCTCCTCCAGCTCGACTTCCTAGTGCTCCAGATTCTCCGTCGACTTCTTGCAGCTGTCCAAAGTTACCTGAATGAACACAGAGCAGGTGTCAAACATATCAAGTCTCTTGTGTTAGGATGTTGTAATTAATTAATTGAATGTATAACTAAATCACCACACCTTTTACCCATTATTGGGTCAAATCACAGCCACTCGCACTAACAACTAACTAGCACGTGATTATTTTCAAGCGACCAGCTCTGGTCAGCGTTTTGTTTGCAAGTGCGGAGCTCGAGCTCGTTGCATGATGACTCGGGCGACTAATTGATGACACAACTCAATACATTGAAACTTACACAACATGTCTACATTTCAAATAAAATATTTCTCATTTTACTTTTTTCATTAATTCTTATAAATTATTATTGTTATATATTTTTTATAAAAGTAAACAAATTTAAAACGTGAAACGTTTATACGAGAATAATTTCCCAGTAATGGGTAAGAGGCGTGATTTGATTTATAAATAAGTTTCTCACCAATGCCAAAACATTTCCGTCTGATTCCATTTTCTTCTCTTGCTGCCGAAATGAAGAGTAGGTTTCTGAAGAGCGATCGTCGTCGACACCATCACCACGGTGTTTGCTGTCTGAGTCAACACCAGCTCTCCAAGTATTTCTAATGATTTGTTTAAAATATCGATCGGTACCAATTCCCAATCAGCGCAGGATTGCAATAAGAGCAGGACAGCTGCTCTCTGGCGAAGCTCATTCTGTTTAAATTCCTCCACTCCGGTTCTGCAGGTTCCAATCTCTTCTCTCCACGGAGGGTTTCATGTCGTTGTGGATGAGTATCCAGTGCTCGCATTTCTCTCCGATTACGCCTGGAACAAACAATAAACAGTTACTATTAATTGTAATTGCTAATTACCGCTAACTTTTGTTTAGCTAATCGATAATAAACATGGCTTCCTTCCTAGGTGCCTCCCTCTCATTCACCAGCACTCAATTCAATACAATGACCGCTAGTCTATTCAGGGAGATTCATTTTCATTATTTTAGGACAGAATATTTATTTATATCCAACTTTAACTTGAAATATTTTTGACCAATATAATTCCGGAAGGTTTAACAATTAAAAATATAGTTAATTACCCTTCATAATAACTGACACTAGCTAACAATTTACTAGCGTTATCATTAACAAATATCTAGTTACTATTCATCATTATTATTTTAAACTGAATATGAATTTATTTCACAAATTCTCAAATAAATATTAAACAAATAATTAAAAAATAACAATGTTCTTACATTATTGATGTTGAGAGCAGCAGATTTAATATTCAAACTCGTCTTTGCTGATGCCTTCGGGGTGTTGATACACGGGTGTTGAAGATGCTTGCAGGTCCCGTGATGTCCCTATAAACATAAAAACAATATATTAGTAACACACTTCATAACATTTATTAAAGTTAATAATGATAACAGAGAAAACAATTAATAGAATAGCTCTAAAATGCTTTAAAAAAAGAACCTACCATTTAGAACGCTTTCGAATGCCATCACCAACTACAAAATGGCTGAATTGAGTAAATATTATTAAGACTGTATTTTTAAACGCTGCTTGTTGAGTGCAGGTGAACTTGAATACGCACAGACTTGTTTAATTATTGTTTACCAATTTAAATATATACAAAGCAAATGATCATAAATAACATGAATACGTATTTAGCCATTAACAATATTTGAATTAAATTTTTATAAATGAAAATTGAAAAAGATATCTATCGAAAATATTAGAATAATGTTCTCGTTAACTATTTACCAGTATTTTGTTATAATGTACAATTATTTATCCAGCAACATTCAACAACACAGCGTCATACAAGACTAAATTTATGGAATAAACAGGTTCACTTCGATAAATTTATCGTTTGAACAAATCAAGTACTTTTATAAATTTATATAAAATAAAGAAAATACTTTCAAATTCAGTACTTTTACACATTTCCATGTATAAAAAGTAATATACGAGCCCTAACCACTAATATTTGGTACGGCTGTGTTTTTTTTTTAAATATATTGATCTTTGAAGCATTTTAAACATTATTTGGAATAAATGTATGTAATTATATTTGTACTATTTTAATAAGTTATTATAATATCTACAACACAAATACATAATAACCAAAAATGAAAATTAAAGGATTTATTCTATTATTCGTAAGAGAACATTTTTAAGTTGTGAAAATAATTGACCATAAATAATTGGTACGGCTAATTAAAACTTATATTAATATTTCGTAACGTCGCCTTTTGCTTTCATAATTGCTTCAACTCGTTTTGACATTGTTTATAAGGTCCTGGCACTCATCTGGTGTAATTGAATTCCAAATTTCTGTAATTTTTTGTTTCAAACCTAAAACAGTTCTTTGAGGCTCATTTCTTAAACGACGTTTCATTACTGCCCACAAGAATTCTATAGGATTGAGGTCTGGACTGGAGGATGGCCAGCTCAAGACATTTATCCCTTTACTTTCCAACCAATTCTTAGTACCTTTGGCGGTATGACATGAAGCACCATCGTGTTAAAATATAAATTCTTCATAGGAAATTAATTGGGTTACAGACGGAATTAAATTTCCCTCCAAAATGTTAACATATTTCTGAACATTTACAATGCCATCAATAAAGTGCAAATTGCCCACACCTTTGGGAGGACATGCAACCCCATATTATGATACTAGCTGGAAATTTGACGGTACGCTTTAAACAGTCTCTATGGTATACTTTTTTTTGTCCGTATTACTTTTTTTCTAGAGTCACCAACGCAAACATCAAATTTAGATTCATCACTGAATATAATGGAATCCCACTGCCTCTGTACCCAAAGTCTTCTTTCTTTTGCCCATAATAAACGTTTTTTTCTTTTGTATACTGGTCAATAATGGTTTTTCTTTGGCCTGGAAGATTAAAGTCTAAGTTTACGTTTTTCTTACTTTAAAAATCTTACCTTATAGAATCCATATTTTAGTTTATGAATATTTTTTCGGGTCCATTCGCGTCCCACGGACTTTCCAATTTTTGCTGACCATTTTTCGGATAAATTACGAACGGTACTTCGTCTATTTGACTTGACAATGGAAGACAACACTCGCAAATCTCGCTCGGTAATTTTTGAAATTCTACCACTTTAGTTCATAAATGATTAAATAGATCCAGAAATTTTATATTTTTTAACTATGTTTACAGTTTTCGATTTAGGTAAATTCAATTCCTTCGAAATTTCACCATAACTTTTAGCGGATTCATTTTTTTCAATAATTAATCTTCGAATATCTTCAGATATAGGCTTTCCGCGTACCATGTTGAAAATTAATGACAGTTTATTGAAAACAAAAGGCAATATTAATGACAATTGATTCAAAACAAAGGCAAAACATACTCAAAAATTCGTTCAGTATAAAATAAATAGTATAGAGGGCAATAGGAGGATGATTAAAATAAGTTTAAATAGCCGTACCAATTATTTGTGGCCAATTTATTTCATAACTTAAAAATACTATCTTACGAATAATAGAATATATCCTTTAATTTTCATTTTTACTTCCTTGTACGAAGTAAAGGAAGTATTGTTATCGCGAAAATTTTCGGTTCTCAGATTTCAGTGGAAATACGCATTTTGGCCCTCCCTGAGTCCATTTTGACTAATTTCGTCGTGACGTCTGTACGTACGTATGTATCTCGCATAACTCAAAAACGGTAAGCCGTAGAAAATTGAAATTTTATATTTAGGACTGTTATAACATCTAGTTGTGCACCTCCCTTTTTGGTAATTATATAACTTCCGGAAGTGGTACTTTACTTGAAGCCTATAATAGATTTTCATGAAAAACTATATTCAAATATAATTTAAAACTTTCCAAATTTGGTATATAAGACTACTATATCAATGGAAATAATATAATACATTTTGGTTAAAATACACTAACCGGAAGTGACACATTACATGAAGCTGCTAACAGTTTTCCTTGAAAAAAATGGTATTATTTTAATTTTAGAAATAAATGCTTCAAATAAAAGTTTTAGAGAATTAAATTCTGCGTCTAGCACATTAAGTATTTTTAAATTAGCCTTTTGCATAAGCGAGATATCTAAATTTAAATAGTATATATTTTGTGTTTTTTTTTAATTAAGTTTGCTATGGATTAGAACAAAAAATAAAAAATAAAAGATTTTATGTCAAATATGTGCAATTAAAAAAATATCTATAGTTTAATACGCGTACAAGGAAGTCATGTGGTGTCCACATCAGATTTTTGGTTATTATGTTTTTGTGTTGTTGTAGATATTATAATAACTTATTAAAATAGTACAAATATAATTACATAAATTTATTCCAAATAATTTTTAAAATGCTTCAAAGATCAATATATTTAAAAAAACACAGCCGTACCAAATATTAGTGGTTAGGGCTCGTATATGTATGTAAATAATAATAAATAATATATATCACGCTTTTCGAAATAAAAACACTATTTAGAACTGTTAAAATCTAAAGATATGCAAAAATATTATTGTGATTTTAAAGAAAATTTATTAAAAATCATGTTCAAATATGATGTTAAAGCCGTTTATATCAAATTTAATTGTTGAAATGTGATATTCCTATGTTATCGCATCCTATATATGTGTTACGTACAAAGCAATTTATGTAATAAAATGTTGATACATTTTTAATTATCAAAAACTATATTACCAGGTGAAATTTGTATCGAAATCGTCAGAATAACATCTATACTTACGAAAGGCACTATATTTGATTAATATTTATCGATATTTTTACTCAAATACACTAATTTTCTAGCAGCAAAACTCGCTGTCACACTGGAATCTTTCGAATTGAACACAGACCAAATATCTAAAGAACTGAACTCGACACGCAGCGCATGCGCACTATGTGATTCTTCCGAGCAAACTAGTGCACATCAAAATGTCGTGGAGTGTATTTTATGTATAAAAATTATAATTTATTAAAAATTACATATATTTAATAACATTAATTCAAAAATAGTTTTTTTTAATTAGTGTTTATGAATTTCATCAGTAATTAAAATATTTAAATACAGAAATAAGTATGTAAACATTGAATTTAAAAGAAAACTAGTACTTAAAATATGATTAAATTTACAACATAGAAATAGGGAAACAATTCTTGAATTTCTATCGTAGTTTAATAAATATTTAAATAAATATTGCTAGGTATAAGTATGTCCATAACGCCTCATTTCAACTAACTTTTCACATGTTTGTTGATAGTTTATTGAAGTAAACGTAATTGTTTATATATGTAAGAAGTTTCATAGCTGAGAATTAAATTGGGGTGGTTTTAACGAAATTTATTGCTAGGTATAAATGTATCCATAACACCTCATTTAACTAAAATTTCACTTTTTTGTTCATTCCTTATTGTAGTACATGTAATTGTTTATATGTGTACGAAAAGTTACGGAAAAACTGTCATTCATATTTTCTCTCCGAAAATGAATAAAATTAGCCATATTTACAAACAAAACTATAGGCAGTTCAAATTTTCAATTCTCTTCAAATTTAAAAGATACACTCCATTTAAATATTGTAAAGAAAACTTTTAAAACTCATATATTTGAAATATTTTAAACAATTACCCAAAAGCAATTTACTTTTAAAACGTTAAACAAATATTTATCACAACAAACAATAAATTAAAATATGCCAGATGTATGGAAAGGCCGTGTCTCAATAAAATTGTAAACAAATTATTCATAATTTCTTTTCTCATTTCTATATATGTTATGCATCTCATTTATTTTCATGGACTACATACTGTTTAGATTAATTAAACTATAAATAAATGACGATTTTACTTATCTTTTGTTCCTGAACTGTGTGATTCTGCAACAGATGAAACAACCGGGGGACCGTAGACAACTTGGACATGGGGCTAGACTCCTGGGACTGAATGCTGAATTCAGCTAATTTGCGTAAACTGCAAAAAAGAATTTAAAATGAGCACCTATCATCAAAAATATTAAACGATCATGAAAAGTGATTTTTAATATCCAAGAATAGTAAATAAGTTTCTCGGAAAATCAAAACAACCAAATAAAATTATATGTTTAGACCAATTGTGAATATCACTAATAATTTTCACTGAACATCCATTCATCAGATTCATCCACGAATCAGTCTTCCACAAACATTTTCATTCCAACACACCATCCTCGTATCAGTAACGTTTATATTTTATTTAATTACATTCTGGAGGATTGATATTAAGGGATGAAAATATGGTCCAGAATTAAGTAATTGAATTTTAAGATCCGGTTGACTGGTTACTAAATTACAGCCGTTTTTAAAACATGTCAAATTTGTAAATGTTTTATCTAACGTTATGGAAAAACTGTCATTCATATTTTCTCTCCGAAAATGAATAAAATTAGCCATATTTACAAACAAAACTATAGGCAGTTCAAATTTTCAATTCTCTTCAAATTTAAAAGATACACTCCATTTAAATATTGTAAAGAAAACTTTTAAAACTCATATATTTGAAATATTTTAAACAATTACCCAAAAGCAATTTACTTTTAAAACGTTAAACAAATATTTATCACAACAAACAATAAATTAAAATATGCCAGATGTATGGAAAGGCCGTGTCTCAATAAAATTGTAAACAAATTATTCATAATTTCTTTTCTCATTTCTATATATGTTATGCATCTCATTTATTTTCATGGACTACATACTGTTTAGATTAATTAAACTATAAATAAATGACGATTTTACTTATCTTTTGTTCCTGAACTGTGTGATTCTGCAACAGATGAAACAACCGGGGGACCGTAGACAACTTGGACATGGGGCTAGACTCCTGGGACTGAATGCTAAATTCAGCTAATTTGCGTAAACTGCAAAAAAGAATTTAAAATGAGCACCTATCATCAAAAATATTAAACGATCATGAAAAGTGATTTTTAATATCCAAGAATAGTAAATAAGTTTCTCGGAAAATCAAAACAACCAAATAAAATTATATGTTTAGACCAATTGTGAATATCACTAATAATTTTCACTGAACATCCATTCATCAGATTCATCCACGAATCAGTCTTCCACAAACATTTTCATTCCAACACACCATCCTCGTATCAGTAACGTTTATATTTTATTTAATTACATTCTGGAGGATTGATATTAAGGGATGAAAATATGGTCCAGAATTAAGTAATTGAATTTTAAGATCCGGTTGACTGGTTACTAAATTACAGCCGTTTTTAAAACATGTCAAATTTGTAAATGTTTTATCTAACGTTATGGAAAAACTGTCATTCATATTTTCTCTCCGAAAATGAATAAAATTAGCCATATTTACAAACAAAACTATAGGCAGTGCAAATTTTAAAACATCTTCAAAATTAAAAGATACACTTCATTTAAATATTCTAAAGAAAACTTTTAGAACTCATATTTTCAATATTGAAAACAATTACCCAAAAGGATAAAAGTATTTGACTAACTTTATTTATAAAATACAATAACCGCTAGTATAAATAATCGATGAAGGATGATTTGAATAAATTTATTTTTCTGCTTTGAATCGATCATAAATTATGTAGAGCAAAATACTTAAAATACAAGTGAGTTAAATGTATTTATATCTATCATTTACTTGAAATATATTTGTATAAAATAATGCCAAGACGTTTAACAATGAAAAATCTAATTAATCATCCGTAATTTGTTTTTTATACTAACTGTCACTGTATCACAATGTTTCAGTAGCTGATAATCTGCTAACGTTATCAATAATAAATATATATAGCTAGCAAAGTATTGTGTTACAGATGATAACGATCCATCATTATATTTTTAAAGTGAATCGTTATTATATAATTTAAACAAATAATAAATATGTTGTAAAGATAATTATTACATATAGCATCACGCCATATCTTATTAAATACATACTCTCATTAGATGAATCAAAGAATCAACCAATATTCTCATTCTGACAGACCATTCTCGCTTCAACCACATTTCCGTTCCTATCCATGCACGCAATCTTTCATTCGACATTATCAACAATGCAAAACTAATATCACTCTCATCTATATCACCTCTAATATTTTCAATATAACCATACAGTCCATAAGAAACCCTTACACCATCTGTTCCTAACATCTGATTCATTCCACAATAACTCACCATCTGCACTGCACCCTTGCCACCTCTTCACACTCAACTTAACCAAAACATTCTTTTTTATTTATATTAAAATCAATCGTCCATATTTCACTCATCAAATCAACAAAATGCGCCTTACTTTCTCTCTTCCAACACATTTCTTGAACCTCTTATTCATCACGTATACTCTCAGTCACGCACATCTTTCATTCATTTTGAAATCGCAAACACGATCTCTTGTTCTCCACAATGCATAGAAAATTACTTCATACACACAAACCTGTCTGGCACACCTGGTCAATTTAAAACAACATATTATAATAAATGAACATCAGAAATACTAAACAATCTTAAAATATAATTTTTAATATCTACGAATAGTAAATAAGCTTCCCGGATTAAATTAAATGGCAATAGCAAAAATAAATATTTGGTGTTGAAATTGAGAAACAGATTAGCAGACTCTGGATATTCGGGTACCGATTATGAATAATTTAGGGCTGAAATTTTAGTGCTCGGTTAAATACAACCCATTTAAAAATAATAATTTTCTTACTTTGATGTAGTGAGCAGCAGACTTGACGACATTCTATGTTGATTTTGCAGCCATCTTCTGATATGTTTGAAAATAAAATGTTGACTTCTGTCGCTGATCATTCTTTCCAGCATGTGATGTAATCACTAAAACTTTTAGTAGAAGACCTTGGCTTTCTTCGCTGCCGCAACTAACAAATACAACAACAAAATAATTAGAAACAATTACAAATAATATTTTTAAAACAGTAATTTAAATTGATTTTCTCAAACCTCGAGCTTTTTTTTTTGTGTATTCGTAGAGAGTGGTTTTATACCGGCTGGTTAGAAAAACAGTTTTTCCGTGTGCATTGCTCCCCAAATTGTTTTAGAGAAAATTGTTTCAAATAAATGTTGTAGAGCATAAAATTCTATACTTGAATCTATTAAGAAGAATGAATTTGGTTAGGGCTGAAATAAATATTAAAACCAGATATAAATCTAACCCGTCTAATTACTAAACTAAATACTACAAGTCAACGTAAGGATGACGACGGAGCGGATGCTGCCTCAGCGGTACTCTGGTGCGCGGTTAGCCAGCTGAAAAGAGAAATAACATAAGAAGTTACTCAGTGAGGAATCAACTGCCACCACACACACACCCACAATCACTCAACAGGTGATCGCTCAAAATAACACATACAACAACACGTCACTCTGAGAGTCGTCTCAAGGACAGCGCCAACCAGAGTGACCAGAACCAGTGCTCAACACCCACCCACCGGATTGCCTAACCTGGGCACCGGGAGTGTGGATTGAAAGCCAAGTAGAAACCCACACTCCACCCGCAATCGCGGGGTGTTAGCGAAACGTTGGGCACCTCCTGAACCTGAATTAACACTATAGATGGCAGGCAGGGCACCGTTGGCACGAGGGCTAGCGGGTCGTGCTTCGTTGGCTGCATACTTAGCTGTCACTCCCCGTCAACCCCGCAGGGGACTTCCCTGGAGTGACCGCAGCATAAACAAGGAATAGGATCACATACTCATACACCACGTGTGGTAACACCACTTGACTCAACTCACCAATTCGTTCTCAAGTAATCTCCCAACCTAACAGTAACACGATACACAACCACTTACTATCACTTCTCACCACAAACTGGAATGAAATGCATAGTTTATAATCTATTTAAATGAAGTTCTTATCCAACTGCACTCGTAATCCACCTAAACGGAAGATTAATGTAGAAACCATAATCAATTAAGAAATAAAGTCCTTACGTTAAAAAGTTACGCTAACAAATCAATAAACAATATTAAATTCACATGCTTTATAACTGCAGAAATTAGATTTGAAAATTTACAAAATTGCAATTTAATAGTACTACCTATTACCCATTATGTATATATAAATTCTCTTTTAAATACAAATACATAATTCTTTTAAATGATAAATTATTAATTCTATCATTTTTTCCAGTTTTTAAAATAGAATAAATTGAAATATTATAAAGAAAACTTGTAGAACTAATATTTAAAATATTGGAAACAATTATTTTGTGTAAAAGTATTTCATTATTTTTATTTATAAATTACAATGATCGTTTAAACAAATAATCGATAAAGAGTGATTTGATTAGCTTTAATTTTCTGCTTTGAATCGGTTATAAATTGTGTAAACAAAAATATATTTAAAATAAAAGTACTACAAATTTATTTATATCCATCTCATATTTCAAATATTTTTATCCGCTCTCTGCTTATCATAAATTCTCAATTTAAAAACAACATACTTATTACTGTTTTTAGCAGACTTTTACCCAAATAATTTAAAAAGGGTATAATTTAAATGAGCACCGAAATCATTATATCAAAAATAAAAAATAAGAACTATGTTACTCTTATCAAAAACATATTTACTAAACAATAAAAATATATTTATTACCCAGGCAAAATTATATTTTAATTAATTAATTAATTAAGTGAGTACTAAAAATAATAATCAAAAATTATAAACGATCTTTACAAGTAATTTTTAATAAATATCCAAGAATAGTAAATAAGTTTGCCGGAAAATTAAATATTTGTGTACAACTTGATAAACAGATTAGACTTTAGTTTTTTAAATATCGATATTGAAAATTTTAAGGCTGAAATTTGATGCTCGATTAAATACAACCCATCTAAAAATAATAATTTTCTTACATTGATTCTGCATTGAGTTTGCAATCATCTTCTATATGTTTGAAGATAAGATGTTTGACTCAGATGATGATGTCTATGATGATAAGAATACCAGTTACTTTAAGATAATGATACAAACTGATGATGAAGCTGCAGGAGATGATTCCAAGTCCATGATGTCTCTATACACATAAAAACAATATATTAGTAATGTAAAATAGATAAAAACATATAATTTAGCAAAACAGTTAAGCATATTCCATGCCCACGACCTCTCGGTTCACAGACTACCAACCTACCCGGCTTCTGGGAAGGTCCCGATGCGAAACGCATTTCAATGTATAGTTATGAAGGCCTTCTAATAAGGCAGAAATTTATTTATATTAATAGTACGTAGCCATCTTGACACTACAACGTTTGTTTGGCAAGTGAAAGAGCTTGTGCTCGTTGTTTGATTGTCTAGCACCGACACAACTTACGTTCAAAAACCACTCCGATAATTACAATGTACTAGAGAAAGATAGACAACTTGGATAATAGCGTACACTTACTTTATAACGTTAATTTATATTATATATTTGTTACAGGTTCGGACCGAATAATTAGTCTCTAATTGGCTAGCAAGACATAACTACTGTAAATAAATTTACCTTAAAACATACAAGATATCTACACTTCAAATACAATATTTATCATTTTACTTTTAATATTATTATTAATAATAATAATTATTATTATTGTATTTTAATTGATAAACAAGTAAAATCATTGTAATATATGTATGATTTGTTTTTGAATAAAGTAAATATTAACATCTCAATAACTAGCATTTACTTTTAAAACGATAAACAAATATTTATCACATCAAAAATACTCAACATAAATAGTTATTTGTGTATTAGGAGCGTAAAGTGATGCTTTGTTCCTCTTGCACTATGACAGCTCTCGTCATCGGCTCGCGCTGTAATTACCGTGCTCGAGTAACAAAGACACTTTACACTCGTGATACACACATATTTGTTTTCTACGATTGCATCTTAAATTATTAAAACACGTGTACGTACTGATAATAAATTCGTTCTGTCAACTGTCAATATGACAAGTTTCTGTTTTGTTTGTAGGTATCCCTGGTAATTATTGAAATAAGCGCACATTTAATATCTTTTTTGCGCGTTGCCATTGGAGACGCAACTTGGTGTTTATTTGCATCTGATTTATTTTCATGGACCACATAGTTTTTAGACTATATTATGTTAGTATTTATTTTTAATATTTAATATGTCATACATTCATATACCGAGTGTACTGTTTTTGAAATATAGAATATACAATAGTAAATTTTTAATTTGGCGATAGTATATTCCCTATAGATTTTAGAACAAAGGTGCAAATACAAAACATGTTCAGAATTAAAAAACTGCATGCAATGAGCACAATTCTGTCACAAAATAGAGGTAAATTTAAATTTCGTTGGCAATTTGTTGAGCGTTTATAAAGCCATTATCAAGTTTAAGAAATCAGAGATAATAATAATAATAATTATAATAATAAAAATATAACTTTACATAACATTATGTCCCTAATTCGAAGCAGTAAATTCCGAAAATTCTACTAAAAAAATACTTCAGTGCCTTACTGTTTACGTAAATTGTTAATTATTATTTTAATAATTTAAAAAGATTTCACACTAAACTGTACCTTGAATTAATTTATCTGTGAATTTGATATTATATACATATTTAAA
The DNA here is from genome assembly GCA_947425015.1 of Pterostichus niger. NCBI lineage: Eukaryota > Metazoa > Arthropoda > Insecta > Coleoptera > Carabidae > Pterostichus > Pterostichus niger. Next base: position 26,810,136 of record OX380344.1, on the reverse strand, counting down.
ACAAATGTAAATGTCACTAATAATTTTCCCCTGCGACATTCACACTCATCAGATTCATCCAAGAGTCAGTCTTCAACAAACATTCTCATCTCAACACACTATCCTCGCTTCAATAACGTTAATATGGTTAAATATAGTTAAAAAGATAGAGAATACAAAATTCAAAACCAATTTAAATTATCTTTACTGGTATAAAAGTTAAAACATGACAATTTTACAAATCAAAGAATTTTTGTTCATAAATTGACTTTTTTTAAATGGCTAAGAAGTTTTAAGAGTTGAATATATGGTCAAGTATAATTCAAGGGGTGGGAAGGTTTGGAACCCAGTTTACTGATTACAAAAATACAGCCGGTTAAAACATGTCAAATTTGTAAATGTTGTTTCTAAAGGTAAGGAAAAACTGTCATTCATATTTCCTATAAAATGAGCCATATTTACAAACAGAACTACAGGCAGCCCAAATTATCGCATATCTTCAAATTTACACACTATTTAAATATTGTAAAGAAAACTTTTAGAATTCATATATTAAATATTGGAACGATTATTTTGAGTAAAATATTTTAAATAAAAGTGATACAAATTTATCAATATCCAACTTTTACTTCAAATATTAATAATTCTGGAAGCCTTAACAATGATAAATATAGGTAATTACCCTTAATACTGACTGACAGTCTCACTAACTAACAACAATCTACTAGCGACATTTATATTTGATTTCATTGGTAGGTAGCACAAGGTCTGTTTTTGGGTGTTCTAAGAGCACGGTATTAACATGTTAGAGATAGCTAAAACACCCAAATACACTGCTCTTACAACAGGCAAAAACAGAGCTTGTGCTACCAGCCAATATGATTGATTGAAAAACTATTTGAACTTATTGTAAAAACAAATATGTATATCATTTAAACGAAAAATAATTAAAATAAAGCAGTTTGGTTTTTCAATTTATTTAATTAAACATGGTTTTTAGTGAACTGAAAAGTTTTGTAAAGAGTTTTACATTATTCAAAGTTCATGAATGAAACAAACTTTAAAGGGTTCACTATGTATTTATACACATGCAATTGCAGATTTTGAACGATTAAAGGCCATCATAATTAGTATATAAGTTTAATTCAAGTTTAAATAATTTATTTTCTAATTAATAAATGTATGGTTAATGGCTGAAAATATGTTTACAAGTTAATTGAAGCACGAGAAAATCAATGCCGTTGAGCACAACTTCATATGTCGTTTAGTTCTTGAGATTTAGCCTCAAGAAAGTTGGAAATTCGCTTTTCCAAAGGCTATATCTTAAAAACTATCCAATTTTACGCAATTTACCACATCAAAAATACTCATAGAAGAAGGGTTATTAGATAATTCAATTAAATGGCTTACACAGATGTACGGAACGTAGGATTATACTGAAACCAATTCACTCATCAGATTCATCAAACAATCCAATGTTCGACAAACATTTTCATAAAAATATGAATAAATATAGTTCAAAAGATGGAGAATCTTGACTAGTTTAAAAGTGAAAGCCTTTTAAAACATGTCAAATTTGTAAATGTAAAGTTATGGAAAAACTGTCATTCTGAATTTCAGCCGCCATTTTATTATTTCTGTCAGAAAAATAATAAAATTAGCGATATTTAAAAACAAAACTATAAAAAAATCAAATTTTCAGTCCACCTATTTAAATTTAAAAAGATACACTCACTTGAAAAAGTAATGGAAGTGAAATGTCCAGACACGCCATCAAACGTTAAGGTGAAGTAATATTTTGTCTCAGTACCCGTGGCCATCATCTCCACCACTGGTTCCTCCAGCTCGGCTTCCTTGTGCTCCAGATTCTCCGTAGACTTCTTGCAGCTGTCCAAAGTCACCTAAAATAACACAAAACGGGTGTCACACATATCAAGTTTTTCAAAAACCAGTCGAGAAGAAATAAATTTTAAAAAGTAATGTCTCTTGTGTTAGAATGTTGTAATTAATTAATTGAAAGTATCATGCCTTTTAGCCATTATTGGGTCAAATCACGGCCCCCAAAGATGTTAGTGGTGAAAATTGTTTGTCACTTTTCAAACTTACATTCATTAAATTTCGCCCATTACTAACAAACAGGTCATTGTTTTAAATGATGATTAAATTATTAATTCTAAATACAATCCAAATTAATTATTGTAAAGAAAACTTTTAGAACTCATATTTTAAATATTGAAAACAATTATTGTGGGTAAAAAAATTTGATTAACTTTATTTACAAAATAAAATATTTTCACCAAATTAAATCTACCCCTGTGGCTCCTCTTCCACTAACATCTTTGGGGGCCGTGATTTGACGACTGATAACCGCACTTCACGCGAAGAAATATAACACTTACCGAGATCTGTTAGGGCAGAGTGCCACATTCAGTAATGGGTAAAAGGCGTGATGATATATTTATTTATTTTATTTACAAAATAGTAAAAAAAAAAACTATTGAGGGAGTTTAATTTTTTGCTTGTTGAGCGCAGCTGGACTTGAATACGCACAGACTTGTCGAATTATCGTTTAAGCAACCACCAAATCAATGGTTTTACCAAATTAAATGCTTATGTAAATAATAATAAATAACATGAATACGTATTTGGCGATTAACAATATTTGAATTAAATTTTTATAAATGAAAATTGACAAAAATACTTAAAATGAATAGAATATTGTTTTGAAATAATAATTAACAATTAGTAAAACCAACTAGTTAAATACATTATTATGATTTCATAACACTTGTAGCTGTTATGTATTACAAAGTACATTTTACACTACTTTTAAGTACAAATATCTATCGAACATATTAAAATAATGTTCTAATTAACTATTTACCAGTATTTTGTTATAACATACAATTATTTATTCAGCAACACTCTACAACACAGCGTCATACAAGACTAAATTTATGGAATAAACATGTTCACTTCGGCAAATTTATCGTTTGAACAAATCAAATACTTTATAAATGTAGGTATATAAAATAAAGAAAATACTTTTAAAATCCAGACTATACATTTTCATGCATAAAAAATAACATTTATGTATGTAAATAATAATAAATAATATATAATATATATCACGTTTTTCGAAATAGAAATACTATTTATAACTGTTAAAATCTAAAGATATGCAAAAATATTATTGTGATTTTAAAGAAAATTTATTTAAAATCAAATTCAGATATAATGTTAAAGCTGTTTATCAAAAATTTAATTGTTGAAATGTAATATTTCTATGTTATCGCATCCTCTGTATGTGTTACGTAGAAAGCAATTTATGTAACAAAATGTTGATACATTTTTAAGTATCAAAAACTATATTACCAGGTGAAATTTGTATCAAAATCGTCAGAATAACATCTATACTTACGAAAGGCACTATATTTGATTAATATTTATCGATATATTTACTCAAATACACTAATTTTCTAGCAGCAAAACTTGCTGTCACACTGGAATCTTTCGAACTGAACACAGACCAAATATCTAATAACTGAACTAGACACGCAGCGCATGCGCACTATGTAATTCTTCCGAGCCAACTAGTGCACATCAAAATGTCTTGGAGTGTATTTTATGTATAAAAATTATTATTTATTGAAAATGGCATAGATTTAAAAACATTAATTCAAAAATTGTTTTTTTAATTAGTGTTTATGAATTTCATCAGTAATTAAAATATTTAAATACAGAAATAAGTATGTAAACATTGAATTTAAAGAAAACTAGTACTTAAAATATGATTAAATTTACAACATAGAAATAAGAAAACAATTCTTGAATTTATATTGTACTTTAATGAAAAAATCAAAATATTAAATTTAATAGGGATGGTTTTATCGGGATCTATTGCTAGATATAAGTATGCCCATAACGCCTCATTTTTAAACTTTCACATTTTTGTTGATAATTTATTTAAGTAAACGTAATTGCTTATATGTATACGAAGTTTCAGAGCTGAGAATTAAATAGGGGTGGATTTATTGGAATCTATTGCTAGTTATAAATGTGTCCATGACGCCTCATTTAATTAAAATTTCACTGTTTTATTCATTACTTATTGAAGTACATATAATTGTTTATATGTGTACTATATTTTATACCTTTAATAGGGGTGAAATAAATTAAATCATAGATGTCGTGCGTATTGATCTATAGCTGGGTATAAACGTCTCATATTTCTATATGGAACAATGTCTCAATTTTCAGTTAATTGTAGTGAACATTATTGTTTATTAATATACTAAATTTCACATGATGAAGTTTAATAGTTATGGAAATAATGAAACTATTGCTGCGAACTGTCATTGACAGCCAGCAATACATTTATTCGGTAGGACTATAGTTGAGATTGTTTGGAAAAGTATTGCTGGTTTCAGATAGATCGAATATGTAATATATCACGAAAAATAAAATAGACATATCTCAAACCACAAATTCTGAAATACTCATTAATTTTCGTGTAATGTCTATATCGTGAAATATATCATTATGAATGACAGCTGTCAATCTTGATGTTCATTTTTACGCTGAGTGTACCACAAAGCACATATCAAAATGATGTAAAATGAGTATTTTGCAAAGTAGCTATAACTTCAAATTTCAAAAAAATATTTTATATACTTATTCTCATCTAAATGAAGGAACAAGTAGTGCAGAATAATCTCACAACATTCTACTTTTTGATATGTAGATTAAAAAGTGTGTGAAATATTTATAAAGCAAACAAATTTAAATTGAAATGCAGCAGATCAAGATACCAAAATTTCGTGCCTGAATTTCTCAAAAATGCCAAGCACGATTATGTTTAAAAATTCTGTATATTTAAGAATATGGTCTTTTATAACACATACATTTTTTATCTGAAAATCTGAAAAAGTCTTTTCTTAAGCGTTTATTCGCAAATGTTACAAACTCTAATTGGATAAAAATTGATTTATAGAGAATCGTATTCTTTAATATATAAAAAATAAATCAAAATCGTGCCTAGCATTTTTGAGAAATTCAAGTCCATTTTTGAGCCGTTTTCTATCAATTATTTGTACATAAATTTAATATGTAGTTTATTACTACACTTTAAAGTATTGGCTTTAAAATTATGTACAATTCATCATAAGTTTCATTCATCGTCCTACAACTAACTTAAGATTTAATTAAGCGAATGTTTCACCTTATTTAGTACATTATAAACACAACTTTAAGAAGTATAGCTATTTATTTCACATATAAATAGACAAAATATTTTTTTTCTACGTAAAATAAGTTCTGATTTTTTAATTTGTTTATCTTAACCTATATATACAAGCAATAATGGAATAAAACTAACAATAATTTCTACCAATATTATTACAAAAATTAATAATCATACAGGTTAAATTAAAATCGTAATGGAACATTTCAAATATTGAAAAAGAAAAATGATACTACCAGTAGTATTGTAAAATATATCTAAAATATTTTACTTTTGCATAATTATCACAATATTTTTTTAGAAACTGTTTTCACATTTGACGAATGCTTCTACTGGTATATTTCCTTGCTTTTGAAGTTCAGTGAAGATGAAAATCGCTCGTTGGAAATCCCAGTTTGTTTCTTCTAAACATCTATAAAGAATACTCAATCAAAAAGTAAAATTAAAATATATATATATATATATATAAATTAAAGGAAAATAATTTAAAATAATATGAATTTAGTACGATTGATGTGTTGTAACTAATGGAAAGTGACAAAAAAATAATTTAAGAGCGTGCGGGAAATACTTATTTTGCGCACTAGGGTGCAAAAAAGTGCGCAAAATACGCATTGTCATAATGTAATAAAAATCACGTACTTCGCGTATTGATATTAGTGAAAACATTTTTTGACAATTGAGGAAAATATAATTTTCTATAATACAGTTCAAAACTATGGGTGTTATTTGTATCATGGAATATATAAATAAATTAACCTCATTTCAATTGCAGAAATATTTAGAATATACTGATAATTTGTCAATTTAAACATTATCGCCTACATTCTACTATAGTATTCTATTTGGAGCGATCAGTACAAAAACTTAACATACTTTGTAGAATATTCCAAGTTCATTCCGGATTGTTGTGCCATTGTTTGCACCATTTGCTGTTTCGTGGCGTCGTCTGGAGTCGGTGCTGGTGTCGGTGGTGTTACACCAATCGCAGGTACAGATTGTGAAACATTAGCAACTGCTGGGGCTGGAATAGGTGTCTTAAACGCAATCTAGAAAAAAGTATCAGGCTCTGTTTTCTCTTGAAAAACATCAAACTTACTTTAATTTGAGATTCTGTTGCATTTGTGATATGCAACTGTTCGTTGATAATACAGAAACCTGAACCAGCAGGTACTATGACCAAGACGCGACTAAATGATCGCAATGGTGCTGTTTTCTGTCCGCTTTCCAATTCTCGGAATATGCCTGTTACGGACAACATTAGCAGGTGCGGCTACAAAAAAATACGATAAATGTATCACATCTTTACATATTTAAATAAATTACCAAAATTTTATACGTTTTGTACACCTCTTTAAATTACAAATATATTTAACTTTTATACAACCGATAAGAAAATTACGTGAAGTATCATTATAGAACACTAACGTGAAAATTTGAAAACAAGATAGACTACATAAAAATATCTACAATTAGAAATGTAGACTTTTAGTAAATAAAAATATGATCTTACTGTGAATAAACTGAGATCAACAGTAAAAGAATGAATATCATGTTTCGTCTTGGGCATCTCAGCCAAATACGAAACAACCGCTAAATGTCCTTGTCTCAATAACCGATTCCTTCTGTCTGGATCTTGTACTCTTATTAGATTCCTGTTGTCAGTTTGATACCAGTTTAGCCAGCTGGAATTCTTCGGCGTCATTCCGTATGGATACGCCATGGTCATGGAAAACATGGCGTGTTCGTGATAAGCTTGAAGAAGAGGTTGTCTGTTATCGCTGTCGTAGATAATGAAGTATTGTTCTAAAAATTGGCGGACGATATCTTGGCCTTCTTGTGCACACAGGAATGTTTGCTGACCTTTTGGCAGAGGAAGTTCTTCTACTAAATCGAACCCTATTGGTGGTGGGAGCTCTACTCCATCCTACAGAATTGTAAAGTTATTTATTTGTTTCGCAGCATAAGAAATTAATTCAAATTACAGTGCAAAGGTTTTCGAATACTAGGATGAAGATTTGGATTTTGAAAAATATATTTTTTAATCTCTTAAATGTACGCAAATGGCAACAAATATAACTATTTTTTACAAAATGTAAAATTTGTGATACTGTTAAAATTATACCACTATGAATTTTTCCATAATAAATGAGTGTTTTGGTATAAAAAAGATTGTTTTAAAACATCGACAAAAATTTGTCACTTACCAGTTTGAGAACCTTCGGGAACCTCTTCCTCACTTCACTGTAGACAAATGAAAGATTAGAGCCGATAGGCTCAAGTTAGGTATAATACAATATTCAGCCCCTGTAAACACTTACATAAAATTAAAAATATATATCTACATGACGAAACTTTCTCTTCGTCTGAAATTTATGTAGATGTATATTCATTTATTTAGACAACAGCACAATATTTTTTTTTAAATAAGACAAAACTTCTCTTGAATCTATTTAAACATTAACAAAAGAAAAATTGATTCTGTAGATCTCCTAGTACTACGATTTTTGTTTTAAATGATAGCGATTATTTGCTACGATCATATTACACTATTTTTAGTTTTTAAATAAATCATAATAATATTAGCTAGTTTTATTTATATATTACCTACACCAAATATCTTAAAACTGTAATAATTCATTAGACTTTTGTATGATTTTATAATTACTACATGAATGATAATTTTGCTGTTTCATATTTATAATTTTTATTCATTTTTTTCCTTTTTTTATTATTATTTTTTATTTATCAGCGATCAATCAGCATATAAATACTTAAAATATTTATTTCATGAATGTATAATCATATTTCCATACAACAACAATAAAATCTGTAAGATGCCGACTAACAGACGAACACACTTAGGATGCAATAATTATTGCAGGGTAGGTTGATATAATGATATCCATCTTTGCGAGCATTTAGTACAGATCAAGATCAAATTCGGATACAGATCTTTGATCAATGTACAGCTCTTTCTAGCGATGAGATGTGTGAACGTGCCATCAACAGCTTCAATAGCTTGTTGTGACTACGTCAGCACTACTGTGTTGTTGATCACTGCGTTCAGATGTAAATCGCAGGACGCTTTTATTTCTAGTCGATAAACGTGCATGTTACATGTTAAGTTGCTTTATTACAACACTGTAACGTATCGGTAATGATGGTCGGAGATACCAGGAATTTTCGAAAGGAAGGTAGAATTCATTTGATTTTGTATTTATATGCAAACATCGGCTGACATTTTTTCTTTTTTTTTCTTTTTTCTATATTGTTTTTTCTATATTTTTTTTTCATTTTTTTTGTCATCTTTTCTCTTTTTTTCTTTTTTTTATGAAGCAAATTTATTGTTCATGTCATCAATTAAGAATAAAACATTACTAGATTTCTATTTATATTTCAACTTTTTGAAATAAGATTTAATGCAGATAATATTTTTAAATTTATTTCAACATTTATTAAATTTATTATATTTAGCAATAAATTAAAATCGTACTACAGCAGACTGAATCATGGACCTTATTACGATGCTAGTTAAATTTTTGGATAAAATATTAGAGCTGTTACCATAAACTTTTATTACAGAAATTTCTAAATGAAAACCAAAATGAAGAGAATGAAACCATGCATCTTACATCTGTTCCGAGTTCAGAAGCACTTGAAGTGCAACAAGTAGCATGATAATGAAAGCTATCTTAATCTTATACACATAACATTATTAAGTTTGACACAAGGGACGTCATGGCCCCGTCTGATGTCATATTACCTTACATACGACGCCTGGTCCTTATAGTTGTCACAGAGAGGGTTTCCATCCAAAACGAGGTCGATTACTGGCAAACCACGAAGAGGATCCAAGCTCGACATTTGTCGCAGCTGAAACAAATAAAAGAGATTTATGCTCGCATTCATAAAACTATTTTCTATTGAATCGTTTTATTTCGAACCGTTTCGGTAACGCAGTACTTTCCCAGTCATAAAGTTCAATAAACTAGGTAAAATTTGAGTAATTTAAAAAATGAGAAATCCTTAAATATATTTTTTGTCACTCAACTAAGAATAGAATCATAATACCTCTAATTTTATCATTTTGATAATTTTTATCCTTCATATGTGTTACAACAACGGTTTCCAAAATTATTAAAATGTTACTACTTAAAACGAAGGAACCAACAATGTAGAAATAAGTTTGAAACAATAAGTGTTTTAAATCAAATTCGAGTCCAGTTAAATACTACGTATTTTATGATACACTACCGTTTACGAACATAAAAAAAAATATCAAACGACCCATCAATAGACTTGTGGTCGCATTGCTTGTATATAGCTCATTAATGAACGACTCGCAGTCTTTCGCTTTCAAACTGAAATATAAAGTTTCTATCCAAAATTTCCCCGCGTTTTTAAGTTGTTCTTCTTCCAGACACACAGACATTGTTGGGACTTTTTATTTTTTGAGTTCAGTAGTGTCTAAAATGTGAAAATTTTTCAAAATTTCGAGATAAAGAAAAATCAACATCACAATACTTTCCCTATTATATAGGTCAGAAAAGAAAACAAACTGATAGAGCAACAATAAATGAAATATGATAACATGGAGAAAACTGGAAAATAACTTAAATGATATAAAAATGAATGGTTAATATACTTGTCAAATTCAAGTACAATAAAAAAGATTTTAAATTAAGCTCAAAATTAACTTATAATTAATAACGATAGTGTTAAGATTGTTTTATGCAGCACTATTGACAAATTACACTCATTAGTTAAAAATTTTAACGAAACGTTAAAGACCACAAATATTTATAAATATTTTAGTGAATATGCTTACCTTGTTATTACTAAGATGCAAAACTTTAAGTTCTGGTAACTTTTTCTTGAGATCTTTGAGATGGTCGAGCATCTGTATTCTATTGTCATGCAAATTTAGAGCTTCAATTTCGGGAATATTCTCCGCGATAATGTCGACAGCTGCTAGCATCAGCACTGGTTTGAACAACGCACAGAAATAGTCTCCCAAATTGGGATCAACATGGAATTTTGTCAAGTCCAAAGCTTTAGTTGCAGGGTTGTATCGCTTAGCCATTGTGAGTTTCATACATTCTTTCAACTGACTGTTAATTTCAAATTGCGGTAAGCCATGATGGACTTTGATAACCATTCTAAAGCCATCTGGGCAAGTGATTGTTCTGTCAGCGTAGTGTAATTTTTCAGCTACTTTAAAGTCATCGACAAAGAATGTTGCCATGTTACCTGATACTCGCCACTAAGGAAAATATTTAGATTAGATAAGAACGTATTGTGTAAATAGTTATAACTCACCGATACTGGTATGAAGGGTAATGGTGTCACCTGGTTTAGAAGTGTTTTCAAAACGTAATCTTTATCATATTTATTTCCGTAAGGAAGCTAAAAATATAATAACCGTTTAATATTTTGTATTTCAAATTATACATCACGCACATACCGTAATTTTGTACCAATTTGTAGGTCCTTCAAATAGTTTTCTTTTGCCTCCTGGACCTTTTGGTGCCGGTGAACTTACTCGACCACCAGCACCTTTTCGTGCACCACGGCCTTTGTTGCTTATATATCGCACATGACTAGACCCACTAACTGGGCCAGCCATATCAATATCTTCATCTTCTAAATGAGCTCGTATTGTTGTTTCCCAATCTCTCGTTCGTTGATTTTTGTTAAGTCTACTAGGTTTGAAACTAACACGTCTTGTATTTTCAGCGCGGTCATCATGTTCTGCTTTTAATATAAACAATTTTATTATAAACTTTCTTTCCTTGTGGCCTACATTGTTACTAATTATTGTGAAATAATATTTACATCAAATTATATTGCTCTTACCTCCATAATTCTTCCGTTCTGAATGCCAGGAATGTCCTCTGTGTCTGTTTGGTTTGTTAGGCATCTTTATTATTGAAATTTTTGGATAAAACCTCTTACTACGCAATTAAAATGTGCTCACCAACAAACAAAATGGCCTAAGCTTGTTCTTATTATTTGAGGTTACTTGGTTGGGAATTGGGCGGCGCCACCAGTTTCCGTTTTCATTTAGCTGTTGATTGTGGCGCTAAACCTGTTACCTAAACATTCAAGTAATTTTTCATATATTTAATGGTCGTTTAGCCGTGAGAAACTATAACTTATTATTTCAACTAAATATACATAAATGTGCTGTGTGGTTTCAATAATTCACTCAAACAAATATCGATAATTACAGGATCGCGCGTTTGTGTTTTAGTTTAAAATGGCTGACAACGAGCCCGCGTCTATTGAAGAAGGCAAGTACGGACTTTTAAGTGTTATTCAAAGGATATTGAAATCACCTATACATATGTATATATTTGAGTTTCTCAAAACAGACATAATTTTTTTTTGTTGAACTCATTTATCAACAAATTTAAATTACCTTATAAATATTTGCTGGAACAAGCAATATCGTAGGTTATATCGAATATCTCAATTTCAGATACATCCAATTCAATTCCTAGTTTTGCTGATTTTGAAGAAAGTCTTTTAAGTTTAGAAAGACTGGATCGATCATCACCTGAGTTATGGCCGGAAAAAAGTAAGTATTGTTATTTAATTTTATTGTTAAGATACATTTATAAATTTAAACATTTTTTATGCAGAATCGTTTCAGAACTTGCAGTATAAATGTAGGTATTTCTTTTTCAGTTCCTGGCGTCACAGAATTCATGTCAATGTATACCCCACCTAATAATACTAGACCAGTTTACTCAACAACTTTTACTGCAGAAGACAACAATCTTCTCCATCGTATGTATAACCTAAAAACGAAAATATGCTTTTACTTTATTATATGGTTTATTTTATTAGAATTTGCTTCACTATCGACCAGTGGACTTATTGCCAAAGTCAAAGAACTACATGATGTAGCTTATCAACTGGGAGTTGAAGAAGCGAAAGAAATGACCAGAGGAAAATATTTAAATCTCTTCAAAAGAACGAACAGTAGAGTAGGATAATTTGAACGAGTATTATTTATATATTTTTAAGAGAATTATTTGTTTTGAGTTAAGTACATTAATATATTAATTTGAAAATGTATAATAAAAAAATAAATGTTTATATATGAAAAAAATATTATATTAAGTTGAAATTAAAAAAATTCATTTGAAATTATTGCGTAATATTTATCTCCTTGTTTTTGTTAACAAGTCTTCAGAAAATAATAAAAAATACAAATATAATTTATATTAAAACAAACAAAAAGTAATATCAATACAAATCCACAAATAAAATTGTAATACAAATACAGCACATACTTGCTAAGAACAGTAATATTCACATATAAAATAAACAGTTATTTTACATCGTAAGACTAATTCTTATTCTAATATAATTAAAATATTAAATAATATACAAGGCCACAAAGTTCGTCAAGGCAAATATGAAATATTTCATAACGATCTACATTAGCATTTAAATCAAATAAAACAATTAAGATGAGACGGTCCACTGCAGAACGCTTGTGTCATTTCCTCCGATCGATATTAATCTCATATCATCATGTAAGAAAATTACAGCTGTCACATGACTGCTATGACCACCATAGACATGGCTTAGTGACTAGAAAAATAATTTCGTAAAGCAAATGTTGCACTATTCTTTTGTTCGTCCCTCAATTGTTAAAATAACGAACCTTTAAAATATCATATCCACATTCATAATATTTTCATACTAGATTATTCATTCTTTACACTTGAAATCTTCCGTTCACTTTACAAAATTTTAATCATATTCCTGTCTTTATTCCGGTGAGCCATGCAATCTCTCAACAACATACACATTCTTCACCAGTTTTTCATTCTGTTGTACATCCACTCATTTAATAGCATTCAATCTCACACTCAACATATACTAACGTATTTTGGACACTATCTCTTCTTGTATATTCACACACACACGTAATTCATAGGGTACTTAATTTAACTTACCCTGGGTTGCGTGACTGGATAAGAATACAATTTCACCTTTCCGAAATCATCGGCTGTTGCAAGCAATTTTCCATTGCGACTCCGGTCGCAAAAGTTCACGTCAGTTCCATCAGCGTTTTCTGGCCAAATACCTATTGTACTAAAACTAATCGTACACGTATTTGATGCCCATTCAATGTCACGCATTTGGGAACTATGAGGTATTTGTCTGCAGGTACTTGCATTCCCTAAAATAATAATTATTTTTTAATATTTATTTTAATGAAAGTTGTAGGAAAACACTTACAATATAACAATTCATAATCGCCGGAATTGCTTCGAAAAAATTGACTATCAGTAGACCAGTCTAAATGAGTAATAAAACTGGAATGCCCCTAAAAAAAATTGCAAACATAAACATAATATATTTTATAGATTGTTTTTAAAAATTACCGAAGACCCTGATTTATACTTTGTTCCACCTGACTAATGCAGCGTTAAACCAATTACAAAACAATGTTAAGATATATGTATTTTAAAATATAAAGCATAAACTTACCATGCATTTGCCAACCCGACTATACCTTCGTCCATCATCAGAAATCTGATATACGTAGATATAATTATCTCTCGACCCAATAGCCAACAACTGTCCATCCGGGGAGAAGCTTACAACTTGTAGAGGCTCAGCGCCATCTGAATGCTGACACACCAAATCTCTCGTCAGGGTATCAAACACCATCCATCTACCAGTGACACCTCCACAAGCTACAACGGACCCATCAGCTGAGAACGCAACGCTCTGAATTTGTTCGCCGATATCCTTGCTCCAGACGACACTGTGAGACATTGAATCCCACATTTGGAGCAGACGATCATGGCCAGCAGTGGCAAACTGCGGAAGTGAAGGGTGCGAAGCTAAGCCCCAGAGCTCGTCAGTGTGGCCCAATACAACGGGCTGGAAACCGATGGTTAAAGCACCGGTGAGAATGCAATTTCTTGTTGTGCCGATCATGATTTGGGAACCGCGGCCTTCTGATATAACGCGGACTCCACCAAAATGCCCTTCAACCTATTAAAAATTATAAAATTAAAAATAATTCTTATAAATGATTTAATTTTTTTACTTGTGATTCATCGCCTGTTCGATTTAAATTGGTATCGAACATTACTAATCGTCCATCTTTTCCTCCTCCTGAGATGACATTACCTTCTTTGAGGACACAAATTGAAAATACGGAGCCCTCGTGAACATTTCTGATAAATTTGCTGATTGTATTTGTTCCTCGGCCCCAAACAATCAAATTCCCATGCGAATCTCCGGTAATAACATCTCCATTTTGTGTGAAAGCGACGCAAGTAACATATTTAGGTTTATCTCGATTTTCAAATATTCCCATACGCTTGTACAACATTCCTCCTGCATCCAAAGTCCAGAAACTAATGTGAGATTTACCACAAGTTACAATACAGTTACGATCTAACGGATGGAATTCTGCTGCTACTACTGTATCTACAGAGCACTGTAAAACAAACAAAACGAATAAATTATGTACCTATAAGAGTTATAAAACAAATTGTAATTACTTTAGTTTCGGTGATTTTGTACCCATGTTCTCCTTTCTGCCAATCCCAGATACTGATGTTATGATCAGAAGCATCATCAACAGCTAAAAGTAAAGATCCACCATCAGCTTTGCTGAAGGATAAACAACAGACAGAGAGATCGAAGTCGCCCATTCCAATCACAGCGACGGTGCTCAGGCTTACGGAATTCCAGATTCTAATATGTGGCTAGAATAGATTTATAATTAATTTCAATTCTTAATTCAATTTAAAAGGTGACATACCCGAGCATCTCTTCTATCATGTCCAGCACACTGACCAGTTGCTACCAAAAGTTTATTTGGATGTACCGCAATACTAAATTAAACAAAATATTAATTATTAAACATTCATATGTGTAAAAGAATAATTATACACTATTATTAGATTATTTTTACACTGAAGGTTTATTACGTGAACAAATTATTCTGAGTAGGAGAAACACGAGAGGAATTATGAATGCGGATGAAGCGATATACCAGAATGAGAAGATTAGCAGATTTTAATGTACTCATGGTTGTGTTGCATTTGATTTTGTGAATTCCATTTTTAACTAGCAAATTTATGCTTAATATTTACATTTTAATTTATGTACCTCAATATATTTTGAAGCAAATTCACACAACATATTAGCTAGTAACATTATTTAAATTTTATTTTTAGTACTTCTTTTCATTTCCGAAGTAGGTTTGTATGGCCCTTGTTAAAAATAATATTAGCATCTAATTTAATTCACGAATGTACTTAAATATTATTAATATTACAAATATAGTTATTTATCAAACTAGAGCAGAAATGCGTGTTTCTCTCGTATTAGACGCATATTTTTTTCAGGACATGCTTAAAAAAATATTTATTCGAACTTTAAATATACTAGGTACAATAAAAGTAATATTTTATTTATTTAAATCAAAATTGTAAGATAATTTAAAGAATGAAATAAGAATTTTCATATATAATATAACAAGTAGTATGAAAATTGCTGAAAATATTTTGACATAAATTATGAGTATCAATTTCACTAGTGATGAATTTCCGACGAAATGTACATTTCATTGGTTCATTTTCAAACAAATTCGTGATCCTATTGGTTGACAGTGACGTTTGGTGAATTCTCAATAAAATAATGCATTTTTCTTTTTTGTAAAACAACATCCGTCTAAAACTGTAATTTTTTTTCTCTCTTATGCCTATGGCACACTAGTCGATGAGCGTCGATGAGCATCGATGAGCTCTTCGATGAAACAACAGAACGCACCCGTCATCGACGAAAATTAGAGGCTCCTCTATTTCCATCGAAGAGCTCATCGATGAAACGAACCTATCTCATTTCACTCGTATCTTTTGTGTCTCACTTCACATTAGCATATTTTTGAAATTTAGTTTTTCTTTCTCAACTTTAGAAGCTTTTATTTGTTTGTCAATGAAGAGTGCGTTCTGTTGTTTCATCGAAGAGCTCATCGATGCTCATCGACGCTCATCGACCAGTGTGTCATAGGCATAACGAGAGAAAATAAATTTTCCTTATTGTTACTAGATAATAAATTTGAGTTTTCTGTGCATGTTTTAAAAATTTACCTTTTAACATCATCAGTATGTCCAAGATAATGTCTTTGACATTGCTCCTCAACATTGTATAACACCACAACAGCAGCAACAAAATAAACCATTTCTCCTGTAGGTAGATGAGCTAAATTCGATCTGCAATCTCTTCCCCTGTATCCATATACCCAGTCCAGTTTCAACCTGGAGGACGGTGCCGTAGCCACCTTGCTGATATCAAACCCTTCGGATAGAATATTGGACGGAGCATGAAGGACAATTGGACGACCTCGAAGGTACATTCGAAGGGTACCTTCTTCTTCATTGTAGGTCGCATCGCGAGTGCTGTGAAAATGTTGATACAGATTATTTGACGGTTTCAATTTAAATATGTTAATATGTAATGTAATGTTAGATTGCTGTCACGCAATTATGTCACGAACAGGGTCGAATCTAGGGGTGAAATCTGATAAATAAATTATGCGCATTGCGAACATTGATTACATATCTATATATAAACTATAAAATATTTTAAACAAACATAAAAATGCTCTATCACTATCTACTGTTTTGATAACAAAATATTTTGTTTTTCAGGTATAGAGTGTACTTGAATTAAAAGTTATTAAAAACCATGATTGTGCTAGTTAGTAATAAACTGTAAAACGTAATTGCACAACACAAAACACCTGCATTTATGTTCCACATATAGCAAAATATTAAAGAATAAAAGATTTGAACTCAGATTTATATGCGTCCTATATTTAATTAACTACATAAATATATTCCGTTTTATCGTATTTTCATGAATGTTACAATTACAAATATACAATGAATTAGCATAATATTGAACTAGCGCAATAATTTTAATTGATACAATAACGGGATATATGTTCCGCTAATTAAATATAATAGCGCAACATTTTTCATCATTTTACAATTAACGAATAACCGTAATTTTAAAACATATTTTTTAATAATTCAAAAAAAATCATACCTATATACTCGCTGCACCGTATTTATCATATTTACAACTTTTAATAAATAATAATAACGCAGTATTCACTGAACATGTTCTATCTGTCAGAACAGAGAAAAAATAACGCTTTATTAACTGCGGTTAAGTCAAAATCCCGCACTCCGTACCCCTGATAAGATAATATGTTAATATCTAACGCAAACATAATTTTCATAACGCGCAAACAGAGATAAATGCACTGAATAACATCAAACAATAGTAATAGATACAACACAGAGAACAAATACTTACAACTGAACCAATAATAAACAGAAGAATATAAATTATAGACACTTGCTTTAGGCTATTAATACAAGTCAAGGTCACCATGCAATGAAAAAAATTTAAATTACAAACAACACTTGTGCTAAAGTTTTCTACGAAAACAGAATGCAATTATTACCTGTCCATATTGAAACAAAATTACAGAAACGTCAACAATGTATCTCTCAACAATGTCGGTTGCAAACTGCTTTCACAACAGGCACTCGGCTTTCTAAAAAACGCGTTAATCCCCAACCAACATTTCCAGATTGTTAAACGGTTACGTGTGATCGCTCAAGTGTACGAACTGAGTTTGAGTCACCAGCGAAATAACGTGGAACCTTCAGAGTCGTAGGCGGTAGAATTTCGCGAGAGCGCAATAATGGGTCACTTTATTGATTAACAACAGATGAGGGCTCGCAAAAACTAACACTTGTGCTTCATATTTTAATTTCTTAATCTAGCTGCTAAATGACTTATTACAAATTAACGATGGATTTTGCCGACTTTTTTCCTGCAATAGTTGTTTTATAGTTCATAATAAAAACAATACTTTTTTTTAATTTGATGTATGATGTACTAAGGCAAGCCGGAGTACAAGTTTTTTTTTGCAATGATATTGGACTGATTTTATCGAGATTAAAATTAAAAATTATTTTGATAAATGTTAAAATAGTTACGGAATTCGAATCCGAAGATCCCGAGTTCAAATCTCAGTCAAGGTAAAACTACTACACAGTTCGTTAAGGCCGCACCCTGTACTGTAATTGAGATTAGATTTCTCTTGTACAGAATAGTGTAAAGAAATTATAAATTATCACCAAGAAAATAAATAAATAAATTGTATATTATCTCTATGGAAATAAATAAATAAATAGTAATTTATTTTCAAGAAAATAAATAAATAAAAATAGTAAAAAAGTAAAGTTAATTAATGAAAATACAAGATTTATTTTTCACAATTTTTAAAATAGTCTTTTTCTACAACTGTCAAAAAATGTTCATTTTTTTTCACTAATATCAAAACGCGAAGAACGTGATTTTTTCATCATTTACATAACCATGACAACGCGTATTTTGCGCATTATTTTGCACTCTAGTGCGCAAAATGAGTATTTTGCTGTTTCGTATTCTAGTGCGCAAAATGAGTCTATTGTGCACGCTCCCAAATTATTTGTTGTCAGGTTTCATTAGTTACAACACATCAATAATATTAAATTAATATAATTGTTGATTGTTTTCCTTCAATTTAGTTAAATAAATCAATAATTATTGTATTATTCTTTATTTACAGTTGTAGAAAAAATGTTGTTTGTATTTCGTGGGCAAAATTCTTGTTTTTTGGCGCGTTCGAATGACTTTTATTGTCTCGACCTGCGGTCTCAATTAAAAGTAACATTCTCACGCGCAACAAAAAACACTCATTTTGCGCACTTAATACAAAAATAACTATTTTCTATCTAATTTTTCATTAGAATAAAAAAAAGGACGGTTTTCATTATAGATATGTAAAAATTGTAATTGTTTTACAGATTAATTAATTTGAGGTGTAAAAAGAAACTATAAAAAGTAGTACGAGAGAAAATATTTACATTCAATGCGTATTAAAATGAAAAATCATATAAAATTACTGAAGTATTTGTTCTAGATTATCTGTAAATATTTTATCGCAAATTAAAAAAAATATAATGAGATAATTTTAATGATTCTATTCCTGGAAACCTGGAATATCTCAAAATATGTATGTTTTAACCTTAAAAATCAATAAATTACAAATATTAATTCAACTGATAACTATTCTTCGTTTGAAGAGAGATTAGAGTTTGGTTATATGTTCTGATTGGCTAACTAAAACATCAAAATAAAGACATGTTTACATAGTACAGAAAATATGTGACGTTGACAGTATGTACGAGTGTACAAGATAGTTCAAAATATAAATTTATATTATATATTTTATTAAATTAAATCGAAACAAAAGCTGATATACTGTATTATATATTTATATAAATCAACGCAGCCATCACAGGTTTCTTGTTATATAAAAAAATCTCTTCATGTGAACATTTTGATCACCCAATCAGAATTGAGATCAAATTCGTTTTATACAATAACGCTATATTTTTCCCACGATCATATTATATGAAAATTACAATAAATAATATTGTTCAATCGTGCGTTATTATAACAAATGTGTTTGTTACAGATTATAAATTTTTGTTTCACATTTTAGTAGGCTTGAGTTTACTTTCTGACAATTGATTATTTTTTTCCTGTCATTTAGTTTTTTGCGATAAATTGTATTATTCGCTCAAAAATGGAAAATGACGAAATTTAACGTGTTTCATTCCGGCAAATATTACTGAAGCGGCTAAGAAAACTTCCCTAAATCCAGTGTTGGATTAACCAATAGGCAGTTTTAGGCAATTTCCTAGGAACCACCGTCAAATAGGGGCCCCGTAAAATGATTTTTTTAAAGAAAATTGTACAGTTCGGCGAGTTGAAATGCAGAAAACGCTTCTTTTGAGTTGACCGTTGCAGTAGTAATTGCAAATGTTTGTTTTTCTTTATGAATAAATACGAGTATATACCAAGTTTTATGTTCACTGTTTATTTGAATTATGAGTCAAGTTTATTTGAATTTTAGTTATTGTAATTTCATGTCGAGGGAGGGGGTGCGAGGGCCCCTCGTTTGCGATTGCCTAGGGCCCCGCCTAGTGTTAATCCGCCACTGCCTAAATTTACTACCGAAAAATCTCAAAATAACGTATAATCAGTTCATGGATTGGAGGAAAGTTAAAGAAATCATATCGTCATTTTCGGAAAATGTACTCCTAGCTTACTTTTGAGAATTATCGTAATGCCTATGGTACACTGATCGAAGAGCATCGATGAGCTCTTCGATGAATCAACAGAACGCACCCTTTATTGACAAACAATAAAAGCTTCTAAAGTTGAGAAAGAAAAATTAAATTTCAAAAATATGCTAACGTGAAATGAGACACAAAAGATACGAGTGAAATGAGACACGTTCGTTTCATTGATAAGCTCTTCGATGGAAATAGAGGAGCCTCTAATTTTCGTCGATGACGGGTGCGTTCTGTTGTTTCATCGAAGAGCTCATCGATGCTCATCGATGATGCTCTTCGACCATTGTGCCATAGGCTTAAAAGTTAAAACCGAATTCATTCTATGCTGCGGAGCTCGAAATTAAGAGCATTTTTGAAGAGGAAATTAGACAGTTATAAATAAAATGAAAATAGTGTACATAACTTCCTGGAAAGTACGTATCGAATGCTCGTGAGTTATCAAAATTCTCACTCGCACGATATCATTCACTTTCCATGCTTGTTATGTAATGTACTATTACTGAACAGACTATAAAATTAGTGAAAAACGAAACAAATGATCAAAAAATAATAAACATTAACTTGTTTGTATACTTATCAAAGAATCGTTATCCCATACTATCACTAAAGCCGTGTAATAAAGATAAAATCTCATTATTTATAAGCATTTCCGACTGTACCCTAATAATCCCCTTCGTGTTTATTAGTAATTAATTTCCCTTTAATCAAAACCGAAAAACGATTACTCGTAAACAGCACTAAAATACTGAAAATACACAAATAAGCGCTTACACAAACTGCGAACTGCACATTTTACCTCTGAAATTACACTAAACACGAAAATGATATAGCCGCGTCGACTTCCGGATGTCGGCCATGTTGTGACCTTGAAAACGCTTGGAGTTATGCAATCGATGCACAGACAACAAATAAATTAGCTGAATCCCACCCTGTTGTCCGAAGTGTCAATCGAAAGACTTACAATAGAAAACGATTATCGATTGTTTAATTTTAAAATGATAGTTGGTTGTTTCCGTTTTTCTACTTTTTCTTTGTGATGATAAATGACTATTGTAAATGCCTGAAATTACTATTTTTATAGTTTCTAAACAAAGTCGTAATTAAAATATTTACGGCATTCTTAATAATTTTATTAATACTTTAGATATTTTAGTATTTTAATTATAAATTTTATCTGCGTTTAATAATTTATCTTCCCATATAACTACGATAATTAAGGCAACTAATAAATTAGTCACATGAATTTCTACATAAATATGTAATCAATTATATTAGAAGTTTTCCTTAACACATAATTTACTTTAATACTTAATTTTTAATAAATACAGATAAACTATTTTCATAGTTTATCACTATACCATTTCAATACTCAAATAATTAAAAAAAAATACCAGAAAATATCAACAAAGAATTTGGTTTTAGCAGGTTTATTGGGATTTACGTACTTTGCTATAACGCCTGAAGAAAAAGAAAAGAAAGAAATTAACATCGGTCGTTGCTTTAAAATAATAATACAAGGAATTTAACCATCTAATAAAATAAATAATAAAAACAAGTCACAGTTTTAATTGTCTACACAAATTAAACATTTTACTTTAGATTACAAAATAGCCATTTATGTAACAAGTTTAATAATAATAATATTATTTATAGGTCATTTTAATTAAATCATGCAAAACAAAAACTATTAAAAAATGTAGTTTTCAACTATTCATTTCATTAAAAAAATAAGCGACTGAAAAATATTTTACCTGAAACTGACAGGAAAACAAACATTTGCCTGACCTTTAAGACTCAGGAAAGCTTTGCTTTGCATGCCTAGTCAGGAAAATAACATATAGCCTGCCTAGGCAGGTAATTAAACAAACATGAGCATCTAGTTACTTAGCAACATAAAATACTGACTGAATATGTAAGTCAAATATTTAAATTAATTTAAAATATGTATTATTTGTTTATAAGTTTCAGGTAAAATGTTATATGTAACACGTCAGTAAAGCGTCGTACAGGTTTCGTAAGCTGTTTCAAGCCTCGCTTTCGCTCAGCATGAAACTATCTACTCATCCTGTAATTGAACACTTTCCTGACTTTTTACATAAATAACTAATAAGTCTCTATTGCAAATTAAAGCTTTAGTATCTACCATATTTATTTGAAACTTTTCTCCCTATCTGTTACTATGATTGTAGGACATTTTTCCTAATCCTTTTTTCCTAAATTATTATTTTTATAACCTAACCTAACCTAAACATAACGAGGACAGACTTCATACATCAGTAAAAATGTATTAGGAAAAATATATTAGGAAAAATGTCCATCTACGTTACGATTTTTGAATTTAAATTATTTGAAAAAATTCGTTACTTTCACTCATATGCATTTATGAAAAACAAAAACATCATTATATTGGCCTAGGGCTACTTGTGTGTACTATTAGTAACTAAAACTGATTAGTCAAAACTCTATTGTACGATAACAGTTTAAGCATACAATTCATGAGTAATATTTTTAACAGTATGTTAACTTAACAGAAGGTTACGTAACTATCAAACAGAGTACTTGAAATTCCGAAACATTATTATAAGAACTATGAAAAGGGTCCTTACTATGTTTGTTTAACTTTTTACAATCTTCTGCCTGCTTGTATTAAAACCATAACAACAAAAAATGCTCTACTAAATGTAAAGAATATTTTACTTGCCAAAGAATATTACACTGTACAAGAATTTGTAAATGATTGCAGAAGTGACACGTTCACGTCATAATATAGTTAAATATGTTCTGTACCTAGTACTCAGCTTTTTTATTCTTATTTAAAATATCATGTATAATTTAAGCAAATGTATAATACTCTTAAAATATCCTGTATATTTTTTGTTACTTCCGCATGCCGGCTAGGAAATAAATTTATTATTATTATTATTATAGATCTGTAACTGAGCATTGCACAACCGACCCTTAGTAATGGGGCAACTTTTGTCTTCTAATTTAACTAAAGTCGTTCAGGAGGCTCCAGTGATCTCTATATAAACATTTTAGAAAAAAAAAACACCTGTCTTCTTTACAGTTCTCCAATTTTCTCTCTAATTAATTTATTATTGATTTATTGATTTATGTTACGCTGTACAACAGGAATTTAATGCCAATAACAGTACAGGGTCCGCACTCACCGAGCCGCAGTGTAGTAGTTCATATAATGTTTAGCTTGAGTGCGATTCGAACTCGGGATCTCCGAATTCGAATTCCGTATCGCTATCCACACCACCGTACTGACGGGCATAAATAAATTGTATTCGTACAATGCATATCATATTTAATTCTTTTGTAAAAATGAAATATTCTGAATACGGTCTTGTAGTAGGACCCTTGACGATAAACTAATGTAAATATACTGCTCAAGGTAATTCCCATGAAAGAAAAAATTAATTTACCGGAAAATACTGTAATTTCCTGTCTGATAACCAAACATTCAAGATAAAAATCTAATTACTTTAAGAGATGATTCGATCCTACAAGTGTTAAAAATAAAATTTACCTGTTTTCATCGCAATATAAACCACTCTTTGTTGTTTTATTAGCATTTCGATAAATAACTATGATATCACATCAAATGTAATAGCTATAAAAGTATACCACGCATTTCCATAAACGGTATAATTTATTGTATAAACGTTGCTAATGATTTATTAATATTATTGTATTTAAATATAATTCACACTTTTATTGCCAATTACACTGAAAAAAATTTAAACTCACTTTAAATAAATAAAAGTAAATCAAAGTTACATAACATATGTATTAATAACATTTATTTTACATTTATTTATTTATTTAATCTAAGTTTAAAATTTAAGTTTTATTGGTACAACTAGTTATAAATATTTGTGTTTTTTTATTGTAATAGTTGATAATAATTTCAAGATCGATGTTTAGTTTTCTAGTAAAGTGCCAGGTAATTTTATTGTGAACTAAAGATTATAAAGTGTATTTTTTCAATGCGCTTGACTATTTATTGGTTGATTGAAGTACCGGTCTTAATACAATGAATCTATTTACTTGTATGTTTTTAAAACTGGTAAAATGTGAAAAAACTGTTATATATTCCGTTATAAAAAACAGTAAAAATATGTTATATACTGTAAATACTGAAGGTATTTTTTATGTGATTTATATCAAATTGTAAATAAACAAAATTGTTATTCTAATTTCTAATGTATTCATAGAATAACTGATTTATACTACAGTTATAAAAACAACTACAACCCAGAACAATTGAAACTCAGTAACCATATGACAGCTGACAGTCGGTCTACCAGATGTTATGTTTGCTACATAAAAAACAAATACAACATTTATGTTCTTCCTTATGTTTTTGAATTCTCATTTTGTTTATTTTAACCTTGAATAGTTGAAGATGAGCAGAGATAATAAATTAACAGTATAAGTGGGTAGAATATGCATTGTTTATGTAAATTACACCTTTAGCAACTGTTGTAATATGCAAAAGTATCGATTACAAATATGGACGCAACCAGTAGTGCGTCTACGCATTGCAGAAAGAAAATTTCATCTTGAAAATTTAATTAAGTCTTGAAACACGTCAAATTAGGTTTGAAATCAAAATAATTGAAATCTATTTATAAATACTCAATTATAGCTTGTTTGATACGTGCATAAACGCAATTTCAATTTAATTTAAAGTAAGTTTTCTCATTATGATGCATTTGTTCACTTATTAAATTAAAAACAACATCGCATCGCATCAAATTATGCGGCATGGCACTCCTAGATCCGACACGCCTACTTAATACTTTATTATATAATGGAAAATGCGATTACATTAATAATCATCTGTTTATATTAACAAAATTCTATGATACGTCAACAATAAATCATTATACGCATGCAAAATGATAAAAATAAATCACAGCATACCCGTGTTTTAGAGCTGGTTGGCTGGAAGATTTCGAGAACAAATTTAATAAGGATTTGGTTGAGAATCTAGATGCAAACAAAAGAAAGAATAAACAAACCAATTAATACTAAAACAAACAAACAAATATTTACTCAATGCATAAATTAATGACAAATAAAATCAAGCTATTACATTTTTATGATTAATTCATTAATATGATAAATTAAATAAACATTTTAGTACTTTATTTGTTCTATGTTGGCTTCAAATAATAATATTTTACACTTATAGTATGTTCAAAGATATTCCGTTATGGCTTTAACTTACTAAGCCTGGGTTGAACCGCACACAGTAAGAGATTCAGCCTGTTGGCGCTCAGGGTAGGATTGCAAAATATTTAAATTCGGAAATCTCTAATCTCTGTGCGGATTACGTATTTCAGATTTACTTGAAATAATAATGAATTCGCAAAATTAAACCGGTATTATTACATATTAGGGAAAATAAGATAACAAAGGCATACTTACTGAGTAGGTATATAAATGAGTTTTCAAAAATTTAAAATCAGTAGTAATACTAACTTTCGTACTGAGGTCAACAATATACGTATTTAATATGTGGCGACCATTTGAAGAAGACAATACTAATGTTTTACCAGTTGAAAATTGTGATAAAATTAAACGGACATTTGTGCGTCATGTGATCGATTTAGAAAATCAATATATTGATATTAATAACATTACTAAGACTTTATTATAAATATTCAAGACTCAAGTGACGATAGTGAAATGGATTGTGAAAGTGACAATGATATTGTCGAATAATTACATATGTATAGCAGTGTAATATTTTGTATTTATTGTTATGTATGACACTATTGTTTATTTGCATTATTTAACTAAATGACGAATTGTTATACAATGATACTTTCATGTAACATTTTTTTTTTGCTTCATTATCAATAATAATATTTGAACAAAATTCTCTGTTTCATTATTATAATATATATAAAGATAAAATAAAATTGGGAAATACTGAATACATACCTGTCCTTGCACCCCTATAAATCAAGCTTAAATCCCTAACAATAGACCCGCTGAGCGGGCCATAACGGAGTATCTTTGAACATAGTATATAAACAAAATCATGTTCATCGCTTACCTGGACTGAACGGGACTTGCAGTAGTCAACTCCCTGCTGTGATTGAAGTCACCTGTACTGCTCCATCTCTTAGCGTGCTGCAGGCTGCCAGTGGAGTTCGTGGCGACAGGGGTTCGCGCGGGAATGGGAGCAGGACGGGCTCCGGTTGGCGTCGTAGCCGTAGGTAGCGGTGTGGACCTGGGGCTCGGCGAAGGAATTGGAGAGACGCTGCTAGAGGACTGGGAGTCAGAATGTAACGAGCCTGTTGATTGGTAGTGGACAGCGCGCCGCTGTAGAAGAAAAATGAGGATAAGAATATACAATAAGTCTACTCTTTGAGGGAGATTTCGTATAATGCCAGGATTTGAACCCCAGATAGAGCTACATTACAAACTTACAGGCAGACATTGATGGAAATTCTAGAAGATCGAGTATCTTTACCCTTCCCCACCCCAAATAATTTACAAAGAGGGACCCACCTCTCTCAATAGTATGACTGAAAAGTTTAATAAACTTTATGCTGCAATTACAATTTTAAAATCGTTTCCAATTCATAAAAATAACTGAAAATTATTATATCAAATTTACGAACAAACTTATTTTATTTTGTAAATAATTCTAATGACAATAATTTCAATTCGGATTAAAAATAGAGTTTTAATCCTTTGTTATGATTCTGCCTGTTAAAAAATAGAAAATGACACCTGGGTAGCTAAAGTCACACACATGTCTCCATATGATATTTTTAATTTATTAAACAAACATTTTAACAATATTTTATAGAAGATTAAAATACTAGTCCAGTTTTTTTTAGGTATTAGTTATCCACAAAATTAGTCACTATTGTCCGCTACCTAAGAGATAACGGTTTGCGTTGCCCGTCCTATAGTGTTCGCTTTGAAGGTAAGTGTAAGTAGGAAAATAGCGTAGCAATTCTGTCACGTTACTCTCCCTTCTTTTTACCTTTCAATAAAGGCGGGAATTTTGAAATTAAATTCGAAAATCGTAAGTTTAAAGCTAATTTTAATAGAAAAACTAAAACGGTGTTTTTCGGTATTAGGCCGAATAAGTTAACAGCCTTAATAGTGTATAAAAAAAGTTATTTTTAAATTAAGTGATTTTTCTACAACTGTAAATAAAGTTTAATACAATAATTATTGATTTATTTAAATAAAATGAGGGAAAAGAATCAACAATAATATTAATTTGAAACTATTGATGTGTTTTAACTAATGAAACCTGACAACAAATAATTTGAGAGCGTGCGCGAGATACTCATTTTCCCTACTAGAATACGAAACAGTATTTTCGTAACACATGCACAAGAAAAACGTTCTTATTCCCTAATTTTAGAGAGAGAAATACTGCTTTTCTCCCCTAGGGAGAGAAACATTATGATTCTCTCCTTAGGTAGGATGTTTCTCTCTCTAGGTAGCATGTTTCTCTCCCTAGGGACATGTTTCTCTCCCTAGAGACTACGATTATTAGCTGTTTGCGGCGTTTCCTAGGTAACTAGTTACGCAACCCATATTTGACATTTGTCCCGATAAGAAAGTAATTTTTGTGCACTTGTTACGAAAAGTATAATATGCTTCACGGAAGGGCGCGATTATCCCTTGTGTGAACACACGCGGGAATAATCGCTTGTTTCCCTCCCTTGATGCATAACATACTATTTCCGCACTAGGGTGCAAAATAATGCGCAAAATACGCGTTGTCATGGTAATGTAAATGATGAAAAAATCAAGTACTTCGCGTATTGATATTAATGAAAAAAATGAACATATTTTGACAATTGTAGAAAAAGACATATTTTTTTACTATTTTAAAAATTGTGAAAAATAAATCTTGTATTTTCATTAATTAACTTTACTTTTTTACTATTTTTATTTATTTATTTTCTTGAAAATCAAGTACTTCGCGTAAAGATATTAGTGAAAAAAATGAACATATTTTGACAGTTGTAGAAAAAGACATATTTTTTAACTATTTTAAAAATTGTGAAAAATAAATCTTGTATTTTCATTAATTAACTTTACTTTTTTACTATTTTTATTTATTTATTTTCTTGAAAATCAAGTACTTCGCGTAAAGATATTAGTGAAAAAAATGAACATATTTTGACAGTTGTAGAAAAAGACATATTTTTTAACTATTTTAAAAATTGTGCAAAATAAATCTTGTATTTTCATTAATAACATAATTTTTTTACTATTTATATTTATTTATTTTCTTGAAAATCAAGTACTTCGCGTATAGATATTAGTGAAAAAAATGAACATATTTTGACAATTGTAGAAAAAGACATATTTTTTAACTATTTTAAAAATTGTGAAAAATAAATCGTGTATTTTCATTAATTAACTTTACTTTTTTACTATTTTTATTTATTTATTTTCTTGAAAATCAAGTACTTCGCGTATAGATATTAGCGAAAAAAAATGAACATTTTTTGACAGTTGTAGAAAATATAAATTTATGCTACATTTATTAAATTTTATAAAATCGACATAAAAACTGATATTCTATTTATTTATATTTATAAAAAATGAGAAATACTAAACTGATCTTCATGTTGAAATTTTTTGTCAGGTAATAAGAATCAATATCAAATACATCAACATACAAACACGTTAAAATATCTCACCGAACGGATTATAGATAGGCAGTATTTAAAATTATAGTGTATTCTGTATCTTTCTTTGAAACAGGTTGAATTGTTTAATATATCTCCCTCACCTGTGGCAACGAAGACCCCTGACTATACCCTCTCTTTACTTGCGGCTGCCTCAATCTCATCTCCTTCACTCCACTAGGACTAATACCACCAGTTCTTGCAATCTGCAACCCCGTGCTGTTTCCGTATCCATTCCTCACCGGTGTAGAAGGGGCCATGATAGGGCTTGTGCCATTGTGTTGACCTCGTAGGCCCTCCAGTAGATTCAGTCTGCGTAAGACGTCTGCGAGAGTCGCGCGCAAACATACGAGCTCGTCTCCTTGCTCGAGGACCTTGCGCTCCAGGTCGGAGACGCGGGATGCCATGCCGCCGCGTTCTGTGGCTAGCATCTCGTCTGGAAGAAAAGGAAGAAGAAATTAGCAACGATATTAAATGACAATAGATTATGTAAGACTTAATAATTAGTTGGCTATTTCACATGGTCAGTTATGGCAGAATGATTAGTATACTATTTTCATTTTAAACTGGAGGGATCGGCATAAAACGATTAAATGCACCGCAATTACGTTTACAAAGGAACTCAAAATATGATCCGTCATAACTGGTTTCACAAGGTTCACACAGGGTTGTACAGCCCCATTCGCCGGTACGGTCACTCAAAGGAAAAAACAAGAATAATTTTAGGCTGAATATGACCCTTGAAAATTTACCTATTTGACCATCGATAAGCGATATGAGGTAGCCGCACTAATGGATTTCATTGTATATATGGGACAGAAACGTTTAATCGTTTTATGACGATCCCTCGAGTTTAAAATGAAAATAGTATAAACCTACTAAATATGCAACAGTTCTTATTCCAAATCGTACTGACTTCAACATACATACATATACAGGGTATTTCTATACCTCTGCACGAAACTTTAATATATCATCACGCCTTTTACCCATTACTGGATGTGGCACTCTGCCTTATCAAATCTCGGTATGTGATATATTTCTTCGCATGAAGTGCGGTTAACAGTCGTCAAATCACGGCCTCCAAAGATGTTAGTGACATATAAAATATGATATGCTAATTATAAAAAAAATTATTTTTTTTTGAAATTCGCATAAATTAGGGTATTTAATTCCTAGCGAACATTTTTAGTGTCACCGGTTTAATAGTACATTTAATTATTTATAATTATGTTACTAATGAAATAAAAGTATAAACACTGTATACAAATAATCATTTATTAATTAGTACCTGGTGTAAAGCCTTATTTTTATTTTTATTTGAGTACCTAGTCTGATTTCGTATACGTTATTGAAAGGGTAAATTGTTGTGGGAGAAATTTGAGAAAAATGTATAGCCACAGTGAATTAGTGGATATGCTGTTAGTGTATGGACAACGCAAAATTCCATATTAAACCAATGACACTAAAAATGTTCGTCAGGAATGAAATACCCTAATTTATGCGAATTTCAAAAAAATTATTTTGGTTCTATAATCAGTATATCAAATTATATATGTCATTAAAATTTTGTGCAGAGGTATAGAAACACCCTGTATAATAATATCACGCTTTGTACCATTAAATTTAGTAGCACGAACATTTGAAACATTCAATGAACATTTATTCCGTGGATACAACCAGCAATTTTATCTTCAAAATATATCTATTCTGGCACACTTGAACTCCATCCACAAACATAATTATTTCATACAATCATTTATTCCTCACATATGGAATCTTTAGGTCACGCAAAAAACTTTCAATCATATTAAAGTACTCGTATTTACTTGTAGCTCGTCCACATCAATGTACACCAAAAATATAATTATATTTTTATATGTTTATAACTTTAATGGTGTTTAATTGTTTAAACATATTTAAAATATCTCTATTTATAAGCAAGTAATGGACAAAAGTTTGCTTTAGATTCAAAAATTGCAGAAAGTCGGGTTTAACACCCAAAATATAATTATATTTTTATATGTTAAAGCGGTTTTGGTTTCATTATAAAGTTGATTTTATTTCTAAATCTATTTTAAAATTAAATGAAATACATCAGAAAAATATATCATAAAAAATCAAACCGCTACCATACTTATTTTGTTACAATGAATTTGAATTACTGCTATGGCTATACATTTTTTTCGTATGAAACTTATAACGAAATAGAACAATATTATAATGATACAAGCTACGGCAAAATGCCACACCCAGTAATGGGTAAAAGGCGTGATGATATATTTATTTATTTTTATTTATACAAGCGTAGATTCCCTGTATTGCAAATTAAATTAATTTCCTGTTGGGTAGTGAGACAAATTAATAATAATAAACAATCTATTTTCATTATAGTAAATTAACCAATTGGTTAATTAATAAATGTAAAGCAAAGGTGAATTGTTTTTGGCAAGGTTTACTTAGTTTACAATTATTAAATTTGAATCGTAAATTCATAAAATTCACCGAACAACTGTAATCAATTTGACTTTGTATAACATTTTCATATTATTTACCATTGAAACATTTGATGTCGTATACTTTCCACAGCCCTACGTTTATAAATTATTTAAAGAGATTTACTTATTTTCAATCTTTGTTTCTTAAATTAATTTAGAAATACGATATTAAAAAATGTTTAAGATAATTTAAAAGTACTACACACTATCCGTCAGTACGGTGGTGTGGATAGCGATATGGAATTCGAATCCGGAAATCCCGAGTTCGAATCCCACTCAAGCTAAAAATTATATGAACTACCACGCCGACAAACAATTTTCACCAATTTAAAAAATTTACCCCTGTGGCTCCCTCTCCACTAATATCTTTGAGGGCCGTGATTTGACGGCTGGTAACCGCATTTCACGCGACAAAATATATCACTTACCGAGATCTGCTTAGGCAGAGTGTCACACCCAGTAATGGGTAAAAGGCGTGATGATATATTTATTTTTATTTTATTTTAACTACCACGCTGCGGCTCGGTGAGTGCGGACCCTGTACTGTAATTAGGATTAAGTTCCTGTTGTAGAGTGTAACATAAATAAATAAAGCTTATACCTAATTAATTTACTCATAACAGTTATTGAAAAAAGTAATGTCGCAATTTATTTCTGTTAAACACCTCCGAAAACAACGTGTAACAAAACAAACTTGATTAAAATACGGATAGTAGAACATTGAACAAAATATGTGGGTTTCAATTATGATTATATTAAAATGAAATAATAGTGTACCATACTAGCGTAGGATAATTTGAAACAATACAATTATTAATATAAAATAATGAAGTAACTTTGAAACAAAATCCATAAACAATATAGTATTAAATTGTCAATTGAATAGAAATTCATTAGGTATAAAAAGAAATGTTTACGTACAATAAGAAATAATTGTTCTTTCGCGATACATTTGATATATTTTCAAAACAAGAAATGGCAATAAGCTATTGACATTCAAATATTTTATTTGTTTTAAAATAGCTGAAGTTGACTTTTATTTGTTGAAGCATAAAAAAGTTACCATAGCAACAAGTTTATTTCATATATCTTAAAATCCGGTTTTCATCATTTCTGACTATTCTGGGCTGCTACTTCGGCGAGATTTATTTCAGAAATATGTGCTGTGTACAGTTTAGTAAATAGTCTAATTGGACCTGAACTTGGCACCTGCCTATCGTTTTTTTAGATAAAAATTGATAGTATTAAGTAATAATAAATTCAAAAACATTTATTTTATATGCAAATAATATAAAATAAATATATCATCATGCCTTTCACCCATTACTGGATGTGGCACTCTGCCTAAGCAGAATTGTTTGTCAGCTGTGGGGATAGAACCAGGATTTTTAAGATCCACAAGTCGACTCGATACCACTGAGCCACCTACCCCATAAAATAATAAAATAATAGTGGAAATTTTAATTAAATTTATGAATAAAAATTCAATTTGTAGGAGTTATTTCCCTGTACTATTTTTTGGTTTATTAAAGGACGTATACTTTTACTGGTATATTGTCAAATTAATTTTTTTTTATTAACTCAAAATTCAAGTAGTTCCGGCTCCACATGAGCCTTTATAAGGAGCTACAAAAGAACAGAATATATGTATTTTACATCTTAGAGAGTTTTCAGTGAATAAAATAATAATAGTCCTTTAATTAAAAATCTGTATATTTATACAAATAGTAATCTAAGCCTCAATTAATTTTACTTTATTTGAAGTAAACACAATTTTTCAGAATAAATAAATAAAATATACAAAAACCTGCCAAAACGCACTTTTTTATACTTATGTGATAAGATTAATTGTTGATATATACCAATAAATTTGAGTTTTTACTAAAATTGATGCGCAAATTTTTATGGCTAAGGTGTAAAATCGAAATATGATTGAGATTTGACGGCAAATCGAATCGTGGATAGAAAAAATTAGATTTTGTCAGTTTAGAATACATTAGTATATCAGTTTTCAAAATGAAACTTGAAATACCAATATTTGATTTGACGGCTGGTAACCGCACTTCACGCGAAGAAATTTATCACTTACCGAGGTCTGCTTCGGCAGAGTGCCACACCCAGTAATGGGTAAAAGGCGTGATGATATATTTATTTGTAAACTTATGTAATTTTTTTTACCAAGTTTTGTGAAATTTTGCACTACTATTAATGCCTAATCTTAAATACAACCAAATAAAACATATTTATATTTAAATTTTCAGTTGTTAAATATGGTTTATTTATTTTCCGGATTTTTTGTTTACAGCAATAGTAAATCCAAACAATTATAGTTTTAATGATTCAATTTAGGATTCAAGTAGCAATATATCATAATTATAAATAGATTAAATCTGGTATAATCGTGAACAATATTCCATAATTACATCATAATCATAAATACGCTATCTAGGGTCTGCTTACATCGCCAACCTTTTATCCAGATTAAGAACTCATTCAAAATGTATAGTTTGTTGAGTAATATTCTCACAATTAAAGGTAGAGGGCGAAAGAAGTAAATAAAATATTAAATTCAATTACGAAGCGCGTGTACCACACAATGTTTACATTGTGGAAATGAAATAATACACCTTACATTCAAGAGTAACAATTTGAACATTCAGGTTGTGTTTGTAACAAACTTTTGTGATGTTCTCTTCTATTTAACTGCTCTTTCAATTGATCCCAAACGTACAATTGTTTGCAAACTTTATTTCAGTTCTAAAACTTGAAAAGCTCAGCGTTTAGATTTATTAAAGTTATAACAACTTTTGTTCATTCCCATTTCTAGTACATAAAAATAAAAACACTGGAGCTAGTATACATTTTTCAGTATTCAAACAGCACATACTACTCATTTTAAAAATCTGATGTGGACACCACATGACTTCCTTGTACGCGTATTAAACTATAGATATTTTTTTAATTGCAC
Organism: Pterostichus niger; assembly: GCA_947425015.1. Taxonomy (NCBI): domain Eukaryota; kingdom Metazoa; phylum Arthropoda; class Insecta; order Coleoptera; family Carabidae; genus Pterostichus; species Pterostichus niger. The sequence continues at coordinate 26,775,505 of OX380344.1, read as the reverse complement.
ATATTTGACATTAAATCTTGTATTTTTTGTTCTAATCCATAGCAAACTTAATATTTTTTTAAAATCAAAAAATATATAATATTTAAATTTAGATATCTCGTTTATGCAAAAAGCTAATTTAAAAATTCTTAATGTGGTAGACGCAGAATTTAATTCTCTAAAACTTTTATTTGCAGCATTCATTTCTAAAATTAAAATACTACCATTTTTTTTCAAGGAAAACTGTTAGCAGCTTCATGTAATGTGCCACTTCCGGTTAGTCTATTTTAACCAAAATCTATTATGTTATTTCCATTGATATAGTAGTCTTATATACCAAATTTGGAAAGTTTTAAATTATATTTGAATATAGTTTTTCATGAAAATCTATAAGAGGCTTCAAGTAAAGTACCACTTCCGGTAGTTGTATAATGACCAAAAAGGGAGGTGTACAACTAGATGTTATAACAGTCCTAAATATAAAGTTTCAATTTTCTACGGCTTACCGTTTTTGAGTTATGCGAGATACATACGTACGTACGTACGTACAGACGGCATGACGAAATTAGTCAAAATGGATTCAGGGAGGGCCAAAATACCTATTTCCGTTGAAATCTGAGAACCGAAAATTTTCGCGATTACAATACTTCCTTTACTTCGTACAAGGAAGTAAAAATCGCAAAACAGGCTTACAAATGAAACATAATTTATGCACTAGTTTTATGCTGAAAGTTTTAAACTTTTGTTCATCCTCCACTCGTAAATTAGCAAAAAAAAAAAAATGAAAATACAGAACCTACTACACATTATTCAGTATTAAAACAGAAGATACTCGTTTGAAACATTTTAAAACCAAGGCCTACAACTGAAATATAATTTACAGACAAGTTTTTTGTTGAATCGTAAATTTAAATATGGAAAACAATTTTAATACAGAACTAGTGCAAGGGTACACTACATATATAGAATCACGTGATTTTGCATTTGCTACGATCATTACAGATTTTTTTTTATCGCACAACAAAACAGCGTTGGCCTTGAAAAGCGTCACATTTCAACATACTAGATCCAGTTACGAGTACATGTTCAGTTACAACAAATTGAAAAGACAAATAAATGTTACAAACACTAATCACTATTCATTCTGAATCAGTCAAATTATTATAAAATTTATATAAATTGAATTTCGGGAACTATAAAGAGAAACAAAGATTACTAAACTAATGCTATTTTAGAAGACAAAAAAGTAATTTAAAAATGGTGAGAGTTAAGGGAAAAAATCTAATTACTTGAAGGCATTATTTTCTATTGCATTGTATTGTAATCGCGAAAATTTTCGGTTCTCAGATTTCAACGGAAATAGGTGTTTTGGCCCTCCCTGAATCCATTTTGACTAATTTAGTCATGCCGTCTGTACGTACGTATCTCGCATAACTCAAAAACGGTAAGCCGTAGAAAATTGAAACTTTATATTTAGGACTGTTATAACATCTAGTTGTGCACCTCCCTTTTTGGTCATTATGCAACTACCGGAAGTGGTACTTTACTTGAAGCCTATAATAGATTTTCATGAAAAACTATATTCAAATATAATTTAAAACTTTCCAAATTTGGTATATAAGACTACTATATCAATGGAAATAACATAATAGATTTTGGTTAAAATAGACTAACCGGAAGTGGCACATTACATGAAGCTGCTAACAGTTTTCCTTGAAAAAAATGGTATTATTTTCATTTTAGAAATAAATGCTGCAAATAAAAGTTTTAGAGAATTAAATTCTGCATCTAGCCCATTAAAAATTTTTAAATTAGCTTTTTGCATAAACGAGATATCTAAATTTAAATATTATATATTTTTTTATTCTAAAAAAAAATTAAGTTTGCTATGGATTAGAACAAAAAATAAAAGATTTAATGTGAAATATGTGCAATTAAAAAAATATCTATAGTTTAATACGGGTACAAGGAAGTCATGTGGTGTCCACATCAGATTTTTTTTAAAGTATAGCAGAAAAAAATCCTTCGCCATCTACTTTATCTAAATATCTCAATATTAAAATTTAATTGCTAAAAGGAAATCGTTGATTATACATTTTCACTTCTAAATTTTTTTAAAATATGAAAGCCGGCTTTGTAGATATACAGGCTGTCCCATTTAACTTGACAACTTGAAATAACTAAAAAAATACGCGATGTACGACAAATTGAGCCGAGACCAAATCTTAAGAGTTTTGAAGGGGGAATCATTCTATGCTAAAATCAGGACCCCCCCTGCCCCCAGTGGGTGGGGCGGTGGGCAACATTGAAATCTTAAATAGGAAGTTTCACACAAAACTTATGTATTTTTGTCCGTAGAATCCTAATCTGAAATACAAAATGGGGGTTCTCAAGATTCACAAACCAACTCGATACCACTGAGGCACCTACCCCATAAAATAATATAATAATAGTGGAAATTTTAATTAAATTTATGAATAAAAATTCTGTTTGTAGGAGTTATTTCCCTGTTTTTTTTGGTTTATTAAAGGAGGTATACCTTTACTGGTATATTGTCAAATTAATTTTTTTTTATTAACTCAAAATTCAAGTATTTTCGGCTCCACATGAGCCTTCATAAGGAGCTACAAAAGAACAGAATATATGTATTTTACATCTGAGGGAGTTTTTAGTTAATAAAATAATAGTAGTCCTTTAATTAAAAATCTGTATATTTATACAAACAGTAATCTAAGCCTCAATTAATTTTACTTTATTTGAAGTCAACACAATTTTTCAGAATAAATAAATAAAATATACAAAAACCTGCCAAAACGCACTTTTTTATACTTATGTGTTAAGATTAATTGTTGATATATACCAATAAACATTGAAATCTTAAACAGGAAGTTTCACACCAAATTTATGTATTTTTGTCCGTAGAATCCGAATCTGAAATAAAAATGGGGGTTCCTATTTAAGATTTCAATGTTGCCCACCGCCCCACCCACTGGGGGCAGGGGGTCTTGATTTTAACATAGAATGATTCCCCTTTCAAAACTGTTTAGATTTGGTCTCGGCTAAATTTTTCGTACATCGCGTATTTTTTGAGTTATTTCAAGTTGTCAAGTTAAATGGGACAGCCTGTATATCATTTATGAGTCTCGAGTTAAAATAAAAATACAAAGTATATAAAGATTTATAAAATATACAATTTTATATTATGGTAAATAATTATTAACCTAACCTACCGGCACAAGAATTTATAACAATTTAAAATTGTATAATGTCAAATGTAATATACGTTTATTACTTAATTTATTACTAGGCGATAATTATGAATAAACATGTGAAATTGTTCTTCAGTTACTGAACATTTATATTTAAATTATCCTCAATGAGTATAGCAAATATCAATAATACCTAATGAAATATTTTTCCTCGAAACTTATTTACATTAATTGCTAACCATAAATAAAATAAAAATGACATACTATACACTTTGGTAAGATGCATATTCTGTATTGCAGTTTTATACAAACTCATTTTTACTGTTTACTCAACACTTCACAAAATAAATTAATACTTTAACACTTAAATAACTATAACAAAAATTAAGAAATCTACTACATTTTAGCACAACTCTAAATTTAGTGTGACACTGAATACTGTAAATATAGAACAGAATGATATAATTATTGATAAGGCAGGTCATAACCTTTTGGCAGTTTTTTATTAATTTCGTATTCATAAATACACATGAATGATTCTTACTAGAATACTTATCATGCAGCGGTTTATACGAAACTGGAATCATATTTTCATATTGAAAATTTAAAATATTTATTAATCCCAATTACAACACGGGATACCTACAGTTTAATGAAACAAGAACAGTTGTTTTGTTTTTGGTTATAAGTTAAAAGTTTTCTATGAACAGGGTTTATAATTTAAAATTAAAATGGAATGGTAATATTTGCCAGTCAGTAGGGTTGTGCATTTGACCAGTCAAATATTATTCGGTCATTTGACCGACTATTTGACCGGTCAATTGACCAAGAAACATTTAATAAAAATCACAATTAAAATTGTAATTTATTTATATAGTACTGTTTACTACATCCAATATTACTGAAAATGAAAAACCAACAACAGCTAATAAAAAAAATCACATCAAATTCAAAATAAAGGGGAAAATAAAGTAAAAGACGTTATGAAATGAAATAATATGTATTTATTTTATTTGTAAAGTAAAGTAAGCAAATTCTCCAGAACCCAGAATACCAAACTAGATATATTCATGTAATAATAGTAAGTAGCTATTTCTATTGAACAACAGATGTCGTGGCGGTTCCATTTAGATTTTTGACCGTTTTATTTGGCCGTCAAATATTTTTGGTCAATTGACCACGGCACAACCTTACCCGTCAGTACGGTGGTGTGGATAGCAATACGGAATTCAAATCCGGAGATCCCGAGTTCGAATCTCACTCAAGCTAAAAATTATATAAACTACTACACTGCGGTATTGGTATTCAGATCCTGTTGTACAGCGTAATATAAATAAATAAATAAATATTAGACAAAATATTCTAATTAATTATATAAAACATGTAATGATTATTTAAATAAAAATTATGTTTTCAAAATAGAAATAAATAAATATAAATTAAACAAACAATTTTCACCAATTTAAAATCTACCCCTGTGGCTCCCTCCCCACTAATATCTTTGAGGGCCGTGATTTGACGGCTGGTAACCGCACTTCACGCGACGAAATATATCACTTACCGAGATCTGCGTAGGCAGAGTGCCACACCCAGTAATGGGTAAATGGCGTGATGATATATTTATTTATTTATTTATTTAAATATAAATTAAAATTGTATGTTGTGATTTTTGGCAACCAGTAAATCACTATAGTATTTCGTGTAACTTACGCCAGGCATCATACACTTGATCCCGCATCGAATCCGGAGGTGATTCCACAATTTCCGGAAGTTCAAAATGCCTTCCATTCCTCCCTTCTATTTCCGTGTCCCCATATTCAACGGAAGTCGCACTTTTCTCCATTTTATTACACAGCGTTTTAATATGCCATTCAATGCACGAAATATTTTGGGTGCCAGTTTAAATGTCGCATTTTATTAGATTACCAGCGGTCAACATTCCAGTAGGCCGTAGGAGTTGTTGACATGGTTTTGTTTACAAATGAACTGTGAACAAGTTGAGTATCTGGTTGGACGATTTAGTAATTCCCCTAGTTTCAATGTTTTGTTTTGATGTTTGTTTGTGTATGTGAGGGTGTCTTTGTCAATGTATGTAAGGTATGAATAGTTGGAAATATCGACACAGGGGTGTATTGAATTATTTATGCTCTTGACCATGTAATAGACTATTTTTATTAGATATATTTAATATTGGATTTTATCATTATTAATTATAGTGTGATAAGGTAACAATTTTAATTCATAATTATACGGTTAATTATGTAATTTAATAATGTTTTTTTTTTAAACTACAGTCAGTAATATCGGCTACAATTATTGTTTGAACAATTTTATTAACTGAGAATAAGATCAATTTTAATACGATTTTAGATAATATGTTATTAATATTATGTAGTTTAAAAATGCTTTTATATACTAAAATTAGTTTATCTGTATGATTAATTTGAAAAAATTTAAATATTTTATTTGAACAAAGTTTTTTCAATGTTAAATACCTACGTACACGTACCCAACATATTTTATGATACTTATTATGTAATAATTATCTGTTTTTGACATCATTTTAACGATCTTTGTGTTAGTTATGTTTATGTTTGTAATACAAATGAAATAATTCGGTAAAGTGATTAAATTGTTCTATTTTTAAACACATCCAAATCACTTTAATTAATAAACAAAGTTTTAATTGAATCTACACAAACACATTCTTCAAAACAATCACTAAATTCACGCACTAATTAATTGAAAAAAGATGAAAAATTAATCTCCACACGCAAATCTCACTCATCAGTTCGTGACAGACACATCGCGTAGGCGTCCGGTCGAGTTGGAGGCGGCAGCCTCACTGCCTCACTGACTGTTGGAGGCGGCGGCGGTTAGTACGGACGGCGGCGGCGGTTAGTACGGACGGCGGCGCCGGACCCCACAGCGCCAAGCCGTCGCGACGTCGAGGACAACAACGTGTACTTACTACGATCTTACGATGGGGAGATTTGTAGTTGTAGCGAGGGGAGGATAGAAATAGGGTGAAGATTTTTGTTTCGAGAAGAAGGGAGATGCAGGTTTTATCGAGGTTGCTATACGGATACTTCGTAGGACGATAGTCATTTTTATTACGGAGAGTTTAATGTGGTTGTTTGTAAAGAGGTTTAAATGATTTTATTTCAAACTGTTTTACCATTGTAATAAGGGTTGTATTATAATTATTGTATTAATGAAGAGTTTTTTTTTTTAATATATATCGGACCAACTACATAGGTCATATGCCGATATGTCCTTTGTATGGCCGCCACGGGTGAGACCCGAACCCACGACCTTATGGTCGTCAGTCAGGCCCTCAACCCGTACGGCCACCACGCGGGACGAATGAAGAGTTATATATATATATATATATATATATATATATATATATATATATATATATATATATATATATATATATATATATATATATATATATATAAAAATAAAATCTAACAAGTAACACTATTCAACTGTCACTCACCGATTTAAATGAAACTTGGCACACTAATAGAACTCTTAAAAACATTGAACCCCTATTTTTTTTTCTTCCGGAAGTTGCTTTTTAGGGGTACAAACCACCCCTGAAAGGTGATAAAAACAAGTATCGTTATAAATGAAATTAAATAATACCAAAATATTGCGCGTTCAACATTGGTTACTCAGGGGCCGGGTTCGAAGATATATATCGATCGATATATATCATGATATTTATTTTGATATATATCGTCATATTTTTGCAATGATATATATCCATTATATAAAAATATCAAATAGTTTTTGAGATATAGCCTCCGGAGAAGTGAAGTTTTTCGAATTTTTCAGTTTTTCTACTTTTCCGAGGCTATATCTCAAAAACTAAATGTGATATGAAACCGCGCTCAACGGCATTAATTTTCTCGTGCTTCAGTTAACTTATAAGCATAGTTTCAGCGATTTTTATTTTTTTTCAATTTTCCGCCAAAAAAATCGCAAAAAGCGGTTTTTTAACATTTTCTCGAAAACCAGAAGTCATATGCATTTGAAGATTGCACCACTGGATTCAGTGGGTCAAAATACATATGTATGTAAATTTTCGTTTTAATAATCCTACGATTAAGGATTTTTGGGAAAATTGAATTAAAATCTGAAAAAACCAAAGGGGTACCCCTTAGAAAATAATTAAAAATATTAAATTGCATAAAATTGTATGAAAATTTGCTTATAAGTCAATTCGGACACGGGGAATTCAACGCCGTTGAGCGCATTTCCATATCTTGTTTAGTTTTTGAGATATAGCCTCCGGAAAAGTGAAATTTTTCGAATTTTTCAGTTTTTCTACTTTTCCGAGGCTATATCTCGAAAACTAAATGTGATATGAAAACGCGGTCAACGGCATTAATTTTCTCGTGCTTCAGTTAACTTATAAACATAGTTTCAGCGATTTTTATTTTTTTTAAATTTTCCGCCAAAAAAATCGCAAAAAGCGATTTTTTAACATTTTCTCGAAAACCAGAAGTCATATGCATTTGAAGATTGCACCACTGGATTCTGTGGGTCAAAATACATATGTATGTAAATTTTCGTTTTAATAATCCTACGATTAAGGATTTTTGGGAAAATTGAATTAAAATCTGAAAAAACCAAAAAAATTAAAAATATTAAATTGCTTAAAATTGTATGAAAATTTGCTTATAAGTCAATTCGGACACTGGGAATTCAACGCCGTTGAGCGCATTTCCATATCTTGTTTAGTTTTTGAGATATAGCCTCCGGAAAAGTGAAATTTTTCAGTTTTTCTAAATGTGTACAAAAACTAAAATTAAAAAATAAATATCCAAAAAGTGATATTTATCTGATATATATCCTATATATCAGATATTTTGATATTTATTATAAATATCATGATATTTACGAACCCTGCTCAGGGGTAATCTCGAAAAGAGATTCAGTGATCCCAAAAAAAACCCCGAGTAACTAGTTTTGAACCTAAAACTCTATTTCAGTTGAATATCGTAATTTCATCCCCCCCATCGCCTCTTTAATCCCTTAAAAAGTGCATATGATAAAAAACCCCGAAAATAGATTTTGGCGATCTCAAAAATCCGATCAAGATAACTGTATTTTTTTTTTCAAATTCACTATTATAGTACTTTTATATTGTAATAATATTTTTCAAAAAATAAAAATAGCTCCTATTTAAATATAACAATACAAGATTCTCATGTTTCAGGAAGCCAGGAAGTATCAAAATTCCTATTTTGTTGTCTTATATCTCAAAAACAAAACAGTCCATAATAATGAGCCATTTTACTAAATTTAGGGTGTTTTGTATTTAGAGCTACCTTGCAAATGAGACAAGAAACAAAACTTAATAAGAGGGTGTCGGAAGACGGAAATAATCTCATTATTAATTAGGTTAAGTGACAGTGTTGTATGTGTCACGTGATATATTTGACAGCAATTAAGGTGTTTAACTAATTGTTGCTTTGAAGTTTGAGACGGCTTTCGCTTTCTAGAACACGGAACAGGTTTAACTTTAACAGGGGTGAAATTAGAAAAATTATTACTAACCTGTCGTTTTTAGCTACAATTAGAAAGTTTAAATTTAACTGACACTTCATTTTACTATAACTATTCAAATTATAAACTAACAGATAGAAAATTACATTCATGCAAAATTATAATAATCGATAAAAATATTTTCACTCTTTTACCAATAAACTAAGTAAAAACTGAATACATAAGAAGATAAAAATAAATTGCGTTAATTAAAAAACACAATACAATCTTCAATCTATTAATAATAATAATAATCAGTATGAGTATAGAAAAAATTCTCAGCAATTTGAATAAATAAATATTGTATTCTTTTGTACACAATATAAATATTATAAATAAGGAAAGTATAAACGTTAATTGCTTTGTTATTTAAATATTTAAAGCTTATTTAAAACAGCACAGCATTCAGCATTGAACAAAATTAGTTTTTCTAACTAAACATTAGAAGAATGATTCTAATCGGGGGTCACTTAGAAATCCGAGAAAGGCATACGAGAGATCGCGAATCATGTCATTTTTTACTTTCTTGTACGAAGTAAAGGAAGTATTGTAATCGCGAAAATTTTCGGTTCTCAGATTTCAACGGAAATAGGTGTTTTGGCCCTCCCTGAATCCATTTTGACTAATTTCGTCATGCCGTCTGTACGTACGTATGTACGTACGTACGTATGTGCGTACGTATCTCGCATAACTCAAAAACGGTAAGCCGTAGAAAATTGAAACTTTATATTTAGGACTGTTATAACATCTAGTTGTGCACCTCCCTTTTTGGTCATTATACAACTACCGGAAGTGGTACTTTACTTGAGGCCTATAATAGATTTTCATGAAAAACTATATTCAAATATAATTTAAAACTTTCCAAATTTGGTATATAAGACTACTATATCAATGGAAATAACATAATAGATTTTGGTTAAAATAGACTAACCGGAAGTGGCACATTACATGAAGCTGCTAACAGTTTTCCTTGAAAAAAATGGTATTATTTTAATTTTAGAAAGGAATGCTGCAAATAAAAGTTTTAGAGAATTAAATTCTGCGTCTAGCACATTAAGAATTTTTAAATTAGCTTTTTGCATAAACGAGATATCTAAATTTAAATATTATATATTTTTAGATTTTTTTTAAAATTAAGTTTGCTATGGATTAGAACAAAAAATAAAAGATTTAATGTCAAATATGTGCAATTAAAAAAATATCTATAGTTTAATACGCGTACAAGGAAGTCATGTGGTGTCCACATCAGATATTTTTAGAATCATTTTTATTATCTGCTGGATATAAGTTATTAGATTTTGTAATTCAATACCATTTTTATATTCAATTTTAACTTAATTTACGACAGCTCAATTCTCAAAAGTTTTAGCTAATCCTGAATTTTGGATTAGTAAAATTAAGCTAAACCATATTCATTAAAAAGTTTAAATAAACTCTAATATAATCTTGTTACTAATTGGTTTAAAATAGGACCAATATTTAGGATAAACTAAAACATTTTTACGAAGCACTAACAATAACTCAAAATTTATTTTTGTAAATAGCTCTAATGCTAAATAATTTCAATCCGGAAAAATAATGGAGTTGGCTTACATCAAATTTAATCCTTTTTTGAATCTGCCTCAGAAATTTTGAAGAATACTTCTCAAGGCTGTCCATCTCCATGCAAATAAATTCCTTGTCGCTACTTCGATAGAAATGATAAGTTCCCGATCAATACATCACTGTATCCTCGAATCCGAAGAAGAATTTACAAGAAGGGACGAAGTGAAGTGTCGAGAACGACAGCAGACGGCTCGAACGCGCCATGCACTCGCCGCAGGCCACAACAATGGATTTTATACGCAAACGCAAGAACCAGACATAACACATCGATGTTAGCATGGGTGACTCGTTAACGGGGATCGTTAAGTTATATGACCCCGTGAAGAACCTTGGTTTCATTATTACTTACAAGTACAAACAATTTTCATAAATTATCAACATTATACCAAAGATATACTTGCATAAAATAGTTTCGTGAAAATATGAACCAGAGTTCGATTGACAAAGCAAATAGATGATTTTCATCTTATTAAAATAATCCTGTGGTCCAGGGCCGGATTAAATATGTAACGCAAGAGGGTCACGTCTAAGGTGGGGGGAGGGGGGTCGCTCCTAGGAGCCTGGAACCTGACAGCTTAGTGTACGAGTAGATTTCGTTATTTTAATACCTTTAAAACAGTGGTTCTCAACTTTTTTTTTAGGTGACGGCAGTCTAATACAAAATATGAAAATTCTAGTCATCTGTTCTTATACAAGTATATTTAATTATTTTTAAATAGTTTAAATTGTAAAAAAACTTGTTTTTAAATGCAAATGTTTAGTTATGAAGCGTATAGTGATTATTATCAACTTGAAAAAAGTTATGGAAAATCAAACAAGTTTTTTAGAGTAAGTATATAGGGTGTTAAAAAAGTTTTAAAACTTTGAGGTTATATACATTTCGATGTTCTGTTTCTCAACCTAAAAAGATTTTTTTTTAAATTCGCAAAATTAAGGACAGGGTTCTTGTTGTAAACATCAATAAGAAATCTTAAATAAAAATTATAATGAATTAAATTATCACATAAAATAAATATATCACCACGCCTTTTAACCATTACTGGGTGTGACACTCCTCCATAACAGACCGCAGTAAGAGATATTTATGCGCGTAAAGTGCGGTTACCAGCTGTCAAATAACGACCTCCAAAGATGTTAGTAGTGGGGGAGACACGGAGGTAATAATTCAGGGTTCGAAGATATATATCGATCGATATATATCATGATATTTATTTTGATATATATCGTCATATTTTTGCAATGATATATATCCATTATATAAAAATATCAAATAGTTTTTGTGATATAGCCTCCGGAGAAGTGAAATTTTTCGTATTTTTCAGTTTTTCTACTTTTCCGAGGCTATATCTCAAAAACTAAATGTGATATGTATGTAAATTTTCGTTTTAATAATCCTACGATTAAGGATTTTTGGTAAAATTGAATTAAAATCTGAAAAAACCAAAGGGGTACCCCTTAGGAAATAATTAAAAATATTAAATTGCATAAAATTGTATGAAAATTTGCTTATAAGTCAATTCGGACACGGGGAATTCAACGCCGTTGAGCGCATTTCCATATCTTGTTTAGTTTTTGAGATATAGCCTCCGGAAAAGTGAAATATTTCGAATTTTTCAGTTTTTCTACTATTCCGAGGCTATATCTCGAAAACTAAATGTGATATGAAAACGCGGTCAACGGCATTAATTTTCTCGTGCTTCAGTTAACTTATAAACATAGTTTCAGCGATTTTTATTTTTTTTCAATTTTCCGCCAAAAAAAATCGCAAAAAGCGGTTTTTTAACATTTTCTCGAAAACCAGAAGTCATATGCATTTGAAGATTGCACCACTGGATTCAGTGGGTCAAAATACATATGTATGTAAATTTTCGTTTTAATAATCCTACGATTAAGGATTTTTGGTAAAATTGAATTAAAATCTGAAAAAACCAAAGGGGTACCCCTTAGGAAATAATTAAAAATATTAAATTGCATAAAATTGTATGAAAATTTGCTTATAAGTCAATTCGGACACGGGGAATTCAACGCCGTTGAGCGCATTTCCATATCTTGTTTAGTTTTTGAGATATAGCCTCCGGAGAAGTGAAATTTTTCGAATTTTTCAGTTTTTCTAAATGTGTACAAAAACTAAAATTAAAAAATAAATATCCAAATAGTGATATTTATCTGATATATATCCTATATATCAGATATTTTGATATTTATTATAAATATCATGATATTTACGAACCCTGGGTAATATTAATGTGGCGAAAATTGTTTGTCGATTGTGGGAATTCATCCCGGGTTCTCAAATCCACAGTCTATAACACTGAGTCACCTACCCCCTATCGGCGCGATAAATTAATTTCATAGATTTGACGCTTTCATTGTCAAATACATATGTTCGAAAATATTAAAAAAATATCAGAGAAGAACACATATCATAATACACATCAAGAAGTACGGAACGGGTATTCAATAAAATCAGCTGTGATTTGACGGCTGGTAACCACATTTCACGCGCATAAATATATCATTTACCAAGATTTGCTACTGCAGAGTCCCATATCAAGTAATGGGTAAAAGGCTTGATGATATTATTACATTTATATATTTATTAGGTAGGTGGCTCAGTGGTATCGAGTCAACCTATAAATTTAAGAACTCGGATTCGATTCCCACAGTCGACAAACAATTTTCACCAAATTAAATCTACCCCTATAGCTCCCCCATCACTTAACATCTTTGGGGAGCGTGATTTGACGACTGGTAATCGCATTTCACGTGAAGAAATATATCACATACCCAGATCTCTCTACGGCAGAATGCCACACCCAGTAACGGGTAAAAGGCGTGATGATATATATATATATATATATATATATATATATATATATATATATATATATATATATATATATATATAAATAATTATAACTGAGCAGTATTAGTATTGACATATGAAATAAATAGTAAAACGTTAAACTTACTAAACAACTACTTCAATTATTAATTATAAATAAATATATCATCACGCCTTTTACCCATTACTGGGTGTAGCACTCTCCCGTAGCAGATCTCGGTAAGTGATATATATCTTCGCGTGAAGTGCAGTTTCCGGCCGGCAAATCACGGTCCCCAAAGATGTTAGTGGAGGAGGAGCCACAGGGATAGATTTAAATTGGTGAAAATTGTTTGTTTGTTTTTATATTAGTTATTATTGTTATTTATACGTTGTTTTCTAATCTACATATTAAGGTGGCTATTTGTATTTCGCCAACTGGTCACATACAAGGTCACAGCGGTCAATGTTAACTAATAATTATTAATTAATTAAAAAAACTTTAATTTCAAGTGTTTTGTTTGTTTATACCAGCCCTGCAGTTATTTAAACTTTTTCCATCCTCAAATCAAGTGACGACTAACTTGTCTTGTCAAATATATAAAAAATATCATTTCAATTGAATGACAGTTTGAATGAACTATGTTTGTAGGTGAACACATGTAGCAAAGAATTTCTTATAGTCTCATAAATATTTATAGTACGCGCATATCCGCAATTGACATCCTCTCATTTTAATAAGTGTTTATTGTCATAGTTTCGCTTGGCATACTAATATTAAAAACTACTTCTTTTGCACGTTTCTCATTCGTCAACAAATGTTTCTATATGTTTCTGTTTAAGAAGTAATTGAATAAGTTGGCTGGTTTTGTTTTCCACATAAGTAGATGAACATCTGTTTTGTTAAACAAGCGACGCCTCAAGGACGCGAGGAGCAGCAGATAATTTACGATAAAAAAGTGTGTAAACAATTGATTCGTCACGCTGAATAAAAATAGCATATACGTAACGAATAAGTGGGCTAGCACGAATTCACTTTATATGGATAATTCTTCTATTTTTGGATAAATAGATTTAGACACTTGCAAAGGTGATAGATTTCTAAAATGATTACTTACTTAAAGTAAAAAATAAATATATCATCACGCCTTTTACCCATTATTGGATGTGGCACTCTGCCGAAGTAGATTTCGGTAAGTGATCTATTTCTTCGCGTGAAGTGCGGTTACCAACCGTCAATTCACGGCCTCCAAAGATGTTAGTGGAGGGGGAGCCACAGAGATAGATTTAAATTGGTGAAAATTGTTTGTCGGCTGTGGGGATCGAACCAGGGTTTCAAGATCCACAGGCCGACTCGATATCACTGAGCCACCTACCCCAATATTTAATTTAATTTGCTTATGCCGTAGCAGATCTCGGTAAGTGATATATTTTTCGTGTGAAATGTAATTACCAGTCGATAAATTACGGCCCCCAAAGATGTTAGTGAAGGGGGAGCCACAGGAGTAGTTTTTTAATGTGGTGAAAATTATCTGTCGTCTGTAGGAATCAAACCCGTGTTCTCAAATTCACAGGTCAACTCGGTACCGCTGAGCCACCAACCCCATTTTAAGAAAATACTCAAAATTCCACGATAAGTTACAATGGGGTAGGTGGCTCAATGGTATCGAGTCGGCTTGTGGATCTTGAGAACCCTGGTTCGGTCTCCACAGCCAACAAACGATTTTTACCAAATTAAATCTACAACTGTGGCTCCCTCTCCACTAACATCTTTGTGGGCCGTGATTTGACAGTTGGTAATCGCACTTCACACGAAGAAATATATTATTTACCGAGATCTGCTAAGGAATAGTGCCACAAGCAGTAATAGGTAAAAGGTGTGATGATATATTTATTTATTTATTTTAAGTTACAATCGCCATATAATTCATATCTGATTTTATTATAATTTTCATTTTATTTTTTTTTATTTATATATCGGACCAACTACTAAGGTCATATGCCGATATGTCCTTTGTATGGTCGCCACGGGCGGGACCCGAACCCACGACCTTATGGTTGTGAATCAGGCCCTCAACCCGCGCGACCATCACGCGGGACAATTTTCTTTTTAATTTATTATTTATTTATTTGTTACTCTATACAACAGGAATTTAATCCCAATTACAGTACAGGGTCCGCACTCACCGAGCCGCACTGTGGTATTTCATATAATTTTTAGCTTGAGTGAGATTTGAATTCGGGATTATGTGCCATAAGCTACATCTCAATCCCATAACACTTTCATATGCTGACAGACTTGATACGAGAGTCATCTGCAGTGATACTGTTATTTAAGAAGAATAATAACGAATTGAAATTAAATTAATAGTTTAAATAAATATTGTTCCAATAATAACATAACTGTGTTTCCATTTAACGCGATGAACATTTGCTCTGAATTAATTAACAAAACACAAACAATTTGCGACTGTAGTATACAGAGACCATATCCGGTTTATTTAGCTATTATAGTACAAAGATATTCTCCTGCATCCTGCTTAAATTTTCCATCTAATATATGTTCCCCTGTTTCTACGCTACTGTGCCCTCTCTTATTACCTTAGCAATAGAATCGGGCGTTTAAATACCGGATGTTAGTCCTTCCTGCCTGTGACCGATCCCGCGACCTAAAGTTACGCGCCCAGTTATAGCACGCAGCGATTTATAGCATTCTTTATTCATGTCGCTAAATTTACCTTTCGAATGGATATAACTATAACTTACGAATGAGTTCAAACCATTCGATTATACGCTTCATGAATCACCAGAAAATTCACTATTTCATGCATAATGTACCGTAGAGAAAAAGATTATTGAACAGACTTGTTATTATGATAGACAGTTGAGTTATTTTAAGTGGATGGCCAGATTTGTTGGTAAATAATTAAAATGTAGGACAGAATGAATAATTGATCAAGAAGTTTTGAAAAAGTTGCGGTGTAATTTTGATCTATTTTTAATGCAACCTATTTGTTTGATGTGTATTAACGGAAATCTGTATTTAGGCGCTATTTTTGGCAATTCCGGTGCCGTAATCGAACATTTTAAATAATTTTTATAACATCTTATAATGTGTTGCATTAACAATTTTTATTTTAAATTTTATTCGTATTTTGAAATATATTTTATTATTTTAATTTTAAACTCTTCCATTGTCATTACTTTATTTAAAGAAAAATGTCTCGAATAAAGTATTAAAGAATTAAATTCTGTTGCAAGCACAAATATTTGAGTAATGACTTTTAATTTATTTTTTATTAATTATTTTATCTACGACCAAGTGTAAAATTGAATTCTAATTGGATGTTTTTCAGCAAGAATTCGAACCGAAAAATTTTGGGGTTTGGTTACGGATAATGGTTTTTATATTAGTACTCTTAAATTTTCGGTTTCGGTTATTGGTTACGCTTTTTGGAAATATTATATAGATTTCGGTATTTTATAATTATAAATTACGGTTTTGTTACCGTTTTGATATTTGTCGGTTGAGATTTTTTACGGTTTCAGTTCAAAATAAACAAATTATTTATACCGGTTTAAATTTACAGTTTTAGAACCGAAATGATATCGGTTCAGTTACGTTTTCAGTTACAGAATAAATAAAAATTTCGTTTCGATTAACTGTTCCCGTATTTATATAAATAAATAAAAATAAATATATCATCACGCCTTTTACCCATTACTGGGTGTGGCACTCTGCCGGGGCAGATCTTGGTAAGTAATATATTTCTTCGCGTGAAGAGCGGTTACCAGCTGTCAAAATACGGCCCCCAAAGATGTTAGTGGTGGAGGAACCACAGGGGTAGATTTAATTTGGTGAAAATTTCCCGTATTTAAAAACAAAAAATATCGGTTTCGGTTTTATGTTACGGTTTCACAAAAAAAGATAAATATCAGTGCCGTTTTTGGTTACAGTTTCACTAAGGTTAGAGTCCCTAGTTTTTAGTTTGTAAAATGGCTGTTTTACAACAATATTTAATCAGTCGTAGATAATATATTGTAAAAATACACATACGTAAAGCATTTCTAATTTAACTTTAAGGACTAGTATAATCAATAACTATTATAAAATTCAGATAATTATAAAAATTGTGTGATATCTTAGAGAAGACAAAAGTATTTCTATTTTATTTAAATCTGATTTATATTTTTATACTGTTTATAAACGACAAATTAATATACCTCTAAAGTAAATAAAATGTATTCATTTTTATAACAGTCGAACTTTTGACAGTAATATTATACATGCCATAAAATACATAAAATTGATTCAAATTTGTTTTACTATGGAAATAAATTTATAAAACCGAGCATAAAAAATATTAATTAACTTGATAGCTGAACATTATATATTTCTTTATAATTTATTCAAATATAAAAAACAAACAATATATAACTTTTATGCCAGACTTGTACTTAAAATTGAATGAAATTATTTAAAGGTTTTTTAAATTTGGACCAAATTCGAGAAGAAGAAAATGATTGATTATTAACTATTTAGTAAAATTCAAATATGCAAATTTTAATATTTAAAATACTTTCCATTGAGGAAAAAAGATGACATCATATTATGTAAATTCAAAATTACTTTACGCAATAAAAAATAATATCTAAAATTAATGTTTACCGCAAGGAATAATCGCCAATAATACTGCAGTTTATAACTACATATTCCTTTTTTAAAACCGGTTTGAAACAACTTGTATTCGAATTCCACAGACATCTTTGCAAAATACCAACTGAAACTTGAAATCGAAGACTGTAATTCCGCATTTCGTTTATTAAAATTTCGAAATGAATTACTTCCTTAAGCCCTGAAAATGCAATAAATCAATAACGATATTATCTAATACTAAAATATGAATTAAATTGAATTAATT
The DNA here is from genome assembly GCA_947425015.1 of Pterostichus niger. Classification (NCBI taxonomy): domain Eukaryota; kingdom Metazoa; phylum Arthropoda; class Insecta; order Coleoptera; family Carabidae; genus Pterostichus; species Pterostichus niger. Next base: position 26,757,404 of record OX380344.1, on the reverse strand, counting down.
TGCCATATACAACAGGAAATTAATAATAATTACAGTACAGTGGACTTACAAATTATAAAATGAAGAAAAAATAATAATTCGAACACATTTGAATTTTTTGTTATAAATTAGAGAAGCTGTTTCTTACACTCGCTCTAACTTTTTAATAAAGAAACCATAAATATCCAAATTACTTAATTATATTTTATTTATATTGCTTAATGCTAAATTGTTTGAGTCGTTTTACCCCAAAAGTAACCAAATTCCAGTGAAGGAAATTAATAAGAACTAAACCTCAAGTTGTATATAAAAATTAAAATAACTATATCATTACGCCTTTTACCCATTACTGCGTGTGTGACGCTGCTATAGCAGATTTCGATAAGTGATATATTTATGCGCGTGAAGTTCGGTTATTAGTCGTTCATTTACGGCCTCCAAAAATGTTAGAGGTGGGGGAGCCACAGAGATAATTTTAATGTGTCGACTTTGAGAATCGAACTCGGGTTTTCAAATCCTATCATTTCACTTATTGACGTAATATATTGAATAGAGTAATTTATTAAAATTATGACATTTAAATTCACCGTTTACAAGGAAATGAGGAAAATAAAAACAATTTTCTTACTTGTTTATCTGATGTCAAACTGATAAAAGTTTTTATACAAAAAATGACTTATTACCAGGAGGTTGGCCTGATTTAAATCATAATTTAAATAAAAATCAGTGTGATTATTTTTGTTTGTATTAATTTAATTATGTTTCTGGTACAGAACAAAACAAGTGTCATAATAAAAATTATGTTGTTTAAAAAACATTTTTAAGATTCTTTTGTAAAACAGACAAAATAACTTTCAATACTTGAATTAATATTAAATATGAAAACATCAAATTTCGTGTACGAATATATTATCTTTCCGCGGCTACCCAAGTTATAGATACGTATAGTCGAGCATATAGTTTAAGAAATTCGTATTAAAATTTGTAATGTGCAATTATAATCGAAACAATATATATATTTTTTTAAAGGTTTTTTCACATAAATAGTTGAATACTAATAACTTTTACTCCATTCAGTGATATAATTTTTTTAAAAATTTAAAAATCATAATTAATTTTTTTAATCTATGTTTTTTGACTTTTTTTTTTAAATCATGCTTATTAATATAAGTAAACATATATTTCTAAGCTAATTATAAAAATATTTACGTTATTAAGAAGTAAATTTATAAATGTTAGCAAATAAATAAATAAACAACAGTAAGGAATTTGTTTGTAAAATCACAAATTCAGCGGTATAGTATTTACTATCTAGATTCTAGATATCTAAATTAGTAACAAAAATCTGTGTAGTATCAGCAAATTCCTTCTTTCATAAATGGGCATAATAAATAAATAAACAAACGACAGTATAAAGCAATAAATACACAGCCATCTACGTACCTATAAAAGGCCTCCGCAAAGATGCAAGAAAAGATTCGCGTATAGCATGATTATTCTGTAGATGGCGAATTTACATTTTGCTAGTTGTAAAGTGTGCCAGAAAATTCGTTCCCAGAGCTGTAGAGTACGTGACTCGTGAGAACTTTTAAATATTTTCTCTGCACTTGAAATAGAATGTTATGGTCTTAATTATTTATGCAGATGTCGCTATCTTTACTCTTTTCAATCTTTAGAGATAAGCAAATATTTAACTGGAAGTTAATGATAAATAAATCTGAGTAGGTAGAAGAATTATGAGATTATTACATGGTACATATTTGATTATAATTTGTTCCATGTTTATTTTATTGCAATTAACATAATCCATATTATATTATGGGGTAGGAGGCTCAGTGGTATCGAGTCGGCTTATGGATCTTGAGAACCTTGGTTGGATCCCCACAGCCGACAAACAATTTTCACCAAATTAAATCTACCCCTGTGGCTCCCCCTCCACTAACATCTTTGAGGACTGTGATTTGACGGTTGGTAACCGCACTTCACGCGAAGAAATATATCATTTACCGAGATCTGCTACGGTGAGTGCCACATCCAGTAATGAGTAAAAGGCGTGATGATATATTTATTTATTTTACATATTTTATTATGAAGATACTTTGTATCAAACATTAATAAATTGAATAATATTATTAAAAACTGACTTGTTTTACCCGTTTGATAAAGATCTATCGATGTTGTGATTAGTGACTGGTAATTACAATGTCACGCCCAGTAATGGATGAAAGGCGTAATGAAATATTTATTAATGTATTACTTTACCTAGATATAATATAATATAAGATGCTATTTTAATTTTGAGTTTTACTGAAATTGTGAAATAATATACTAGTACGTGTTTTAAAAAGAAAGTTTTAAATGATATATTGTACCTATTTGACAATTTTATTAAAAACTTAAATTTATTGTACGCTCATATATCTAAACTTCCGTCTATTTCATAATATTAAATTTCATTTTTATCGGATATTTAAAAAATAAAATCTACTTTACTTGTCTTTTTTATGTTACGTTATATAAACAACTTTTTTCACGACTTTATCAGAAAGTCAAATATTCTTTCCTCAACTGAAAGAAGAACTTGATACTTTGCATCCCTAGGGAAAAATAGTTTTTTGTACAACTTTTTTTCACAATTTTGATGTATAATGCACAGGGTTCGAAGATATATATCGATCGATATATATCATGATATTTATTTTGATATATATCGTCATATTTTTGCAATGATATATATCCATTATATAAAAATATCAAATAGTTTTTGTGATATAGCCTCCGGAAAAGTGAAATTTTTCGTATTTTTCAATTTTTCTACTTTTCCGAGGCTATATCTCAAAAACTAAATGTGATATGAAAACGCGCTGAACGGCATTAATTTTCTCGTGCTTCAGTTAACTTATAAACATAGTTTCAGCGATTTTTATTTTTTTTCAATTTTCCGCCAAAAAAATCGCAAAAAGCGGTTTTTTAACATTTTCTCGAAAACCAGCAGTCATATGCATTTGAAGATTGCACCACTGGATTCAGTGGGTCAAAATACATATGTATGTAAATTTTCGTTTTAATAATCCTACGATTAAGGATTTGTGGTAAAATTGAATTAAAATCTGAAAAAACCAAAGGGGTACCCCTTAGGAAATAATTAAAAATATTAAATTGCATAAAATTGTATGAAAATTTGCTTATAAGTCAATTCGGACACGGGGAATTCAACGCCGTTGAGCACATTTCCATATCTTGTTTAGTTTTTGAGATATAACCTCCGGAAAAGTGAAATTTTTCGTATTTTTCAATTTTTCTACTTTTCCGAGGCTATATCTCAAAAACTAAATGTGATATGAAAACGCGCTCAACGGCATTAATTTTCTCGTGCTTCAGTTAACTTATAAACATAGTTTCAGCGATTTTTATTTTTTTTCAATTTTCCGCCAAAAAATCGCAAAAAGCGGTTTTTTAACATTTTCTCGAAAACCAGAAGTCATATGCATTTGAAGATTGCACCACTGGATTCAGTGGGTCAAAATACATATGTATGTAAATTTTCGTTTTAATAATCCTACGATTAAGGATTTTTGGTAAAATTGAATTAAAATCTGAAAAAACCAAAGGGGTACCCCTTAGGAAATAATTAAAAATATTAAATTGCATAAAATTGTATTACAAGTCAATTCGGACACGGGGAATTCAACGCCGTTGAGCGCATTTCCATATCTTGTTTAGTTTTTGAGATATAGCCTCCGGAAAAGTGAAATTTTTCGAATTTTTCAGTTTTTCTAAATGTGTACAAAAACTAAAATTAAAAAATAAATATCCAAAAAGTGATATTTATCTGATATATATTCTATATATCAGATATTTTGATATTTATTATAAATATCATGATATTTACGAACCCTGATAATGCACGACGAAGAATGTATCAATCAAATAAGTGAAAAAGGATGCTTTTATTAAATGTAGTCGTACACGTATTTTTTGCATAATTGATATTATATTGATTTTAAGGAAATAATAATAAAAAATATTTTGATAGCATGTTGTTAAATACTAAATGATTTCCATGGAGATAAATAAATATAAATAATGAAATAAGATAAAATTAAATCGATGAAAATGTAATATTTTATCTTTTCTACGATTGATATGAAAAGTTGATAATTACGCTCATATTTGTCATCGTAAAGTTGATGTTTTCTGTGGAACAATCGAAAAATAAATAAAAAAGATATTAAATGTGCACTTATTTCAATACAAACAAAACAGAAACTTGTCATATTGACAGGTGACAGAACAAATTTATTTTCAGTACGCATACATTTTTTAATAATTTTAAGATGCAATCGTAGAAAAAATTATGTGTGTATTACGAGCGTAAAGTGTCTTTGTTCCTCTTACACTATTGCAGCGCGACCATCTTTGGGAGGGAGACGTGATTTGACGGCTGGTAACAACATTTCTCGCAAAAAAAAAAAATATCACTTACCGAGATTAGCTAAAAATTATGCATATTATAAAATAATCGCAGTTTAATATCATGTTTACATAAATATTAAAACATTTGAGAAAAACGTATAGCAACAGTGAATTAGTGGATATGCTGTTAGTGTATGGAGAAGCGGCGCAAAATTCCGAATTAAACCAGTGACACTAAAAATGTTCGCTAGAAATAAAATATCCTAATTTCTATAATCAGTATATCAAATTATATATGTCATTACATTTTCGTGCAGAGGTATAGAAACACCCTGTATAGGTACCTCATTTAACCACAATCTTTGTTGAAAACAGAGATGCCTCTATATTTATTTATTTGTTTTTTCTTCAGATTACTGCGATACTCTGCAATCAATGGGTGGGAAATGAAACTTATTCCATGCCCAATGGTATCAATGTATTTTACATCAAATAGGTACTTAATTTTCTGTTTTATCTATTTATCTGTAAGGCAAGAAAGTTTTAAGAAACATACCTTTCAAGAACTGAGATTGTGAACAATATTGAATACTATAATTATCAAACTAGTTATCAGAACTTTAATCAATCTATTACACTACTTTCTAACCCTGCTGTAGTAGAACATACTTAATTTACACACATAACTTTACACTTTACATTAATAATTAAGTATTTACACCGAAGAAAGAAATCGTTATGTATTTATTCCATAAAAGGCTAGCAAACGTAAAATGTAAAAACAAATGTATGTAGCAATATTTATACATTCAATTATTACATGCCTGACTGTAGAATGACGTAAGAGCACATTTATATTTTACTCAAGTATATATGGTTTAACTATAATAAAGATAACGTCATGCACAATAAATAAAAATATGATAGTTATTTTGCATTTATCTACAAATGTTATGTCAAAATATGTATAACTTTTACCCATATATAATGCAATTAAAAATAATAATGTAAATCATTTTTATTATCATTATTATTGAGGAAAATATATGGTCCAATCGAAGAAGAATTAAATGTTTGGCGAATTAGAAGAAACGATGAATTGGAAGAAATATACAACGAACCAAATCTAACGGGAATAATAAAAGGAAACCAGATTCGCTGGCTAGGACATCTCATTCGTATGAGGGAAGACATACCAACTTATAAAATATTTGACGCCAAGCCGCAGGGAACGAGACCACGAGGACGACCCAAGCTTAGATGGCTAGATTCAATGCTAAATGTTCTAAAACAGCTGAAGGTAACAAATTGGAAAGAAAAAGCCAAAAACAGAGTCCAATGGAGGAAGATTGTGGAGTCGGCAAGAGCTCTATAAGGGCCGTAATGCCTACAATGATGATGATGATGAAGTCATTTTTATAACAAGTACACTTTTTACATTCTTTGGTGTTTGCTAATTTTATTGCTAAATAAAAAAACTAATTAAATTTATAACGACATGTTAGTTAATCAGACACATTACAAATAAATAGTATAATAAATAAAATTTTAATGTTACAAAATGACAAAATTAATTTATTAATATTATAATGCATATAAAGGTTTCAATTTAAAATAAATATATGATGTGAACCTACACAAATAAAACTTGTAGTAAACAAAACAGTAAAATAAACAGTTACATTTAATAAATGTCAAACTCCAATTAAAAATTCAGCTCTCTAAACAATTTATAGAAGTTCCATTACCTATTACGCGTACAAAAAGCATTAGGGCGGCGTATGAGTCACCGATAACCAACCTAACTGGTCGTGGTACTGTTAGTAAACTGAAAAAGCCTGGGTTCGACTCCTGAAAAGGAGACGACAATATGCAAATTTGTCCTGGACACGAGTTATTGAGATAGCATCGTCCACATGGGTTCAAGTACCCAAAAAGATTCACGCAGTGTGGGATAAATTATTTGCTTATTTTCAAATTACGCCTACAATGCTTCAAGTTAAATTACAATTTATTGCGATAAAATAACTCAATTGGTTGATGATTAAAAATCTTTTACGCATTTTTCAACCTACTTCTGCATGTAAATGCTCTGCAAATTTAGATTTTGGATGACGTTCTTGTACTTTCATGACAAGAAACTTAACAATTATAGATTTACAAATGTTTACAAATTATTTTAGAGAAACATGTTTCATTCTAAAGAGATATAATATAAAGATATCTTAAAGAGGGTGTTCTCTTTAAAAGATCCAGTGCTTTTTTGGGCAAATATCTTAGAGAAAAATGTTATACAGGGTGTTTCTGTACTTATGGATTAAACTTTAAGGGTAAATATAACACGTTATAGGTTATACTAATAACGGAACAAAAAGAATTTTTGAAAATTCGCATATTAAGAGTGGTTTACTTAAAGCAAACATGTTGAGTGCCATTAGTTTCATTACTGTTAAAGAAATAGAATAATTGAACATCTAACAAAATTAATTAAATTTGTTCATTACACAATATCAGCGTTGGATTAGTACGTGCATTGTTCAAATAAAAAAATAAAATAAATATATCATCACACCTTTTACCCATTACTGGGTGTGGCACTCTGCCTTAGCAGATTTCAGTAAGTGATATATTAGTGGAGGAGGAGCCACAGGGGTAGATTTAATTTGGTGAAAATTGTTTGTCGACTGTGGGGATCGAACCAGGGTTCTCATGATTCACTGGCCGACTCGATATCACTGTTAATATTTCAATAAAACAACACAAACAGCTATGAAATTTGACAAAACGAATTTATTTTCAGTACGTATACGTTTTTGAATAATTAAAGATGCAATTACAGAAAAAAATGTGTGTATCACGAACGTAAAGTGTGTTTGTTCCTCTTACACTATTACCGTGCTCGAGTAACAAAGAATCAATTTACACTCTTAATACACAAATAACTATTATATAACATTTTCCTCTAAAGTGATTAGTTCGCCCAGAAAAACACTGGTTGGAAACACCCGGTATTTTTAGCATTGTTGATATAAAAAAGTGCATTTTTATGAAGATATTTTGAAGTATTGGTATCATTTAAAAAATCGTTCATATCTTTGAAATATATACTTACACCAAAGGTTTGGTTACAATAATGGCTACTTTTGTTTGAAACTTTTTTTAAAAATACAAAATTAACGAACGAAAAATTCATTCATAATTAGTTTTTTGCTATTAATAGTGATTGATGGAAATTTTTAGAAAACAAAAACAGATTTAAGATGGCCCTGCATGTTGAAGCAGTTTCATTAGACACCCTGAATTTTAGTCAAATCTGTCAATATTTTCTGAATATACTATAAAATATAAATTCTTACTGCTGTATGTTTCATATTACTATGAGTCACTAAATTTTATATATATATTTTTTTGTATTATTATCGAATAATAAAAACATGTTATCGGTTTTAATAATGAAGTAATAAAATTTGTGTTGTTTTTACCAAACTTTTAAATCACGAACACAAATATCAGAAAATTACTAGAAACAAATGTAAGAAAATAAATAAATAACAACACACAATTTTACCAATTTCTGAGGGTAACAATTCTTATCAGAGCTCGATAAATGAATTTTGTTTTGCTTAAATTGATGTTACAAGTCGTCAATCCCCAAAAAAGTTACTAAATTTCAATTGTTGGCTGTGGGGATCAAACTTAGGGCCTAATTCAAAATTTTACTTAAATTAAATACTTTATCTATAATTATTAAATAATACCTTCATTATGTATTTAATTCTAAGTGTAATAAGAAAGTTAATATTCCATAGCCTGTTTCCAACCAATAGCAAATCAAGTATTTTCTTATGTTTCAAGCACGTGGTTTATCGTTTATTGATCAATTATAGATAAGAGTAAGGTTAGGTTTTACTATTTTAGTTCCATATACTTAAAAATAGTTGTGGATAAAGTATGGTATTAGATTCGTATATAATAATAATTAAATAATATACTATACGTCAGTACGGTGGTGTGGATAGCAATACGGAATTCGAATCCGGAGATCTCGAGTTCGAATATCACTCAAGCTAAAAATTATATAAACTAGTACACTGCGGCTCGGTGAGTACTGACCCTGTACTGTAATTGGGATTAAGTTCCTGTTGTACAGCGTAACATAAATAAATAAATAAAAATGATATTGTTTAAAAACTATGAATAATTCTTTTAAAAATCAAAGATATATGTAAAACTTGTCAAAACATGTCATAAAATATTGAAATATTTTTTTACCTTTATATTAATTATTGTAGTATAAATAAAAACCAGTTATAGCTTTTAACAAAACTGAATAAAAAAGTTTATCGAATTCTAAAACTGGCCCGCATAGCGTGGAAGAAACAAAAACAATTTGCTGATAAGGTAAACATTGCAATTTTTTCCGAAGGTAAACTTGCTAACCTTGTAATGTAATTATGTATTGTGTATTTTGCAAATTCTACTAATCTTGAGTTTGCTTTTCTCATAGGAAAAGCAACATATGTTTACTTTAAATCTTATACTCATGATGGTAATACGAGTAAAATCCCAGACTGTTTGTTTTATTTGTTTCACGGAAAACACAGAAAAACATCAATATAAATTTCTCATTAATTTATAATTAGTTATATCATCAGTTTAATAGGTTTACTTAATTGGCAGTAATGCAATCACTGAGTTCAATAACTTATAGCACAAAAGTAGAATATTGCTTTTGTCTTTTCAGTAAAACTACAAAAGTATACAGGCTGTTAAAAAAAGGGTAATAATTCAAGGTATATTTATTCCGATGTGCTGATTCACAATCAAAAAGATTTTTTTTCAAAATTCGCTAAATTGTGTACATGCTTCTAGTATCCACTAGTCGACATGTAATTTTTAATAAAAATAATATTGGATTTTGTAACCACGTAACTGATGTTGAATAACAAATGAATTATTTTTTATTAGAAATTATGTGTCGACCAGTGGCACTAGAAATGTACTATTCTAGAAGAATGTCCATAATTTTGCGAATTTTGGAAAAATTATTCTGGATTCTAAATCAGCACATCAAAATGTATATACCTTGAAATTTGTTTACCCTTTTTTAACACTCTGTATAAATGAAATATTTTTACGAAATGTAGGAATATAATATTATAACATCACTGAGATTTAAGCCACAGATTTTCCATTTGCAGAGCAGAGCGGCAAATCTGGTAACTAAGTATTTATTTATTTGCAACTTAACAAATAAATACAATACAGAAAATCCATCTACAGCTTAGTATAATATACGAACCACTTGGTTGCATTTTATTTTGGGTCATAAACTTCAGTCAGAAATAATCTAACTCGCTAATTTTCGATTCTCAGTAGACTAGTCTCAGAATAAAATGTAAATAAAATATAACAAAATTAAATATAACAAAACGTAGAAAATAGTTATTTATGTATTAAGAGCGTAAAGTGATTCTTTGTTACTCGAACACGGTAATTGCAGCGAGAGCTACAATAGTGTAAGAGGAACAAAGACACTTTACGCTCGTGATACACACATAATTTTTTCTACGATTGCATCTTAAAATTATTAAAAAACGTATGTGTACTGAAAATAAATTCGTTCTGTCAACTGTCAATATGACAAGTTTCCGTTTTGTTTGTATCTCTGGTAACTAATAAAATAAGAACGCATTTAATATTGGAAACGCGCAAATCTTTTTCGCGCGTTGCCATTGGAGACGCGCAAAACAAATATTTTTCGATTGTTCTACAGAAAACGTCAACTTTACGATGACAAATGAGAGCGTAAATTGTCAACTTTTCATAGCAATAGTAGAAAAATTATTTTCTGAAAGGGTCGTAGTCAAAATATATCAATAAAATCGCCTACTTATTTATAATATGTATTTAGATATTCTACTATTTACTCTTAAAACAGGAACTTAAACCCAATTATGTTACATTACAGTAAATCTACAACATTGTAGAATCTGAAATACTTGGACAACAATTGTATTTTTGGATGTAACCAGAAGTCAGCGAGATTTGAACTTCCTGACCTCTTGTTTGTTAATTAATAAACGGTACTTGACAAAGAAAGAGATATATCTATTTGTCATTTCTTGATTCAAAAAGTAATTAAATAAATTGTAATTAACAATTTGAATATTTGTATTAAAAAGAATAATTCGACTCACCCATGTTGTCATCATGATGTCCGCTCTCCAGCTCTTGATGTTCGAGAACAACCCCACCGTTACTTCCGTTCAGCCTCATGACGTCACAGGCGTGTATAACTAGATCTAAAACTCACTGTACTCAGCCCAGCACCGAGACGCTGTCATACGCAGCGGTGGCCTATAACAAACAAAATAACGAGAAGTTAACAACAGATGTGTGAGATATGAGCTGGAAAATGTTTTGTTTATTACTTTCTGTTGTTTTGTTACATGGAGGTTTATCTGGAAACTTGCATCAGAAAGTGGAGAAAATGTTCAAAGTATGTTGTGTTGATTTTATCAATGTATGCTTTTACAGTTTTTGTATAAACAACCTACAAGAAAATGGAATAATAGTTTCGAAACTGAATGTTACACACAAGAAATAAAAGTATTTTTTTATCTAATTAAATTGTTAAATACAGTTTTCTACAATTTTCTATGCCATGCCAAATGGCATAACAATTATAGAATTGAGTTTGATTGATATATTTTTTTAAAAATTTATATATCGGACCAACTACTAAGGTCATATGCCGATATGTCCTATGCATGGTCGCCACGGGCGGGACCCGAACCCACGACCTTATGGTTGTGAGTCAGGCCCTCAACCCGCGCGACCATCACGCGGGACATGATCGATATTTATTATTATATTTATTGTGTGGAGTTCACCTTCAATAACAAGCGCAGGAAAATGCTCCCTTCCCTTCTTATCTTTGTAATTCATTTTCTGTTTTACTATAGAGTGTCCAACTACAATTGTGTGGAATTCAGTTTCAAAAACAAGCGCAGAGGGATACTCCCTTCCTTTCTCATCTGTTTTTTCTTAATTTTAGTTTTTACTATACAGTGTGTAACTGCAATTGTGTTAAATGTATTTTTAAACAAGCGCAGGAGATGCTGCCTTCATTTCTTATAGATTCGTTGTTAGAGAAGTGGGCGTAAGTGAAGATTTACGAAACAGGTGTACAGGAGCGAATGGATGGATGTTTGTTGCGTGATGATGGATTTTGGTTGTGAGGAAAGAAAGAGTTCGTATGGAGGAAGTGTTAATGTGGTCGAAACGAGTATCGTGTGTCAGGATGACAATGTTGACGGGTTCGTGCTACCCCATTTAATTGGATATAGCGTGATGTTATGTATGTATGTTTATTACTCAATTTTTGTATTATTTTCAATTTCAAAATCTTAAGAAATAATTTCCCACACACATAAAAGTAAATAAAATGTAACATATATTAAAATTTATTAAATTTAGTACCTAATTAATTAAATATATTTAATTAGGTACATAATATGTATTTGGTATGTAAAACAAAGTAATTTATACTTCCATTATTTTTATTTATTAATATTTTTACAATTTATTACAACCGTTACTGGATTAGTCTATTAGTTCCCAGTTGCTAAAACGCTTCAATACTCGTTCAATACATACTTACTACTTATTCATATATAAACTAAAATTATTTTTTCGAAAACTGTCATATAAACTTAAAATTTACATGATAACTATCAACACGCGAAATGAGTGTTTTTTGTCTACAGAACGCAAAAGATTTTTGCATGCAGGATGCAAAAGTTTTTTGCATCCTGCAATTTGTTGATAGAAGAAAGGCTCACAATTTAATAAAATTTATTTTTTTGCTTAGAAACAATACTTCTATTCTTTAACAAAATTATATTTAATGTTCCAATTGAGCAATTATTCATATTTATCCTGTTTGAGGAAGCTAACTGGTCTACTGGAATAGTTTTTTGAGAAATGCAATGCGAATCCCAATAAATAGTAGAAAAAAAATAGAACGTTTGTTTGGTTTCTATTGCCAACCAGCTGTCAATTGCTGGTCGGAGAATATTAGATTTGATAGCAATTATATTACATACATTGTTGCCATGGAGACATTAGATGTCACATTAATTAATCCTAAACGTCAAAATTTTCTCATTACATTATTACTAATTTTGGGACATAGTTTACGAAAAAAACGTTGTTTGATATTTGATTGCGAAATGCTTTAGAATTCTCGAATGCAAAAGTAACATTTCGCAATCTAGAATCACAAATAACTATATTTTGTAAATAAAATAACGACATAATAAATTATTAATTTACAAATTTTGTTGCATGGAATACCGAACTGTCGAAAAGTAATTTTATAAACCTAAATGATTTTTCAATTATTCTTTTTGATATATGTTTACGTATTATTTCTATAAATACTAAATATCTGCATTAATAATAAATAATACTGCAGAAACTGTTTGGCAAACTTCAAGATGAAAACCAAGGTTTGCAAACAAAATCCCATTTAAACATAATATTTTCTCCATTTCCATCTTAGCGCAAAACCACAAAGGTCAAGGTTACAAATTCCGCAGTCGAGGATCGTCGAGATCCTCCCAACAAACTCACTCTTTCTCTCTCTAAAACAAAAGAATCACCATCACTGCTCAGTTCCGCTGAAAAGTTGAACTCCAAACGTGAGAGCGGATGTTTCGTTCCCCTCTTTTCCCTTCCAACTCAGGCAGTTTCCGTTCCCTTTCGATTTCCCACCTGCGTGGTAGATATACCTTCACCTGCCGGAGGAGGCAACGAAGAATGGTGACGTGCGTTTACAGCCCATGCGTTTTAAACGCATGCCGCTAATTGTGCGTGTAGCTTTTCTTGACTGCTGATTCGACCCACGCAAGATGTTCGTTGGATAGTTTGAAATTCAATTAATTGGTTTAAATTTTCTATAAATCAGTAGATCCACTTTGTATATCTAGTTAACGATCTATACATACATATTTTGTTTGTTACTATAATTTTATATACATACATACATACATAACATCACGCTATATCCCATTAAATGGGGTATCATGAATCCCTGATACATTCATAAAGCATCCACTAAAAGATTCATAAAAAAAATCAGTTCACGTCAATATTCTCATCTGTATAATTATGTTTCTCTCTTTCTTTCTATGAAGTTTAAAACCTTGCAACAAAAAAGTAATTATTATTATGTCTAGATATCAGTTGTACTACTAAATTTTTAAACAAATAATAGTAAATCGAAGTTTTATGTCATATAGATCCATTTGCATTGCGAGCGAAGGAAGTCGAATTCGGAAAAATATTGCAAAACATAATATTGTCTTGGTTTTAATAGTATAATTCAATTATCTTATTTTATCATTTTCAATCCAGAAAATTATTATATAACACATTTGTAACCAATTACTTTTAATAACTTTTATGTGAAACTGACAGGAAAATAAACATTTGCCTGACCTTTAAGACTCAGCAAAGCTTTGCTTTGCATGCCTAGTCCGAAAATAGTTATTTGTGTATTAAGAGCGTAAAGTGATTCTTTGTTACTCGAGCATGGTAATTGCAGCGCGAGCCGAAGGCGAGAGCTGCAATATTGCAAGAGGAACAAAGAATAAATTCGTACTGTCAACTGTCAATATGACAAGTTTCTGTTTTGTTTATATAAATATATATCTATAAAAGATTTAGATGTCACTTTTTGCTCTAACTTAGTTTTCACGGAACATATTAACAACATTTGCATTTCTAGCTGTAAGTCTCTTGGATTCATTATGAGGATCTCAAAAATGTTTCATGATATCAATGTCCTTAAGCCTCTTTATTTCGCCTATGTTTTAAGTAAATTAGAATATGCTATTTTGGTATGGTATCCTTTCTATGCGTCACATTGTTTAACCTTGGATCGCATTCACCGTAGATTTTTGAAATTTCTTTCATTTAAATGTGACAACATATATCCTGAACGTGGTATCGAGCAGCATTCGCTTCTTCAACACCATTCAATGGCTTCATTAACATCCCGTAGAGAAACTTGCTGCGCGAAGTTCTTATGGCAATTACTTCATAATAAAATCGATGCTCCACTATTGTTGTCCCGGGTGGGTTTTCATGTTCCTAGGTTTGCTTCCAGACAGTCCAAGACCTTCTATCTGCCAGCATCCCGCACCGATGTTCTCCGGCGATCCCCGTTATTCACGATGTGCCGAATTGCGGATGGTCATTTTGAAGACATTTTTTCTTAAATTATTTCTCTTGTAAAGTATATATTATTTGTATTTGTATCTTATTTTCATATGTTTTTTGTTTTTTTTGTTTTGTATTGTGCCCTGTTAATGGACATTCTGTTGGGCAATAAAGACTTATTATTATTATTATTATTATTATATTGCTAGTAAAAATTGAAATAAAAGCGCATTTAATTTCTTTTTCGCGCGTTGCCAATGGAGACGCATGACAATGATATTTTTAGATTATTCCAAAGAAAACGTCAACTTTACGATGATAAATGAGAGCGTAATTGTCAACTTTTCATAGCAATCATAGAAAAATAACATATTGCTTGCCTAGGCAGATAATGAAAGAAACGTGAGTGCTAGTTACTTAGCAACATAAAATACTGACATGTAAGTCAAATATTTCTTTTAATTTAAATTAATTTAAAATATGTATTATTTGTTTATAAGTTTCAGGTAAAATGTTATACGCAACACTTCAGTAAAGTGTCGTGCAGGATTCGTAGTCTGTTTCAAGCTCGGCATGAAACTATCTAATCATTTTATTTCATTCAATATTAATCATCTAAAAATATGTTGGTGAGGAGTATACTGCAAATGCTTAATTTTTATAATGAATTTTGAAATTTTTAATTAGCGTTGACAAATTAATATAAATTAGCATTTCATGGTGCTTTTCTGGATTAAGAAGAGATAAGTAAATTCTAAAAAATGTCTTGGATTTCAGACGAATCACCCGACTTGTAACCGTACAATTTTAAGTTTGTGTCGAAAACGCACGACACGAATGTGAAAGACAACACGCATAATGGTGTGCGGTTAACTTTATAAGTAAGGGTTAGGGTATTACATTATAAAAAAATGAGAGGTATATGACACAAATGGGTGATTTCCTAATGACTTAATGTGGTTTTTGACAACAAAGGCAGTCTGGCTTCAGGGAGGTGTGTAATAATATTAGCCTTGAGGTTTTCACAAAAAATGTTTCATCTTTTTACTTAGATAAATAAAACAATTTATAAAAAGGTATTTTCTCTTGTCATCAGTACTTGTATATCCTTCGTGTTTGAGTGACTAACGTTCACAGAAAATGTTACTATAAATCTGCTTCATACAGTGGCCGCGGAAGTGGGGTTGAAGGGGTTGCAGTAGCAACCACTGATCATTTTTGGGGGTTGCGCCGCAACCCCTGTTCAGGACACAAAAAATAAAATAAAATACGAGTACGAATTCAAAATCCAAACCGAGACTTCAAGGAAGTAGAAACTCTACTTATATTACTGTTGACAATTCCAGCTTCAAAGATCATTCAGCGGGGTTCGTCAAATTTTGACTTGGAACCGTACTTCAATGTTACAAAAACGACTGTTTCATTTAGTTTTTCTTCATATACACAAAATTAAAACATGGGACATTGATTTAAATAAGATAATGAAAATATTCATCAATAAAACCGCAAAGCGAATGACAGTTTTCGGAGCAATAGAGTAAAATTGTCTTTTTCAATTTATACAGATGAAAAAACTTTATAAAACTGTTACATTAATTGACAAAAACAAATTATATTATTAATATAATGTATCTCACCTAATTATTCATTTTAATTACCTAAATTTATCTGTGTTCTATTTTTACTCCGGTCAAAAAATTTTCGCAACCCCTTTCGAAAAAAGGTACCGCGGTCTCTGGCTTCATAAAATTTATCAGATTTTCAAAAAAGATTTAGCTAAGCCTGAATTTTGGAGTAGCTAACCTTATTCTAAATAAACATTAAAAATAGGATAGATATCTTAGTGATAACATATCGAATTGTGGATTTCCCGCAATCAAATTTTCACAACATTACAATTACATCTTTACGGCTGGCATCCGAATTTCACGTGCATAAATATATTACTTGCCGTGATCTGCTATTTGCAGAATGTTACACCCAGTAATAGGTAAAAGGCGTAAAGACATATTTTTTACATTAAAAAGTTAATTCAAATCACATTCTAAAAACCAAATGTCGATTGTGAATATGATTTGACTAATCAACAATTCAGGAATAACTAAAACGCTAAAAGAAGTCGTTATTAATCCCATTTTAATTAACTTTTCATTAGAATTTATGCTGCAACGACGATGAGTTCGTAAAGTAATAATGATATTCATCCACAGGAAGAACTGTTTTAGTGAAAGCCGATTTCACAAGGTTTATTTTTTGTCAAACATTCAGCATTTCATCAGAAAATATGTAATAATATAAATTTCACGAAATGTTCTTATGAAAGATTTACTTTCTTAAATAATTCTAACGTCTTTCAAAATAAACAGTCTTGAGAAATACAAAATAATGAAATTGATGAGATTATTTTATTTTGTAAATTGCTACGAAGAAGATTACTTTACTTCATTTGTTTGCTATTGTCACAAATAAATAATTTTATAACAAAGGAAATATATCTATGTTCTACATAACTCCAGTACAATTGTAGATATGTAGATCAGCAATGATTATTTCTTGTTTCCACGTTTCATTTCGCGTTTTGCAAACAACAATGCAAGGCGTTTCGTTGTTGGTGCATACCAATCATGTCAGAGTTGTGACGTGAACGTGATCGTGACACCAACCTGACGTGGTGTCGTGATGTGACGTGACTGATTGCTCTCTAGGGCTAGAGGCCATTCAAACATTCACGTATATATACAAACGTATGGACGCCCGCATATAGAATGAGAGAGTTTCACTTTGAAGAATGAGGAGCCTTGCATATTATTTATGTGGCATTCTATCTTCTCTTGGATGAAGTTTAGTAATAAGAATAAGATTTTAAATAGAGAGAGGGAAGTATTCAACTAGCAATAGTTCGAATAAGAATGCTTGGCTATTCAATCGACAAGCCACAGTAAGAAATTTTTTTGACAGGACTCACTTCGCTTGCTTTTTACTTCTTTGAACGAAGTAAAGGAAGTATTGTAATCGCGAAAATTTTTGGCTTTGAGATTTCAGCGGAAATATTCATTTTGACCAACAATAATTCCATTTTGACTAATTTCGCCGTGACGTCTGTACAGACGTAGAAAATTTAAATTTTGTATTTAGGACTGTTATAACATCTAGTTGTAGGCGCGGTGGCCGAGCGTGTTAAGGCACATCTCTTAGCATGCTGTGACGTCACCCGAACCAAGGTTCGTCGGTTCGAATCCGCCTGCCGACAATGTGTGATTTGTCGTAAAATATAAAAATACAGTTTCATGTATTTATCACACTCGGGCGCTATAAGCTAGTCACTTATACGCCTTAAATAATCTGACTAAAGAAACCGGCAGTACGGCAGTGTAAAAAACTGCGGCTCGGTGTGCCCGGAAGCCAAAACCCAACTGGGGTTAGAGAGCTGAAGAAGAAGAAGAAGAAGAAGACGAAGAAGATAACATCTAGTTGTGCACCTTCCGTTTTGGTCATTATATAACTTCCGGAAGTGGTACTTTACTTGAAGCATATAATAGATTTTAATGAAAAACTATATCAAAATATAATCCAAACCTTTTCAAATTTGGTATATAAGGCTATCAGTGGAAATAACATAATAGGGTTTGGTTAAAATAGACTAACCGGAAGTGATACATTACATGAAGCTGCTAATAGTTTTCCTTGAAAAAAAATGGTATTATTTTGATTTTAGAAATAAAAATGCTGCAAATAAAAGTTTTACAGAATTAAATTCTACGTCTAGCACATTAAGAATTTTTAAATTAGCTTTTTGTATAAGCGAGATATCTAAATTTAAAAATTATATATTTCTTGTAATTAAGTTTGCTATGGATTAGAACAAAAAATAAGGTAAAAATAAGAAATTTAATGTCAATGTCAAATTACGTCAAATATGTGCAATAAAAAAAATGTAGGTATAGTATAATACGGGTACAAGGAAGTCATGTGATGTCCACATCAGATTTTTTTACAATATAATTCTAATAGATAGTTTAAGGACCGTGATTTAACAGCGGGTCACCGCACTTCACGCGAAGAAATGTATCACTTATCGAGATCTGCTCCGGCAGAGTGCCACACTCAGTAATAAGTAAAAGGTGTAATGATATATTTTATTTATATTTTGAAAATTTGGGAGAAAATTCGAAAGAAATTTAGTTTCTTTTATCTAATTCCTGATATTCTTGTTTAAACTGACATATAGAATTACAAGAATTAAGCATTACCTATATGTGAAAAATATTTAATAATATGTTAGTGTTATTTATGCCCATAATTTATATGTCAAGGAAGATAACTAAAACTTGAATTTGACATGTACAATAATTAATATTCAGACATTTTTTTCTATTTAAGGTGAGGCAATTTAAAATACAAGTCTTATATCTTTGAAATAAAAAAAACATTTGCCATTCTGAATGATAATTACTAGGTATGAATTACAAAACATTATTGATACGAAGTAAAAATAGCAAAAGAAAAAATCGTACATATAAGGAGATTTTCCTTGACACTAACCTTGCCTTGCATAAGACTATTCAATAGATATTGCTTTAATCGTTATTTAAATTAGCTTGATCAAAAATTGCACAACTTTAATTTTAATATCCATTAAGCTATTATACTAATTATACATACTCATTAATTATCAAATTTTTCACACGTCATAATCATTTCCGAAACAGAATTCTCAACATTACTTCTCCGAAAATGAAAACAATATCTTCCGATTTACAAGACAACATTCTTTCCCATACTTCAATTTCTCTCTTCATTTAAAGATATTTATTTGAATCTTAAATGAGCATTCGTTTGTGGTTCATTCTTAACATTTAAATTTATTCTTATCACATGCAATCAGGGGCGGATCCAGACTTCGAATTAGAAAGGGGTCATGGAGTGAATTTTGTCGGGGGGAGGGGGAGTATTGCCCATCTTCTAAATATAAAAAACATTTGTATTTGCTCATATTATATTCCTGCTTTAAATAATTTTTACAATCACATTAAATCACATTAAATCGTCTTTATAATCGCATTAAATCACATTAAATCTTCTTTGGAATCACATTGAATAACATTAAATCATCTTTAGAATATACTTAGATAACAAAATTTATTTTTCACCTAAAAAATTTCCCCTAAGAACGCCAACACTTTTTAAATAATAAAGTTTCAATATCTAAACGGTTCTTCGATAGAATACAAAAAATATTGAATTAAAAGTTGATTTTCTAAGTGCAAATGTCGGTAGTCACATACTTGACTAGGTCTTAAATAGAATACCTCTCCCATCTGCGGGTCGAAATAATATCCCCACAAAATATTGGTTTTTGGCTATTTATTAGAATAATAAATCAAACAATAGTTCTTAATTATCTTTGAATTTCTAAGTTCTTGGATAATATTTTCTATTTAATTTGTTTAACAAATTGAGTTATCGTAAATAATGACATCATTATTATGTATTAGGGCCAACATTAAAAAAAAGTCCATGCTTAGGGGAAGGGGGGGTCATGACTCCCATGACCCCCCCGCTGAATCCGCCCCTGCACGCAATAAACTTTTCAGTTCATAAGAATCACTATGTTGTATTTACTATTATTCTGTTTCATTTATTATTATGTATCTTCAATGATAATTCAATTCATATTTTCATGTATAAAATATGGAAGTCACTTTTGTCAGTGTGACAAACAGATAAACAAGCGAGGAACTGTTTGCAAGTGGATATACTTTTATTTAATACTACTATTTTGTCTGGACTGTTTCATGCATGAATATGAAAACCTACATTTTTTGTTAACTATTTTGTGCTTCGTTTATACTTGTCAGTACGGTGGTGTGAATAGCGATACGAAATTCGAATCCGGAGATCCCGAGTTCGAATCGCACTGATGCTAGTAACTAGTACACTGCGGCTCGGTGAGTGCGGACCCTGTACTGTAATTGGGATTAAAATCCTGTTGTACAGCGTAACATAAATAAATAAATATATTACCACAAAATGGGGTAGATGGCTCAGTGGTATCGAGACGGCCTGTGGATCTTGAGAACCCTGGTTCGATCCCCACAGCCGATAAACAATGTTCACCAATTTAAATCTACCCCTCCACTAATATCTCTGCCGGCCGTGATTTGACGGCTGGTAACTGCACTTCACTCGAAGAAATATATCACTTACCAAGATCTGCTACAGCAGAGTGCCACACCCAATAATGAGTAAAAGACTAGCACAAAATAATAGCAACAGAAATATATTTTATTTCGAATGAAAACAAAAGTTGATTTGCAGTTTCAAGTTTAGCAGTCGTCCATAAACAAACAATGAATGTTTAATATATTAGTCGATTATGATTCGATTGAGTGCCACACCCAGTGATGGGTAAAAGGCATGAATATATATTTATTTATTTATTTGAATTTCAAAATCACAATATTTCACATAGTGAAATTGTTTTTCACACCCAGCAGCCTACTACCAGTATATTAAATTGCTTATATTTCTACATAATAATTAGAGTCTATACTAATATTTCTATATTACTATTGTTAAATACTACAATCAAAGTGAAGTAAAAATAATAACCGCATTTCAAAACACTCGGTATATCGTTCGGTCTCGCAGTTCATACACAATAATTATAAAATATCGGTGTGTTAGAATCTTCTCATATATTTCTTCACAATAAAAAAATCATCTTATAATAATTACAATACATTCACTCTCTTCATGCTCGTCTTACGCTTATTAATAGGCGTTCTTGGCGTTGTTTTCTATATCCAAAGATGGAAGTATAAAGAGGCACGCCGATGGTCAAGCTGCAGCAAGTCTCGCTCTCGATTGATTTCGCATAACGCGACTCTGATTTATGATGTCGTGGAGCTGGTGAGTTCTGTAGTCCAGTGTTATGAGTCACCGGTTAGGCATTACCTTTTACGTATGAAAAAGGCCACTGATATTTAGTTGTCGCCAAGTCTTGACCTACATATCTTAGCAAGAGGTTGGGTACTTATAGAAAAAATGGAGCAGAAAACTCACTTCTGTAGTTTTTCTAAAGTTTGATACATTGATATTAAAAGTTGTTGGAATTTAAGTTGGTTGATAATATATTGGATATTTCATAACTTCAGGATAAAAATTAAATAGTAGATACTAGAAGATGAACTGAACATGAAACGAAAATAATGTTTTCTACGATTACTATGAAAAGTTGACATCGAAAAGTGGACGTTTTCTGTGGAACAATAAAAAAAAAATTAAAAAAATATATCATCACGCCTTTTACCCATCACTGGGTGTGGCACTCTACCTAAGCAGATTTCGGTAAGTGATATATTTTTGCGCGTGAAGTGCGGTTACCAGCCGTCAAATCACGGCCTCCAAAGATATTAGTGGAGGAGGAGCCACAGGGGTAGATTTTTTAAATTGGTGAAAATTGTTTGTCGGCTGTGGGGATCGAACCAAGGTTCTCAAGAACAATCGAAAAATATAATATAAATGTCGCGCGTCTCCAATGGTAATGAACGAAAATGATATTAAATACGCGCTAATTTTAATAGTTACCAGGGATACAAACAAAATAGAAACTTGTCATATTGACAGTTGACAGAACGAATTTATTTTCAGTACCTATACGTTTTTTTAATCATTTAAGATTCAATCGTAGAAAAAATTATGTGTGTATCATGAGGGTAAAGTGTCTTTGTTCCTCTTACACTATTGCAGCTGTCGCCTTTGGCTCGCGCTGCAGTAACCGTGCTCGAGTAACAAAGAATCACTTTACTAACTATTTTTTTAATTCACAAAATTGCACTTCACATGAAGTAAATATGTTTAGTGCTTCTGCTTTGAGAGTTTTTCTTCCAAGGGCTTAAGCTTTATTTGTTTAATGCGCGAGCGAAATGAGGTTTGCCAAGAATATTAATATAAAAATCTACCGTGTGGTCATCACACTATTTGCCAAGTCGGTTTCAACCGATTTTAAAAAATTTTTCTTTTTGTATATTATGTTCAATTTGTATGGGGTAGGTGGCTCATTGGTATCGAGTCGGCCTGTGGATCTTGAGAACCCTGGTTCGATCCCCACAGCCGACAAACAATTTTCACCAATTTAAATCTATCTCTGTGGCTCGCCCTCCACTAACATCTTTGGAGGCCGTGAATTGACGGTTGGTAACTGCACTTTACGTGAAGAAATATATCACTTACCGAGATCTGTTTAGGCAGAGTGCCATACCCAGTAATGGGTATTTTATGTACAACGTTTTAGACCTAGCCATAATTGAATTGCAAATAAACTTTCTGTAAATTCCAGTTGATTATCATTTCAATGCAAAATAACAATTCCTCATTCACTTATTCTAGATTGTTAGACTGAAACTACATAATAATAAATAATTCTGCACGCCTATTAAAAGTGAAATTCATTCCACATCATTCATAAGTTGTGAGAGTGCCTCCAGTCTATAAGCATCAATTTTCATCTGTTCAATAGGAAACTATACATTTCATTTTGAACAACTGGCCAGCTGCCAAGCCTACTAGATCCTATCGAAAACTCGCAGATGAAATTCGTAATTCGACATTCGATAATTTATAGTGCATCTAGGCCACCTTGTGCGGGAGTCACGGATAGCGGAGAACAGGACCGGCTCTGAGATTTAAATTGATAAAATACCTACTTAAAATAATAAAAATAGTAGGTCGTTTACCCATTCTCATTTCATTATTTCACCTCAATTATTAGGTTCACATTTATTGACAATTAGAAATATTGGCTGGTAGCACAAGCTCAGTTTTTGCCTGTTTTAAGAGCAGTGTATTTGGGTGTTTTAACTATTTCTAACATGTTAAAACCGTGCTCTTGGAACACCCAAAAACAGAGCTTGTGCTACCAGTCAATGTATTTTCAATAAACGCTTTCCAAATGCCCCATTAAGTTTTGTTGAGAGGGTCCCGACATAATGCAAACAAATTTAGAATGTTTTAAAACTAAGTGAAACATTATTTTAGTAACACGTACACAAGAAACATGTTCTCATTCCCTAATTTTAGAGAGAGAAACACTGCTTTCCTCCCTAGAGAGACGTTTTTGTCCCTCGTGAAAATGTTTCTCTCCCTAGAGACTACGATTATTCCCTGTTTGCGGCGTCGAACGCGCCATCTAGCTGAGCGGACAATGAACTAGTTATGCAACCCAGATTTGACATTTATCCCGAAAAGACGGTAATTTTTGTGCACTTGTTACGAAAAGTATAATATGCTTCACGAGAGGGCGCAATTATCCCTTGTGTGAAGTTAGCTTTCGGCCCTCGCCCTCGCTTACGTCTCGGTTTGTCAACTTCACATGCGTGAATAATCGCTTGTTTCCCTCCCTTGATGCATAACATACTATTTATATTTTTTTTAAATCGTGTTTGATATTTATCGTTTCCAATTTATTTATTTTTTTTTAAAATAATATATTAATTGATTTGTTTATAAAACTGTCAAAAAACGTTAACTTTTTCACTAATATCAATACGCGAAGTACGTGAATTTTTCATCAATTACGTTACCATAATAACGCGTAATATAGAACCAAAACATTTTACAATGTGCTGAAATCGAAGAAATTAATAACTTTAAATAAGTATGACTACCAGTTTCAAAATATAAAATTTCAAGAGATTTAAGGATTTCAAGGTTACAACAAATATCAAACATTATCATAGTAAATATTTAAAAATGTATTTGTTTATTTCTATAAAAACTAGATTAAAAATTGCTGGAAATAGCTATATTTCAATTAATTGAGAGGCAATTGCTGCATACAAACTGATTTCTCTGAATAATCAAAATGAAATTAATTTAAACAACTGTTTTTATGTAAAGATTTTTAAGGTACTATAAACAAACTCAAGGATTTTCAAGGATTTCAAATCAAATTTTTAATTCCAAGCTTTTTCCACTGAAGTGGTAAAATACGATTATTAAATGTTTATAACAATAATTAGAGTAACCCAACATAAATAAAAATAAATAAATATATCATCACGCCTTGTACCCATTACTGGGTGTGGCACTCTGCCTAAGCAGATCTCGGTAAGTGATATATTTTTTCGCGTGAAGTGCGGTTACCAGTCATCAAATCACGGCCTCCAAAGATATTAGTGGTGGAGGAGCCACAGGGGTAGATTTTTTAAATTGGTGAAAATTGTTTGTCGGCTGTGGGGATCGAACCAGGGTTCTCAAGATCCACAGGCCGACTCGATACCACTGAGCCACCTACCCCATAACAACGCGTAATATAAAACCAAAACATTTTACAATGCGCTGAAGTCGAAGAAATTAATAACTTTAAATAAGTATGACTACCAGTTTCAAAATATAAAATTTCAAGAGATTTAAGGATTTCAAGGTTACAACAAATTTCAGGTATTTTCATAGTAAATATGTCAAAATGTATTTGTTTATTACTATAAAAACTAGATTAAAAATTGCTGGAAATAGCTATATTTCAATTAATTGAAAGGCAATTGCTGCATAAAAACTGATTTCTCTAAATAATCAAAATGAAATTAATTTAAACAACTGTTTTTATGTAAAGATTTTTAAGGTACTATAAACAAATTCAAGGATTTTCAAGGATTTGAAGTCAAGTTTTTCAGTCCCAAGCTTTTTCCACTGAAGATTATTAAATGTTTATAACAATAATTAGAATCATTCAACATAAAATCATTATTTTAATAATGGTGCCATTCATTAAATTTAGAATGTGCATCAGCATCCTCCTAGATCCGGCCCAAGCAGAAAGTCCGAAAGTCATTGTATATTAGCTTTTAATTCCCAAAATATAAATCGCGTTAGAAAGGATCGATCCCCTTTCATTGATCAGCAATACAGCAAGAATTTGGGTCAGTAATGTTACCGGTTCAATTAGATTCTAGATTGATCTCTAGTTAGAAGCAATTACGAGGCTGGTTGTTATAATTACGTGAAATGGATGCAAAAATTACACTTGCACAATCATCCTTGACGAAAGGAGATAATTATGGCCGGAGTCTTTGAGTTCAAGTAATTAATTATTAATATTTTTAATTTGATTCACGTGTAATTAATTATCTAAGATAAGTTATTTTCAATAACAATTTTCCTTAATTTGTAATAAAATTAATCAAACTATTTTATATCAACACAAGTTTCTCTTTTAAATGCTTTCTGTCGAAATTGTAAATTATTATTTATGTAACGTCAAATAAAGTACTTGGTTTTATCAGATTAAAAAAATTATCATGTATATGACACATTTATCTGCTAGATAATATTTAAATGACGTTGTTGTAATTATGCAATAACTATTGTTATTTCTTATCAGATCTCAACATTTATCAAATGAATAAACGCTTACAAAATTTTCTAAATATAACTATCAAAAATTGTACAACAAAGAAACTATATTTTATAAACAATACGATAATAAATATTTAAGATATATAATTACTGTGATGGAGTATTAAATTTCTAATTTTAAAAAATTATTTCACAAACACAATAGACGATTAACTGAGCTATAAAATTTTATAAAAATTTTTCATATTATAAACCAAATGTAGAACCAATAAATTTCTGTTTCCAAGAAAGACTGCCCCAATCACAAACAAATAAATTTGCAATAATTTCAAAGAATGTTTCAAGTTAAATTTGTTTCGAATCAAAATGTATATGGTTAATTTTTGTTATAATGGACTTTGTGATAAACTTTGTTGCGTGTTGATGGATTTTGGTTGTGAGAAAAGAAAGAGTTTGTATGGAGGAAGTGTTAATATGGTCGAATCGAGTATCGTGTGTCAGGATGAGAATGTTGACGGGTTTGTGCTACCCCATTTAATGGGATATAGCTTGATGTTATGTATGTATGTATGTGATAAACTCAAACGTTTAACCCTTTCCGGGCAGAATTAAGGGTAAAATCTTGCATATCTAAACAATATTAAATTCGTTTTTACGGATATAGAGCCACAAAACCCAACAAATTATTTTTTTTCTCAATAGATAGCGACACTATATACTAACTAAAATGTGGTAACTACAATATACCATCAAGCCGCAACAGAATTGAAGTTTGAACATGTGGTATAGCTGTTATACCAGTAAGCTTGAAAGGGTTAAGAAATAATCTAAAAGATTTAAAACAAACCCAAAAAAGTTTTGTTACCACTAGTTGAAAATGGTCCATTGTTGATTACTTTCCGATCATAAGATTAAATACAAAATTATATTCTAAAACAAAAACGCGTATGAGGGGGAAGAGGCTCAGTGGTATCGAGTCGGCCTGTAGATTTGAGAACCAGGGTTCGATTCCCACATTCACTACATTAATACTATCCCTGTGGCTTCCTTTCCACTAACATCTTTGAGGGCAGTGATTTGACGGTTGGTAAACACATTCCACGCGAAAAAATATATCAATTACCGAGATATGCTAAGACAGAGTGCCACACCCAGTAATGGATAAAAGATGTCATGATATATTTATTTATTCTAAAACGTGTATTTGGCATATTATTTGTTTAATTAGTAAATAAATATAACCATTTATTTGTCAATATATAGAACGAAAAAATAAAAATTTAAATTTAGCTATTGTTAAGAACAGTTGAGACTGAATGGTTAGGTCCATCACATCACAAGCAAGTGTTCGTAGTTCAACCAATAATCCGTCAGTACAGTGGTGTCGATAGCGATTCGGAATTCGAATCCGGAGATCCCGAGTTAGAATCTCACTCAAGTAAAAACTATATTCCTGTTGTACAGCGTAGCATAAATAAATAAATAAATAAAGAAAAATTCAACATTCGAGTGTTTACAATCTGCTGTAAGTTGTTGATTCCCTTGATACTTATTGCAATAAATTTCCTGTTCAGAACAAATGAACAATCCCCATACTGTTCAAAATGAAATCCATCAAATTTGCTCTGAAATCGTTATGGTTACAGTTCATCAAACCATACTACAGAACCGTTTACCAACATTAACCATCAACAATTTCCTCTGTAAAACTATAAAGTCTTTACACCGTGCAGCACGTTTCGAAAGAAAAACGCGTTGAAGAACAGTTGCACATCGGGCAGCAGCAGCTGCAGACAAAGTCACGTGAAAGCAGATGGCGCCGCGATCGTGTCGCGTGCGCACTCGTGCATTACCTTGCACTTCCGGTTACGTTTGAACTGTAACCGCTAAGAGAAGAGAAGACTGATACCTGATGCACAGATGCACTATAAGGTGAAGACGGTAACACGAGCGGTAACAGTTGTGGTTAATGAGAAAATAAAGTGGAGAATGTAACTGCAATACAAAATACATTTATAAAAGTTATTACAATGAATTGCTCGACATGTAATAGTTATTTTTGTATAGAGTGCGTGAAATGAATGTTTTATTTATGCACGTGAGAATGTCACTTTTAGTCGAGACAAAAAGTCATTTGAACGCTCCAAAAAACAAGAATTTCGCCCCCACGAAATACAAATAATTTTTTTTTCTACGATTGCTATGAAAAATTGTCGCGCGTCTCCAATGGCAACGCGCGAAAAAGATAATAAATGCGCGCTTATTTTAATATTTACCAGGGATACAAACAAAATAGAAACTTGTCATATTGGCAGATGACAGAACGAATTTATTTTCAGTACGTATATGTTTTTTAATAATTTAAGATGCAATCATAGAAAAAATTATGTGTGTATCACGAGCGTAAAGTGTCTTTGTTCCTCTTACACTATTGCAGCTCTCGGTGCAATTACTTTGTTCGAGTAACAAAGAATCACTTTACACTCTTAATACACAAATAACTATTTTCTACATCTGTAAAAAAAGAATAATACAATAATTATTGATTTATACAAGTAAATTAAAGGAAAACAACAATAAAAAAAATAAATTGTAACCAATAGACCGTGAAAAAAAAGATCGTGCGCGAAATATTCATTTTTCGCACTAGCGTGCAAAACAGTGTGCGAAATACGCGTTGTCATAGTAAAAGTTTTTTAAACAAATGATTATTATGACACTTGGTTTGTTCTGTACCAAAAATATAATTAAATTTATACAAAATGCAAAAAAAAATATAAAAAATAACAAAATGACTTAAATAAAAAATAACTCCCAATTTAAATCAAATTATTTAAATTAGGCCAACCCTGATATAAGTTGAAGTTAGCGAACACGACATTTTGCTTTTTAATTTTGGTACATAGCAAATAATTTGCAATTATGTCGAAACCTAAATATGAAGTTATAATATTAATAATAACTATTACATTTTTGAAAATGAATCAAAAAGATAAGAAAGGAAGGGAGCATCTTCCTGCACTTGTTTTTGAAAGTGAATTCCACACAATTGCAGGTAAACACTCGAAAATCTAACGAATGAATCTGAAATAAAGAATCATACACTTGTCCTTATTCATCACATTTATCCCGAAATTAATACAAATTTATGATGGTAAACTTATAAATTAGGTTGATTAAACTTTATATTAATCAAGATTAATTAAGATAGCTTATTGCCAACTAGTGCTGTAGATTATTTATATGTCAATCAAATTTAAATCGATTCAAGAACTGATAAAGACTGTCAGATTAGAAATTAGTTTAAATATTATATATTTAAGAATAGAACATTTTATTTTATATTTAATGTCTTAAAAAATTATACACAAAAGTAAAAAAGTATCCGCTTTTGCAATGTTTGAAATTAATTGATACAAACCAAACCGATAAGATTTCTCATTATTACATTTCCGTCTTTACGGACACTGATTTGTACATTAATTTTTATTGCATTCTTGAGGTCATAACCAAACCATTCTTCAAATTTAAGATAAAAAAAGGAATTCCTACAGACATCGAAATTTCAGCTTGACAAAAGCCGTTCGAAGGATAGAAAAAGCGAAAGTAGACGGAATGTCACTCAACTATCAGCGAATTAGAAAACAGTAGACATACAATCTTACTTTAACACATAACCTGATATAGAAATTGAATTAAATCTAGTTATCATCGTATGAGAAAAATAACACTCTCTACTATACTGTCTGCTGTATACATAACAATTATTTATCCAAAACAATTGATAAGTGACGCCATTGAATTATATACATGACGTATTTAATTAAAAATAAATTATATTGTAAGTGGGACAAGAGATCAAAAGAATTTATACATTTAAAAATTAAATTCAAATTGATATGTGTATTACAATACCCACATGGAATATTTTAATTATAAATATTATTATCATGTGTCAATTACTGAGTACTATTTTAGTCGTTACAAGCGATTCATACTCAGAATTTTTTTGGAGAAACAATGTAAAAATCACGTTATCTGTGTTTCAAAAGAAATGATCAAAATAAATGAAATTCAATTTCCTGTCACTCTTCACATCAAATACAAGATTAGTTTGTTTTTTTTTAGCGCAAATCTAAATTCTAAAATGACGTAGCAAAATGTAAAAGTGCTTCCTTTCAATTTCATTAGGAACGGAAATCGAAAATTAATTTTATTTAAAAACATTTGAATGTATTCATTTTCACTTCTTCTTTTAACAATCTCATGACAAAGAAAGTAAATTGCATTTTAGTTACAGACTACATTCACTAGAAAGACAAAAGACAAATAGCAATAAACTTGGCAGTAAATAATACTTTTTTACGATCTTAACAGAAACTAAGATTTTCTGCCCTTATAAGGGGTAGGTGGCTCAGTGGTATCAAATCGAATTATGGATTTGAGAAGTTTGTTTCAATTCCCACAACCGGAAAAACAATTTTTAACAATTATTTCTGTAGCTCCCCCACAACCAACATTTTTTGGAGCTGTAATTTGACGGCTAGTAACCGCACTTCACGCGCATAAACATATCATTTACCAAGAGCTGTTATTGCAGAGTGTCACACTCAGCTATTTGTAAAAAGAGTGATGTTATATTATTTTTTTTTACATGCGGGTCTAAAGTAGGAAATTCTCTCTCAGCGGAAAGAACTGTTTACCCCCCTTATTTATGGTTACTTTCATAGCTATCGTCAGTGTAGTCTTAGATATTTATTTAATTCATATATTGTTAACAGTTTTTAATTTTGATTTAAATGACATGAAAGTATAATAATGGGGTAGGTTGGCCTGTGGATCTTGAGAACCCTGGTTCGATCTCCACAGCTGACAAACAATTTTCCCCAAATTAAATCTACCCCTGTTGCTCCCCCTTCACTAATATATTTGAGGGATGTGATTTGACGGATGGTAACCGTACTTCACGCGAAGAAATATATTACTTACCGAGATCTGCTATGGGAGAGTGCCACACCCAGTAATAGATAAAAGGCGTGATGATATATTTATTTTTTAAAGAATAATTCAAAAAAATATATCTTCAATCTGTAGTAAAATATAATTTTCTCCCCTTGTGTCACTCGTAGGAGGAAATAATACATTTTCCTTTAACATTATACAAATAACTATTTTCCTTGATCCTGTTCGAAAATAATATTTTTTTTCCTCAATTGAGAGAATAAATTAATACCTACTTTTTATTCCCTAGGAAAGAAAATAAATCTTTTATCCCTAGGGAAGGAAAATAAAGCTATATTCATGGCAAATGAAAAGATTTGACTTTAGTTACATCTGTAAAGAAAATAATACATTTTTAAGTAAATATCTAATTGAATTCTGAAAATTTTACTTTCTGATTATTTGAATACCTCATGAAGAAAGTATCATTCTTCAATGTCTTACTTTCTCCCCTTAATATAAAAATAATTAATGTCGACTTTTGTCTAATATTTTCGTAGTTTTTGTGTAGGATTTTGAAAAAATTTGAAAATGTTTTAAAATTATTTTATAGAAAAAAAATTGAAGTTGTAGAAAATTTCTCTAAAATAATTTAGAAATGTTCGACACCGGAAAATATGCTTTAGCAAATGAGTCGAGATCTTTTGAAATTAACTTATTAGTTTTTACGTAACGGAAACAATTGTTACGAAACCACATTTGTTTATACAATAGGAAATAAAACAATAAACGTTATCAACATTTGTTATTATTAATATTATCAGTAGTTCATTATGTTTATACTGATTTTTTAATTCTTGATTCTTCATGCAATACACAAAAAGTCAATTCTATCACTAATCAACAGATTAGATTAGATGGTGTGTTAGTGCCTACGTTGATGTATGGTAGTGAATGTTGGGTATGGATGAAGAAACATGAACGGCGTATAACTGCTGTGGAAATGAGATATTTGCGGGGTGTGTGTGGATATACTAGAAGAGATCGTGTCCGAAATACATTGGTGTATGATGAATGTAAGATTGGGAAGAATGTTGTAAGAAGAGTGGGAATAAGTCAGTTGAGATGGTTTGGTCATGTAGAACGTATGTCGAATGACAGATTGGTGAAACAGGTGTATGTTGGTGAAATTGAGGGTGAAAGTTTGCGTGGACGGCCTAGGAACAAGTGGATGAATATGATTGAAGGGTTGTTGCGTGAGCGAAAGATTCTGAGCGTGAAGAATAAACGAGCTTGTATGAAAAGAATTATGAATGTGGTTGAAGCAAAAGTGGTGTGTCACGATAGGAATGTTTGAAGAAAATTAATTGCGGGATAAATATGATGAATGAAGACAAGCGTATGATTCTTGATTTTAGATTAATTGGTTAGATGTTTCGAGTGTTTACCTGCAATTGTGTGGAGACCATCTTCAGAAACAAGCGCAGTGTACAGGAGCGAATGGATGAATGTTTGTTGTGTGTTGATGGATTTTGATTGTGAGAAAAGAAAGAGTTTGTATGGAGGAAGTGTTAATGTGGTATCGTGTGTCAGGATGAGAATGTTGACGGGTTCGTGCTACCCCATTTAATGGGATATAGCGTGATGTTATGTATGTATGTATCAACAGATAAAAATGTATATTTTCAATTTTACACAAGTATTGTTAAAATAAAATAACTTATTCATGAATCATATTTCTAGTTAAATGTGAAGCAAAAATTTGTAGTTTTCACTAAATGGTCTGCGGTGTATGTCCATTGTTCACTGTGCAGTATGTTTGAATGTTCCTGTAAACTGTTAACTTGTCTCCGATTACGATCTAACTTTCTAATGTATCTCAATCTCTGGGAATAGGCACTAAGAACGTAAGAGCCAACAGGCATTCTTGCGCGCATTGCGTTCTCTGACTAGAGTTTCAATGTTTCTTTATTATGCTGCATAGTTTCTCACACTTTACTTTTCGCGAATAAAACTGTGGGCAGACAGCGTGCTTTGTAAGTCACGTTTTCATTTTGAAGACGTACTATTCGTAATATAAACAAATTTATTGTTTATGAGTATTTAACTATAATTTCAATGACTTTAGATTGATATAGATTAGAAGCTCGTTTAAATAAAATTACTAAATTTGTACTAAAATGTTATGCAGAACTTTTAACGATTATCTGAATTAGATTTGATAATATTCATCAAAGGTATAATTTTGAAACAAATTAATTTAGCAGATATTTTTGATACCTATAGAATATTTTCCACTGAAAATGTTCTTTCCTTATTTTATAAATAAGAATTATAAGTATTTGTAAACAAATATCCTTTTTACATTTTCGCTCATATGCAGAATATCGCATGAAAATTGTGTCATAAACGGATAACATGGGATGTGTTTTTCACTTTTTCACTGTCATTTTCATATTGAGTCGGTTTGTAGGTTTGAGACTCCGGTCTGATTTTCATAGCCGACAAACAATTTTCATCACATTAAAATCATCCGTGTGGCTCCACCCTCTACTAACATCTTTGGAGTCGTGATTTAATGGCTGATATATTACTTACCGAGATCTGTTACGGCAGAGTGCTACAACCAGTAATGGGTAAAAGGCGTATTGATATATTTATTTACTACCATTTCTTTCTTTATTACTTTAAAAGAAAATGTTTCAAATAAAAGTTGTTCTTGTTATTTTCGGTTCAGTACAGTATTAATACCGGTTTAAATTTACGGTTTTGGAACCGAAATATCGGTTCCGCTATAGAATCAAATAAATTTTCGTTTCGGTTTTCAGTTTACGTATTTTAAAACAAAAAATATCAGTTTCGATTTTTGATTATGGGTTTATAAAAATGCGATTTTCGGTTGCGGTTTCGTTACGGTTTGGGTCTTTGATTAAAAGTGAGATAAACATATTTTCAAAAAAACTAAACTTATTTCACATTTATAAAAACATCATTGGCCTACTAATAAGATAACTTCAATCTAATTGAACCGAAGTTGGCATTTACAATTTTCAAGATTTCAATGGTGTCCCAGATAAAAAATATCTTGTACCTATTTATTTTAATCAAATTCAAAGTGAACTTATGTTTGTCTATAATCTACCTACTATAATTCAACAAAATTCATTCATAAACCATTCATAACGAAATTTATACGTTACATTATCGTGTATAAATTCGTATCTAATAATTCATAGCAAAACACAAACAGCTGGCTAGCTCTAATGACGAATATTTATCAGTGCTGCCCTCTAAATAAAGGTAACACGAGGCCACAGGAAATCCGGGCCTCTTCGTACCACGTAGTTGACGAACTATGCAGTTAGCATTTAATAAGATGGCGCTCAGTTGCCTGGCAACTGCCCTTGTCTGTCAAAAGGCAATCGACATTGAATAATTATGCATGTAGCTGCCTTGTTTCGGTTAGTTATCGATGACGTGCGACTGTCTGTGAGTTGTTATGTTGTATGCCTTGAACTCAAAATGATTGAATGATGAGATGACTCAGGGAGAAATTGTACCCTTTCGAAATTTCTTCATCGATCTTAGAAAAGAAAGTATTTTAATTAGAGATGTCCAGCAAGATATTTATCGTTTTTAATAAAACTGTGGACACTGGATTAAATAGATTTAATATGCTACACAACAGGAAATTAATTCTAATTCAAGTACAGCCAATCTGCTTATGATGGAATTCGATTCAGTTATAGGTTTGATTATAAGTAAGGTTTGAAGTTTCTAATAAACATAGAGCAATAACTGCTCGTTTGATTTATTTTTTCTACGATTGCTATGAAAAATTAACAATTATGCTCTCATTTGTCATCGTAAAGTTGACGTTTTCTGTAGAACAATCGAAAAATATCTTTTTTGCGCGAAAAAGACGTTAATTGTGTGCGTTTCCAATGGCAACGCGCGAAAAAGATATTAAATGCGCGCTTATTTCAATAGTTACCAGGGATACAAACAAAACAGAAACTTGTCATATTGACAGTTAACAGAATAAATTTATTTTCAGCACGCATACGTTTTTGAATAATTTTAAGATGCAATCGTAGAAAAAATTATGTGCGTATCACGAGCGTAAAGTTGCACTATTGCAGCTCTTGCCTTCGGCTCGTGCTGCTATTACCGTGTTCGAGTAACAACGAATCACTTTACACTCTTAATACACAAATAACTATATTTACTACTGTGTATAACAAGAACTTAATTCTAATTCAGTACATGAGTTCTACAGTTTATAGTGAATCTGAATGATTTAAACGCCAAAACATGTGTACCAGTTCGTGAAATTATGATAAATATATTGCAGCTTCGTGAAATTATTAGAATTATTGGATAATACCAGATTTCGTCATTTTTTATTCTGCTTAATCCATAAAAATAATACAATAAAAAATATGGGGTAGGTGGCTCAGATTTGAAAACCCGGGTTCGATTCCCACAGCCAGCAAACAATTTTCATCATATTAAAACTTTTCCTGTGGCTCCACTCTCCACTAACATCTTTGAGGGCCTTGATTTGACGGCTGGTAATCGCATTTCAAGCGAAGCAATTTATTATATATATTTATTTATTTATGTTACTCTGTACAACAGGAACTTAATCCCAATTACAGTATATATGTCGAAGTCATTGAAATTTGAACTCGAGAATGTATGCACTGTCCCAACGATTGCCAAATTAAAAAATAAATATATTGTTTGTCTATTTTGAGCATAAGTTGAGTGGGTATTGTTTATTGAAAGCGAAGCAAACCTTGTTAAAAATAATTGACAATTGCAACATTTTTCTGCATATTCCAATTAGTAAATAAAGTAATAGTATTGCAAGTTGTAAATTTGAACGCAATAAATTATATATAGTTTTGGAATTTGGTGTTATATAAATATTTGTATAAATAATTTGCAATAAATAATTATAATTTATAATACATAATAAAGTCCACAGTAATTGATTTTAATTAATATTTACTTATTCAAAAACAATAATTTATAGTTGTTTTTAATTTGTAAAAATCAAAACAAATGATTTATTAAGGTGCGAAGTATCTTGATTATGTATTTAAATTTAGTTTCTCAACCGTGTATTTCAAAAAGAAAATATTTACAGTTTACATGAATGGAATTCCCATAAATTAAATATTATATAACCAGAATACAAGAATACGGAATCGGAATACTCGTTACAATGCCAAAATTATTTTTAGTTTAACCTCGAAAAACGGAAATTTAAATTATTATAAAAAAAAATGTCCTTGTTCATACAAATTACTTCCCTACAGTCACAGGTAGCGATATTTCATTTTGATTACTATATCCTGTGGTGCATGCTAGTTCTGTATATTTTCATCTAATCATTCAAATGATTCAATAAAAATAAAAATAGCTATAACGTCAACAGGAACATTTACGACTAGGAAAGTTTATTTCATCAATAAATATATCTTACAACTGACAACTGACATGCAAATAACATTCAACAAGTGAGAAATACATTTTCTATTCTTTGACAGAGTTAGAAATTTGTTTTCTATGTTTAGTTGCAACTGTTTTCATTTTTATTAGGTGAGCGAACTAAAAATCTATGGGTAAGAATATATTAAAAATTTGATGTGGACACCACATGACTTCTTTGTACGCGTATTAAATGTTTTTTAATTGCACATATTTGACAATAATTTTTTATTTTTTTCTTATTTTTTGTTCTAT
Source organism: Pterostichus niger (assembly GCA_947425015.1). Classification (NCBI taxonomy): domain Eukaryota; kingdom Metazoa; phylum Arthropoda; class Insecta; order Coleoptera; family Carabidae; genus Pterostichus; species Pterostichus niger. The sequence goes on along the minus strand of OX380344.1, from coordinate 26,720,726 downwards.
CCATAGCAAACTTAATTTAAAAAATATATATATATAAATTTTAAATTTAGATATCTCGCTTATACAAAAGGCTAATTGAATAATTCTTAATGTGCTAGACGCAGAATTTAATTCTCCAAAACTTTTATTTACAGCATTTATTTCTAAAATTAAAATAATACCATTTTTTTCAAGAAAAACTGTTAGCAGATTCATGTAATGTATCACTTCCGGTTAGTCCATTTCAACCAAAACCTATTATATTATTTCCAATGATATAGTAGTCTTATATACCAAATTTGAAAAGTTTTGGATTATATTTTAATATAGTTTTTCATGAAAATCTATTATAGTAAAGTAACACTTCCGGAAGTTATATAATGACCAAAAAGGGAGGTGCACAACTAGATGTTATAACAGTCCTAAATACAAAATTTTAACATTCTACGGCTTTCCGTTTTTGAGTTATGCGAGATACATACGTACGTACATACATACATACGTACAGACGTCACGACGAAATTAGTCAAAATGGATTCAGGGATGGCCAAAATGCGTATTTCCGCTGAAATCTGAGAACCGAAAATTTTCGCGATTACAATACTTCCTTTACTTCGTACAAGGAAGTAAAAAGACAAGCTTTCAGGAGTCATATTTAATAACAAAAACGACTTTTAGTTTAGTTCTAAAATTTTATTCAAATAAAGTCACGTATTAACAAAACTATTTAATGTATCGTTTAGGGAATAATTCGTTAGATTTTGACAGTTTCGTATGTAATTGTATAGAACAGGGACTTGAGCTGAACGGAAACATAAACCGGATTATTTTTAAAAAACCTAAACTTTTTTCTATAATATTCAAGAGCGAGAATCTTGACTGAACCGTAAATATGAAATCAGTTCAGTAAATCGGTTTTAAATTTAGTTCGGTTTAACCTGATTGGTCTTTACTTGGAAAAGTCAATGTATAAGTTGACAGTGGATGCATTTATAACGAGTGATTCATCGCTGTATTCAGTTGTATTTTGACTGTGGATTTTCATATTATTGACCAGATTAATTATTACAACTATATTTGATTTCGGTAATATTCCGTAGGTGGAAATGACTGAACATTGTTAAATTGAATGCACGTTTATTGATGCTGAATACACAAGACAATTTTCAATTTGTTATATTAACAGATAACAATATACTCCCATCTGAGTCTCAAACTCGCTATTTGCATGAACAACTGACTACTTACATGTAGTGGGGGGGAAGGAGGTTACAGGTTAAAACCCCCTGCCAGGGGTTATTATAATTGTTCCTTATACGTATTTGTCCGTCAGTACGGTGGTGTGGATAGTGATATGGAATTCGAATCCGGAGATCCCGAGTTCGATTCTCACTTGAGCTATAAATTATATAAAACTACTACACTGCGGCTCGGTGAGTGCGGACCCTGTACTGTAATTGGGATTAAGTTCCTGTTGTACAGCGTAACATTAATAAATAAGTAAATAAATAAATATTAATTTTATTTATGTTATGTGTCGTTGCGATCGATTTTATCGTGTCCATTGCAAATATTTAGTCGAAATTCGTTTTTATAAGATTGAAATTATTTTAAAAACATGCGTAGACAGATGCTCCCTTCTTTCATCACCTTTTTTATTCATTTTTAATTGTGTTAAATTTATTTTTAAACAAGCGCAGGCGATGCCACCTTTATTTCTTTATAGATTCGTTGTTAGAGAAATGGGCGTAAGTGAAGATTTACGAAACAGGTGTACAGGAGCGAATGGATGGATGTGTATGAATATTTGTTGCGTGATGAAAGATTTTGGTTGTGAGGAATGAAAGTGTTAATGTGGTTGAGACGAGTATCGTGTGCAAGGATGAGAATGTTCTGTGAATGTTTCAGAGGTTCGTGCTACCACATTTAATGGGATATAGGGTGATGTTATGTATGTACGTATGCAGTTACCATCTATCAAAAGAATAATAAACCTTATCAATATTTCTATTTCTGTAAATAATCCTTTCTGATAAAAAATTATAAGTATACCTCGTGAAGAAAGTGTCAGTTTGTCCTTGATATATAAATAACTATTGTATAACTAATTCTTGTAAGTAACCGTCATTGAAACAGCGCCACACAACGTCATATTTCAATTGTTCCCAGTTTCCGCATCCTGCGGCTACAATCAAACCATCAGCCTCTCCCGTTGGGCGAGTATAAATACCGAAATGATTATTACCGCAAACAACAAATGGCAGCAACGGCGGGAAGTTAAACCTTCAACGTTAAAGAGTTAAACGATCGGCGCAGAACTCGCAGGTGAATTGTGAATTCCTAACAGTACTGCGAACCGAACTGATAACACGTTGGGAAACTGTTAGCGGCGTTTGCTTCTTCGTTGCAGAGTTGCCGAAGACGTAAAACGAAGACGATGATATTATATATTACTCAACTGGGTTTAGAAGATCGTTGCTTTTGCTGTTATGTTGCGATATTGCGTTGAGTTGTGTCCACTAGTGTTTAATATACTTTCGAATATTGTGTATTCGGTACACGAAATTGAAGAATATTTGAATACCTACTGCAGGAGACTGACAAAACGATGTTTACATAATATATTAAATTTAGAGCTAAATTCGGAAGGTCCCTGGTTCGAATCCGGGCGTCATCAGAATTTTTCTGTCATAATATAAATTAACTTTAGTCAAAAACTACAGGTATGATTACCTTTAATAATCACACAACTTAATAATATTAGCTCTAAGCTTGGGTATGATTCCCTTAAAATCAAAAACTGTGTCACTGTAGACGAACCCGGTTGTCAATGCCTATATAGGAGTCTCTCGGAACGAAGCTACGCTTAGACACTGTGACAGAAAAATTCAGTTGATGCCATATTTCGAACACAGGTGACGTGGTGTAGCGATTAGCATCTCTGCCCGGTATGCGGCAGGTCCCTGGTTAGAATCCAGGCGTCATCAGAATTTTTCTGTCATAATATAAATTAACTTTAGTCAAATATTAAATTTAATTCAATTCAAATTTCTTAGGCGGAATCATTTAAAATTTGGGTTATATTTGTTTTTGTATACTACTTGCAATTGAAAGTGAATTATATAGTAATATTACATTGCGTACATTAAAAAAAAAAATTAGAAAAGGCCAGAAATGTAGAGAAGTCATAACTGGTTTTTTCGACAACGCTCCAGCCTTTTCAACCCTCAGAACTCGCGACTTTTTTACCAAACACTCGATCACTGTTCTTACCCAACTACCCTACTACCCTAACCTCGCTCCTTGTGATTTCTTCTTGTTCCCCAAACTAAAAAGACCTTTCAAAGGAAGAAGCTTTGAGACGATTCCTGAGATTGAGGCAAATACGACGAAGAACATCACAAAAGAAGCATTCCAGGACTGTTTCCAAAAGTGTAACCACCGTTGGGATTTGGGAAATAAGGTATATTTTGTTTTATGACAATTTTCACCAAATTAAATCTACCCCTGTGGCTCCCCCTCCACTAACATCTTTGAGGGTCGTGATTTATCGGTTAGTAATCGCACTTCACGTAAAGAAATATATCACTTACCAAGATCTGCTTTGGCAGAGTGCCACACCCAGTAATGGGTAAAAGGCGTGATGTTATATTTATTTATTTTATTTGTTTTATGACGTGAGTCTACGTATTTTTTGAACAGACCTTGTATTTTGCTAAGGAGTACTTATCATTTTTATTTTTCTTCGTATATAATGAAGCACATTAAGTAATGCTTTTGATAAGAATAAAGTTAACATTATTTATCGATTACATAAGAAAATAATTTTTAAATACATATATTTTCTTTGATAAATAAAATAAAAAAATCTGATGTGGATACCACATGACTTCCTTGTACTCGTATTAAACTATAGATATTTTTTTAATTGCACATATCTGACATTAAATTTTTAATTTTTTTCTTATTTTTTGTTCTAATCCATAACAAAAAAAATATATATAATTTTTAAATTTACATATCTTGCTTATACAAAATGCTAATTAAATAATTCTTAATGTGCTAGACGCAGAATTTAATTCTCTAAAGCATTTATTTCTAAAATCAGAATAATTCCATTTTTTTCAAGAAAAACTGTCGCAGCTTCATGTAATGTATCACTTCCGGTTAGTCCCTTTTAACCAAAATCTATTATGTTATTTCCATTGATATAGTAGTCTTATATACCAAATTTGAAAAGTTTTGGATTATATTTTGATATAGTTTTTTATTAAAATATATTATAGGCTTCAAGTAAAGTACCACTTCCGGAAATTATATAATGACCAAAAAGGGTGGTGCACAACTAGATGTTATAACAGTCTTAAATACAAAATTTTAACTTTCTACGGGTTACCGTTTTTGAATTATGCGAGATACATACGTACGTACATACATACATACGTATGTACAGACGGCACGACGAAATTAGTCAAAATGGATTCAGGGATGGCCAAAATGCGTATTTCCACTGAAATCTGAGAACCGAAAATTTTCGCAATTACAATACTTCCTTTACTTCGTACAAGCAAGTAAAAAGAGAAAAATGTCGCTTCAACAATTGACCCGAACAGTTAAAAAGTGTCTTAAAACTGTTAATATTATATCAGCAACATCATCTCTAATAAATATAAAATATATAGGAGTACGTTTGCTTACTTTTACTATCTCAGCATCTCAATAACTATTCACACAACTCACGTTCTGTTTTCTAGCTGTGTAATGCATTCCGTTTGTACATAACCATGAAAACGCATAATCATATATCTGTTTTATTATAAGGTCGCAGGTGCTAGGCTATTGCATACTGTATCTAACAACTTATGTACAGTTTATAGAACAAGTTTTTAAACGAATAACAACAAGCTTGCTTCTGATCCCGTACACTGAGACCTGAACTTCAAACAAGAATATCCATCATATAGATTAAATTATTTCACACTGATATAAATACATAAATAAACGATATAATTCTCGGTATTTTTAACATGATCGCCAAAGAATAATATTTATTTTAGATAAATGCTGTTTTGTTTCACACCCACAGAAATACCTAATTGATATGCATTTTATTCTCGTTATTTTTGTTTCAATATTCAAATATCGGGTCACCACATACTGAATTCAGAATAAAACTCTCTATCAAATAAGCAAAAAAATATCTGATGTGGACACCACATGACTTCCTTGTACACGTATTAAACTATAGATATTTTTTTAATTGCACATATTTGACATTAAATCTTTTATTTTTTGTTCTAATCCATAGCAAACTTAATTTTTAAAAAAATCCAAAAATATATAATATTTAAATTTAGATATCTCGTTTATGCAAAAAGCTAATTTTAAAATTCTTAATGTGCTAGACGCAGAATTTAATTCTCTAAAACTTTTATTTGCAGCATTCCTTTCTAAAATGAAAATAATACCATTTTTTTTTCAAGGAAAACTGTTAGCAGCTTCATGTAATGTGCCACTTCCGGTTAGTCTATTTTAACCAAAATCTATTATGTTATTTCCATTGATATAGTAGTCTTATATACCAAATTTGGAAAGTTTTAAATTATATTTGAATATAGTTTTTCATGAAAATCTATTATAGGCTTCAAGTAAAGTACCACTTCCGGTAGTTGTATAATGACCAAAAAGGGAGGTGCACAACTAGATGTTATAACAGTCCTAAATATAAAGTTTCAATTTTCTACGGCTTACCGTTTTTGAGTTATGCGAGATACGTACGTACGTACAGACGGCATGACGAAATTAGTCAAAATGGATTCAGGGAGGGCCAAAACACCTATTTCCGTTGAAATCTGAGAACCGAAAATTTTCGCGATTACAATACTTCCTTTACTTCGTACAAGGAAGTAAAAAATAAATATAAAATAAATATATCATCACGCCTTTTACCCATTACTGGGTGTGGCACTGTGCCTACGCAGATCTTAGTAAGTGATATATTTTTTCGAGTGAAGTGCGGTTACCAGTCGTCAAATCACGGCCCCCAAAAATATTAGTGGAGGGGGAGCCACAGGGGTAGATTTAAATTGGTGAAAATTATTTGTCGGCTGTGGAGATCGAACCAGGGTTCTCAAGATCCACAGGTCGACTCGATACCACTATAAAAATATCTGATGTGGACACCACATGACTTCCTTGTACACGTATTAAACTATAGATATTTTTTTAATTGCACATATTTGACATTAAATCTTTTATTTTTTGTTCTAATCCATAGCAAACTTAATTTTTAAAAAAATCAAAAAATATATAATATTTAAATTTAGATATCTCGTTTATGCAAAAAGCTAATTTAAAAATTCTTAGTGTGCTAGACGCAGAATTTAATTCTCTAAAACTTTTATTTGCAGCATTCCTTTCTAAAATTAAAATAATACCATTTTTTTCAAGGAAAACTGTTAGCAGCTTCATGTAATGTGCCACTTCCGGTTAGTCTATTTTAACCAAAATCTATTATGTTATTTCCATTGATATAGTAGTCTTATATACCAAATTTGGAAAGTTTTAAATTATATTTGAATATAGTTTTTCATGAAAATCTATTATAGGCTTCAAGTAAAGTACCACTTCCGGTAGTTGTATAATGACCAAAAAGGGAGGTGCACAACTAGATGTTATAACAGTCCTAAATATAAAGTTTCAATTTTCTACGGCTTACCGTTTTTGAGTTATGCGAGATACGTACGTACGTACAGACGGCATGGCGAAATTAGTCAAAATGGATTCAGGGAGGGCCAAAACACCTATTTCCGTTGAAATCTGAGAACCGAAAATTTTCGCGATTACAATACTTCCTTTACTTCGTACAAGGAAGTAAAAAATATAGTTCCATTTAAAATAACAAAGTTGTTATCCACAGTTTGTGAACCACTGGTTGAAAAAAAATTATGCTCATTCAAATAGTCTTGTAAAATAGAAATTGTTTGTTAATTTAACCGACCTAGTAAGTCTTATAGTTCTCGAGATAGCAATAGTGGACAAAACAAAATGAACACCCTGTATAGTAATCCCTGTTCTGCATTACTATCATAGCCACAATCTGATTGCCTTAAAAAATATTGAATAATGACGTTACTATAGTAACCGCAATCTGATTGGCTTCAAGTGTTGAATAATAATTCATTATTCCACACTTTTTCTTCCAATATTCTGAAGTTTTGAATAATGAACCAATTTATCGAAATAAAAAGGTACATATAATGAAGGAAATTACTTAATGGTCGCGAAAATAGTATATTGTAATACAAGTGTTGAAAGGGTATCATTGGAAAGCGTGTGTGTAAGATTTACAAATTTTCCAATGGCTTTTCAATACGTATATTATATAGAAGTTTTTTAATTTTGAGATCTTTTTTTAATTTCTCAAATAATATCAAACGTTGTTGCGAATTCCATTGTATCACTGTTATTTTTTTATTTATGACAACCGAAAACAATAATGTCATCCTGTTGACACATGAGTGGAGAAAATAATCACTTTCCGAATACAAAAGTGTTTACTTTTCACACTATCATAGGAAAAATTATTCATTCGGTTATTTCTATTTTACTTTTATGCACTTTACTCTCCTACGAAGCTGTCAGTTTAAAAATAACATTTTTTTCTAAACACAATTTTACGAAGTTGTCAGTAAGCTATCATTATATATTTTTTATAATAACAGATACGTACTTAAGAAAAAAGCATGAAAATAACATAAAAATAACAAGATAAATTATTCTAAATATCAAAATAGTGATGAATAATAAAAGTTTTCATTAACACATAAAGATACAATTACAGAATATAGAAATAAAAATTATTGAAATTTCACGTTTCTATATTATTATTAAAAAAATACATAATTCTATTACCCATTTCTAAAGGTAGTTACCAGCCGTTAAATCAAGGTTTTCAAAGATATTAGAGGAAGGAAACTCACAGGATTAATTTTAATATGTTTTAATTAGTTTTCGATTGTTATAACTGAAAATCAAACTTTCTGCAATCGTTAATTTCATATTTAGAAAATAGTGATAGTGATCTGATCAAAAAAAGAATAATTTATCAAAAAAAGGAAGTAAAGAAAGACAGTAGAGTGGCATATTTCGCTAGTATCCAATCTAGCAGATGATCTTCTTTCATTCTGACCATTGTTCAGTGTTACATTTCGTGATTCCGCCGTTACAGCGTTACATGGCGTGAGAAAGAGAAACTCTGTACTTAACCCTAAATGATTGCCGGCTCACTTCGTTAGCTATTCAGAATATGGTTGCTTAAAACAGAGCTATTGCCTCTTAGGTCATCGAACTATATTTTGTGTGCATGTGAGCAACAGAGAGCGGAGAGGTGTTGACATTTCCGGCTAATTGCTTGCGATGCGCAATTTTTGCAACGTCAAATTCGGTGAAGTTTGTCATCGGTCATCGCTGGTTCAAATGGAAGTAATTAATTTTGAAATAGTGAGAATAATAATAAGAAGCAGCGACTGTCGATTGAGAAATTATTTATTTTTTATTACTTTCGTAAATTTGTATTTTTAACTTCCAGGAAATAACTTTAGAAATACTCAACTTTCAAATTACTTTCATCCATGTTTTCCGAACGTAAATTACTAATCAATATAACATTTAATTACCTATTTCAATACCTAACAGTTATTGAAAATACTTCGTATTGAAATATTTTTAACACGCAGAATCGTAATTTAATAGATCAACTTTCAAACACATTAAGTAAACATGAAATTCATACCAATAAACATTAATGCAAACACACCTAAGAAAAATATCTCATTTGATATATGTTCAATGGTTTAATCCACGCATCTTTCCAGTGTCATTGACGAAACGAAGTCTTGGTTAACTTGGTTTCATATTTATTCATTTCCAATTTAGAGAAATAAATATTCAACTTTCAAGTGTCCTAAATAGATAAATACAGGAACATTTAAAAACGGTAACATGTACAGTAACAGTTTTTCACACGGTTCAAAATTTATACGAACTCTGTCTTGTTTTGAAGTTTTAAAAGTACAGTTCTAAAATTAGTTCGAATACGATAAAACATAAAATTAATTGACAAATAACAGAACAAAGCAATTATTGCCTAACAGGTTAAATTAATTTTCTTTAGTCACTATTGGAAGCTAAAGACTTAAAAATATGGTAAGTGCGTATTTAAAAAACCATAAATTGTTATCATATTTGTGTAGCTATAAATTTTTCAAATTAAAAATTGTGATAATTTTTTTTGCTAACAATAATTTTTGATGCATACGTTGAGGCAAAAATGATTATGAATTTATTTTAAAATTATTCAATTGTTTTATAAACTAACCATATAAAATTTTAATCAAACTAGTTTTAAGTTGCAGTAAGAAATGACGTATTTAATAAATCATGTTTCGCATCCGCCCCCCACAATATATTAATAGAGACACTTCATATATGAAAAGTAATTTAGTTTTGTTTCTTCAAATATACATCAAAGGAAAAAATATAATAACTTATATAAATAAATAAATATATCATCACGCCATTTACCCATTACTGGGTGTGGCACTCTGTCGAAGCAGATTTCGGTAAGTGATTTTTCGCGTGAAGTGCGGTTACCAGCCGTCAAATCACGGCCCCCAAAGATGTTAGTGGAGGGAGAGCAACAGGGGTAGATTTAAATTGGTGAAAATTGTTTGTCGTCTGTGGGGATCGAACCAGGGTTGTCAAGATCCACAGGCCGACTCGGTACCACTGAGCCACCTATCTATATGTATAATATAGAAAAATATTAGAAAAAAAAAAACAATAAAATGTTTATGTCATCTCATTAGCTTATAATGTAAAGACAAATACGAATATAGAACACGTTAATTGATACTAAAAGTAAGCAAATAATATCGATATAAAATGTAATAAAATAACTTTTTCTACGATTGCTATGAAAAGTTGACAATTTCGCTCTCATTTGTCATCGTAAAGTTGACGTTTTCTGTGAAACTATCGAAAAATATTATTTTTGAGCGTCTCCAATGGCAACGCACGAAAAAGACGTTAAATGTGCGCGTCTCCGATGCCAACGCGCGAAAACGATAATAAATGCGCGCTTACTTCAATAGTTACCAGGGATACAAACAAAACAGAAACTTGTCATATTGTCAGTTAACAGAATGAATTTATTTTCAATACGTATACGTTTTTAAATAATTTTAAGATGTAGGTAATCGCTGCAATTACCGTGCTCGAGTAACAAAGACACTTTACGCTCGTAATACACAAATAACTATATTATAATCTTATTTAGAAATACATATAACATCATGCTATATCCCTCAAATAAGGTAGCACGAATCCTAGAAACATTCATTCATCAAATTCGTCAAATAATCAAATTTCGTCAAACATTCTCATCCCAACACATCATCCTCACTTTAACCACATTCATAAATCCTTTCATACAAGATTATTTATGCATACACTCGATATAATTCATCGCACAACAAAATTTCAATCATATCTATCCATTCACTCATTTCTATATACCTTTTTAATGAATCTTTCATGCGACATACGTACAACGTGCAGGCCCGACGAGAGGGGAGTGTAGGTGGGGTAAAATACCCAGGGCCCGTGGAATTCAAAGGGCCCGGATGTGATGCTATTTTATAAATTGCTTTTAATTTTCTACTATTTCACCAATTTTTTATATTCTTTACTAAAACATGTATAACGAAATGTCTGATACACGTTTTCTACAATTTATTACATTGTATAAAGTACTAAATGACGAAATGCTTGATGAATGGCCGGCCCCAGTTGCAAATTTTAAATAAATTTATACACTATTCAAAAGTACATTATTACATTGTTGCATTTTTGTTTTTTTCTACTACATTGTATACAATACACATAGGCAAAGGCTCTATACATTTGTGCGTAGTGCTGTTTTGGTATCCCCTGCATTTATCGAATATGCAACTAGATATTAGATAGTCATACAGTGAGTATACAATACACATCGCTGCACCAATTAACTCAGAATTTTGTATTTAATTTTATTTATATTGTTATAACTTTATTTAGATATTAATAATTCTTATTGTTGTCATACATATATTTATAAATATATTTTTTTTGGTATCTTATATTTAATTAATAAATATTCAAAGTTAAATTTGTTTTTCCCGGGGCCCGCTTTTTCTCTCGGCGCCCCTGACAACGTGCTCAAAACATCTCAAATAATTCACGCTCACTCCTAATGAAAAATCTTGCAACAATCTTGCATCTATTAAAACATTGTTTATAAATTAGGGAAGCATTACTTGAGTACCCAAATACGATTCTCGTAATCTACAAACTTTAATCCAAATTAAAATTAGTCCTGTAGGTCCCTCTCCACTAACATATTTAGGAACCGTGGTGTGTAATGAGTAAAAAGACGTGGAGATACATTTACACTTTTCTTTTCTACACCGGCACCTCGAGTTCCGGTTTTCGGCCCTGATATTCCTCACACCTCTGGGCTGTTATTTATTTTCCGAATACATAGTTAAATCAAATTGTAAAGAATAAATTAGGGATACTGCCAGGATTTAAACTTGGGATCTATGAAGGCTGCTCATATGCTTTAAACCAACTAAGCTACGGTCGCCTGTGATTCAGTTCTGATTTTATTACCCATTTTTTTCTCTATTTTTGTTATATGCCACAGGTAGCCTTCATCCCATAGTTACATTTTAAAGTTAAGCCATACATAAATCTCGGAATAAAAAGCTACATAGTATTATATTTATTAATATATGGAAGAGAGATCTTTATTAATGTGACAATGTTGTTGTCCTGTCGAGCATCACCACACAACTACCTACCATGTCTGAAGTTACCTGAAGATGTCCGTCAGGACGAAACGAATGTCACATTAATAAATGCAAATTATGAAACAACCAAGTGCGTATTATTAGATCAATTTTTTATTTAATTTGTTGCAGCCAACAACTTATAGGGGGAATCCGGACTATTTCGACGTAGTACATAACACACTTTATAGAAAATTAAATAGCTCCTACTGTAGTATAGGGCTACTATAATTTATGAGGTAGGGGATTTGAGAACTCGGGTTCGATTCCCACAACCGACAAACAATTTTCACCAAATTAAATCTACCTCTGTGGTTTCCTCGTCACTAACATCTTTAGGGCCGTGATTTGACGCCTGGTATCCGTACTTCACGCGAAGCAATATATCACTTACTGAGGTCTGCTACGGCAAAGTGCCTCACCCAGTAATGGGTAAAAGGTGTGATGTTATATTTATTTTTATTATAATTGTAATTAATAGGGTAGGTAGCTCAGTGATATCGAGTCGGCAAACAATTTTCACCAAATTAAATCTACCCCTGTAACTTCCTCGTCACTAACATCTTTAGGGCCGTGATTTGACGCCTGGTATCCGTACTTCACGCGAAGCAATATATCACTTACTGAGGTCTGCTACGGCAAAGTGCCTCACCCAGTAATGGGTAAAAGGTGAGATGATATATTTATTTTTATTATAATTGTAATTAATAGGGTAGGTAGCTCAGTGATATCGAGCCGGCAAACAATTTTCACCAAATTAAATCTACCCCTGTAACTTCCTCGTCACTAACATCTTTGGGAGCCGAGATTTGACGCCTGGTAACTACACTTCACGTGAAGCTCTGCTACGGCAGAGTACCACACCCAGTAATAGGTAAAAGGCGTGATGATATATTAATTTTTATTATAATTTTAATTAAATTTCTGTAGCAAATTTTTGCACACTTCTCCGATATATAAAAAAATATTGATTAAGGGTGACTAACTAATAATTCACTTTATATTTCAATTGACAAACATTTCTAAGTTAATTTTGAGCAAAATGCTTCAAATAAAAGTACATACTTAGTTCTGGATATTATTAATTAAAAGCATTTATTTCTATATTTATTATAATTGCAATTAATGGAGTAGGTGGCTCAGTGGTATCGAGTCGGCCTGTGGATCTTGACACCCTGGTTCGATCCCCACAGCCGACAAACAATTTTCACCAAATTAAATTTACCCCTTGTGGCTTCCCCACCATTAACATCATTGGAGGCTGTTATTTGCCGGCTGGTAACCGCACTTCACGCGAAGAAATATATCACTTACCGAAATCTGCATCGGCAGAGTGCCACCCCATTGTTGTTATGTAAATATGTAATTCTAAAATAATTTAGGATCATAGAATCTCGCCGCAAACTTTGCAATGTTCAAAACTCCTAGAAATACTTTCAACTTAAATAAATAAATAAATATATCATCACGCCTTTTACCCATTACTGGTTGTGGCACTCTGCCTAAACAAATCTCGGTAAGTGATATATTTTTTCGCTTGAAGTGCTGTTACCAGCCCCCCAAAGATATTAGTGGTGGAGGAGCCACAGGGGTAGATTTAATTGTTTGTCTGCTGTGGGGATCGCACCAGGGTTCTCAAGATCCACAGGCCGACTCGATACCACTAAGCCACCTACCCTATACAGGGTGTTTCAGGACTAGTGTAACAAACTTTAACAGCTTATTCCTGAGGTTATTTTGAGCAAAAAATATCATATAAACATAGGTCCTATTCCTTCTAGTTACCAAAATACAAGAGGTTGAAGTTCTATAAATAACACGACATTTTCAAATTTTTGTAATCAAGATACTTTCGGAAAACAAGAATTTTATTGAAAAGTCATACCTTATTTGTCTTAATTAAAAATTGTTTTCCTTTTGATTGTATTATTGTTTCATAATGGATGGTTGTAGTACTGCTGAATATGCAGATATGATTTTTATTTATGGATTATGTAATGGTAATGCCTGTTATGCGTCCAGAGAATACCAAGACAGATATCCAAATAGAAGCCAACTTTCCCATCCCCTATTTGCGCTCATTTTTGTTTTCCGAAAGTATCTTGATTACAAAAATTTGAAAATTTCGTGTTATTTCAACCTCTTGTATTTTGATAACTAGAAGGAATAGGACCTATGTTCATATGACATTTTTGGCTCAAAATGACCTCAGGAATAAGCTGTTAAAGTTTGTTACACTAGTCCTGAAACACCCTGTATACTTCCAACTTCATCTTACAAAATCCCTCCTCAGTTTTGCAGACCTCTCAACCTCACAGTACCTTGCCTCTACCTCTGAGAGGGACACCGCTCAGCCCAGCACAGCAACAACTCTGAGTCTGAGGCCAATGGCACTCCGGCGTGCGAACACTACGTCCCCTTACTCCTTGCGTCCCGCCAAGCGCCTCGCCACTGAACACTGCAGAGGCTAGTCAGAGGTGGTCAATGCAATAACGGGCGCTGGACGATTGAATGCGATATTGGATGGTCACGCAGTGAAATACTGAACGTGATTTGTAAGTTGGTATGATGATGTATTATACAACCAGTTGTAAAGAGGATTTATAAAGCTGCCATTTTTCTTACTCATGCTCTTTTTTTATAAGTTATGCTAAAGATAAATTTATTTGTTTTGTTACTTTGATGTTGTGAATATTTTAAGAATTCGTTGATGAAATACAACAGAAACGTATTCATAATTACAGATTATAGCCGAATCAGAACCTCTCAAATACAAACGCATTTTGTAATATAAAGTGTTTCAAAATTAAAGTGTATATATTAATTGATGAACTGAAGCAACGCAAAAAGATTTTTTCTGAAATTCGCAAAAATAATTGCACTTTACTTGAAGCAATCAATTTTCGAACCACTGGATTGATAAGTTAGAATAATGAATAAAAATTGGTAAACATTAAAATTAGTTTAATAAAAATTGTGTAATAGTTCTTTTAATGTTTACTAATTTTTATTCATTACTGTAACCCATCAGTTCTGTGGCACGAAAAATGTTTGTTTCAAGTAATGTGCAATTATTTTTGCGTTGTAATCAGTACATACAATAATATATATTATGCACAATTTTAAGAATAATTAATACATTTATAAGCAGGTTTATAAAGAGTATTAAATATGAGTTAACTAACTTTTTATTTTATTTCGGATTGAAACAAATGATATTATAGATATTTAAAAAACAGAATAAGGTTGTGCATAAATTTGGAATTATAGTTAGTGTTTTATAAGTTATATTAAGTAGTATTATTGTTGGCCTACTATTTTTATGACTTAGAAATGTAATAATTGCTTTCTACAACTGTCAAAAAAATGTTCATTTTTGTTTTCACTAATATCAATACTCGAAATTTTTCATCATTTAAATTACCATGGCAACACGTATTTTGCACTCTAGTGAGCAAAATGAGTATTTTGCTCACTGTTTCGTATTCTAGTGTGCAAAATAAATATTTCGCGCACGCTCCCAAATTATTTGTTGTCAGGTTTCATTACTAAAAAGATATTTTTCGATTGTTCCACAGAAAACGTCAATTTTACAATGAGAAATGAGTGCGTAATTGTCAACTTTTCATAGCAATCGTAGAAAAGAGTTATTTTTGTATTAAGTGCGCAAAATGAGTGTTTTTTTGTACGATTTAGACTTGATATTTATTATTATTCTTAATTAACAATTTCTATTTTTATCAAATTTAATATTTGGTACATATTTTCTCCCATGTTTATTTTCAATATTTTAAAATAAACAACTGGTATATGCTGCATAAATACCTCTTATTATTACCACAATAAAAAAAATAAAAATAAAACATTTGATAAACAGCAAAACTTATTATTAAAATAAATATGTGGTAGTAGAGCAAGAGCATAAGTATAAACAAACCAAGGCAAGTTCGCAAATACAATGTATCAATGACTATGAATGTATTACACAAACAGCCATGATTATTTATTTGCAGTAAATACAAAACTACACTACTGTAATTTGAGTAGAATCGTGTCTTGCGCTAGTATTAAAATCACCATCTATTAGCATACCATCGTGGTTGGCCGATTCTTCATCAACAATTAGTATTCATGAGTAGCAAATAGTGCATGAAACTGATGCATTTAGTTTTTTACTGCCCGGAAATTACACAAAATAAAACATAGTATCACTATGAGAGCTATTATCTGTTTATCTGCCTCTATCTCTTCTATTAACAATCAGAAACATTAGCACGGAAAAATAACAATAAAAAAGACATAAATGATGTCTCTATCACCGAAATTTTGTACCTTCCATCCTGTTTACCTTACAATAATTACGAAGAGAAATAAAATATCGTAAAATTTTAATGATGGAGCCATTCACGGGAAGAAGAACTAATTGTAAGTTTTTAATTTTCATGGTTTGTTTGAAGAAGTATAAAATTGGGCTAATGGATGAAAAAAGTGCTTAATTATAGTTGGTTTTTTTGGAACAGCCTTAGGTAATGTCTTGATAAGTAATAACTATGATTGCACAAAGCAAATTAAATACAAGAAGGCGTCATCGTTTTAAGATGATTTGCACGTTTGAAAAAAATGTTTTTGGAAAACTGTCATATAAAGTTAAAATTTACATGACAACTATCAACACGCGAAATGAGTGTTTTTTGTCTACAGAACGCAAAAGTTTTTTGCATCCTGCAATTTTTTGATAGAAGAAAGGCTCACAATTTAATAAAATTTGTTATTTAATTTTTTTGCTTAGAAACAATACTTCTATTCTTTAACAAAATTTATATTTAATTTTCCAATTGAGCAATTGTTCATATTTATCCCGCTTGAGGAAGCTAACTGGTGTACTGGAATAGTTTCTTGAGAAATGCAATGCGAATCCCAATAAATTGCAGAAAAAAATTAGAACGTTTGTCAGGTTTCTATTGCCAACCAGCTGTCAATTGCTGGTCAGAGAATACCAGATTTAAAAGCAATTATATTACATACATTGTTGTCATGGAGACATTAGATGTCACATTAAATAATTCTAAACGTCAACATTTTCTCATTACATTATTACTAATTTTGGGACATAGTTTTCGAAAAAACGTTGTTTGATACTCGATTGCGAAATGCTTTTGCATTCTCGAATGCAAAAGTAACATTTCGCAATCTAGAATAAAAAATAACTATTTTCGATGGTTTGCATGTGACTTAATTCTCATAAATAAATAAGCAAAACGAAAATCTAATTAAGTTAGTACAGTTGTATTAGTTTCACACATTTATAAAATAAAATAAATAAATATATCATGACGCCTTTTACCCATTACTGGGTGTGGCACTCTGTCTAAGCAGGTCTCCGTAAGTGATATTTTTCTTCGCGTCAAGTGCGATTACCAACCGTCAAATCACGACCTCCAAAGATATTAGTGGAGGGAGAGCCACAGGGGGTGAAAATTGTTTGTCGTCTGTGGGGATCGAACTAGGGTTCTCAAGATCCACAGGCCGACTCGATACCACTGAGCCATCTACCCCATTATTATTAATAATAATAATTTTATAAATAAAAACAATAAATATTTAAGAATCAGTTACACTCACGCGAATTCAAACCCAAAATATAGCGTGCGTATTTTTACATAACAAATTTCAAGATCACCAATTACATTATAAAACGAAATTCCTTCCAGGAATTAGAATCATTTCCTCGGTATATTCATTCCATTCCCACACGGACAAAATCATGAATGAAGAGTGAGTAAACCCACACGAAATACAACTCAACAACAATTAAAAGTTAAAAGTAAAATCATCGCATGTTGGGTTCCTTGACACTGTTTCTTTCCGATGAAACTGCCAATTTTGCAAGAATTCAGTTTCACTTTCAAAGCCAGACTCAGCCACACACTGCATTTACTTGATGCGTAACGAGCAACGAAGAAGAAATCACTAATATTATCAACAGACAATTACGTAAGGTAATTATTTCACCGGTAGTGTACCGTATAATAGTACGTTTGTAAACAGAAGTAAAGAACTGAAACTAAAAATTCACTGGGTTTCGTTTTATACCTGACTTCATCTTGAATGACTTCAAAACAGCGAAAAAAACTCTAAACTTTTTTGTGTTATGAAATATGATGCTCTTTGAGATTGCAATTTTGTTATCGTTTCTCAAATCATTTCAAACAAAAAGACCGTTAAATGTTAGCTTCATTTTTTCTACTTTCAAAAATGCATTAAACATATTTTACAGAAATGAGTTTCAAATCTTCGTCTTTTATTTAAAGTATTATTCTAGAAAATAAATTAGGAACATTTGCGAGTTGATAAATTAATGAACAAGTTAATCCTCGTTTATACTAACAGACAAAATAAGAGATGTTTATAATTTATTTCCCTTTGAAATTATTAAAATAGTAAAATAATAATAAACAGAGCTTGTAGTTTATTTGTTATTAGACATAAATATTCCTCATTTTGATTATTATAACAAATAATTTTTTTGCTAGTGGCATCTAAACAAAATTAAACAAGTGAATAAATAAATATATTATTTTATATTTAAAAGAATTTTACCCGAATATAACAAGTATAAACTTGTTATTCCGGAACACGCGAAATGTGTACCAAAATGTATATTAAAATTTGCAGAACTTACCATTACAGGTAGAACAATAACACAAATTCCAAAGTTTATTTATAACCTCACAGTTATTAGTACACCCACAAATTACATCCGAAATTCGCACAACACAATGAATAATTCAGCCGAGCAGGTAACTAACAGGTATCCACACAATGCACTGACTGAAGCACATGAATTTACACTAACGTCGCTGCGAGTCAACATACGCTTTGCAAACGCGAACGGGAGACGATTCGAACTTAGGTGAATGTCAGTTACCCCCTCCAACAGACACCTGACTGCATGTTGTTCATTGCGAGAAGGGGAAGCGAATAACTGAATAACCGCGCCGAGATAACGAGTTGATGATAAAAAACGATTATATTGAATTTATTGGGTTTCACTTTGTAAGAATTATCTCATTTTTATGAACTGTAAATTAAATTGTTCATTGTGATGATGGAATCATCGTGATTGTGAATTGCATTCTGCAACTTCTAAAATGAATTATAAGATGTGCTCAGAGTAGGAGTGCTCAATATACGTATATCGATTTTTTTTTTAATATTGATATTTGTTCTCGATATATCGAATTATTAGATATCGATATATTTTATTTGATACACTGAAATCGTATACGTAAAATATTCCAAGTTTTAGTAGCAGAAACAAAATAAAAATCTATATATTTTATTCAAAAAATGAATTTTCATATTAAATTGATTAACTGTTTGGCCATTTTGTAGGAAAAGTTAAAAATCATTTGAATGAATTTTCAAAATTCGTAGAGCAAATGTTGTTTAGAATGATGAGAAGATAGAATACCTGGCTAAGAGATTATTTAAGTGTTTTACAAATAACCCAGTATATATGTATTTTCGACATATCGAATATTTTGAACCACGTCTAATATTTTTAATTTGTGATAAATATAAGTGAAGTTGAATAAACATATTTAATAATTGTACATTTTTAAATAACGGTTTTATTTTCCACAATTAAGATATTATCAATTTATTTATGCATCAACTATTGCCATTTCTACGTAACAAAATCAAATTGGTTTGTTATTCCTCTGAATAAAATTTTAGATGACTATATTTTCAGTTTTACTCATTTTTTTGACTTGGTTTGGAAAAACAGTAAAAATGTTAGAATGTAAAGAATTAAATAAATAGTTTAAAATTTTTATTATTTATTGTCTTTTCAATACATCAATGAATGTTTCTCTTGGAATTTGAATATTCGCTACTGATTTCATTTTTCTTTTACCTTCTGCTTGTCTAGCTAATAATTTCATTCTCCTTGTAACATCACCTCCATACTAAAAACAAAATAATATCTTGATATATTCAATAAATAAACAGCATATTAAACTTACAAGCTTAGCAGTAACATCTTTTCTAAAAGCCTTTATAGTTTCTCTTGCTACAATCTGCGATCCAACAGCAGCTTGAATTGCTATCTGAACCAATTGTCTTGGAATCATATCTTTTAACCTTAAAACCATTCTTCGGCCTGTAAGTTTAGCCCGACTGCTATGAACCACATTACAAAGTTCATCTACTTCTACTCCATTTAATAAAATGCTCATCTATTAATAAAATATTTTACATATTTACTGTAGTCGAATAATTAGAATAAATATTTACTTTAACAATGCTGCTAGCGATGAATCCATTGTCTTCATAATCAAAACTAGCATAACCGGATGTAATAGACTTTAAAGTATCATGGAAATCTATAACTATTTCACAAAGAGGTAAATCGTATTGTAACATAACTCTATCGTTATCTATATTTGTTGATAAGCGCTGCACACCGCGTCTTTCGATACATAAAGATATAACTGGTCCTAAATATTCACTTGGTGTTATAATTGTTCCTATAATTAATACAAATATTATTTTTTAAACAGTTAAACTATTCCTCATTTCATGTAAGAATGTAGTAATTTAATTAACTATCAAAACGTTAAAATGAAGACAGGTGTTTATGAAAATATTTTGTAAATTTTAATAAAGTTTCAATTATATCATTTTTACGTGAGACAAGGTATATGTGATTTCAGACCTATAACCATGGGTTCATAATATTCTTCAACCAATCTCGAGTCTGGTAATAATGCTGGATTGGTAATATATATTTCATCCGTACCATATTTTTGAACATGTTTAGTTGGTTTTAACTTAATTTTATAGGTAACAGATGGCGCAGTTAAAATTGGATCAGCAGAATATTCTTGTTGTAATCTTTGACAAAATACTTCTAAATGCAAAAGACCTAAAAATCCTAATCGCCAACCTTGACCTAACGCAGGACTAACATATAAAAAAACAGTTTTAAATAAATACTATTAACATGAAAATTTATTTTCTACCTAGAATCGATTGCAACAGTAACAGCAGGATCATTTAAAACTAATTTTTCAATAGCGTTTCGCAATGCGACATGTTGAGATTGATCCATAGGATAAACTCCGGCGAAAACCATCGGTTTAGCAGGAGTAAATCCTTCTAAAGGCTCAACGGGTTTATCTGTTAAGCAAAAAGTATCGCCAATATGTGCTTCTTTACTTGTTCTCATATTACATCCTACTAAACCGATTTGTCCGGCGACTCTAATAGCATAAAATTCGATTAACAATTTATAAGAAATAAACAGATATTTGCTTACAATTTTTTGACATTTTCTTCTTGTGGTCTAAGTACAGCAAGACTTTTCACCTCGTAACTTTTTTTCGTATGACAGGAAGATATATTTTCCCCGATTTTAATAGATCCATCATGTATGTAGATTAAATTTAATGCACCTCGATATCGATCATACCAACTATCGTATAAAAGTGCGCGAAAGGAGCCTTCCCTGTTTACTGGCGGTGGAGGTAAACGATCAATGATTGCTTCAAGAACTAATGGTACGTTAATGCCTTTTTTAGCTGAAATCTAAATAGAAATGAATTTTGTAATTTCTAATATATTTATCATAGACATTACTTTTAAAACATCGGATGGTTCTATATCAAATAAAAATTTTAACTGACCGCAGACCTTTTCAGGATTTGCATTTTTTAAATCAATTTTATTTATAACAGGAACTATAACTAAATCTTGACCGAATGCTAAATAAAAATTGGCTACTGTTTGAGCTTGGACACCATCATTTGCATCAACTAATAAAACTACTCCTTGACATGCCGATAAAGATCTAGAAACCTAAAAATGTGTAATTATAAGCTGACTTGTAAAAGTGATTCATTTATTTTGTACCTCATTTGAAAAATCTACATGTCCAGGTGTATCGATTAAATTCAATAAATAATCTTCACCTTTATAATTGTAAATTAAAGAGGCACTTTGAGCTTTGACTGTAATACCTCTTTCCCTTTCAACTTGTAATTTATCAAGAACTTGAGCATTTCCAGCATCTTTGGTTATAGTGCCAGTTATTTCTAGCAAACGATCAGCTAATGTGCTCTTACCATGATCAACGTGGGCTATTATGCTAAAATTTCTTATACGTTCCACTGGAAATTCTGAGAAATTATACTGTACTTTTGTACAATAGCCACATTTTCGGAATTCCTTAAAATAACTGCTATAGGTTAGACATACGACGTAAGCGAAGAAAACAACATATATCTTATCAGAGATAATTACCTTTGTAAAATAGAATATCTATATTGCAGGTTGGTTCCTTTAAATTGTTTAAATGTTCTAGATATTAACATTTTCATTCATTTATCAGGGCAAAGTTTTATAAGCACGTTTGACTTTGACGTTTAATCTAACCTAACAAATATCACAATTAATTTTTAATTTTCAGGTAAAAAGTTAACAACATAAATGCAAAATTATGGCAGCATTTAGAATTTTTAATGGTTTTCGCAACTTATCTATAAACAATACAGCACCATGTTTCAAATTAGGAAATGCATATTGTCAGCAACTATTCTTTTCATCAAAAATTGACAAACAGTCTGAAAGTAATGAAGGCGAAAAGAAAAGAAAAACTACTCCAATACCAAGAATAACTTTAGTGTCTCCTGATGATAGTATACAAATTGTAACATTCGATGAAGCTCAGAAAATATCCAAACGTAGAGATTTGAAATTAATAAAAATAATTGATCATGATACAAAATCACAACGACCTGTTTTCAAATTGATGACTGGGGCAGAATACCATGCCGAAGATTTAAAACAACGAGATATAAAAAAAGAAAAGAAGAACGAAATTGCAATAAAAGGAGAAAAGCTGTTATTAATAAATGCTCGCATTAGTGAACATGATTTGGAATCTAGAATAAAAAATATTTTAAAGTGGGTAAACAAAAAATATGAAGTTCGGGTTGTGATTAGTGGAGATGCAGCAAACATGGAATCTTGTGTAAATATTGTTGAGATATTTTATAATAATCATTTAATTTTCATAAATTGTGTTTCAGGATAAAGTTTATAGCATTATTGAAGACAACGTAAAGGCTGAGAGTAGAATTCTTCAAAAACGTGCAAAAGGCAATGAACTGAAATTTTATATTTTGCCTCCTAAAGCTTCTAAACAAAAGGCGGATGATATCTTATGACTATCTAAAGAAATAGGAATAAGCATTTCAGTTATATGCTTATTTTTGTTTTTGAAATATTATTTCCTGTCTAAATGGTATAAAAGGAAACAAAATTGATATTTTAATTGATATAAAGGCTACGATTGTTTTTACTCTACCATATTTACAGTCATTATTGTCTTACAATTATTTTTATGTACACTTGTTGCTTTTCTGTATGATTACAACTGTTTTATCTATTTTATATAAAACTAGTAGTATTTATTTATGTAACTACAATACAAATTACAACTATTTCACATTCGTTTTAATGCTCAGGTCATACTATCAATATCACTATTCTAAATACTTAAATAACATGTTCTGTAAATATGTAAACTAGGTATTGCATTTTGTTTTGTACAAACAAATGAATAAAATAATAGAAATTTCAAAATATCTTTCATTTTACGTCAACTTTCTATCTGTAGATATGTCATCAGCAATTCAACTGTGGTTGGCTTGAAATTTCGGCGATTTTTTAAACTCACATTTCTAGTTCCCAGATGATAACATAACCTAAAGTATTATTTTATTAATTAGCCGGGATTAACCACAGTTAAAACAACGACTCAATATATTCTAAATATCTGATCCTTGAAAAGGGCAGGGAAAAACATGACAAGTTTTATTTTCTATTCTAGAAAGACAAGGTTTTCCACCACTTCTTGGATGTCGCAGAATTTTACGAGTACGTTGTTCTATTCCTGTACCACATGACACGTTGCACGGCGACCACGGAGACCACCTTGACATAACACAGTCTTGTGTTTCACTACTTCCTGATGGACCCCAGGTAGGATTCATATCTTTTCTAGACTCTTTTTCTGTCCAAATAAATACATCACTTTGAAATAACATAATATTTTATGATTTTAAATTGTAGCAAAGAAGCAAAGCAATTATAATTTAAGTGAAGAACATGATTGATTTTTTTAAGTACGTGCTTATATATTCGCGAAACAGAAATAAACCGTACTCCAAAATTTGGAAAAATAATAATATATATGATATTAGCAACATTAAATAATAAACGATTTTGTATGAAAGTAATTATGAATGTGAATGAAGCGAAAGTAATGTGTTAGAATAGGAATATTTGGCAAAGATTAATTGCGGGGTGCTAGTGAATATTTTATGGGTTATAAACATAAAGATCAATGTGCAATATGCGAATTTGTGGCGAAAGTTTTGCAAACGATTATAGATAAAGCATATGGTTGAAAATTTTATATAGAATGCGTTTGAGAAAAATCCGTCAGTACGGTGGTGTGGATAGCAATATGGAATTCGAATCCGGAGATCCCGAGTTCGAATCTCACTCAAGCAAAAAATTATATAATCTACCACACTGCGGCTCGGTGAGTGCGGATCCTGTACTGTAATTGGGATTAAATTCCTGTTGTACAGCGTAACATAAATAAATAAATAAATAAATAATTATAATAAAATGCAAAATTAAAATATGTGAAATTAATGTTTTTACTGTAAACAAATAAAAAAATATGATATATAAGGCAAAAACATTTGCAAAACACATTGGTTTAAATGATTGCACATACATAAACATAATATAAAATTATTTACCTTTGCACGGAATTCTACACTTTCTGAATTTTATCAATTTTTTTGGACAAGCTTTTCCACCATTCATTGGATGTTTCTAAAAAATAAATGTACTTAATCTCTAAATATTCTTGCATATATATGTATGAATAATTTACAGTAATATCACGATGTTTTCGTTTAACTCCTTTGGTGCAAGGCTCTGTTGCATTACAATTAGTCCACTGTGTCCAATGAGTTGTTTTGCAATCAACTACAGGGACAACTGTATCATAACGAGTATCGTCAGCTCCATTTACAAGACTACTTGCAATAAATGATCCAATATGATATTCTGTAATTGGGTCTGGTGTTGCTAAAGAGTAAAAGAAAAATAATTACTTGTTTCTAGATTTTTGAATATTTTAAAGAATTGTTCAAGTTTAGTTAGAAGCAAACTGATGAAATTAATTTGTTAACCGTGTTAATGAGTATGTTAGTACCACAATCTGCACCTATGTTAGCATCATCTTGTAGTTGTAGATTGTAATTCAATACACCCGACACAGAAACTCCTAATTCCTTCTTCTTCACAGTTCTGTTAGCGATTAATTCTTCTGTTAGTATAAATAAAAGCTGAGTTAGTAGAAATGATCAAGAAACAATTCATGATTGGTTACTTTTAAAATGCCCGCAGACCTTTTCGCAATAATCTCTGGTTTCAAAGTTATTTCTATTTCCTTGACAACCAGTGTAGCTAAACATTTCACATTTGGCCCTCACATTATCAAAGAACCATCGTGGAATATTTGCTCGACAAGGGCCAATATCTTTAGGCATTCTACAGATATCTAATACGAATTTGTTAGTATATGATAGTAATTTTCCCATATTTTAAAAATAAAATTGGACCTACTTTCAGCGGAAGCAGATGAAATATCGCAAGTTGGAATTTCAGCTTGGCAATCAACTATTTCTTGGTCTCTCTCATCTTCACAAGCATCATTATCTTCTTCATCTTCGTTCTCACTTGTGGCGTCGTCATCGTCGTAGTCTGCATCAGTATTAACAGGATCACGTGTTCGTTTTTTGAACCCATTTCCACAGGTAACAGAACAAGGAGACCAATCACTCCATGGTCTATTCGGACAATCCTTGATTTCTGAATTCTAGTAAGAAATAAATTATAATTTGTAGGTTATGATCAAATTCAAAATGGAGTTAATTGTACTAACCTTACTAGAGTCTTCATGGTCTTCTCCCTCACATGGTCCATAACGTCCTTCACATCGTTCGGTGTCTTTCAATTTTGGAGTTTTACCTCCAACTGTACAATGTTTAGTAGCATTTCTTGTATGATATCTACGATCCCGGGTTCGACTTCCTTTTCCACAGTCTACACTGCATGAGGACCATTCCGACCAAGCAGTTAACGCGCAAAGTGGATCCTCAATTAAGTCTTCATTTGGATTAGGACATTTTCGTGTAGGGCCCCAACATGAAGCTCGCGATGTTAAATGTTTTGTGCATACATATTTCGATGATTCCCTAATGTATTTTCTTTGCCGATATTTGACTCCTCTTCCACAAGTTGCTGAACAAGGGGACCATTCTGACCATTCGGTTACGTCGCAGTCATCTTGTTGATCTGGGAGTTCTGTAAATCATAATGATTAATTTGAATACCAATAACAAATTAACCGTTAAAGATAAATTAGATAATAGTGGTATTTATAAACTAAATTGTAACGATTGTAACGCTATTTATATTGGTCAGACAGGGAGATCTTTTAAGATTAGGTTTTACGAACATATGAGATCCTTTAAATTTAAAAAAAACTGACTCCAATATGGCGATACATCTGAATGAAAAAAATCATACCTGCAACATTGATAATCTGGAAATTTTACACTTTACCAATAAAGGACGTAGAATGAACTTCTTAGAAGCATTTGAAATTCAGAAAGCTATTTTTAGCGGCTTAAATGTCCTCAATGACCAGTTGGATTTCTTTCATTCAGATACTATTAAGATCTTTGTAAATGAACTTGACCGTTAATCACTGTACTATATAAACTGTGTGTAACTTGTATTTTAATCAGTCAACGTTCTGAAGATGGCCTAATAAGCCGAAATCGATCAACTTTGTTAATAAATAATTTTGTGAAACTACATCAAGTGTCTACGTTCTTTATTCTTATACCTAGAAAACTATTTATATAATGTACCTATTTCGACATCATCACAAGGTTTTTCATATAATCGTTGTCGAGATAAATACAATTTTGCTAGTGGTTTCATTTCAGTTCCTGTCGCATCATAAAACGGCGATCTTGGATCATTTGGGCTGTTGGATTTAATTCGACGAATCGGACTGCGAGGAGTTGACGGAGAATCAGTTGACTAAAAGTAAAACCAATCTTAGCCTTGAATTCTGCTTTAAAACTCATGAAAGCGAGAGTGCTATCAATAAAAACTTCTTTACTAGTCAAACTCACAATGTATGTCCATCCGTCATCCGTGCCAGCGTCCCAAGGGTACAGATTCAATATCTTGGATTCGATCCACGAACAGTTTCGCAAACATAATTCAAGACCGGATACTCCAACGAACCAATCAGGTGACGGGTCAATCATCGATACGAGGGACATCAAATGATGTTGATTATCAACTCTGAATACCGCGAAAGTTTTGCCGGTGACGTTCGGGTAACTTATTCCTCTGGCTTTGATTATCGTGCGTATGTGATCACTCTGTAAATAAATTTAATAATGAGATAAAAAATACGAATTTGTTTATCAAAATGTCGTCAGTTCGACAATGTGTGATTTGTCGCAAAATATAAAAATACAGTTACATGTATTTATCACACTCGGGCGCTATAAACTAGTCACTTATACGCCTTAAATAATCTAACTAAAGAAACCGGCAGTACGGCAGTGTAAAAACTGCAGCTCGGTGTGTCCGGCCCCTATGTTCCGAAACGGAATGATGGGACTCATTATTATATCAAAATGTACGAAACTAAAAGAAATGCGAGCAAAACATTAAAAATGATTCTATTTAAATGACTGTTTCGCATTCTAATGTGAATATTATTAAGGTAAAGTTGAGTTGGTAAAGTTTGGATAGGTTTACCGGAGTGAAATACATCTCTCTAGCTTACCCTTGGATAGTTTGTTAGTTAATTGTTGGGGTGTATAACCACATGGTCTTTAATTAAAGATTGTAGTAGTTTAACAAGACGGTATAAACTTAAAGGCTACACATGTTACAGTTTTGGGATCAGGTTAAACTAACTTTCAACATTACTATTATTCTCACTCAGACTAGCCATGTTACCACTTTCGAAAGTAATAAATTATAACATCGTACAATAGAGTTGAAACTTCATTAATACAAAAGGCAAACAAAAAATAAATAGATAACAACAAAGACAAAATTAATTGTCATCCATACACTTGGTGAAACTAGGTTTAATAAAAAAATATTAAATAAACACTTGGCAAAGTCTCACAAAATTCAGCCTCCGGGTCACCTTATGAGGGCATCGTCAGAGGCTGGCCAGCACAGTTAGTAACCATAGACGCGTTTCGCTCTTATTAGAGCTCATCAGTATGGTATAACTCACTTCTTCACCTAGAACCAGTGGCGGATCCAGGGGAGGGGTCATGGGGGTCATGATCCCCCCCCTCCTTAAGCATGGACTTTTTTTAAATGTTGGCCCTAATACATAATAATGATGTCATTATTTACGATAACTCAATTTGTTAAAAAAATTAAATAAAAAAATATTATCTAAGAACTTAGAATTCTAAGAGAATTAAGAACTATTGTTTGATTTATTATTCTAATAAATAACCAAAAACCAATATTTTGTGGGGATATTATTTCGACCCGCAGATGGGAGAGGTATTCTATTTAAGATCTAGTCAAGTATGTGACTACCAACATTTGCACTTAGAAAATCAACTTCTGATTCAATAATTTTTGTATTCTATCGAAGAACCATTTATGATTTAATGCGATTCCAAAGACGATTTAATGTGATTGAAAGTGATTGTAAAAATTATTTAAAGCAGGAATATAATATGAGCAAATACAAATGTTTTTTATATTTAGAAGATGGGCAATACCCCCCACTCCCCGAGACAAAATTCACTCCATGACCACCCCTAATTCGAAGTCTGGATCCGCCCCTGCCTAGAACAAAGTTCACGTGAAGAAGCTGGTGACGAAGAACTGTGCCAGCAGAGAATAAGATCTCTAACAAACGGTAAGATGACATGAGAAGTTCTGTCGAACTAGTAATGCCATCTACCGAAAAAAAGGAAAAGCTACGCAATAGCAATTTAAATAACAACAAAGACAAAATTAATTGTCATCCATACACTTGGTGAAACTAGGTTTAATAAAAAATATTAAATAAACACTTGGCTAAGTCTCATAAAATTTTTTAAAAATAAATAGTGTTAGTATTTTTACCTTTCCTTTAAGTTCACTTTCCAGCATTCTAGTATTCCCATTTTCCGCAACCTGTCTCAATCCTTCACTAGCATATTCTCCATAATTCCAAAACGTATAGTTTTTCGTATGACTTGCTCCAATAACATCACTGAATCTTGTCAACCATCCATTGGAAGGAAAATCCTTTGGATGTGTATTTCTTGACCACAGTCCCTCAAAAGTGACTTCGTATTTGGCCTCGTCGCAAGCGCAGCACTTGTTAAGGATTGCTGGTTGAGCATCATCGGATTCAGTAACTTCTTCACAAAGGACCCGGGTGAGGTCGCCTTCGTCCATGTACCACATGTCGCGTTGTTCAACCACTGTAGCTCGGAAGGCTACGCAGCCACTGCCTGATGGAGGAGCTTTCCAAAATACCTGCAAACATTTTTTTGCTGTTATTTATATAGGAACCTTTAAATATTTATTAGTTATTTAATTTATCTCCCAATTAATTTCAGTCATATATTTCTATCTGATTAACTATTTTCGTTTTATCAACATTCATACAAGTGTGTTTATTTTTCGCATTCTGAATTTTTTGTTTATTCTCAGTTTCGATTTATTATTTAAAGAACTGTTTTTATTTTTTATTAAGCGGCATCAAATACAGGAGTCTTTTTATATTCTCGTTTGCTCGATGCCGGTGGTGCGACAACGGCACGTGATGTTCAAAGATTCTTGAAGCGGTTATTAATCTACTATGTATAATCGCGCGCAGTGTTAATTTGCTTTATAGAATCAACGGAAATATATACACCCTGCCTGAACCGATGTCAAAATATTGGGTTTATACTTCGATTACAATAAGAATGCAGTTGTCAGCTGATGTCTCCTCAATCGTTCGATGTCCGTTTCAACATAAAGAATTAAATAATATTTGACAGTTAACAAAAACTGTCATGTCCTTTTTCTTTTCAACACGCTCTCATATGGAAATCGTTCTTTTTATAGAAAAATTTGTTTAATTGGACAAAAAAGTAGCAGATTTACTGCTTCGGTTATGAATCTAGCCAAGGAAATGAATCTGTTTTATTGCCGCGTTGAACATAGTTTTTTTGCTGATTATTTAGAATTAAATTAATTTTGTAGCTATTTTCAACATTTTA
Source organism: Pterostichus niger (assembly GCA_947425015.1). Taxonomy (NCBI): domain Eukaryota; kingdom Metazoa; phylum Arthropoda; class Insecta; order Coleoptera; family Carabidae; genus Pterostichus; species Pterostichus niger. The sequence continues at coordinate 26,690,440 of OX380344.1, read as the reverse complement.
ATGTTATCGCTATCATTGTAGTGTTATCAATTAGTATATATTAATTAAATGTACAATATATAATGGAATAAGAAATGTTAATCCCATTCGAGATTTTAAAAAGGCATTTGTTGTATTTGTATTTATTTAAATTTAAATCTACCCCTGTGGCTCCCTCCACTAATATCTTATGTAAATATCTTGATTTGACGGCTGGTAACCGCACTTCACGCGAAAAAATATATCACTTACCGTGATCTGCTTAGGCAGAGTGCCATACCCAATAATGGCTAAAAGGCGTGATGATATATTTATTTATAAATGAAATCATAAATATCAAATTTATTGTATTTCCTTAGTAACACTACTTAGGCTGTAAAAGCAGCACTTTACACCTTGTCAATTGTTAATAAAACCACGCTTTTAATGTCAGTACGACAGCCCTGTCTTGTCTTCATCATGTAAAAAATAATTAAATAATAACAATTCAAACAAAATTGTTATTTAAATATTTTAATGAAATAATAATTATTTAATAAACTTGTTTCTTTTTATTATGACTATGAATTGTCGATTAATTTTTAGTTTAGGTACAAAATTGAGATTTTTATTTAGGGATATTCTTAGAGAAACTATTATTTTTGAAGGTATATTATACCCTTCTTACAGAATGCTGAAAGTAATTATAAAATAAGCTAAATATCAACTGCAACATATTGTGACTTATTATTAAAAATTTATCAATACAATTATTTATTAATATAAAATAAGTAATGCATATTGTGTATTTATAAATAATAAATAAATATATCATCACGTTTTTTATCCATTACTGGGTGTGGCACTCTGCCTAAGCAGATCTCGGTAAGTGATATACCGGGAGTTTTTCTTATCAGTAAACATAGGAATATATCATTACCATAGTTACAGTTAAAAAGTTTGACAGCAATACATTAGAGCGTTTATTTTAAAAGTAAACATAGGGAAAATAATATTTTCAGCAATGCATTGAAGTGTAATAGTCTATAGTCTAAAAGAAACATTTTAACTTTAAACAAATTAAATGAATTTGAATTACTTTAAATTACATTAACTAAATGTTAGGTATAAATTTAGAATCTCAAAACAATCCAAAAGTTCTTTTGTGTAGTGGTTTGTTCTCAAATTCTTCGTTTAAGGTACATACAAATAATGAGAATTTTGGGTTGAACCAGTTCAAAAATCGAAAATTATTAAAATGTGGTTCTATATAATTCAGACCACGAGAAATCGAATGGCGCAAGGCGCATCTTCATATCTTTTTTAGTTTTTGAGTTACAGCGATTTTTGACTTTTTTTTAAGCTCAACTTTGAAAGCCCATAACTCAAAAACTAAAAGAGATATTGAAATGCGGTTTGAACGAGTGTATTTCTCGTGCGCTACTTAACTTGTACAGGTATTTTGAAAATATTGAAAATTTTTCAATTTTTTCAAAATTTTTCTTTTTCAATATTTCAATAACTTGAAAAGATAATGAAAATCTGAAAACACCAGTGAATTTCTCTCGTAAAAATACATAGGTATGCAAATTTTTACAACAAAATTCTCACGGATAAATTTTTTATTACAAAAAAACGAAAAATGACAAAAAATCGTAAAAATCTTAAGGCTAACCCCTTAAGAAATCTTCAAAAAACGGCCATTTTCGATTTTTTGTAATAAAAAATGTATCCGTTCGAATTTTCTTCTGAAAATTTGCATACCTATGTATTTTCACGTGAGAAATACACTGGTGTTTTCAGATTTCCATTATCTTTTCAACTTTTTGAAATATCGGCAAAAAAAAATTTCGAAAAAAATTTAAAAATTTTCATAATTTTCAAAATACCGGTACAAGTTAAGTAGCGCACGAGAAATACACTCGTTCAAACCGCATTTTAATATCTGTTTTAGTTTTTGAGTTATGGTGTCTCAAAGTTGAGTTTTAAAAAAAGTCAAAAATCGCTGTAACTCCAAAATTAAAAGAGATATTGAAGGTTTGAACGAGTGCATTTCTCGTGCTCTGAACTATATAGAACCATATTATAAAAATATTGACTTTTTGAACTGGTTCAACCAGGAATTCACATCTGCATGTTTACATGTCAAAATTTTGGTCATTCATGAACATGGCAGCTCTGCAATAGCAGATCTTAATAAACTATACATTTTAAGCCGTTAAGTACAGTAACCAGTTGTCAAATCACAACTACCAAAAAAAAAATTTAGTTTAAATAGGAATTTTAATTCAATAACTGTTCAAAATTACCCCCATTTACCTGTAAACAATAGCCTACACGATTATAAAACGAATTTATAGTATTATTTATTTGCTCTGGAGAAATCTTATACAATGCAACACTAATTCTACGTTTTAATTGTTCTACACTCATTATAAAATTTACTTTTTAAGTGGCCCCAAAGAAAAAATTCGTTTGGCGCAAGATCTGGCGACCTTGCAGGCCACTCCACTTCTGCACCTCGTCCTATCCATCGTTGGGGTAATATCCTTGTAACAATTCTAAATAATTTTCCCCATTTAAATTTCCATTTATATAAAAACGCCCCACTATTTGATCCCCTATTAACCCGGTCTGATTTTGAAAGAGGACAGTTTTATTACTTTGACAACTATAGATGACAGCAATGTTATTTTCCCTATGTTTACTTTTTTTTTTCAGAAACAAGCGCAGTGTACACTAGCGAATGGATGAATGTTTGTTGTGTGTTGCTGGATTTTGGTTGTGAGAAAAGAAAGAGTTTGTATGGAGGAAGTGTTAATGTGGTCGAATCGAGTATCGTGTGTCAGGATGAGAATGTTGACGGGTTCGTGCTACCCCATTTAATGGGATATAGCGTGATGTTATGTATGTATGTATGTATGTTTACTTTTAAAATAAACGCTCTAATGCATTGCTGTCAAACTTTGTAACTGTAACTATGGTAATGGCATATCCCTATATTTACTGATAAAAAAACTCCCGGTATTTCTTCGCGTGAAATGCGGTTACCAGTCGTCAAATCACCGCCCCCAAAGATATTAGTGGTGAAGGAACCACAAGGGTAGATTTAAATTGGTGAAAATTGTTTGTCGCCTGTGGGGATCGAACCAAGGTTCTCAAGACCCACAGGCCGACTCGATACCACTGAGCCACCTACCCCATATAATTTAAAATAAATAATTAAATAGCAAAAATGTAAGATATCTGTAAAATGATGGGTAATAATTGATGAAATATGAGCGTGTATTTCCCAAAAATAAGGCTGGTACAAGCAAGGAAGACATCTCGATGATTTAATATATTCAGCAGCAGCTTGTGAGATGCTAATATCAACGCTGTAAATCGTAGGTCGTGGTAAGTGGGTGCGTGACAGTCACAATCTGCTTCATGATCTAGTAGCGCTATGGATGCTTCACGCAACTGTTCTCTATTCGCTGTTCAGCTGTTGTGACACAAGGAAATTATTTAGGAAATAATTTCAATGACAGCGTAGCACAGGTGACGCGCGTGAATTTATGGTCCTTCCTTTCAATGGATTACGAGGAAGATGAATGCGAGATATGATGGAGTATAATTATACTGATGAATCAAGGGGATGAAATGTGTTTAGTACCATTTCGTTATGAGAACTTGAGGTATGGATGCTAGGATTGTTGAAATGATTAATTTAGATGTAAGCAATTTTAACGACACACATGTTGTGTTCGTTAGACACATTGGAATAAAATATTTAGTGATAAAATTTAGTTATCAATATTGATTACGACTCTATTCTATTTCAAAACGTTGTGAAAAATGTATTTATTTATTTATTTATGTTACGCTGTACGACAGGAATTTAATCCCAATTACAGTACAGGGTCCGCACTCACCGAGCCGCAGTGTGACGGATTGAAGAGGCTGGGAGCTATTTTGAATATTTGTTATAAAATAATTTTGTTGTTATTAAGTGTTCCTTATTCTTATTTTCTGTATTATTATGACAAAATAGTTATTTGTGTATTAAGAGCGTAAAGTAATGATTTGTTCCTCTTACACTATTGCAGCGCGAACCGAATAACAAACATACTTTACGCTCGTGATACACACATAATTTTTTCTACGATTGCATCTTAAAATTATTAAAAAACGTATACGTACTGAAAATAAATTCGTTCTGTCAACTGTCAAAATGACAAGTTTCTGTTTTGTTTGTATCCCTTGCAACTATTGAAATAAGCGCACATTTAATATCTAATTCTAATTTTTCGATTGTTCCACAGAAAACGTCAATTTTACGATGATAAATAAATAGCAACGCGCGAAAAAGATATTAAATTTCACTAATTACACTATTACACTATTGCACCTCTCGCCTTCGGCTCGCGCTGCAATTACCGTGCTCGAATAACAAAGAATCACTTTACGCTCTTAATACACAAATAACTATTTTGTTCTATAATCAGTATATCAAATTATACATGTCATTAAAGTTTCGTGCAGAGGTATAATAACACCCTGTATATAGTAAATTTTATTAATATTTATTTATTTATTTATGTTACGCTGTACAACAGGAACTTAATCCTAATTACAGTACAGGGTCCGCACTCACCGAGCCGCAGTGTGATAGTTTATATAATTTTAGCTTGAGTGCGATTCGAACTCGGGATCTCCGGATTAGAATTCCGTATCGCTATCTACACCACCGTACTGACGGATATAGTGATTGACAATGTTTCAAAAAGAAGAATGACATTAAATTATTTTAGTAAAGTATCGTTAGATGGCAACTTGAAATATTTTGTCTATAGTATCTTTTTTATATGGCTATACATTGTTGAAGAAAAAGAATTGATATAAAAATATACGTACACATTTGAATGAATAAAATTGTGTGCACGACCGTGGAAATTGAAAAGTACCTATGTGATCATGAGTGCATTCTTGTATATTCTCCAGAGAATTTCTTAGTAGAGCTTCACAACTATTTTGTGGAGTGTGAACCATTTCAACAAGGTACAAGTGTGTTTTTATTTCAATATACAATGGAAATAAAATGAAACCATTGGAAAACATATTTAATAAAGTTCAGTTTCTATATGTGTTGACTGTTACAGAAACTCTAACATATTTGATTTACTAGAAATAGATACAGAGCTGTAATATAATTTTCAAAACATTTAATCTTTTATATTCTTGTTTCCGTTTTCCCCTAAAATTACTTTTATTCTCGAGTGCATATTTCAAGCTGTATATGTTTTGTAAAACGGTGATTCTCAATATTTTAGACTATATGATTCTTATATCAATTGTTAAAAATAGTTTTTTTCTACGATTGCTATGAAAAGTTGACAATTACGTCGGCTCGCGCTGCAATTACCGTGCTCGAGTAACAAAGAATCACTTTACGCTCTTAATACACAAATAACTATTTCGATTGTTCCACAGAAAACGTCAACTTTACGATGATAAATGATAGCGTAATTGTCAACTTTTCATAGCAATCGTAGACAAATAATTTTTTTGAAATGCGCAAAAATTAGAGTATTTCATTCCTAGCGAACAGTTTTATGTCACTGGTTTAATTCGGAATTTTGCGTCGCTTCTCCATTCGCTAACAGCATATCCACTAATTCACTGTTGCTATGATTTCCAGCCATAGGCTCACAAAAAATCTAGAACCGAGTCTGTATCTTCCAGAAGTTAAAACTCATCATACCTGTATCTCAGTCTTCGGCAGCGAGTTAGTTTGACTGACGGCATTGGGACACAAATCGTTGAACTTGGTGAGAGCGTCACCCAACAGCGTGAAGTGGCCCACGGCGGGCGTTAGCCCCTGAATTCGGCGCTCTGCGTGACCCGCCAGCTCCTGCTGCTCCGCCTCGATCACCAGAAGGAAGTCTTTGAACTTGTGCTGCTCTTGGGCGTTCACTGTGCCGCGGAGAAATACTGAAACAGGAAACAGCAATGAATTATTGGAAATAAAAAGAATATTATGATATATCTAACCTACTTTTATACATTTATTTTGAATTAAGTTCAACTATAATAGTTTCATAGTGCAACTGATACCACTTATTTATTCGGGTTTCGGTTACGCTAGCTGCAGTTGCGAATATTTTTACTTATGTAGGTTATAAATAAATAAAAAATATAAAATAAACACTTGGCTATGTTTCACAAAATTCTTTTATTAAACCTTGTTTTACCAAGTGTTGGATGACAATTAATTTTGTCTTTGTTGTTATTTAAATTGCTATTGCGTAGCTTTTCCTTTTTTTCGGTAAATGGCATGGCCTGTTTCACAGAACTTCTCATGTCATCTTACCTGTTTGTTAGAGATCTTATTCTCTGCTGGCACAGTTCTTCGTCACCAGCTTCTTCACGTGAACTTTGTTCTAGGTGAAGAAGTGAGTTATACCATACTGATGAGCTCTAATAAGAGCGAAACGCGTCTATGGTTACTAACTGTGCTGGCCAGCCTCTGACGATGCCCTCATAAGGTGACTTGGAGGCTGAATTTTGTGAAACATAGCCAAGTGTTTATTTTATATTTTTTATTAAACCTTGTTTCACCAAGTGTTAGATGACAATTAATTTTGTCTTTGTTGTTATATAAATAAATAAATATATCATTACGCCTTTTACCCATTACTGAGTGTGACAATCTGCCGTAAGCAGATTTCGGTAAGTGAAATATTTCTTCGCGTGAAGTGCGGTTACCAGCCGTCAAATGTAGGTTATTAAAGGGATAAAAGCGAATTATTTAAGAACTGCTATATTTGACAGGCGCGGTGGCCGAGCGTGTTAAGGCACATCTCTTAACATACTGTGACGTCACCCGAACCAAGGTTCGTCAGTTCGAATCCGCCTGTCGACAATGTGTGATTTGTTGTAAAATATAAAATACAGTTCATGTATTTATCACACTCGGGCGCTATAAGCTAGTCACACCTTAAATAATGTAGCATTTGACTACGAAAACCGGCAGTACGGCAGTGTAAAAACTGCGACTCGGTATGTCCGGTAGGCCCAGGCCCGATTTGGGCTGTAGCGCCTTTAGAAGAAGATATTTTCTGACCAAAACTGAATACTAGTTGTAAACAAATACTTATTTATGGATATGTGATGTATATTATTATAATAATAAATCTAGTAAATTCCAAAATAAACTTTTAACTTAACTCTATTATCACTTTTCAGATGATATTCTTGTCTCAATCAGAATTGAATATAAAGAATACCGTCAAATTTCTCTATAAATACAACGCGATCGAGAAGTTATTCATTTCCTTACTGGTTTCATAAATAGCTATTATTTGATTTCTTGACAGGATATTCAAATAACAAAGGTTACCCGGATGTGCTTCAAACCTGGTACGTACTTCCAGTATTTCAAACAGTGGCGTCAAAGACGAGTAAGAAAAATGAAAGTGATTGTGTGTGAACGGATATTGAGTCATGCTTCAGTAGATGATGTCAAAGACAGAGATTTCTGCTGCAAATTAGACTGATTTTCTTTTGTGTCGTGCCCTTAACGGAAGTTTGACCTTTACAAAGTAAATACTAACTTTTTGGAGAGCTAATGAGAAGTCTATTTTATTTTCGCCATCTACACACTAATGTCTTTTCAGCAAGTTTTAAAATACTCATTTGATGATTCTTAAATTACTAATTGCAAACAGATTTGATCATTTCACTTATGACGGAGGCAGCCAAAACACTAAAATTTTATGATATTTAGATAAATATCAAAATATCGAATAGATATACAGGGTGTTTCACAATTTATGGCACTTATTTTAACCCCATATAGTACTCAAAATACAGATTATGAAACAGAAATATATTTTTCAAAATTTGCAAAATTAAGTGCATTTTACATAAAATAAATAAATCATCACGCCTGTTACCCATTACTGAGCGTAGCACTCTGTCGAAACAGATCTCGGTAAGTGATATATTTCTTCGTTTGAAGTGCGGTTACTAGCCGTCAAATCCTCCATGAAGTAAACATTTTTAGTGCCACAGGTTTGAGAGTTATTTCTAATATATTATATGGGGTAGGTGGCTCAGTGATAGCGATTCCACCCCTGGAATTGAAAACTAGGGTTCGATTCCCACAGCCGACAAACAATTTTTACCACGTTAAACTACCCCTGTGGCTACTCCTCCACTAATATCTTTGAGGGCCGTGATTTGACGACTGGTAATCACACATTACGCGAAAAATATATCACTTACTGAGATCTGCTAGTGCAGAGTCCCACATTCAGTAATGGGTAAAATATATTTATTTTATTATTTATTAATAATAAAATTATAAATACAACATCAGATAAATGCTTATTAGCAGGTTTTCATGTTACACCCGGTATATATGTATACAGGGTGTTTCACAACTTAGAGCAAAAAATTAAAGGGTATATTCTGTACGACGTGCTGATCATGAAACAAAAGGATTTTTTTTTAATTAGAAAAATTAAGGGTTGTTAACCTAAAACATTTTTTGTAGTACTGCACTGGATTCGCTTTCCTATTAAACACAAACAATGAAGTAGGTATCAACTACGAAAGAATAATTACACAATTCAATTATTAGCAGTTATTTATAATAGAATTTTATTTAATTAATAACTTTAACATAATCATCCACCCAGTGGCAGTGGCAACGAAAAATTTTGGACTGGGAAACATGGAAAATAGTTTTGCGATTTAAAAAAAAATTCTTTTTGTTTCATGATCAGCACGTCGTACAGAACATACCCTTTAATTTTTTGCTCTAAGTTGTGGAACACCCTGTATATCGTTGAGAACTGGAAAGAATAACAGAATTTCTACAACTTCTTCATGTCTGAATGCAAATAAAAGTTTGGTAGTAATTTTAATTCGCAAACGGATTGATTGCAGAGAGAGAAAAAATCTACTGCGTTTGTAACCCGTGGAGAAACGAACAATCCTTATGATGGATAACAGAATAAACTACAAAGTATCAAAGCAAAAATAGTTTCTTTGAAACGAGAACAATGAACAAAGGTTATTTATGGATATTTAAGTAGCATTTTAATGTATAAAAATGTTCGTGTACATTGAATCGAAGGCCATAAAATGCGTTCATAAGCTACAGGATAATCTCAAAAGTAATAGAGCGAAAATTCACAAAGAGGTAATTTCGGCATAGTTCCAAATCGCCGATAATAAGAAATAACAAGAAACAACGTTCATGTGTGTGGTGGTAACACTGTCTGGTGGTCTGGCACCCGCCAGGACTTATGACGTCACCGGTCGACCGAACAATTGAACAGCGCCCGACGATGTCTAGATCAGATATTCGAGACATTTTAATACGAAACATATTTCACTTAAACTGGCACCTACGAAATTACATTTCAAATTACAAACATTTAATATGATTTAGGGCAAACAGCATTGACAATTTGATGCGTAGGGCACTGCCACCAAAAATTTCACATTCCTTCAAACCAGGGGCGCACGCTAAAAAATTAAACTTATACAAAAACATTGCTTGAAAATTTAGCAATGACTACTTATTTAGGGATGGTTGCACTAACTTTTATTTGCAATTGAAATATTTATTTGCAATTAGTATTTTTGCCCATTAAAGATAAATAGTGTTAATTGTACAATAAATAAATAGTTAAATTAATTTAATGAACAATTATTCATAAGTAGATATTAATTAAGTAAAATGATTTCTAATTCTGATATAAGTTATTATTTTGTATTTTATTTAATATACTTTATGTCAGAACAACAAACAAGTACATAAGTAGCAATTGAAATAAGAAAACTGAAGCAATTTCCTTTGAAAACTATATTTAACAAAGCTTTTATAAGATTATTATTATTATTTGCAGTTTTAATAATATTTTATGTAACAAGTTTTATAAACGTCTCTTTATATACGAGTGTATAAATAACAAGTATCTAAAGAGTTTATAAAATGATCATATGTTATACTTTTTCTGTAAATGAAAACAACAAAAAATTAAAGTTTTATTAATTATTTGAAAAGTAAGGTAACGTACATATATTCGTGCTTAATATCTGTGTGTCATGGAAAGCAGTACGTTAAATTACATTTTAATACCGTGAGTAGAAAACAAAATTAAGAACCAGTTTTATAAGATTTGTTTTTTTCGCACGCGTCCAAGTTTAGAAAACTCGTCTGCGACTTTTTTCTAAACTTATAAAATGAGTTATTTATACCAATTTTTTTTCTATTTTACGTTTTTTATAAATTAAAATCTAAAAAAAGCGATATTTTAAACCGAGTCAATTCAGGGTAATTTGTATATGAAATGATGTGGTTGGTACCTGTTAGTGACATTTATGAAATTGTTCAGATTTTGAGGTCGTATTGTAATTTTGATGTTCTCGTTCTCAGTTTGATAGGTTCAGTATACCATCCGTCACTACCAACCGTCTAAAACAAAATGTTGCGTATCGTAATGAACGCTCTACCGATACGCAACTGGGTTTCGTAATGACTTTCTTATGAACGCAAAATAGAAAAAAATAATTTTAAAACGTTCTTTTACAACAATTTGAAAGTATATCCAAATCGAATAATTATTTCGTAAAGTTATTATGAAGAAACCCAAAACAGGATAATTTTTAAAATAATATTACAATCTTTCTTTTCAGATATTATAGTAGAACTATAAATTTCAAAGTATATTCTTCTGAATTTACAGTTGAAAAACGTCAAAATTTACTTCGCAGCGTTATCACATGTCCCATAAATTCATAGACTGTAGTTCGATGTTTTTACAATTGAAATTGAAAAATTTCGATGAAATAAATGACGCAAAGAAAAAAAATTGATATTATATTATTTATAATGTTTATAAATCTTTGTACACATTTAAAATAAATGTAATATAACTTTTAATTTTTAAAAACGGATTAACATAAATAAACTATATGCCAATGAATGACTACATGAACATTAACGGTCGGTATTAGATTTGAATTCCATGGTATTTGGTTAAAACATAAGACCGGAGTTTATAGATACCAGGTTCAAAGCCTGGTGTTATCCCAATTTTTATCTTTTTATAAATGAAATTGCTTTTATCAATTATTAAATATTTACTTCAAATACTAATTAAATTCCAAATCAATAGTTATTCATTAACAAAAGTTGTTTAAGATAAGAACGTTGTATCTTGAGTTATTTTAGAAGCTATTACCAGTAGATTAAACATGAAGACAAATGACAAAACATTCCAGACAGGCTCTGGCGACGCAGGTGCAACAACAATCCACCTCGTCTGTCGTCTGTCTGCTTACGACGGTGGTCACAATAAATCCCGCAAACACAGCCTCGCGCCTGTCCGCAGCGCTGGTGCAGCGAATAAATGATTATGAAGCGCGACCATGACAAACAGACCGCATTAGTGGAAGAGAAGAGAAGAGAAGAAAAGGACTACGAAAGAACCAGATCCGTATTCAAGTCGAAAGTTAATACATCCATAGCTTTTTAGCAATCATTTTTTCAAAAAGACTTATTCACACTGTTCATGTCACCGGTTTAGATCTTTATAAAGATCATGATCAAGCAGTATCGGCGAAAAGTAGAATAAATTTATACTTAAACAAAATTTCCATCACTTCACTATTAATTAAATATTATTACATACATACGTACATAACATCACGCTATATCCCCTTAAATGGGGTAGCACGAACCCGTCAACATTCTCATCCTGACACACGATACTCGTTTCGACCACATTAACACTTCCTCCATACGAACTCTTTCTTTCCTCACAACCAAAATCCATCATCACGCAGCAAACATCCATCCATTCGCTCCTGTACACCTGTTGCGTAAATCTTCACTTACGCCCACTTCTCTAACAACGAAACTATAAGAAATGAAGGCAGCATCTCCTGTGCTTGTTTAAAAAATACATTTAATACAATTGCAGTTACACACTGTATAGTAAAAACTGAAAATGAAGAAAAAAAGATGAGGAAGGAAGGGAGTATCCCTCTGCGCTTGTTTTTGAAACTGAATTCCACACAATTGCAGTTGAACACTATAGTGAAACAGAAAATGAATCAAAAAGATAAGAAAGGAAGGGAGCATATTCCTGCGCTTGTGTTTGAAGGTGAACTCCACACAATTGCAGGTCCACGCAAACTTTCACCCTCAATTTGTCATTCCACATACGTTCTACATGACCAAACCATCTCAACTGACTTATTCCCACTCTTCTTACAACATTCTTCCCAATCTCACATTCATCATACACCAATGTATTCCGGACACGATCTCTTCTAGTATATCCACACACACCCCGCAAATATCTCATTTCCACAGCAGTTATACGCCGTTCATGTTTCTTCATCCATACCCAACATTCACTACCATACATCAACGTATTATATATTATTATTATATATTATTATTATATATTATTATTATATATTATTATTATATATTATTATTATATATTATTATTATATATTATTATATTTATTATAACTTAAATAAAACAAAGATCATCTATTACACAAATATTGCACTCTGCTAGTGCCAGGTTCTACCCGTGTACACTTTGATATAGAAGTAAAATAGTGTGAATTTATCTATATTGTATAATACTGACAATATGAAGTGATTTATTATAAATATATTTTAAGAAGTGAGTTATAATTTTGGTGTAACTTTCACATTACATCGTCTTTTACACTATAGATGATTTGGAATAAATCACTATTAAATATATTATGAGTAAACCTATTTTGAATTTTTATTTTCCCGAAAATTATTTGAAAAATGCGTCATGGATTAAATTATGTCTAGTACGGATCTGGTTAGAAGAGAAAGGGATGATGTTTAGAAGGGAGCTATAGCGGCCAGATGTGGCTTTACGATTACGACTGCAGCCGAACAGAACCAGTTACGGTGGTGGTGGTGGTGGTGGTGCTGTCGGTGGACGCCAAAGCTGATGAAGGGTAAAGAAAATCAGGGACAGGAGCGTGAATGCTAATTCTACCATAGCGCTGGATGAATCATCGGCGTCGCAAACAAGCCCCAAGGAGGTGTGGTTGCACCACTTTAACTCAATGTTTATTAATTATCGGTTCAATTCACTTCTTTTTATAGGGTAGGTGGCTCAGTGGTATCGAGTCGGCCTGTGGATCTTGAGAACCTTGTTGCGCGATGAATTATTTCGAGTGTATGCATAAATGATCTTGTATGAAAGGATTTATGAATGTGGTTAAAGCGAGGATGATGTGTTGGGATGAGAATGTTTGATGAAATTTGATTATTGGTTGAATCTGATGAGTGAATGTTTCTAGGATTTGTGCTACCTTATTTGAGGGGATATAGCATGATGTTATATGTATGTCTAAATAAGATTAATATAAGTTATTTTACTACATTTTATATCGATATTATTTGCTTACTTTTAGTATCAACTAACATGTCCTATATTCGTATTTGTCTTTACATTATAAGTTAATGAGATGACATAAAAATTTTATTGTTTTTTTTTCTAATATTTTACTATATTATACACATAGATAGGTGGCTCAGTGGTATCGAGTCGGCCTGTGGATCTTGAGAACCTTGGTTCAATCTCCACAGCCGACAAACAATTTTCACCAAATTAAATCTACCCCTGTAGCTCCCCCACTACTAACATCTTTGGGGTCCGTTATTTGACGGCTGATAACCGCACTTCACGCGAAAAAATATATCACTTACCGAGATCTACTTAGGCAGAGTGCCACACTCAGTAATGGGTAAAAGACTTGATGATATATTTATTTATTTATTTAATTCACTTCTTTCCAAATTTTTGACGGTAAAACCTGACAGTTGTGCCGGGTGTTCATGTCAATGACTAGGCTTCATTTGAAATACATTTTTCTTATTCTAAAATTATATTTAAATTATATGTTACTGGCATATCAAAAAATCCAGGCAATGTACAAAATTATAAATGTAAAACTTAAATAAATAAATAAATATATCATCACGCCTTTTACCCATTACTGGGTGTGGCACTCTGCCTAAGCAGATCTTGGTAAGTGATATATTTTTGCGGTTACCAGCCGACAAATCACGGCCTCCAAAGATATTAGTGGCGGGGGAGCCACAGGGATAGATTTAGTTTGATGAAAATCGTTTGTCGGCTGTGGGGTTCGAACAAGGTTTCTTAAGATCCACAGGTTAACTTGATACCACTGAGCCACCTACTTGTATTTAGTTAATTAGCAAATGAGGTTTCTTTATGAAATCTTTTTTTTAATCACGCAAAAAAATCACAGAACAGTTAGACTTCACGAACAAATTAACTTCAAGATTTTTACCTTTCCTAATCACTATTATTCATCTGTAACTTAATTTTTAAAATTTGTGTAATTTATCAATTATTTTTTATACTAGAACACATTCTTGAGGTAGCTTGTTTCGTTCGCTTTTATAGCAACCCTAAACTCGTATAAAACATGCTTCACACGCGCAAGCCGTTATATCTGATTTTAGCTCCAATTATTTTGAATTTTATACTATTTATGGGGTAGGTGGCTCAGTAGTATCGAGTCGTACTGTGGATTTGGAAACCCGGATTCATTTCCCACGGGCTATAAACAATTTTCACCACGTTAAAACTATCCCTGTGGCTCCCCCTCTACTAATATCCTTGATGGCCGTGATTTAACGGCTGGTAACCGTACTTCACGCGAAGAAATATATCACTTGGTGCTACTTGTGTGACTCGCAAAAATTTTCTTCTAAGCTTTGAGCCAGATATGTTGTACCGAAAAAATGGTTCAAACTTATCAAACATATTTAAACAAAATCAATATAAAGAATAAACTCGTATTATTTGATATAAAAAGAACATAAATATTTAGAAAAAAGGAAATGATTCAGGGAAACCGATTTTTTTTTTCAATAGTGGTAATTAACTTTTTAAATAAACAAACTTATAGAACGCATGCTCAATATACAAGCGTTTATATCTGCTTTCGATAAATTTGCATGATAATTCTGTATTTCCTCCTTTGCCTGAATTTCACACGTATCCGGTGACACTATTTGTTTCGTTATAATAAATCAAAATGTAATTATTGCTGTTTAATTTGTAAACCTAAACTGGACCAGAACTAACTTGTGTCACTTCCAAATAAATGATTCATCTAGTGTCATTTGTAAAAATTAGTGGTACATTTAAAATGTGTAAGCGCATTCGAAGCGACATCTGTTTAAATCACATCAATTGCTTGACGCAGGTCCTATATGACTTCTCCAACTTTTTCTATTCATAGCTAACCGTTTCATTTCCACATATATTCTTCCTTCTTTTAGATAATTTACCATCTTCCTCCTCCTACTGTATCTTTTATCTTCTTCTTCTACTGTCCTGTCTCATGTCTAAGAAAAGTGACTGCTTAAATACAAATTGCAAAGCCGCCAATCAGAAACCGCGGAACCTTTTTGCAAAAGGGGTTGCGAAAATTTTTTGACCGGAGTAAAAATAGAACACAGGTAATTAAAATGAATAATTAGGTGAGATACATTATATTAATAATATAATTTGTTTTTGTCAATTAATGTAACAGTTTTATAAAGTTTTTACATCTGTATAAATTGAAAAAGACAATTTTACTCTATTGCTCCGAAAACTGTCATTCGCTCTGCGGTTTTATTGATGAATATTTTCATCACCTTATTTAAATCAATGTCCAATGTTTTAATTTTGTGTATATGAAGAAAAACTAAATGAAACAGTCGTTTTTGTAACATTGAAGTACGGTTCCAAGTCAAAATTCGACGAACCCCGCTGAATGACCTTTCGGCTGACGATTCTGAAGCTGGAATTGTCAACAGTAATATAAGTAGAGTTTCTACTTCCTTGAAGTCTCGGTTTGGATTTTGAATTCGTACTCGTATTTTAGTTAGGTATTTTATTTTATTTTTTGTGTCCTGAACAGGGGTTGCAGCGCAACCCCCAAAAATGATCAGGGGTTGTAACTGCAACCCCTGCAACTCCACTTCCGCGGCCACTGCCGCCAATTCAAAACGAATATTAAGGAACACAAAATTGATTAGAAAAAGGTAGAAAACGGGTTCAAGAACTGTTCGGGATTACATACAATATGCTGAAACTAATCTACGAGGTTATTTTAAACATGCCAAGTTATTATAATAATAATAACAATAATAATAAAACGATTTTATTTTCTTTTACTTATTGTTCCCTGTAGGGTGCTCTTTATTAGTCTTGTGATCTTTTTCGGTATTTCTATATCGTCTAGTGCGAGTAGCAGCTCTCTCCTATTTATCGAGTCGTATGCTTGTTTAAAATCCACGAACAGAATGTAAAGTTGAAGCCCTTTCTCGTAATGTACCGCTTGTAGCTCTTTTAGCGTGAAAAGTTGGTCAATCGTTGACCGATTTTTCCTGAACCCCACCTGGTACTCTCCTACTCTGCTTTCCATTTCTTCTTGCAGTTTCCTATTGATCCATGTTGCCATAACCTTATATGCAACATCTAACAGGGCTATGCCTCGGTAGTTCTCGCATAGTGAGTTGTCTCCTTTCTTATGAATTGGACAGAGGACGGCTTCTTTCCATGTTTGTGATATTTTTTCTTCCTTCCAACATGTTTTTATTAGTTTAAATATCTTTTGTCTGAGTCTATCTCCGCCGTATTTCACTAATTCAGCTGTTATGTCACTGTCTCCCGGACTTTTATAGTTTTTCAAGTTGTTTATTATCTCTTCTATTTCTCTTTCCTCCGGCTCAGGAATTGTGTTTTCTTCTGTATCGTTGTGCATATTTAGATGTAAGTGTTGTTCTGGTTCGATTTCATTTAGGAGTGTTTCAAAGTAGTTTGCCCATCTCTTTATTCTTGATTCGTCACCTCCTATTAAATTTCCTTCCTTGTCCCGGCAATACAATGTTTTTTGTTTGTACCCTTCTTTTTCCTTCTTAATATTCTGGTAGAAATTTCTTACTTCAGTTTTATTGTAGTTTTCTTCCAGCATTGCCATTTGTTCTTTTAGTTTCTGTCTCTTCTTATTTCTGCATATCTTTTTATACAATCTTCTTTGTTGCTGGTATTTTTCCTTATTTGTTTCTGTTCCCGTTTTGATGTAATTCATTCTTGCCTGTCTTCCCTCTTCTATCGCCTTTCTGCAGTCACCATCGAACCACCTATTCTTCGTATTATTTAATGGTTTCGGTCCCAGTACTTCTTTCGCTGCTTGCGTTATCTTGTTTTGCAATGCTAGTCACTCATCCTCTATTGTGGTTTCTGAGCTATTTTCTTCTAACATCTGTTCTATTTTAGCTATATATTTTTGTGCGGTTTGCTCTGATTTTAATTTTTCTATGTTGTATCTCTGTTGTGTTGGTTTTATTCTCTTCGAGTATGGTATTTCCTCTTTTATGGTCATTCTTACTAAGTAGTGGTCCGTGTTGGCTTCCGCTCCTCTGTGACTCCTGATGTTTGTAATCAGCTGGGAATGTTTCCGCTCAATCAGAATGTGGTCTATCTGGTTAGTTGTATAGTTGTTAGATTAGTTGTTATTTCTATGACTAAACTCCGAATAAATGAATAATATTGCATCTAAATCATAGCTCAAATATTTTATATATAATAGAAGCCTAGGCTGCTCTTACACTTAACCTTTACAATTATTGTATTGCGTGATAGAACACATGATAAAAAAATATATACATAGTAAATATAATAAATGATATGAAACAAGTGTACAAAACAAATATATGATTAAAACTGATCAAAGAATTTCAAGACTTAAAACTTATTGAGAGGCAAATAATGTAGCTTTCAATTTTTGGGAAAAAGATTTATATTAATTTTTTTGATATTATCTGGAATCTGATTATAGACAACTGGGCAGTTATAGCTGAAACAGCGTTGGTAAAGAGCAGTCTGATGTGACGGAATATGCAGTAAATGTTGATTCCTTAAGTTTCTTTCATGTAAGTCAGATCCAATAGTGATTTTTGCAAAAATATATGATGGTACTTTAGTGTGGATAGTACGATGAATTAGACATGCTAAGTGGTGCTTTCTTCTGTTCTGCATATTTAACCAATTTAATTCTAGCAGTCGAGTTGTGACTGAATCGAATTTTCTCAGTCCTAATACAAATCGTACACAGCAATTTTGAACTTTCTGTATCCGGTAGCTGTCAGTGACCGTTAAGCAAGGACCATAGATTGTATCACAATAGTTAAATATGGAAAATACCAATGAATCGGCAAGAATCTGTTTGTGTTTCTTCGACAGAACAAAACGATTCATGAATAAGTTTTTAAAATAAAATAAATAAATATATCATCACGCCTTTTACCCATTACTGAGTGTGGCACTCTGCCTAAGCAGATCTCGGTAAGTGATATATTTTTTCGCGTGAAGTGCGGTTACCAGCCGTCAAATCACGGCCTCCAAAGATATTAGTGGTGGAGGAGCCACAGGGGTAGATTTTTTAAATTGGTGAAAATTGTTTGTCGGCTGTGGGGATCGAACCAGGGTTCTCAAGATCCACAGACCGACTCGATACCACTGAGCCACCTACTCCATAAATAATAAGTTTTTCAATGCTAAATATGCTTTTTTAATTAATAATGTCATCAGTAAATCGTAAATCGCAGTCAAAGATTAACCCAAGGTTTTTTACTTTTGTATCAATTTTTAGGGTCTTGTTGTCGATCTGTAATTGAATGAGGTTATTTTGGATCAAATACTGACGATTAGTTTTATTCCCAAACAAAGTTACAGCAGATTTACTTGCATTTAGAGTGAGGTAGTGTGATTTAGACCATCACTTTAGAGATGTACAATAATATTCTATTCCATTAAAAATAAAAATGGTTGCTTTCTGTTGAATTGTTTATAATTTGTTTTAAAACAATATACTGTTCTGTGCAGATCAAATAACACAAAAAATAATACAAGACTCATTTACTGTGTACATAGCTGTGATGATTTTATTCGGATATAGAATAAATATTATTCACAGTTTACATAATATCCTTTAAAATTAGTAAGACTTCAAAACAAGATAATGTTACGCAGTGTGTCTGTTAAGTTTTAAGTTACATTTAAATAACAATTAGATTCATTTCTAGTCGTAATGTGCTCAAGCATTACTGAACATTATAATATTTGTTTTCATATCTCCATAAACAACCTCAACTAAACTTAGTGACCACAATCCACAATGTTCTGTGTTCTCTCAACGCAAACAGTCTGTGGGTTGCATCGCACTCTGTTATAGCCTAGAGCTGGATACAGACTTCCTTTCTGTGCTCAAGTCTAAATGCGGTGTCTTTACATGCAAATAAACATAATATATAATGCATACCGTATACGGAGTTGTAGTTAATTAATCTTACTATTATTTAGTGATATTGAAATATGGCAATATTACTATATTTAGAATTAGGCAAAATGTGAAGAAGATATTTTCTTTTTCAGCACCGTAGGTCCTGTGGTTCAGTAGGATCCGAAAAGAAATAAGATTTTACTCGAATTTTAAAAAATAACCTTGTGTAAAATAAATATATCATCACACCTGTTACCCATTACTGAGTGTAACAGTCTGCCTAAGCAGATCTCGCTAAGTGATATTTCTTTTGGGCGTGAAGTGTGGTTACCAGCCGTCAAATCACGGCCCCCAAATATATTAGTGGAGGGGGAGCCACAGGGGTAGATTTAAATTTGTGAAAATTGTTTGCCGGCTGTGGGGATCGAAATAATAAAGTAAATAAATGTATAATTGGTTAAAATATAATTATTTTGGTGGTCGATGAAAGTAATGGCGTTACAATAATCAATAAGATTCATATCATAAAATTGAAATTAATTATCTGTGACAATTGACAAATTATTTGTCATAATTGACAACGAGAAATGTCACTGATTGTAATCTCAGACACGTCCATTATATCTAGCTTTGTTTTCGTGGCATGATTTGATACCATTTTTTAATCCATAAATTTAATTCGATTATACAGTGTTTTACCTATAGAAGTTTTAAATTTGGTGACTGTATAGTAAAATCGGTCCTGGTCTTGTACTCTATAAATACGCAGTCAACGTGTCGTGAGGGGGGAGTAGCCCTTTAAACCTTGGCATTATCTACGCCAATGTAACCACAGTAACCACCGCTCGTCTTGTTTCGGCGAACACAAAAACTGAAAAGCTCAAAGCGATGCTCTGTTTTATCAGCGCGAATCATTTGTTTCGAACGGATTGACCCACAGTTAATGGATATTTCATGATAATGAACCCCGTACTCTCTAATATACTACCGGGCCGCAGCCTTCAGGCTACTCCACGATGAATTAATACACTAGATAACTTCTTACGGTATCCGTCAGAGTAAAAAATTGGCGGAGGTTACTTGGACTTGCTGGTAACGGTTATATAAATATGAAGGAGATTCGAAAGATATGAAATCGCTGAAAGTGATACTTAAATAGAAAGGTAATGGAAATTATACTGCATCCAACGGAGAATATGTGAACTAAATATTTAATTAAAGTTTGATAAGCCATAGTTTAAACACTTAAACATATGAAAAAAATGTTTATTTGTTAAAATGTCTGTAAATGCATTGTTTGAGAGATACGTCTATTTTTATAATTGCAGCAGCGCAATTATAATATATATACAGGGTGTAGAATTGAAATGTGGCGTATAGGGATTTCAATGTTATATTGTAAATATTGCTGTATCTCTTTACCTATTCACTTTAGAGCAAAAGGGTAAATACAAAAATTGTTCAGAAATTAAAAACGCTTCCTATAAAGTAAATTTCATTACATAAATGTGAATAGTTCACGAGATATTAATTAAATGAAATTCAAAATTTATTCAAATTTTTTGTAGATTGCGTTGGAAAATTAAACAAATGAACTGAATATTTGACATATTGTAAAAGAGTTTGACATTTGTTTGTTACAGTGTTGTAATATTTGTTGAACAAGTTTTTGAAGAATATTGTAAGGAAATAGTGAATGAAAGAGATACAGTAATATTTAAAAAATAACATTGAAATCCCTATACGCCACATTTCAATTCTACACCCTGTATATATATATATATATATATATATATATATATATATATATATAAAGGCTGAGTCTGGGAAGACGAACCCCCCCCTTAACTTTTTTATTATAAGAAATAGAAAAATTTTCTTCATATGGAAGTTTTAGTATATTAAATATACTAATTTATGACACATATAGAAAAATGTTATAAAGTCAGGTTTACATGATACGACTATCAACTTTTATTTTTCAAATGGGAACCTAGAATTATTTTATTAAAATAAAAACGGCTATTTTTTTCTCTTTTCAACGATGTATTACTTGTTATAAATGTATATGAAAAAAAATCGAGATAAATAAGATAATTGGGAAATATCAGATATTATTTTTATTCAACTATTCCAGGTGGCTATGCGCCATTAAACAAAATGTAACAAGGTAAAATTAATGACAACAATGCAGATATTTATTTGTGAGTTGTTTCACGTGTTTTTCATTAATTTTACCTTGTTACTTTTTATTTATTTTTATTTATCTTCCCTTAAAAAAATCCTAACACATTTATAACATATTCTTCAACTCTTAAATATTCCTGAATCATTTACAGTCAGTTATCTTCTCTTAAAAATTTCCTAACACTCATTCAGCATCTTTTAAAATTAATTTTATATTATATATAACGCTATTTTGTTCGTAATTATTGTTAATTGTGATGTAATACTTTGTCTGTATGCTTATAGAGCGTCCGCGACCTTGGAATCGTGTCTGCAACCCAGCAGAGTCCCTCAGAGCCAGCACCGTCCCCCGGAGCAGACAAGCTGTCAGTCACATCAACTAGAAGATCCCCCACCCCCCAAATAAAATAATATTTACTATGTATTGTATTAAATTGTACTTGTAATATAAATATTTGTCTTGTACACTATTAAAATGCCAATAAATGAATTGAAAATAACTTATATTCTTTTATTTCGTGGATACAAGTTAAAGTTAAATAAAAAAATAAATCTAAGATGGCCTGATGTGCTATACAAAATATGACTGCTCTTCTACATCGTGTAAATTCATTGTGACTGCTTCGTTTTTCCGACATTAAACTGTGAGAACGATGGCGTTATTTTTCAGCTATTCCGCACTCGGCGGATTTTACTTAATTGGCTTAATTGGCTGGCATTTTGTTTTACACCGAATAAAGAGAATCTCATGTCACCCTCAAAAACGACTGAAATTCACAAAAAAAATTGACAATATAATTAATTTAATTAATTAAGTTCATTAATTAAATTAACTCAATTTTCAATTTTTTTCACAATAAGTAATAGGAGTGATGATATATTTATTTTATTTATATATACATACAATTAAGATTAAATTATGACTAGAAATAAATAAAAATAAATAAATAAATATATCATCATCAGTGGCGCTACGGCCCGGGGTCGGGCCTGGATCTGCCGGACACACCGTGCAGCAGTTTTTACACTGCCGTACTGCCGGTTTTCGTAGTCGAATGCTACATTATTTTACGTATAAGTGACTAGCTTATAGCGCCCGAGTGTGATAAATACATGTAACTGTATTATATATTTAACGAGAAAACCACACATTGTCGGCAGGCGGATTCGAACTGACGAACCTTGGTTCGAGTGACGTCACAGTATGTTTATTTATTTATTTATTTATGTTACACTGTACAACAGGAACTTAATCCCAATTACAGTACAGGGTCCACATTCACCGAGCCGCAGTTTAGTAGTTTATATAATCTTTAATTTGAGTGAGATTCGAACTCGGGATTTCCGGATTCGAATTCCATATCGCTATCCACAACCACCGAACTGATGGGTAAAGAGAGATGTGCTTTAACACGTTTAAATAATATTACTTATCAAATCCAAATTAATTGCTCCATCATCAATATCAGAAATAACCCTTACTCTGCCTTCGGCTCACACCTTATTAACAATAACCACTCATCTAGCACCGATAATATTTCTTTACTACACTCAGAAAGTAACTTTCATAAATTAATTTTATTGGAAAAATATGAAATTCTAAAACACAAAAAAGAACATTACCAATTATTAAACGAACAAACTAATTTTCCAGAATATCATATTTTCAAAAATTTACCGCCTTTTCAATAATTAACTTTTGTCTAATATAACTTCCCGCCATTCCCGTCATTCTTCTCCTGACACTTGTTCCAACTACATCACTTGACAGTTTTTCTCCACATTTAAATTTAATAATATTATTTTTACTTTTCAATGTATTTACAATATTTTTGCTAACTTTTCAACTGTACATTTTTGACGGTAAGTCCTAAAAAATTTTTCAACATATTCCATGTTATGATCAATGTGATTACTTAAGATTTAAATTTATAACCTAAATTTATGAGCACGTTGTAATTTAGTTCATTTTGTTTTACACACTCCTTAATTTGCTTTTTATATATATATATATATATAACAACTTCAGTAACTATGACTACGCTTATATTTGTTTTTCATATACACATATATTCTACTTATATTTATTTTATATTATCACATTTTATTTTATTACTTTACTCTATATCAAATTTTATTAACTAGACAAATTAACTTATTTATTTATGTATTTATAAAGATCATTTATTTATTTATACGTGTAACTAATTAATTATTTTGTACATTATATTCGAATTATTTATAAAATGTATTTTTCAGCTGTTTGCCCGAAGATGAGCATAGTCTCGAAATCGATCGCACATAGAATATAATATTAAACATTTTAAATTCAGTTTGTCCTTCTTACAATTAACCTTCCTATAATATAATTATTACAAACTGACATGGAGTCCTTCATTACGAAAATTACGATGATATTTTTATGTATTCATAGCAGTTATTGAACGTAAATATAAAGTGAATGTCTGTAGTTATTTTCAGACTTCAGACAGTAAAATATAGTTTAAAATTTCCTCTTAGAATTATATTACATGAATGCGGAAGAAGAGAATACTGACACTGACTGAATGTAATTTGCTGAATTCATGTCATTCAAATGAAAAATTTCCTGACGTATATTTGCAAAATCACTTTTGTATAAATTTCATGTTCTAGTAAACACCACCGCAAATTAAAAATAAAATATATTACATTCATTTTTTCTCGTTTTTATCTTTTATGACGTTTATTAAAATATCTTGTGTAGCCTTAGATCTCGATTATTATACTTGCAGAATACAATAATGCGATCTGCGATGTCGGTAATCCACTTATCGGGCGACTGCTCCGTCGGTAATTTATCATTCCTTGTCTTCGTGGCATTCGAGGGTGGCGGTGCAGAGGCGTCAAGGGGAGGTTAGGGTTTCGTCGCCAAAAGAGATGGCTATGAAATGATAACCGAGTTTTTACATTTTTCAAATTTAGATGCCAGCAAGTTCATTAATGATTTAGATTCGCTTTCCTCTTAATAGATGGTATTGAGTGCTCCAGATTGTGCTTTAATGGGAAATTAATCAACTGATATCGGAATTCTGAAATTAATTATCTAAAACTCGCAAGATTTTTCTGATAGATTAATTTTATAGATGTACTGAAACGCTCATCATTAGATATCGACATTAATCAGTTTCAGGATTTTATTTATTTTTATTTATTTTGAAATAAAAATATTATTGATCAATACAAGTGCATTTTAAAATCAGAAATTAAAATAAAGCTCATTAACTATAAAAAATCTGATGTGGACATCACATGTCTTCCTTGTACGCGTATTAAACTATAGATATTTTTTTAATTGCACATATTTGATATTCAATCTTTTATTTTTTGTTCTAATCCATAGCAAACTTAATTTTTTTTTAAATCAAAAAATATATAATATTAAAATTTAGATATCTCGTTTATGCAAAAAGCTAATTTAAAAATTCTTAATGTGCTAGACGCAGAATTTAATTCTCTAAAACTTTTATTTGCAGCATTTATTTCTAAAATTAAAATAATACCATTTTTTTCAAGAAAAACTGTTAGCAGCTTCATGTAATGTGCCACTTCCGGTTAGCCTATTTTAACCAAAATCTATTGTGTTATTTCCATTAATATAGTAGTCTTATATACCAAATTTGGAAAGTTTTAAATTCTTCTTCTTCTTCTTCTTCTGATGGCACTACAGCCCAAATCGGGCCTGGGCCTACCGGACACACCGAGCCGCAGTTTTTTTACACAGCCGTACTGCCGGTTTTCGTAGTCGAATGCTACATTATTTAAGACGTATAAGTGACTAGCTTATAGCGCCCGAGTGTGATAAATACATGTAACTGTATTTTATATTTTAACGACAAATCACACATTGTCGACAGGCGGATTCGAACTGGCGAACCTTGGCTCGGGTGACGTCACAGTATGTTAAGAGATGTGCCTTAACACGCTCGGCCACCACGCCTGTACCAAATTTGGAAAGTTTTAAATTATATTTGAATATAGTTTTTCATGAAAATATATTATAGGCTTCAAGTAAAGTACCACTTCCGGTAGTTGTATAATGACCAAAAAGGGAGGTGCACAACTAGATGTTATAACAGTCCTAAATATAAAGTTTCAATTTTCTACGGCTTACCGTTTTTTAGTTATGCGAGATACATACGTACGTACAGACGGCACGATGAAATTAGTCAAAATGGATTCAGGGAGGGCCAAAATACCTATTTCCGCTGAGAACCGAAAATTTTCGCGATTACAATACTTCCTTTACTTCGAACAAGGAAGTAAAAACAATAAATGTAGTTAAAAATAGATTTTTATATTAACCATTAACTTATGTATGATAAACACCGATTAAATATGATTTATTAGCAGTTGATTAATTTTATATTTCTGCTTTAGGATATTCTTAAATTATATTTTAGGTACATGCTTCTATGCGTTTCTCTAGCATAATTAAAATAATAAGAATTTATGATAAAAACAAAATATATATTGACTTATAACTACTAGCGAAAAAAATTGTTAAAAATAATGTTTTATTTCAGAGATATTAGCAATTAAACACGTAGTGACATCACAAGTACTTAAGCGTTCTCATTGGCCACTTTCTTCCCGCTTTTATTTAAGTAATTACTTACCTATTAGTAATTTATAAACTTCGTTGATAAACTAAAAAAAAAAACAATTCAAAAATAATTTAAGGACGTTTGAAAATGAAAATAAAGTCAGCCATCTACTAATTAATGATTCTTAATTGGTTGTTCATATATTTAAGAAACTCGTTTCTGCTGGCACAGTTCTTCGTCACCAGCTTCTTCACGTGAACTTTGTTTTAGGTGAAGAAGTGAGTTATACCATACTGATGAGCTCTAATAAGAGCGATACGCGTCTATGGTTACTAACTGTGCTGGCCAGCCTCTGACGATGCCCTCATAAGGTGACTTGGAGGCTGAATTTTGTGAGACTTAGCCAAGTGTTTAGTTTATAATTTATAAAACCTAGTTTCACCAAGTGTTGGATGACAATTAATTTTGTCTTTGTTGTTATTTAAATTGCTATTACGTAGCTTTTCCTTTTTTCGATAAATGGCATGGCCTGTTCCACAGAACTTCTCATGTCATCTTACCTGTTTGTTAGAGATCTTATTCTCTGCTGGCACAGTTCTTCGTCACCAGCTTCTTCACGTGAACTTTGTTTTAGGTGAAGAAGTGAGTTATACCATACTGATGAGCTCTAATAAGAGCGAAACGCGTCTATGGTTACTAACTGTGCTGGCCAGCCTCTGACGATGCCCTCATAAGGTGACTTGGAGGCTGAATTTTGTGAAACATAGCCAAGTGTTTATTTTATATTTTTTATTAAACTCGTTTCAATACATGTTAAATTTATAAATTTAGATTATATGTAATATTTCTCTGTATAAATGTTATGAAACAGTAAATAAATGTTTGAAATCTGAATACGAGTATATGATAAATATGTGTGAAATATATGTTTTATTTATAGAATGCATAACAAAAACAAAACAATGTTTTAATTTAGTTGTTTTGTTTCGTTCATAAACATTATGGAGAGCTGATAGGTGTATAAATTATTTGAAGACATATTTCAGTTTAAATTGTTCACATAGTTTGAACATGGGTTATAAATTTCCTGAAATTGATATATTGTAAAATCGTTGTACTGTAACATATTGCGACGTTTATCGATAACAGATTAAAATAAATTGCTCTTTTGTTCTACTTTTTATCCTAAATTGTTCACGGATTCACGGACTTTATCAATTATTCAAATCATTATTTAAATATCGACAAACAAATTATTAATTTTTATTGTTTTCGATATTCATAGTGTTGAATATATATATATATATATATATATATATATATATTTTTTAATTTAAGAAAATTATAAAGGTATTTCGGCAGCTAAGGCCACTAATACCCCGGTACATTGGTTATTTACACATATTTAATTTATATATCATTTGTAAGGTTACAGTGTTTTAGGTAATTGGTGATATTTTTTATGTTTTGTGGGTTGTTTGCTAACGCTAGTTTTAGTGCGGAAGGTATATTATGTGTTTGCCTGTGTGCAGTGTATTTGTTACATTCTATTATAATGTGTGTTACCGTTAGTTGTGTGTTGCACGTGTCGCATAGAGGGGGTTGTGTTTTTTGTAGTAGATGGCTATGTGTGAGGCGAGTATGCCCAATTCTTAGTCTGGTCAATATTGTTTGGAGTTTTCTTTCTTCGGGTACTGTCCACTCTTGGGTTTCTTCTTTTATTTCCCTTAGCTTGTTGTTAACTGTTTGTGACCACCTATATTGCCATTCTTCTTTTATTTTCATTTTTATTGTGTTTCTTAGGTCTTCGTTCGGGATTTATTTTATTTGATATCTATTCGCATATTCAGTTCAACATTATAATTCGCAGCAAACGTACCCGATATCGGACTATGGGTAAAAGAATCCTATGTTTATATGCAGGATCTCGAACCGAAAACTTTTATGGTTCGGTTATGGTTAACGGTTTTGATATCAGTTAAATTCCGGTTTCGTTTATTGGTTACGGTTTCAGATCCTGTTATTAAATTATAAATTTCGGTTTCGCTACGGTTTTGGTATTTTACGGTTACGATTCAAAATATAAATATAAAATAAATATATTATCAAGCCTTTTACCCATTACTGGGTGTGGCACTTTGCCGAAACAGATCTCGGTAAGTAATATATTTCTTTGCGTGAAGTGCGGTTACCAGCCGTCAAAGATATTAGTGGAGGGGGAGCCTCAGAGGTAGATTTAATTTGGTGAAAATTGTTTGTCTTCTGTGGGAATCTAACCAGGGTTCTCAAGATCCACAGGCCGACTCGATACCACTGCCTTTACAAAAACATAATGGCTGGTAGCACAACCTCTGTTTTTGGATATTCTAAGAGCACGGTTTTAGCATGTTAGAGATTCAATTTAAATTAATCTAAAATATTTATTATTTGTTTATAAGTTTCAGGTAATAGTTATTTAAGTAAAAAGTCGGGAAAGCGTTCAATTACAGGATGAGTAGATAGTTTCATGCCGAGCGATAGCGAGGCTTGAAAAAGAACCTGTACACTTTACTGACGTGTTACGTATAAACCCAGTAATGGGTAAAAGGCGTGATAATATATTTATTTAATTATGATTATAACACCATAAGCTAGAACACGTAAAAGTTGTTTTCTTGTTACAGCAATATATTTTATATATATATATATATATATATATATATATATATATATATATATATATATATATATTTATCATCACGCCTTTTACCCATTGCTGGGTGTGGCACTCTGCCTAAGCAGATATCGGTAAGTGATATATTTTGTCGCGTGAAATGCGGTTACCAGCCGTCAAATCACGGCCCTCAAAGATATTAGTGGAGAGGGAGCCACAGGGGTCGATTTAAATTGGTGAAAATAGTTTGTCGGCTGTGGGGATCGAACCAGGGTTTTCAAGATCCACAGGCCGACTCGATACCACTGAGCCACCTTACCCCATAAAAATTATTTAAAATTATTTTTGATATCTGAGAACTCTAAGCCTGTCGTACAGTTGTAAATATTTTATGTTGTGTTATTATTGAACACGAATAATTTTTCAATTCAATTTATAGAAGCTAAGATTTTTCATTTCTTTAGTATCAATTTGATAAATTTAATTCATACACCAGATATTATCCCAGTTCGCTTGAGTGGATTTATGCCATTACTTAATAAAAAGAGTGAAAAGTGGAGACTCGAGAATATAAAGAGAGCTAAAAATACTACAAGTTCATCAAAAATATTCAGCAGGGTATTAATAACAGAGGAGGACTTGCTTTTATAGAACGTGGAACTACTGACGCTTGAAAATATCGCTGATACCGGCATTGGTCGCGGTTTGAGTGGAGCGCTAGCACTGCGCCAAATGCATCCACTTAATCACGCACACCATCTTCCCACTGGCGTTTGAAAATCATCTAGGAAATTCTTAATCACACTGAAAACTATGCCACTTTCACCCGAATATGGCGATTACATTTTAATATTAAGCGGGTTAGTCATTAGTAAAGCCCGGATATTTAGGCTCTTAAAAACACCCAAATAAGCAGGCATATAGGCCGGTAATTACTCTAAAATAGGCGGTAATTTAGGCAGCCTAAATGTAAATAATTTGTTTAAAAAAAAATTAACGAACCCTTTTTCTAATATTGGTACTCGTATCTACTCTTCGTTAGAAAAAACATAATTTTAAACATAAATTAACGCAATCTGAAAAATAATAATGTAGGGTTTTCATTTTATTAACAATTATGCAAATTCAAATTATGTAGTATACTTTAATTCACAAAATATTACGAGCAATTGCTCTATGAAATTTTCGGAAAGGGACTGTCTTCGGTCTGTCAGAACTTTGCTTGTAAGTTGAAAACTTCGTTCGACATCACAAAATGTGACAGGAGCGTTCTTATATTTAGCCATATCGTCTAAAGTTACCTCAGCTCCATTGATTAATGACAAAGACAATTGAATTGCCACGTACAATTTTGACTAAAAAACGTTTTTTCTTTCGGCATTTTAAATTCACACAAAAAAACTTGATTAAAGTAAGTTCTTTAGATATTATAGGTTAGGTTGAAACACTTTGTCGAATGCTGAATTAATCAACGAAGTAGATGATAAACCTTGTCTGCTCAATAAAAGTTAGAATAGGCAACAAAAATAGGCAAAATAGGCTGTACAAGGTAAAATAGGCACAATAACCAAAATATAGAAAAAATAGGCTCTAAGGCACGAAAAAAAAACCTTCCATTAAACGTAAACATATTACCTATGTATAGAAAAACGAAATTGCCTGAAGTATATTAAAATTTTAATCTAGGCAATTGCCTAAAAATGCGGGCTTTAGTCATTAGTTTCGCTTTAATTCCATTTTTAACCAGGAATACGGATTAACATTTGGTGCAGGTTTTTCCTTGTTTCTGTAATCAAACTTTAAAATTACAGATGTAAAACGGTAAAATATAAAATAAATATATCATCACGCCTTTTACGCGTTACTGGGTGTACCATTGTACCCTACCAATTATCAGTAAGTGATATATTTAATTATGAGTAATTATGAAAATGTACTATTAAACCAGTGACACTAAAATGTTCGCTAGGAATGAAATACCCTAATTTTTGTGATTTTCAATAAAATTCTTTTTGAGAACCCTGGTTCGATCCCCACAGCCGACAAACAATTTTCACCAAATTTAAATCTACGCCTGTGGCTCCCCCTCCAGTAACATCCTTGGGGGCCGTGATTTGACGGCTGGTAGCAGCACTTTACGCGAAGAAATATATCACTTACCGAGATCTGTTAAGGTGTGATGATATATTTATTTATTTTATGTATAGAGCAACGAAAACAGCAAAATATAAAATAAATATATCATCACGCCTTTTATGCCTATGGCACACTGGTCGATGAGCGTCGATGAGCATCGATGAGCTCTTCGATTAAACAACAGAACGCACCCGTCATCGGCGAAAATTAGAGGCTCCTCTATTTCCATCGATGAACTCATGGATGAAACGAACGTATCTCATTTCACTCGTATCTTTTGTGTCTCACTTCACGTTAGCATATTTTTGAAATTTAGTTTTTCTTTCTCAACTTTAGAAGATTTTATTGTTTGTCAATGAAGGGTGCGTTCTGTTGTTTCATCGAAGAGCTCATCGATGCTCATCGACGCTCATCGACCAGTGTGCCATAGGCATTACCCGTTACTGGGTGTAACATTGTACCCTAACAGTTCTCAGTAAGTGATATATTTATAAGTGTAAAATGTGATTACCAGCTGTCAAATCACGGCCCTCAAAGATGTTAGTGAAGGGAAACTACAGAAGTGAAAATTGTTCTCAAATGCACCATAAAATATTTTATATTTTTGTTCTAATTTTTAAGAGAAACATTAAATTAAATTAAATGATAATGAGAAATGTTAGGATCTTGACATTAACCCCTCTGATAAAACGTTATACATTTGTTTGTTATTTTGTTGCAATTCTTTTACCAGAACTATAACGAAGCAATTCTTATAAAATTTTCCAATTATTTCGGCTACGAAATGTGCAAAATAAAATATAATTACTGACTATAATAATCACCTATTGACCAGGTTTTCATGTGACACCCACCATAAAACTCATTACTTGATCAAAGTACACAACAGTGAATATTAAAAATTAATAAAACAAAAGGCTTAGTTAAGAAAAAAAATTATACAGAGTGTTTCTATACGTCTGTACGAAACTTTAATGAAATTCCCAAAAATTAGAGTATTTCTTTCCTAGCGAATATTTTTAGTGTCACTGGTTTAATAGTACATTTAATTAAAAATAATAAAAATAAGGCATTACACCAGGTACCTAAATAACTTATTAATAAATGATTATTTGTAGGCAGTGTTTATACTTTTATTTCATTAGTAACATAATTAAATGTACTATTAAACCACTGACAATAAAATGTTCGCTAGGAATTAAATATCCTAATTTTTGCGAATTTCAAAAAAAAATTCTTTTTGTTCAATAATCAGTATATCAAATTATATATGTCATTGAAGTTTCGTGCAGAGGTATAGATACATCCTGTATACATAACACTATATGGAAATAATAAAAATCGTGACTTATAAAATTAATCAATGCTACATAGTGACTTTCCAAACAAAAGAAGCAAATTAAGCATTAAAAAAATAAATATAAAATAATAAATTGGGAAACACTAGAATAAAACATGATTGAATATCGTTTTGACAGATAAGATATTACGTCTTGGAAAAAATGTAACTTGTTATCATGTTTGTGCAATTCTGAACTGTTCAAAGTTTCACATTTACATATTTTTATATACATAAGTAAAATACATTCAATTTATTCAAAACCAAATATTTTGCAATCAAATTTTAATATTTACTGCTAAGCCAATATATCACCATTTCGACAGACTTCATTATGGCACTAAATTATAACACACGATACAAAATATAACTTTCTATCATGTTTGTACAGTTTTGAAATGTTCCAAGTTTCACATTTGCATTTTTTATAAGTTAAATACATTAACTAATTTAAAAACTAGGTATATTACAAACAAATGTAATATTTATTGCAAAGCCAACATATCAGCAATTTCAGCAGACTTTTCTTCATAACTATGGCACTAAATTATAATATACAATAAAAATTTACAAACTTTTTTTGCAAAATAATTGTTACATTACTGCAATAATAACAAAAAATAGTGAAACATATTATTATTACTGATTCCAAAAAAGAAGGTTTTATTTATATTAAATCAGTTTACTTTCTAATATATTTTTATAATTATATAATATATTGTTGAAATCATTCTTGTAATCAATATATTGCTGTAATCAAAATATTGTTATAATCAATGTTGTATTGTTATAATCAACAAATAAATATTTTTTTCTGAAATCGTCAAGAAAATGCCTACTTTCCTGACGCATTTTAGTATGGAAAGTAAGTGTTTACCAAAACATTTGCAAAACAGTCAGGTAAAGTACTTTCTTGACTAGTCAGGAAAGTACTTTACCTGACTCAAATAAATAAACTAAATAACTAAAAAATTTAATAAGATTTTATTTATTTTTATCAATAACGTTAATACTAAATATACAATTGCTTAAATTACTAAAATGTATGTATGACACTGGCGAATTAGAAGCTAAATTTATTGTTGCAATCGATAAATTACTTGGAGATTCAGTAAATAAAATAAGCAAGTAGCACATTTGCTGACAAATTATTTTGCTTTTTCCAATCCATGAAAATTTCATAATCTTTATCATTTCGGTCTTTGGACTTGCTCGGTAATAAATTTTCAACAGCCGCAGTTGCTTGATTTAAGATTTCAGGAGGAGGACTTGAAAATACCGCCTCATACTCATTTTCATCTATATTTTCCAACATTATAAAGAAATCTTCTCTGTCAACAATATTACTTTTGACACAAATATATTCAATAGATTTTTCACATAAGATATTGTTTTCAACAACTTTTGTTATCACCTTGGATATGTAGCATTGTACAATGTTTTATGTGCATTTGAATCGCAATATATGTATATTTAATCAAATTAATTGCAATAGTATAACGCAATAACTAAAATGTTCAATCAAGGTAGATGATTCTTACCAAAAAATTAAACATTTTGAAATATTTATTATTAATTATATTGATAAAATATAAATATGAACGATTTCAGAAAAAATAGTATACATAATACGTCACGAAAGTGTTTTACTTGACTCAGCGAATTAAAATACTCGGCTTGACGGCCTCGTACTTCAAACAACCGCTTCGTCAAGTAAAGCATCACTTTCCTGACTTATTATGTAATATACTATTTTTGTATTGTATTTTTATTATTACTTATTGTATGTTCTGAAGTCCTGATGAACCATTTTCCATTTCTTTGAATAAGAAACGAATTAAACATTTTAATCATCACTAATGCGAGCAAATGAAGTTGCAGCAAAAGTTATCATCAATACCAAAACTAGAAAGTTCTACAAAATCTGTTATTAATTTCAACAGAAAAACAAAAAAGTGTGAATGGAGAGATAATTTCGAACTGAACGCAAAAGTTGAAATAATAAGAAGTAGTTTGGGTTCATATAGCGAGTGGCAAATCGAGTAGAAGTGATTCAACATTTAGCCACTGGCAGTGGTAGCAGCAGCAGTCCACCGACGTAATTACTGTTTCGGAAGTGCGATTTTCCTAAGCACCACTATTTTGTAAAAGGCTTTTATCTAAAATGGCCCTTTCCATGAATTCCACTGATCGAGAGCTGATAATTTATTGAACCGGAAGTAAATACGTGACGTTAAATCCGCAAATTGATTAACTTGAAAAATCAATTTGTCTCATTCTCAGAAAGGACAAATTCAAGCTTCACGGTTCACGCTATCCACATTTGCAGCAATCGATAATATGTTTTTTTGTTGTGAACTTCATTACTTCTGTCAGTATGGTGGTGTGGATAGCGTTACGGAATTCGAATCCAGAGATCTCGAGTTCGAATCGAACTCAAGCAAAAATTATATGAGCTGTCAAACTTTGATTTGATGAGTGCGGACTCTATATTGTAATTGGGATTAAGTTCCTATTGTTTATGTGAAATATTAAATTAGCTACTAACCCAGTGGCCCAAAACTGTTCATTTGTTTAGACCCATTTTTCAATTTACGAATTTCAATAATTGTTATTTTTGTATTATGTTATGTATAACATTTTACTTGCAACTTAGAAACAAATAATGAATATTTTAAATTTATTTACGTACATTTGAATTGTAATGAACTGTTTACTTAACTCTGTCTCTAGGGGTTACGAGACTTATAACGTGCTAGCCCGTGTAAAATTTATAACAGGCTGTTGACATTGGTTATCATGACAACATATCTAATTTTAAACGGTTGACACTTAAATATTTTTTGATTAAACAAAATCTGTCAGATTTTCAAAGTCTACCTTGATTGAACATTTTAGTTATTGCGTTATACTATTGCAATTAATTTGATTAAATATACATATATTGCGATTCAAATGCACATAAAACATTGTACAATGCTCGACCGTTAACTGAAATTTACAGGCTCACACAGATAACAGGCTCGCTAGCGCTCGCCCGTTACCTTTCTATGCTCGCCTGTAAATTTCCGTATAACGGTCTTGCAATGTAAATAACTATTAAATTAAAATAAATATTTGACTTACATATTCAGTCAATATTTTATGTTGCTAAGTAACTAGACACTCACGTTTCTTTCATTACCTGCCTAGACAGACAATATGTTATTTTCCTGACTAGGCATGCAAAGCAAATCTTTCCTGAGTCTTAAAGCTCAGGAAAATGTTTATTTTCCTGTCAGTTTCAAGTAAAGATAATTACTAACGCCTCTGAAAATAATATACTCCATTTTTAATAAAAGTCCTTCTTTATAGCCTAGGGATATAAATAACTATTTTCACACTTTTCGAAATCTTACAGGGAATAATTACCATCATTATTGGCCTCTTTGGAGCTGTCAGTTATTAATGCAACATTTATATTTCATAAATGTACATTAAATTCTAGATATCCCCCTCCACTAACATCGTTGAGGGCCGTGATTTGACGGTTGGTAACCGCATTTCACGCAAAAAAATATATCACTTATCGAGATCTGCTTAAGGCAGAGTGCCACATCCAGTAATGGGTAAAATGCGTAATGATATATTTATTTTATTTGTTTAAATTCTAGATATTTAAGATCACGGCATGGTAAATACGATTTCCAAATTCCAACGAAAACCGCAATGCCTTCGTGTGCATCTGGTTGCATGCTGTAATAACGGAACAGAAGTGAATAGTTTCAAATTTAGTGGTTTGTAATTAATTTCTGGGTTCGTGTATGATTATACAGAGTTCTAAAATATGTCGGTTTGTAATTCCGCAAAGTTTCTAAAGAAACTACAGAACAAAATACAAAATAATTACTCGTCTTGAAGTCAAAGAGAATTCAACAATAGAATGCTTTATTAGCATGCACGCTTTCAGTCACAAAAAGCATTAATAAAAACCTAAAAATACATTATTCAGCCAGAATTATACGATATAGAACTGAGGAAGACAATTGCCTAACAAAAAGTTGAGAGTGCATTAAAAATCTGCCCGTAAAAACTTTCAATTTTTTATTATATCTTTTCTGTGACTTATTGTATTCATTTCATGGTGTTTTAGTTTAGGATCGGGTTACCGTTCAATATCGGCCGCCCGTTTTTTGTTTATAGCAAAATAATTTTGTTTACAATATTTTTTGTTTGAACACATATGGTGTTATGATATATAATGACACCAGTATAGTTTATACTAGCGGTTTTTTGACCAATCATGCGTTACATTAGCTTTCGCTTCCATAGGCGTACAGATTTGTTAAGAGATACAAATATTTATAATAACTTTGTATTCGTCTAGGAAAAAGTATTGAGGAAATTAAAAATTATCACAAATGCAATTATTATAGTTATTACATTATAATCAATTAATTTTCAGGGTTCGACTCCCACAACCGACAAACAATACGAACATCTTTGGGGAGCGTGATTTGACGGTTGGTAACCGCACTTCACTCGTATAAGTATATCACTTACCGAGATCTGCTACGGTGGAATGCTACACCCAGTAATCGACAAAAGGCGTGATGATATATTTATTTATTTTATTTTAAATAATTTAAATTAAACAACAAAATAGCGATATGAATGAGCTATTGAATATCGGGTGAAAAAAAAACTCATAAATACTTAGCAAGATTCTGGGTTCGTAACTCGGTTGAGTTTCATGTATTTTTATAAATATTTTCTTACTACAACTGTCAAAAAATGTTTATTTTTTTTCACTAATATCAATATGCGAAGTACGTGATTTTTTCATCATTTACATTACCATGAAAAATTTTGCGCATTAATTTGCACCCTAGTGCGCAAAATAAGTATTTTGCGCACTGTTTCGTATTCTAGTGCGCAAAATGAGTATCTCGCGCACGCTCCCAAATTATTTGTTGTCAGGTTTCATTAGTTACAACACATCAATAGTATCAAATTAATATTATTGTTTATTGTTTCTCTTCAATTTACTTAAATAAATCAATAATGATTGTATTATTCTTTATTTACAGTTGTAGAAAAAATGTTATTTGTATTTTGTGGGCAAAATTCTTGTTTTTTGGCGCGTTTGAATAACTTTTATTGTCTCGACCTGCGGTCTCGACTAAAAGTAACAAAAAAACACTCATTTTGCGCACTTATACAAAAATAACTATTTTTAACGTTTTGACATTAAAAGTGGGCGGCTTTTCTTGACATTGAAAAAACAAATTTGACATTTATCATTTAATTTAATAAATAAAATTACAGCTGCATGCTGCTTCTTTTATCTCGGATGGGGTTAACATTCCTTCATCACTTTACATTACAGTAGAAAATATAATTAATATATAGTGATTGACAACATTGCCAAAATGCACGATCATATTTATAAAATTATAAACATCAAATTTGATTTAACATAGCAACTGCTTTACAAATGCATAACAAAATGATGCATTAAAAATATTGAAAATAATTATTATAAAATGCATATTAATTTTAAACAGTGGGTAATAAAATTATTTGTATAACATGGAAAAATGCAAATTTACTGCCTAGTTAAACAAATAACTATTATTGTTGCTGAAGAAAAAATGTTTATAATAGTTTTTCATATAACGGAAATATTGTTAGGAACAATTTTTTAATATATCAATATATTTGAAAGAAAATTCTGTTAACTGACAAATTATAATTTATGTTCAAAGTATTTCTGCATATATTTGTAATCCGTAAGCATTTCTGTTGTAAAAAGTTGGTAAAACAAAGTTTGAAAGAAAAATGAAGTTTGGAAATTTTTGTCAGGTAATTAATCAACTTTTGAAAATTAAGAAGGCGTTATTAATTAAGCAAAATGTCCTTAATTTACGTAAATGGTTCAACAGACGTTCTTTGTCACAAAATACAAATTTATTCAAATTATCAAAAACATTTAATATGATGTTTTAATAGTTATTATTATTACGATTCATATAAAAATGATAAAATTAAGTATTTACTTAAAAATACTAATTAAATATAAAGATGATGTATTTAGATAGGTAATTTAACGATTTAAGGTTCAATTAATTTCTAAATTACAATATATTTAACAAGTTGCTAGTATTTTTTAAATCTGATATTCGGTAGTTGGCTCAGGGGAATCGAACAATTTTCACCTCATTAAAACTACCCCTGCGGCTCCCCTGCCCTAACATATTTAAAAGACGTAAATTGACGGCTGGTAATCGCACTTTACGTGAAGGAATATATATCCTACCAAGATCTGCTACAGCGAAATGCCCCGCCCAGTAATAGGCACAAGGCGTGATGATATATTTCTCTATTTACTCTGATACTTTTTATCGTTCTTAATAAAAATTTCGACGCCCAGTTCTTCAAACATATTTTATGACGTCATTTTACCTATTTTCAGCTTAGCATTTTACTAGAGCAGACACAGTTTTGCGCGTGAATTGTGGTTACCAGCTGTGAAATCACAGCTCCCATGGATGCTACTAATACAGAAGCTAATGACGTAATTTTAATTTGGTGAAAATGTTAGTTTAAACTAGAATTCTTATTTTTACAGATACTGTTCAATGTTATTAGTATGTTTTGCATCAAGGGAGGGAAACAAGCGATTATTCCCGCGTGTGAAGTTGGTAAACCAAGACGTAAGCGAGGACCGAAGGCTCGAGCTGAAGTCGAGGTTTGCCAACTTCACACAAAAGATAATCGCGCCCTCCCGTGAAGCAAATTGTACTTTTCGTAACAAGTGCACAAAAATTACTGTCTTATCGGGACAAATGTCAAATATGGGTTGCGTAACTAGTTACCTAGGAAACGCCGCAAACAGCAAATAATCGTAGTCTCTAGGGAGAGAAACATGCTACCTAGGGAGAGAAACATCCTACCTAGGGAG
Organism: Pterostichus niger; assembly: GCA_947425015.1. Taxonomy (NCBI): domain Eukaryota; kingdom Metazoa; phylum Arthropoda; class Insecta; order Coleoptera; family Carabidae; genus Pterostichus; species Pterostichus niger. The sequence goes on along the minus strand of OX380344.1, from coordinate 26,651,267 downwards.
AAAAGCAGTATTTATCTCTCTAAAATTAGGGAATAAGAACGTGTTTCTTGTGCATGTGTTACGAAAAATTAATTTTGTCTTAATCTTTTAATATTTTATAATTCTTTGAAAGTAGAATCCACAAAAGCTTTCATATTCCATAAATAAATAATTCCGATTATGATCAACAATAAAAAATATAATAAGAAGTTACCAGATTAATATGAACAACCCTCCAATATTCCGCAAAGTTCAAAAGTTCGAAAACATGAAAACAGCGCACAGAAACTTTTCTAATCCTATAAATACTTAACAACACCCCACAACCGGCGCCTATGGTGCGGTTTAAACAAACCAGAACATCAGGACATCACTTCGTAAATACGCCGGACCTTCCCGCGCCTATCCCTTTTCTTCCCTACCCATCCGGCAGGAACAAGGACGAGTCAGGCAGCAGACATCGCAGCCAGCCATGCAGAAAGCATGTGCGTGTGTCTATCAGTGTGTGGGAGTTAAAGCACTGTTTACACAGGCAAATTGTAAGCGTAAGGAGTTCTGCCGATGTTTCTTAATTGTTTTCGTGACTTTAAGGAAGGAAACGGGGTTATAAATTTACTTGTGACGGCCCTGTAAACCCTAACTTCTCAGACAGGATATACGCGAAGTTTGAAGGATAGAAATTATAACGTTTGACGGATTGTTGCAGATTTTACTGGCAAGTCATGCCCATACACGTACGTACGGATCTAGATATTTTAGTTTAAGCCTTATTGGTTTAGAGCTAATATTATTAAGTTGTGTGATTATTAAAGGTAATCATACCTGTAGTTTTTGACTAAAGTTAATTTATATTATGACAGAAAAATTCTGATGACGCCTGGATTCGAACCAGGGACCTTCCGCATACCGGGCAGAGATGCTAACCGCTACACCACGTCACCTGTGTTCGAAATATGGCATCAACTGAATTTTTCTGTCACAGTGTCTAAGCGTAGCTTCGTTCCGAGAGACTCCTATATAGGCATTGACAACCGGGTTCGTCTACAGTGACACAGTTTTTGATTATGAGGGAATCATACCCAAGCTTAGAGCTAATATTATTAAGTTGTGTGATTATTAAAGGTAATCATACCTGTAGTTTTTGACTAAAGTTAATTTATATTATGACAGAAAAATTCTGATGACGCCTGGATTCGAACCAGGGACCTTCCGCATACCGGGCAGAGATGCTAACCGCTACACCACGTCACCTGTGTTCGAAATATGGCATCAACTGAATTTTTCTGTCACAGTGTCTAAGCGTAGCTTCGTTCCGAGAGACTCCTATATAGGCATTGACAACCGGGTTCGTCTACAGTGACACAGTTTTTGATTATGAGGGAATCATACCCAAGCTTAGAGCTAATATTATTAAGTTGTGTGATTATTAAAGGTAATCATACCTGTAGTTTTTGACTAAAGTTAATTTATATTATGACAGAAAAATTCTGATGACGCCTGGATTCGAACCAGGGACCTTCCGCATACCGGGCAGAGATGCTAACCGCTACACCACGTCACCTGTGTTCGAAATATGGCATCAACTGAATTTTTCTGTCACAGTGTCTAAGCGTAGCTTCGTTCCGAGAGACTCCTATATAGGCATTGACAACCGGGTTCGTCTACAGTGACACAGTTTTTGATTATGAGGGAATCATACCCAAGCTTAGAGCTAATATTATTAAGTTGTGTGATTATTAAAGGTAATCATACCTGTAGTTTTTGACTAAAGTTAATTTATATTATGACAGAAAAATTCTGATGACGCCTGGATTCGAACCAGGGACCTTCCGCATACCGGGCAGAGATGCTAACCGCTACACCACGTCACCTGTGTTCGAAATATGGCATCAACTGAATTTTTCTGTCACAGTGTCTAAGCGTAGCTTCGTTCCGAGAGACTCCTATATAGGCATTGACAACCGGGTTCGTCTACAGTGACACAGTTTTTTATGAGGGAATCATACCCAAGCTTAGAGCTAATATTATTAAGTTGTGTGATTATTAAAGGTAATCATACCTGTAGTTTTTGACTAAAGTTAATTTATATTATGACAGAAAAATTCTGATGACGCCTGGATTCGAACCAGGGACCTTCCGCATACCGGGCAGAGATGCTAACCGCTACACCACGTCACCTGTGTTCGAAATATGGCATCAACTGAATTTTTCTGTCACAGTGTCTAAGCGTAGCTTCGTTCCGAGAGACTCCTATATAGGCATTGACAACCGGGTTCGTCTACAGTGACACAGTTTTTGATTATGAGGGAATCATACCCAAGCTTAGAGCTAATATTATTAAGTTGTGTGATTATTAAAGGTAATCATACCTGTAGTTTTTGACTAAAGTTAATTTATATTATGACAGAAAAATTCTGATGACGCCTGGATTCGAACCAGGGACCTTCCGCATACCGGGCAGAGATGCTAACCGCTACACCACGTCACCTGTGTTCGAAATATGGCATCAACTGAATTTTTCTGTCACAGTGTCTAAGCGTAGCTTCGTTCCGAGAGACTCCTATATAGGCATTGACAACCGGGTTCGTCTACAGTGACACAGTTTTTGATTATGAGGGAATCATACCCAAGCTTAGAGCTAATATTATTAAGTTGTGTGATTATTAAAGGTAATCATACCTGTAGTTTTTGACTAAAGTTAATTTATATTATGACAGAAAAATTCTGATGACGCTACGCTTAGACACTGTGACAGAAAAATTCAGTTGATGCCATATTTCGAACACAGGTGACGTGGTGTAGCGGTTAGCATCTCTGCCCGGTATGCGGAAGGTCCCTGGTTCGAATCCAGGCGTCATCAGAATTTTTCTGTCATAATATAAATTAACTTTAGTCAAAAACTACAGGTATGATTACCTTTAATAATCACACAACTTAATAATATTAGCTCTAAGCTTGGGTATGATTCCCTCATAATCAAAAACTGTGTCACTGTAGACGAACCCGGTTGTCAATGCCTATATAGGAGTCTCTCGGAACGAAGCTACGCTTAGACACTGTGACAGAAAAATTCAGTTGATGCCATATTTCGAACACAGGTGACGTGGTGTAGCGGTTAGCATCTCTGCCCGGTATGCGGAAGGTCCCTGGTTCGAATCCAGGCGTCATCAGAATTTTTCTGTCATAATATAAATTAACTTTAGTCAAAAACTACAGGTATGATTACCTTTAATAATCACACAACTTAATAATATTAGCTCTAAGCTTGGGTATGATTCCCTCATAATCAAAAACTGTGTCACTGTAGACGAACCCGGTTGTCAATGCCTATATAGGAGTCTCTCGGAACGAAGCTACGCTTAGACACTGTGACAGAAAAATTCAGTTGATGCCATATTTCGAACACAGGTGACGTGGTGTAGCGGTTAGCATCTCTGCCCGGTATGCGGAAGGTCCCTGGTTCGAATCCAGGCGTCATCAGAATTTTTCTGTCATAATATAAATTAACTTTAGTCAAAAACTACAGGTATGATTACCTTTAATAATCACACAACTTAATAATATTAGCTCTAAGCTTGGGTATGATTCCCTCATAATCAAAAACTGTGTCACTGTAGACGAACCCGGTTGTCAATGCCTATATAGGAGTCTCTCGGAACGAAGCTACGCTTAGACACTGTGACAGAAAAATTCAGTTGATGCCATATTTCGAACACAGGTGACGTGGTGTAGCGGTTAGCATCTCTGCCCGGTATGCGGAAGGTCCCTGGTTCGAATCCAGGCGTCATCAGAATTTTTCTGTCATAATATAAATTAACTTTAGTCAAAAACTACAGGTATGATTACCTTTAATAATCACACAACTTAATAATATTAGCTCTAAGCTTGGGTATGATTCCCTCATAATCAAAAACTGTGTCACTGTAGACGAACCCGGTTGTCAATGCCTATATAGGAGTCTCTCGGAACGAAGCTACGCTTAGACACTGTGACAGAAAAATTCAGTTGATGCCATATTTCGAACACAGGTGACGTGGTGTAGCGGTTAGCATCTCTGCCCGGTATGCGGAAGGTCCCTGGTTCGAATCCAGGCGTCATCAGAATTTTTCTGTCATAATATAAATTAACTTTAGTCAAAAACTACAGGTATGATTACCTTTAATAATCACACAACTTAATAATATTAGCTCTAAGCTTGGGTATGATTCCCTCATAATCAAAAACTGTGTCACTGTAGACGAACCCGGTTGTCAATGCCTATATAGGAGTCTCTCGGAACGAAGCTACGCTTAGACACTGTGACAGAAAAATTCAGTTGATGCCATATTTCGAACACAGGTGACGTGGTGTAGCGGTTAGCATCTCTGCCCGGTATGCGGAAGGTCCCTGGTTCGAATCCAGGCGTCATCAGAATTTTTCTGTCATAATATAAATTAACTTTAGTCAAAAACTACAGGTATGATTACCTTTAATAATCACACAACTTAATAATATTAGCTCTAAGCTTGGGTATGATTCCCTCATAATCAAAAACTGTGTCACTGTAGACGAACCCGGTTGTCAATGCCTATATAGGAGTCTCTCGGAACGAAGCTACGCTTAGACACTGTGACAGAAAAATTCAGTTGATGCCATATTTCGAACACAGGTGACGTGGTGTAGCGGTTAGCATCTCTGCCCGGTATGCGGAAGGTCCCTGGTTCGAATCCAAGCGTCATCAGAATTTTTCTGTCATAATATAAATTAACTTTAGTCAAAAACTACAGGTATGATTACCTTTAATAATCACACAACTTAATAATATTAGCTCTAAGCTTGGGTATGATTCCCTCATAATCAAAAACTGTGTCACTGTAGACGAACCCGGTTGTCAATGCCTATATAGGAGTCTCTCGGAACGAAGCTACGCTTAGACACTGTGACAGAAAAATTCAGTTGATGCCATATTTCGAACACAGGTGACGTGGTGTAGCGGTTAGCATCTCTGCCCGGTATGCGGAAGGTCCCTGGTTCGAATCCAGGCGTCATCAGAATTTTTCTGTCATAATATAAATTAATCTTATTGGTTTGTTTATCTATAAAAAAAATCTGATGTGGACACCACATGACTTCCTTGTACGCGTATTATACTATACCTACATTTTTTTATTGCACATATTTGACGTAATTTGACATTAATTTTTCTTATTTTTTGTTTTAATCCATAGCTTAATTACAAGAAACAAGAAATATATAATTTTTAAATATAGATATCTCGCTTATACAAAAGGCTAATTTAATAATTCTTAATGTGCTAGACGCAGAATTTAATTCTCTAAAACTTTTATTTGCAGCATTTATTTCAAAAATTAAAATAAAACTTTTTTTTTCTAGACAAACTGTTAGCAGCTTCATGTAATGTATTACTTCCGGTTAGTCCATTTTAACCAAAACCTATTATGTTATTTGCATTGATATAGTAGTCTTATATACCAAATTTGAAAAGTTTTGGAATATATTTCAATATAGTTTTTCATTAAAATCTATTATAGGCTTCAAGTAAAGTATCACTTCCGGAAGTTATATAATGACCAAACAGGGAGGTGCACAACTAGATGTTATAACAGTTCTAAATACAAAATTTCAACTTTCTATGGCTTTTCGTTTTTGAGTTATGCGAGATACATATGTACGTACAGACGTCACGACGGAATTAGTCAAAATGGATATTTCCGCTGAAATCTGAAAACCGAAAATTTTCATGATTACAATACTTCCTTTACTTCGTACAAGGAAGTAAAAGATAGAACGTGTTCTATTTTCTAAACTATTTGTGTGGAGCATAAATAAAATAAATAAATATATTATCACGCCGTTTATCCATTACTGGGTGTTTCACTAGCAGATTTCGGTAAGTGATATATTTCTTCGCGTGAAGTGCGGTTACCAGCCGTCAAATCACGGCACCCAAAGATGTAAGTGGAGGAGAAGCCACAAGGATAGATTGAAATTAGTAAAAATTGTTTGTCGGCTGTGAGGATCGAACCAGGGTTCTCAAGATCCACAGGCCGACTCAATACCATTGAAGCAATGGGATATTTCAAACAATTTGCTATATGCTACTACGCAGTTTAGTTTATTATTTAGTGTAATGTAAAAAGAGCTTTTCACAATATAGTATAATTCGCGCGGTGGCCGAGCGTGTTAAGGCACATCTCTTAACGTACTGTGACGTCATCCGAACCAAGGTTCATCAGTTCGAATCCGCCTGTCGACAATGTGTGATTTGTCGTAAAATATAAAATACAGCTACATGTATTTATCACACTCGGGCGCTATAAGCTAGACACTTATACGCCTTAAATAATGTAGCATTTGACTACGAAGACCGGCAGTACGTCAGTGTAAAAACTGCGGCTCGGTGTGTCCGGTAGGCCCAGGCCCGATTTGGGCTGTAGTGCCATCAGAAGAAGAAGAAGTTAATTTTCTCAATTGTAATACTTCCATTGACACTAGATACCTGGTAAAATAGAATTTAATTTGGAATTAAATTCATAATTACATGTATCATGTTAAACAGGCTATAAATATATTTCATTCCAACTTTGTTTCTGTGCGCATAGGCATAATCACATTAAATCTCTTTTACAAGGATTTGAAAATATTTCATTGCGAGAGTAAAATTAATTGTAAACACGCACGCTATGAACAATACAATACAACACGTAGCGATATGATATCACAACTGCACACATTTTGTTTGCATTGAAATAAATTCACAGAGAATCATATCTTTCTATGTATTTGCAAAATATTCTCCTACCAAAAAATATGTATTCAGTTTTATACTTGCATGTACAGTTTTTAATCCGCAATATTTCAATGCAAGATTTTTTCTACTTGTCAGCAATTAATATTTGTTATGCTAGCTTGGGTTTCTTTGTAATTTTTTTACGATAAATGACATATTTTCCTGCATGCATTTTTATCATCTATTATAAATCACGAACTAAATATCTACCTCTATTAATACAAACAATAGAAATATTATTGTATTTGATTTGATCTTCTTTGTGACATTTATTAATTTAGTTTATTTTGTTTATTTTTCTTGTCTTCATTGTTCTACGATTGTCATGAAAAGTTGACAATTACGCTCTCATTTGACATCGTAAAGTTGACTTTTTCTGTGGAACAATCGAAAAATATTTTTTTTCTACGATTGCTTTGAAAAGTTGACAATTACGCTCTCATTTGTCATCGTAAAGTTGACTTTTTCTGTGGAACAATCAAAAAATATCTTTTTTCTACGATTGCTTTGAAAAGTTGACAATTACGCTCTCATTTGTCATCGTAAAGTTGACATTTTCTGTGGAACAATCGAAAAATATTTTTTTGCGCATCTTCAATGGCAACGCGCGAAAAAGACGTTAAATGCGCGCTTTTCCAATGGCAACGCGCGAAAAAGTTATTAAATGAGCGCTTAATTCAATAGTTACCAGGGATACAAACAAAACAGAAACTTGTCATATTGACAGTTGACAGAATGAATTTATTTTCAGTACACATACGTTTTTTAATAATTTTAAGATGCAATCGTAGAAAAAATTATGAGTGTATCACGAGCGTAAAGTGTATTTGTTCCTCTTACACTATTGCAGCTCTCGCCTTTGACTCGCGCTGTTATTACCGTGTTCGAGTAACAAAGAATCATTTTACGCTCTTAATATACAAATAACTATTTTGAACTTAGTACTGCGATTTTTTAAATTGTTATTTTACAACAGGAATTTAATTTTAACTACAATAAAGGAGGTCTACAGCTTATAGTGGAATCTGAACTATTGGGACACAATCATATTTTTAGCTCAACGACTCACAAAGATTCGAGTTTAAGTGCGGTACGATATCTGTATCATCGGCAATATTCGTATTTAAAAAAAATAAATTATATACAAATCCTGGATAGAGTTCCTAGATAACAAACCCAACTTTAGATGTATGTATGTATTTATGTATGTATATATGTCGTTCACTTAGGCGTTGGTCGCACGTGTTTTGTTTTTATCCCTCAAACTCATTTTACATTTTTGAACCAATTTCTTCCAAAATTCTTTTAAATATCTCGTTCCATCTGTAGATGAACTAGATATTTTAAAGTTTTCAAATATTGACAATTTTCAAATAAATATAAATAAATATATTATCATTATGGGGTAGGTGGCTCAGTGGTATCGATTCGGCCTGTGGATCTTCAGAACTCTGGTTCGATCCCCACAGCCGACAAACAATTTTCACCAAATTAGAACTACCCCTGTGGCTCCCTCTACACTAACATATTTGGATGCCGTGATTTGACGGCTGTTAACCACACTTCACGCGAAGAAATATATCACTTACCGAAATTTGCTTCGGCAGAGTGCCACACCCAGTAATGGGAAAAAGGCGTTATGATACATTTATTTATTTTATATCATGCCTTTTACCCATTATTGCCTAGGCAGACAATATGCCATTTTTTTGACTAGGCATGCAAAGCAAAGCTTTCCAGAGTCTTAAAAGTGAGGCAAATGTTTATTTTCTTGTCGGTTTCAGGTACAATTAATTATTAAATCTGAATCTGACAGATTTAAAAAATTTAAATTCAATAATTTTATTTTGTTTAAATAAATATTGTTTATAAAAATGTAGACTTTTTCATATTTTGTTAGTAAAAGCAAATTATAAAATGATATGTATAAAAATAATGAAAAATTTATCGAAAAAATAAAACAGAAAAGAGAAAAATAAATATGTTCCCTAACAATTTTCACACGTGTTTTCATCGCCAGTCCGGAAACAATCTGTAGACATTAGAACATCAATTTACTTGTAAAAGAATAATTTCCGTTCTTCTGCGTCACGTGATATTGTGCGAGCGTTTTTTGTTTGTCCTCGACAAGGGTAAGACGCAGGATGTCCGGGGCGGGGGATAAAGAACTCAGGAGTGGGAGTAATAACGAAAGAGGCGATAGTCGTTTGTTCACTTTCAGACTTGTTTAATTGCCTGGCGTTGCCGTTAAAAGGATCTATGTATTAATTCAATTTAAATATCCCGTCAAGTTATCTATATTGAAGAACGAAGCTGCACTCACAAGATGCCAGCTTTTGAAGTGTAATCAGCGCTTCGAAAACTTTTTTTTCATACCTTTAATGTCACTAGATAATATGGAAATAAAAGCATAACTTTTTTGTACAAAATCTAGCTTAAAAAGATAAGCTTAAAAGTTTTATGAAATGATAGCATATTCTGACAAAATATGTCATTTATCTTCTAAATACCTATCTAAAGTAACTACTTGATCCCTGAAAAGTAAAAATATTAAATAAATAAATATATCATCACGCCTTTTACCCATTACTGGGTGTGCCACTCTGCTGCAGCAGGTCTCGGTAAGTGATATATTTCTAGGTAGATTTAATTTGGTGAAAATTAACAACAAAGACAAAATTAATTGTCATCCAACACTTGGTGAAACAAGGTTTAATAAAAATATAAAGTAAACACTTGGCTATGTTTCACAAAATTCAGCCTCCAAGTCACCTTATGATGGCATCGTCAGAGGCTGGCCAGCACAGTTAGTAACCATAGACGCGTTTCGCTCTTATTAGAGCTCATCAGTATGGTATAACTCACTTCTTCACCTAGAACAAAGTTCATGTGAAGAAGCTGGTGACGAAGAACTGTGCCAGCAGAGAATAAAATCTCTAACAAACTGGTAAGATGACATGAGAAGTTTTGTGGAACTGGTCATGCCATCTACCGAAAAAAAGGGAAAGCTACGCAATAGCAATTTCAATAACAACAAAGACAAAATTAATTGTCATCCAACACTTGGTGAAACAAGGTTTAATAAAAATGTGACTTGGAGGCTGAATTTTGTGAAACATAGCCAAGTGTTTACTTTATATTTTGGTGAAAATTGTTTGTCGGCTATTAGGATCGAACCAGAGTTCCACACGCCGACTTGATACGATACCACTAAGCCACCTACCTCATCAAAATATTATTTACTATAAAAGTTAAATTATGTTAGGTTAATTATTATCATGATTAAAAAAATAAGTTAGACTTCCTATATTGTTGTGATTTTTTGACGAGATATATTTTCTGCTTAGAGCACTTAAAAACATCTCAACATTTTTAAAGGTATGTAATATAAAATTTTAAGAGTTAAATTATCGTATAACCAGCGTTTTATTATACATATTCTGTAATTTTATGGCAAATGCAGTCATGATATGTTACATTCATATAAAGTCATAATTTAAAAAAGTTTTTTACGTTTCAAACTACCGTAATATTTTTGTTGTTCTTTATGACGTAACGTCACAACCAGAAACAACACAATGATAATTTGTAATGGGACAAACAATTACTTTTAACATGTTTATTTCACCCACAAAATGTACCTTTTTAACAAAAAGCAGGGGCTATAATACTTAACTATAATATCTCTCATTACCACAAATGACAAGCCTAAATTACACAACACAAATAAGACCAGCATTAAAAAAATCTCGCTCAACCCTAAAAACAGTTTCATCAGTGTAAACCAAACTTGTCTACTTCCACAACAATACAAGGACCGGAAAGACAAAGATAGAGATACAGACTTTAGCTGCGTGATTCAAGCTTCCGTTCTAATTAAATTGGACCCGCAAATCGTGATCTTTAAAGCCGCCGTCTGCTAGCATGGCACACCGTGACTTATTGACGAACAAATGAATTTTTATCTATATACACACTGCTACAATGCGAATGTTACTCTCTTGTTTCGACAGTGTCTCTTGGCGTGACGATGACGACACAGACGAGCTTTTGTTTCATCAAGGCATTCTTGATGGAAATCGTTTAACGGAAGTGGAGGTTTTCGGCGGGAAAAATCTTTTAATTGTGATGTTGCGTACAGGCGTTTAAGCCAGTTGAAGTTTAATTAGAAATATAACGAATGAAAGGGTTTTAATTAATAAGCCAGCCGGGATTTTTCCAGATTTTTGGATGAAAATTTAAAATATTCTGCAAAATACACTATCTTGGTAATTAGAATGTTTTCTGTGTTGATTCTACCCTAAATTTTAATTTAGTTTAATTATATTTTCTTTCGCATATTTTCATTTCTGAAGAAAATCTTCCATCTCATATTTTCGTGCTGTTTAACACTCTGGTATTGCACAAAATTTCCAAAATTTGAAAAACTAATAACTGGAAATATTTTTTTCTTCTTGGTATCACTGTAGTATACAAAACTAATTTAAAATACTTTCAAATAATAATGGGGTAGGTGGCTCAGTGGTATCGAGTCGGTCTGTGGATCATGAGAACCCTGGTTCGATCCCCACAACCGACAAACAATTTTCACCAATTTAAATCTTTGGGGGCCGTGATTTGACGGCTGGTAACCGAACTTCACGCGACGAAATATATTACTTACCGAGATCTGTTACAGTAGAGTGCCACACCCAGTAATGGGTAAAAGGCGTGATGATATATTTATATATTTATATCAAATAATACAACATATACAGAATTCCCTGCGAAAACAGCGCCATAAGCAAATAATATTGGAAATAAGTTTGTTGCAACCATTGCTCCTCTGATTAATTTACAGAAAAGAAAAATTGACACAAATTTAATTTCGCATCGAACTCGGATTAAAATAATGTGAAAATGCAACGTTTATTTGTATTTGTTCTACTTTTACAACTATGTAAATAATATTAGTTTGGAATATTTGTTAAACCTGTGTTTCAATTTTGGAAAGGAATGTATTGACTTTTTATTTCTGGACGTTTCGATGGCTAACCCTTCATCTTCAGCATTTATTATACACAAAATTATTTTTACAATCTTAATTAAATCTGTTTTTTACATTGTCAATTTAGCTGTATTTTAAAAAAAATTGACAATGTAAAAAACAGATTTAATTAGGATTGGAAAAATAACTTTGTGTATAATAAATGCTGAAGATGAAGGGTTAACCATCGAAACTTCCAAAAATAAATAAAACTTTTTAAGGGTCCTAAAGTCAATACATTTCTTTACAAAAATAAATAATATTAGATTTATAATATAATATATCATCTCGCCTTTTACCCATTACTGTTTGCGGCACTCTGTCGAAGCAGATCTCGGTAAGTGATATATTTCTTCGCGTGAAGTGCGGTTATTAGCCGTCAAATCATGACCCCCAAAGATGTTAGTGGAGGGGGAGTCACAAGGATAGATTTAATTTGGTGAAAATTGAACCAGGGTTCTCAAGAACCACAGGCCGACTCGATATCACTGAGCCACCTACCCCATAACGTAAAATATACGAAGCTCTAATATAAAAAAGTAAAAAAGACGTATGGTTAGCTTAACATGGATTTTAATTTCCTGCAATCACGTACTTGTGCAATCACGAGAAAATACGTTGTTTTTCTCCGGAAAATCTTTGCGACGTTGTGACTTAGTTAATTAAATTACAAAAGAAGTAAAAGTTTAATCGAGTTCAATTTGATACTCTATCAAAAAATGTCATGTACTTTAATTTCTTTAACAAAAGGAGCAAAAATTAATTAAAAAATTCCAGTTAAACGCCTTTCAAAAAACAGCAGCGTAAAAACAAAGCAGAATCGTGTTATTGACATACGTAGTATGGTAATTACTCTGTACCAATTACTTGCAGTGCATTAATTAGTTATATCTGCATCAGTATTACCAACTGTTTTACATAATAGACAAACTATTTCCAAGTACGGTGAAACAGTAATCAAGTATCCTGTGAAACAATAAACTGCACACTACACTTCGTTGTTTTACTGGTTGTGTGCTCATGCAAGACTCTTGAAATTTTACACTAAATAAATAATTATACAAGAAACTAAACAATGTACGACTATGTCTGTTATAACAGCATCATAACAAGACATTTTTTATTTAGTTGGGTAGTTACAAATTTTAAAATATATACAAGGTGAGTCTGCAAAGACGAACCTCCCTTAATTTTTTTATTATAAGAAATAGAAAAATTTTCTTTATATGGAAGTTTTAGTATATTAAATATACTATTTTATGACACATATATAATTTTTGTATAAAACATGTGAAACAGGTAATAAATAAATATCTACAATGTTGTCATTAATTTTACCTTGTTACATTTTGTTTAATTTCGCATAGCCACCTAGAATAGTTGAATAACAATAATTTCTGATATTTCTCAATAATCTTATTTATCTCGAATTTTTTCATATACATTTATGACAAGTAATACATCGTTGAAAAAAGAAAAAAATGGCGGTTTTTATTTTAATAGCATAATAGTAGATTCCTATTTAAAAAATAAAAGTTGATAGTCGTATCATGTAAACCTGACTTTATACAAAAATTCTATATGTGTCATAAAATAGTATATTTAATATACTAAAACTTCCATATGAAGAAAATTTGTCTATTTCTTATAATAAAAAAGTTAAGGGTGGGTTCGTCTTGGCAGACTCACCCAGTATAGTTTTAATTAGAGATGGGCGAATATCAAATTTCTCGAATTCGAATATCGAATACGAATATTAATCAGATCTCGAATATTCGAGGTACCTACTCGAATATTAGAATACTCCTAAAAGTTAATTTATTTATTATTAATAATTATTTAATTATGTCCTTTTCATTATTTGAATGAAATTGTTAAGATAAAATAAAATTAAAACAAAACAGAAAAGAAAAAGACGAAAACTTCAAATTTAAGGTGAAACGTACGGGCTGATGTTGGCGAAAAACAAATTTGAAATATGGTACGTCTTCATGGTTTTGAAACAAAATATCTTTGTTATTAATAACTTCAAAGTATTGTAATAGTTTATGTACAAATGATAAAGAAAAACATAGTCAAAAATTGAGATCAACATATGGTGCGATATTCGAGGTATTCGAATGTTCGCTATACTGACGTTAATATTCGAAAATCTCGAATATCGAATAATGTCAATATACGTGGCATTCGACTATTCGCGGATGATATTCGCCCATCTCTAGTTTTAATTCATTGTAGCGTAAATAAATACTTAGGTATATTTTTAAAACAAAAATTAAGGGTCATACAAGCTGTGTTATGAAAACTGTGCCGCAGGCAATTTACAACTGAAACAAATTTTCCACCACTATTCTTTTCCTACAATTATTGAATTGCTGTAACGACATAAATATTTAAATGTACATCAATTAAATTTGATATATATATTTTAATGTTTACTAAAAATGATTTGTCTCGGTATTAAAATACAAATTTTCCATCAAATTTAATCATACAGAGCACGTAAATTGACATTAATGACTTTAAAATGTCAGTTGGTCATGGGTAGCGAATGCGATGCGATGTTCAACTGTTGGTTTACATACATTCCACACAACTCTGCATTTATTATTTAACATGACGATGTCATAGTCCATGTCGGGTGTCATGAAAACGTTTATATTATTAATTATGAAAGGGGAAAATGAAGGATAATTACATAAATCTAGATTAAAACTTTGTAATTTTAATAATCATGTTTTTGTTTGTTACATTTTGAGTGCCAGGAGAAGTGTTACATATGTTGTGGTGATTTCTGTTTGTTTTTTTTATGAGAACGCAGTTGTGATATTAAAAATTCATTACGGAAATGCTTTTTCCATCTTTTTGTATTTACATATATGTCAAAGTTATGTTATTACTGTACTGTATTGCCCTTATATGATATACGAAACCTTAAACAAGCAAATTCATAAAGAGGATTACATTGGAGTACACCTACACAGACAATAGAGGGATGTATGGTGTAGGCAGTGTTAAATCTAGGGAGTTTATGTTGGGGGAAAAAGAAAGCCTTGGGGTGCAAATATTTCAATACATTATGTTGTAGTTTTATTATTGTTGGGACAAATGTCCATCAGTACGGTGGGGTGGAATTTGAATCCGGAGATCCCGAGTTTGAACCTCACTCAAGCTAAAAATTATATAAACTACTACATTGCGGCTCGGTAAGTGCGGACCCTGTACTGTAATTGGGATTAAGTTCCTGTACAGCGTAACATAAATAAAAATAAATAAATAAAATAAAATAATAAAAAATATTTTAAGTTTGTAGATACTATTATAGAACAAAAATATTTTTTTAAAAATTCGCAAAATTAAGAACATGATTATTGACGTATATATTTTTAGTATCACTAGCTGATACTACAGTCATTTTTCTGATGTGCATAATGAATAAAATATCTGGAAGATTGAGGAGGAAGCGAAGATTAAAATGAAACCAAGAAATAACATTTCTTCTCAATTTTTTTTGCTCATATCTTGAAATTTTTTGTTAATCTTGAATTGATTTTGATCTCAATCGATTTCTTGGGTCAAATTACTCTAAACCAAACTTTTTCTCTCAGCGTCCCCTTTTTTCCGTAATTTTTTATAACAGCCTAACTTCAAAAATCGCAAATAATTTATTTTATAGAATACAAAAAAATAAGTACTATAAACAAATATTGTTATTATATAAGATTTGTTATAACAAATCTTTTTCTTAACCAAAAATTATGTTTATTACAGCATAATAATAGAACAAAATAATGTAACAACATTTATAAACATAAAATTGTAATAAGATTGGAAATAATATTTAATTTAAATTAAGCATATTTAATACAATATAATCATAATTTCTGAGTGCGCTGAATAATCGAGTTAGATATTTTGTCTTTAAAACAGCTACAGCGGAAAAGCCTGTTTCACGCAAATAAGATGTTACGAAACGTAATAAAATTTCTAAGGTTTTGTTTGTTAAACTAGAGAAATTTTACTGCGAGCGCGAGTTAGAAACACGTGTGTGCTATGATGTGAATGGAGAATTTGTTCATAAGCCTCAATTATATTTTTATATAGCGCGCCCCCCTCGAAACAATCTTGTGCCCCCTTACGGGGGCGCTCCCCACAGTTTCGAAACCACTGCTCTAAAGTACGCACACGCCTATATTTTGAATAGGTAAGTTTTCATGAATTTTATTTTTATTTATATCGAAAAATCGTAACTAATCAACAGTACAGAAAACATATAATTGTAAAAACATTTTTTAAAAGCTTCCTTTTTGTAATTCATGGGAAATAAATGAAATCTATATTTGCAAACGCAGAGTTGTTATAAAACTGTCGGACTGTGGATTCGAGTTCGATTCTTAAAGTCGCCAACAATACAAATACAAATACACATACATAAAACAAAAGTAGCTGTTTGCAGACCAAGGCTATATATAACATAACACGGACATACACACAGCAGATCTCGGTATGTGATATATTTCTTCGCGTGAAGTGTGATTATCAGCCGGCAAATCACGGTTCCCAAATATGTTAGTGGATGCAAAGCCACAGGAATAGTTTTAACGTGGTGAAAATTGTTTGTCACCTGTGGGAATCGAACCCGGATTCTCAAATCCACAAGCCAAATCGATAATACTAATTTATATATAATTTTTGGGAAATTAAGATTAAACGATTTTTAATTGTAATAATTGGAATGTAAAATAAATAAATAATATAATATTTTGACATTTATAATTTGCAACGGTTTGCAACGAGCCTTCGTGGCGTATTCTGTAACTAATTTTAACGACTAGTTAAAAATTTTAATGAATAAAAATATATGTGTCAGTGCCGTCTGTTGGCATTTTAATAGGCCGTTAAAATTTGACAGATATGTTACGCCTATAGTTCTGCAATTCTGTCATATATAATATAACAAGTAGTATGAAAATTGCTGAAAATATTTTGACATAAATTATGAGTTGTTATGTCAAAATATTATTTGTCAATTTTCATACTACGAGTTGTATTCGGCTTGAGAATTTACCAAACAAGAATAGTTAGGTATTTATTTGCACATTATTAATTAGGTATTACAGTGATGAAAATTTTGAATATTAAATGTACACTGAACAAATGTAGAATTGACGTTTATGAAAATATTGAAAATATCATTTATTTTATTAGTAACCAAGGATATTAATAACAGTGGTATTTCCGATGAAATTTCACTAGTGATGAATTTCCGACGAAATGTACATTTCATTGGTTCATTTTCAAACAAATTCGTGATCCTATTGGTTGACAGTGACGTGTGGTGAATTCTCACCAAAAGACGTTCGAAAAGCTTTTCACTGATCGTAGAAAAAATATATGAATATTATAATTATTATCCTACAGAAACAGCAATTTAAAATGTACTTCACTAAATAGGACCTACATAATTATTGTGGAATTGTGGAACAAATTTGACAAAACTGTATTTTTCGTAAAATTTAAATAAGCGAAGTTTTAATTTGTCATGACTTTTACCAGAGAAAAATTAAGCATTCATATCCTTTTAAAATTTTAAGTAATACTCATATAAATAATAAAACGAAGTTTATAATAAAAAAAAAACATTTTTTTAACATTCTGCCAATGGGGTTAATGGCTTGCTAAAAGCTTTTCACTGCACTAATTTCACCCCTGTGGCTAAAACACGACTATATTTGTGAGTGCTCTAGTTGGTGTTCATAATTCATGGGAAATAAATGACTGTGGATTCGGGGACTCAAGTTCGATTCTTAAAACCGCCAACTATTTCACCACATTAAAATTACCCCTGTGACTACTCCTCCACACATCTTTGAGGGCCGTGATTTGACGGCTGATAATCATACTGCACTCGTAAAAATATATCTCTTATACAGATCTACAATGGCAAAGTGCTACACCAATTAATAGGTAAAATTAAAATAAATAAATAAATATATCATCACGCCTTTTACCCATTACTAGGTGTGGCACTCTGCCGGAACAAATCTCGGTAAGTGATATATTCCTTCGCGTGAAGTGCGGTTACCAGCCGTCAAATCACGGTTCCCAAAGATATTAATTATGAAGTAATTACAAATTAAGCCTACAAAAAAATATCCTATTGACTCGTATTTATTTCGCCCTCAGGAATTCAATTTATTTCAGAGTAAGTTAACATGACATTGGACAGAAGTTCGCTCGTCGCTGGTAAAATATTCGACGAAGATTCGGAAATTGGTCTGTCGCAGTATCAGTGACAAATCGCTGTGTTTTGTTTGTGATACACGTTAGATCAATTAAAACGTAATTTAGCGGAAACATCTGGGATAGAATCTGAGTTTTTATGCCAACTTTTCGTGTTTACGCAGCGCGATGAATGTTTTTTGTTTCCGGTTTTAATTTCAAAATAAAATCCCGGAAGCGATGACTAACGTTTTTTCTTATCAGGATAATTACGATTTTTTTCTTTTACTGGATTTTAGTTGCTAACATTGTGCACATTTATCTTGAACTTATAATGATTATTTTACTTTTGTTAAGGATAAATTCAAATTAAAAATAATTACTTTTTTTACCAACAGATTGCGAGTTGCTAGTAGATATTTGAATAGTTTGTACGTTCTAGAGTTCTAGTCTAGATCGTATTATTATTATTTTAAATACTATTTAATTTTGCTAATTAGTTTTAAAGTAGATTAAAGTATTATTCAAGTAAGTTTTAAGATTAAACTACTACTACATAATTCTCTTTAAATATTAGTTTAGTAGAGAAAAGCAGTATATGAGTCGTGAGATAAAGCTAATATTTTACTTTTTTTTCTTTTGAAGAATTTAATTTCTTTTGATGTAGTTTTATATTATTTTTGAACAATTCCGTACAAATTAATTATTTTATAACAAAATAAATATGGAAATACACAATTTACAATAAATGTCACTTTATTTAATTGTTTAGATGGCAGATATTTCATTTGGTCGCTTTAGTCGTATTAACACAAAAAAATATAGATAGTTTTTTTTTTTATTAAAAAAGAAACAAAAACACTTCAATAATTGAATAAATTTATTTTCTATATTTTCAACATTTTCGAAAATAACTTAAAACAAAATCTTTGAATTTGAGCTGGAAAGAAAATATAAAGACAGGGCAAAAAAATGTTTTTTTCTACAACTGTCAAAAAATGTTCATTTTTTCCACTAATATCAATACGCGAAGTAAGTGATTTTACATTACCATGACAACGTGTATTTTCGCATTATTTTTCATCCTAGTGCACAAAATGAGTATTTTGCGCACTGGTTCGTATTCTAGTGCGCAAAATGAGTATCTCGCGCACGCTCCCAAATTATTTGTCGTCAGGTTTAATTAGTTACAACACATCAATAGTATCAAATTAATATTAATTGATTGTTTTCCTTCAATTTACTTAAATAAATCAATAATTATTGTATTATTCTTTATTTACAGTTGCAGAAGAAATGTTGTTTGTATTTCGTGGGCAAAATTCTTGTTTTTTGACTTTTATTGTCTCGACTAAAAGTTACATTCTCACGAGCAACAAAAAATACTCATTTTGCGCACTTAATTAACTATTATTTTTAGTTTTTGTCATAATAGATATTTTAGTAGCAAGTGCGCAAAATGAGTTTTCTTTTGTTATGCCTGAGAATGTAACTTTTAGTCGAGAACGCAGGACGAGACAAAAAGTCATTCGATCGCGCCAAAAAATAAAAATTTTGCCCACGAAATACAAACAACATTTTGTCTACGACTGTAAATAAATAATAATACAATAATTATTGATTTATTCAAGTAAATTAAAGGAAACGAATCAACAATAATATAATATATAATAGTTTCCCTACCCTCCAATAGATTAAGTCACTCTGTCATTCAGTGCAACTGCAGCTAGAATTTGATCCACTTTTTAAGCATATTAAATTGAGCGGAAGCCAATACATTCCTGTAGCATTATCTGAGCACTCACCTGTATACTGTTCGCCGGGCACATAGGTTTCCGGGTTACCGGAGATCTGGATGTGGAAGCGGTCAAAGGCGGAAGTGCGCGGGTAGGGGTTTCCTTCCGGCGAGCGCTCGCATCGCGCCAGGCACACGCCCACCACTGCCGCCGCCAACGCCGCTGACAACAACCACCGGCAATGCATGCGTTGCATCTCTCAACCCTGAAATATTCAAATGAAGATAGAAATGTGATGATTACTTTTTTTATAAAGACATAAACTATGTTTTTCCCCGACCGGAAGTTAAAGTTGATTTCTATTGCTTTAAAGCCGTGACAGAAATAAAATCGACGAGAGTAAAATACGACTTTTCTCTCGTTACTAATAATAATGATGGGAGTTTGTCAGTTCAAATTCCCCTGGCGACAATGTGTAATTTGCCGTAAAATATAAAATACAGACACATGTATAATGGGGTAGGTGGCTCAGTGGTATCAAGTCGGCCTGTGGATCTTGAGAACCCTGGTTCGATCCCCACAGCCGACAAACAATTTTCACCAATTTAAAAAATGTACCCCTGTGGCTCCTCCACCACTAATATCTTTGGAGGCCGTGATTTGACGCGACTTCACGCGAAAAAATATATCACTTACCGAGATCTGCGTCGGCAGAGTACCACACCCAGTGATGGGTAAAAGGCGTGATGATATATTTATTTTATTTTATTTATGTATTTATATGAGGTAGGTGTGGATCTTGAGACACCTGGTTCGATCCCCACAGCCGACAAACAATTTTCACCAAATTAAATCTACCCCTGTGGCTCCCCCTCCACTAACATCTTTGCGGGGCCGTGATTTTACGGCTGGTAATCGTCCTTCACACGAAAAAAATATATCACTTACCGAGATCTGCTAAGGCAGAATGCCACTCCCAGTAATGGGTAAAAGGCGTGATGATCTATTTATTTATTATGTATTTCTACACTCGCCGCTCACTTATACGGGGTTTTTTAGAGTACACATCTGAGATGAAGAAAATAGATCCCTTTTTGTTCTAGGTCCATTGCTGTTCCCGGAATGTTTTCGCCTGATTTGCCCTACGCGCCGAGAAGAGTCGCCATTTTTTTAAATTTCTGACAATTTTGAATATTTTCTTTAAAAAAAAAATTAAAATAAAGTTTAAAGAGCACTAAATAAAGATCCAAAAACAGTTCTTAAGCAGCAAGTTTAGATTTTGTTAAAAAAATCTAGAAAATGACCCTTTTTGTCCTTGTCTACTGCAATGTAAAAACTGCGGCTCGGTGTGTCCGGTAGGCCCGATTTGGGTTGTAGTGCCATCAGAAGAAGATATTGTCACATAAGTGTAGAAAGGCTTTAACTCCAAAACGAGTAAAATGAGGCACGAGCGCTAGCTACTTACGAAATGGATATACGCATGTTACATGACATGTTTACCATCACTGATATCCAACTGAACTTGAACTGTTCTGCATTCAACCATGTATAATTTATTTGCTCATTTCGATATTTATATCTTAGTTGAGTTAGCATTAACACATACATACATAGATACATAACATTACGTGGAAACATTCAAAGAATATCCACTCATCAGATTAATCAAATAATCAGTCTTCGTCAAACATTCTCATCCTCGTTTCAACCATATTCATAGTTCTTCCATACAAACTCATTTACTTCTCACACTCGGAATCTTTCATCAAATCTATCCATTCGTTCCTCTACATCTGTTTCATTAATGTTTCATTTGACATGCGTTCCACAAGCTTAAATCATCTCAATTTACTCACAACCATTGCTCCAACAGCGAATTTAAAAAGATAAGGAAAGAAGGAAGCGTTGCGTGCGCTTCTTTTTAAACACGCAATTGCAATTGAACATTCTATAGTTAAAGAAAACCGATGAAAAAGATAAGGGTGTGTCGTTAGCGTTGATAGTTGTAGATCTACTATGTTCGTTGCTGTAACGTAATACAGTATCCAGTTGTAATTTGTTTTAAGCCATTACACATTTACAAACCCTACAACCGATGCGAGCAGGGTGATTTAGCAATAGTTTGTTATCTGCTGCTTTCGTAGTGATCAAGTACGATTGTGGTGTGTTCATTCATTTATGTGAGTAAATTATGTGTTTCCGAGTAACTAAAATACAGCAGTTGAGAACTGGAGATGCATTTCGATGAGATTAAAAAGTTAAATAATTCTATTTCGATAATAAATATTAATTTAATTACTTTTCTAAGTTCCACAGATTTCAGCCTCGTCACAGCTATGAAGGAGTCGGTTATACCATACTGATGAGCTCCAATAAGAGGGATACACGTCTATGGTTACTATCTGTGCTGGCCGGCCTCAGAGAATTATAATATACCTAGTAGGTTGACTTGGAGGCTAAAATTTGTGGACCTTAGAAAAGTGATTAATTTAATTTTTATTATTGAATTGGTTTCACTATGTATTGGCAATATGGACAATTTTTGTCTTTTTGTTTTATTCTACTTTGAATTTAGAACCGTTAAATACAAAATATTTTGTATTTATCTCCGGTTGTACCGCTTCGGTGTAAATGTAC
This sequence comes from Pterostichus niger, assembly GCA_947425015.1. Lineage (NCBI taxonomy): Eukaryota > Metazoa > Arthropoda > Insecta > Coleoptera > Carabidae > Pterostichus > Pterostichus niger. Next base: position 26,628,877 of record OX380344.1, on the reverse strand, counting down.
CGTTTAATAAAACCTTGCTTAAAATTAAACTAAATTAATAGGTTTATCCCACAGAAAGGACATCAAATATTGAAGAAATTTTATGAAACAACAGAAAATGATTCTTTAGAAGATAAAAATAAATCAAATAAAATATATCATCACGCCTTTTACCCTTTACTGGGTGTGGCACTCTGCAGTAAGCAGATTTTGGCAAGTGATATATTTCTTCGCGTGCAGCGCGGTTACCAGCCGTCAAATAACTGCTTCCAAAGATGTTAGTGGAGGGGGATCCACAGGGGTAGATTTAATTTGGTAAAAATTGTTTGTCGGCTGTGGAGATCGAATCAGGGTTCTCAAGATCCACAGGCCGACTCGATACCACTGACCCACCTACCCCATTAAAAATGTACTATATAAAGAAATACAGTGGCTTATTTTATAGTTGTTTAAAGTACAAATGTCGCATCTATCAAAAAAGTACTCGTATAGTTTAAAACGTTAAACCTCAGAAATTCTACAGTTTAACTTGAACCACAGATTTTGTATTTTAAATCTCGTTTGAGACACAGTGTAAATTACTTTAATATTTGAACCGATTAGTCTTAAATCGAAGTTCAAGTATGCATTAGATGCTTAGATCAGAGATCAAATGACTGGTATGGATCATAGACTACCAGTTCCGGATTAACATTAGGCGGGGCCCTGGGCAATCGCAAACGAGGGGCCTCCCGTATCCCTCGCCCGACATGAAAATACAATAACTAAAATTCAAATAAACTTTATTCATAATTCAAATAAACAGCGAACATAAAACTTAATATATAATTATTCATAAAGAAAAACAAACATTTGCAATTACTACGCCAACGCTTTCTGCATTTCAACTCGATGAACTATACAATTTTAAAAAAAAAATCATATTGTGCGGGCCCTATTTGACGGGGGCCCCTAGGCAATTGCCTAGTACTGCCTATTGGTTAATCCAACACTGTACACTACTATGAGTCTAACTTCGAATATATTCGTTCATTTCATTTATTTATTTATATTACGCTATACAACAGGAATTTAATCCCAATTACAGTAGAGGGTCCGCACTCACCGAGCCGCATGGTGATAGTTTATATAATTTTTAGCTTCAGTGCGATTAGAACTTGGGATCTCCAGATTCGAATTCCGTATCGCTATCCACACCACCGTACTGACGGACAATTAAATATAAATATTCTATTATAAACTACGAGTATAATTGCTGATATATTGGAGTGATATTTTATAAACTTGTTATTTATATTTCAATTACTCAATATAATTCCCTACAGCTTTTATTTGAAACCTTTTCCTGTAATCAGGAAAGCCATGTATAGGTTTAACTTAATTATATAAAAACATAATGTAACTCTAAAAAATGTACTAACAAATAATGTTACGAGTTTATTAAATAAAGAATGAAAATGGAATAAAGAAGAAAATGAATAATGCTTTTAGGGTTTATTCTAAGATACCTTCCATTCTTTCAGCGAGATTATTCTCTAGGATAAGATGCAGTCTGGCAAAAAGAACTAAAAGAATTATTAAAAGAGGATCTTAGTGTGTGTGAACTGTGAGATAATAAAAGCACAAAGCATTTTATTTGGGTTAATTGAAAGAGAGCTCGAGGAAAGATGACGGAACGCACCAGCAAAGGACAGATGCAAAAGGGCAATTAAGAATGAGCTAAGATTCATTTAAATCCGGATTTTGTTCCAGGAAATTGTGAAAATTCTATACGGTTTTATATTTTTCTGATTTTTCACCGCATTTCACAATAATTAACTCGATTAAAATTGGATTTCAACATACAATGCAACCAATGGAAAAAATGTTAACTAAAGCATAATTTCGTCTAACTAATAATAATGAGTATCCTAAGTGTAAAATATTGACAGATTTTGTTTTTATGAACTTTCAACCTGGAAACTATGGTCACCTGTAATTCAAATATGATTTTATTTTATTTAAATTAAATTTTCTCTTTATAATATAGGTGGCTCAGTGTTATCGAGTCAGCCTGTGGATCTTGAGAACACTGGTTCAATCCCCACAGCCGACAAACAATTTTTACCAAATTAAATCTACGCCTGTGGCTCCCTCTCCACTAACATCTTTGGGGGCCGTGATTTGACGGCTGATAACCGCACTTCGCGCGAAAAAATATATCACTTACCGAGATCTGCTTAGGCAGAGTGACACACCGAGTAATGGGTAAAAGGCGTGATGATGATGAAAACTTATGTCTTACATTTTTACAAATAGACAACTTGACAAATTCACACTAAAAATATTCCCAAAAACAGGTCCACGAAATTCACTATTACTAAAACTAACTACTATTTATATTTTAGGTTATCTCTAACGATTTTTTGTATCTACAGGAATTTAAAAATGTTTATTATAATATTTAACTATCCGTTTAACTAATTGTTTGCAATTTTAAAATATTACTCACGTTGATGTTACTTTAATTAAAATATTAATTTGAATGCGCATAAAGTGTAAATTATTAAAATTCAGAAAAATAATTTTATCACAATATTTACAAATTCATATTTTATGCAAAGTTATAATAAAAACATAAATAAGTTATTAATCAACACTTTGCGTATATTAATTTAATTTAAGCGGCCTTTCATGAAAAACATATTTTATATGATTTAATTTTCTGAGATAAATGTGACATTAAAATTTAATCCAAATGCCTAAAATATAAAATTATAAAAGATTTATATCCAGTTACAAATATTCAAAGAGGAATTTAAATTCGTTGTTAATTAAATTCTGATATTATAAAAATAATTATATATTAAAAATAGCTAACATATATCAATTGAAACATTATATTTGACAAATTATTTTTCAAAGTTCAAATATGTAATTATACTTTACAAGTTAATTAAAAAAGAATTTGACATTGACATGCAACAAATTGCTTTTCAGTTTAGTTTAAATACCTTCATATTCAACAAAATGCATATTATAAACTTTAGAAACAATATTTCATACCCATAATTTTATAAATACTAAATAATGACTTTTACTTTCCTGTCTATTTACATATAGAGTGTTAGTTAAAAAACGGGTCATTAATTTTTAATTGTATTATGATATATATTATGACAAAAATGTTTTAAATATAAATGGTAGAAAATTTAATTCTGTATCCAATTCAATAATCATATTTTATTTTAAATAAATATATTATCACGCCTTTTGTCCATTAGTCGGTAAATCAAATATTTATGTGCGTTTATCAGCTGTCAAATCACACCCCCAAAGATGTTAGTAGTGGAGGAGCCACAGGGGTAATTTTAATGTAGTGAAAATTGTTTGTTGGCTGTGGGAATCGAACCAGGGTTCTTACATCTACAGTACAGTACCATTGAGTCATCTACCTCATAATTTATATTCGAAAAAATTGGATTGACTTTTGTAACCTGTTTTTTTTTTCTGTTATAAAATTTAAAAAGAAATCTTATGTAGATATCTATTTTTAGCAGTTTATTAAGATTTTTTTTATTAAAACACTGTATGTAATATTATTTATTAATAACAGAGTTAAACGACTTAATATTTGTTAAAATGTAGGCCAAGCAATCTTTACAAAAAAACATCATTAGTTTGTTTAAAAGTTTGTGATAGTTAAAAGAATAAGAGAAGAAAATAGTTATTTGTGTATTAAGAACGTAAAGTGATTCTTTGTTATTCGAACACGATAATAACAGCACGAGTCGAAGGCGAGAGCTGCAATAGTGTAAGAGGAACAAATACACTTTACGCTCGTGATACACACATCATTTTTTCTACGATTGCATCTTAAAATTATTAAACAACGTATACGTACTGAAAATAAATTCGTTCTGTCAACTGTCAATATGACAACTTTCTGTTTTGTTTGTATCCCTGGTAACTATTGAAATAAGCGCACATTTAATATCTTTTCGCGCGTTGCCATTGGAGACGCGCAAAAAAGATATTTTCGATTGTTTCACAGAAAACTTTACGATGACAAATGAGAGCGTAATTGACAACTTTTCATAGCAATCGTAGAAAAAATAAATTATACTAGTACATATAATAAAACCGAAATCAATTGATGTGGGACTGCAATTTGTGTCCCCTTGTTACGGCTCTGAATGTTACTTTACAATAAGCGAAACAGGGCAAAACTAACTTGATTTGTTTAGAAATTAATAGGACTGTTTGAACTTTGCGCAGAACTAATATTAATTATCAAGAATAGATAACACAGTAGTATTAACGTTAAACTGGGTGAAATATGAACACCATGCTATTGTAACCTTACCAACTATATTCGGTATTCACAAATGTACATTAGCAATCAGATTAAAAGCATTATGAGACAAGTACGAAGAACATTTTAACGTCATTTAATTCAGCCGCAGAATCCATTCACTGAATTATTTAAAGAGGGGTTTATTCTACTCCGTGTTACTAGGATTACAATGTTGTATTAATTACAATAAAATGATACAATTAGTAATTAACTTCACATTTGGAATTGATAAGCTATGTAAATGGAAAATATATTCTGATAAAATGTTCAATTAACTAGGAACTAAAACTGCATTCATATTTTATTCTATATTCTATGTTTGTTTTACCTGGTGATCCATATATCTATAAATAATTAATTGATTTAATTTACAACAATTTCTATTTTTATTGTCTGATACTGGCGAAATCTTTATACAGGGTGTTTCACAACTTAAAGCAAAAAATTAAAGGGTATATTCTGTACGACGTGCTGATCATATATAAGTTTTTTCATTATCCTATTAGAAATTAAAATCTCTTAACATACTGTGACGTCACCCGAGTCAAGGTTCGTCAGTTCGAATCCGCCTGTCGACAATGTGTGATTTGTCGTAAAATATAAAATACAGTTATATATATATATATATATATATATATATATATTTATATATAACTAACAAAAGCAGAAAGAAAATGGGATAGGTGGCTCAGTGGTATTAAGTCGGCCTGTAGATCTTGAGAACCCTGGCGACAAACAATTTTTACCAATTTAAATCTACCCCTGTGGCTCCCCCTCCACTAACATCTTTGAGGGCCGTGATTTGACGGCTGGTAACCGCACTTCACGCGAAAAAATATATCACTTACCAAGATCTGCTTCGGCAGAGTGCCACACCCAGTAATGGGTAAAAGGCGTGATGATACATTTATTTACTTTTTATAAAAGCAGAATTAAATTCTGGTCAAGTTTTATTTGCAATATTCTCCTTTAAAATAAACAGAGAAGCAACGGCATCAACAAAGTTATTGTCCATGATTTTGTGAGACACCTGTATATGTTTCATTTGAAATTTCAAAGTTAATATAAATTACTTGGAACTTGGAAATTAATATCAAATTTACATCCATTGCTATTATGCAATATGTATTATTGAACGGCATATAGTCGAAATTACTGATTTAATAAAGACCCGAAATATACAAACGTATTTTACAAATACATTGTTGAGTAAAACACTAAAGTCAATATTGTTTATTTTGTTTAATCAAAATATAAAAAATTTGTTAGTAATTGACATGTTGCCAAACAATTTTCACCCTAACAAAAGTTCATGATTAACATTATTTTATGTTCTCAAAACTAATATTAGGAAAACGTATTTATATTTACCTAAAATATCAATCATTTGTTAACATAAAGACTATATTACAAAATAATTTCATATAAAACAAAAACCATGTTGAACGGATTTTGTCAAATATTGACACATTTATAAACAAAGCTAATTGCTATTGTTTGTTATGTTGTGGTTATGAAATAATTTCAGTTGTTTAAAACAAAAGGCTTATATGTTAAAACGTCAAAATACAAGAATAACCGTCAGCGCAGTGGCCGAGCGTGTTAAGGCACATCTCTTAACATACTGTGACGTCACCCGAGCCAAGGTTCGTCAGTTCGAATCCGCCTGTCGACAATGTGTGATTTGTCGTAAAATATAAAATACAGCTACATGTATTTATCACACTCGGGCGCTATAAACTAGTCACTTATACGCCTTAAATAATGTAGCATATGACTACGAAAACCGGCAGTACGGCAGTGTAAAAACTGCGGCTCGGTGTGTCCGGTAGGCCCAGGCCCGATTTGTAGCGCCACATGATGATGATGATGATGACGGTGGTGTGGATAACGATACGGAATTCGAATCCGGAGATCCCGAGTTCAAATCGCACTCAAGCTAAAATTATATGAACTACTACACTGCGGCTCGGTGAGTGCGGACCCTGTACTGTAATTGGGATTAAGTTCCTGTTGTACAGCGTAGCATAAATAAATAAATAAATAAATATAGAATGTTTAGAACATGAGTTAGTTATAATTAATATGGAAAATAAGTTTGATCCTCTGATTATAATATAGTCTACATCACTCTACACATTTAATTTTATTAGATAAATTTGGTTAAAATAAAATTTAGGAGTTGTCAAAAGTAGGTTTTATTTGTAAAGTTGAAACATGGATCTCTAACAAATGCATTTAGAATATTTACAGAATGAACTATTTTATTAAAATTATATTTAAGCAGAGATTATAATTATATTCACTGTTTTTAAGATAATGATAAAATACTTGCAAATAGCTCTCTCTTTTCCTCTCTCTATCTCTTTCCTTCGCCCTTCTGTTCCGCCAATATCAAAGGGCAAAAGTAATGTTTTTTATACATGAAGTGAATTATTGACTCAAAACACAATAAATTATGTACATTTGACAGCAGAAAGATACCTACTAATATTTAGTATCAAATTTTATCACCAGATATCATGCAATGTGCTAAAGGCGAATATTTTAATTCTCAATTTACAGTAAAATGAAATATTTAAATTGATTTAAATGCAGGAGTTCTATATGCCACAGATTTGTTAAGAATTCATTGTAATATTGTTAATAGTTATCAACAAAAACAAGTTAAATAAATTCTTATCTTTATCAGAGCATAGCAGGATTATGATAATTTTTAGGGTGGCATTACATTAAAAGTTTCCGCTGACATGTGCACTTCCGGTGGTGCAAACACACGCGCCTGCGCGGTGGTGCGTGCGCTGGGATAATGAATATGTAAGCACGGCTTTCTACGATCCCGCAGATTAGAGTAGCAATATATGAACACATTTCAATTTGCGAATGCTATGAAAGTACGAACGGATATCAGAGAGTCGGTAAAGCGAGGTGAAGAGAACGGTTGGGAAGGAAGAGGCGGGTGAAATACGGAAGGGTGTTACTTCGTTAGGACGTATTTTCATGTAATTGACGGCTTATATGTTCAGAAGATTGCGAAAATCAAACACGGTATTTTATTTCAATTTATCATTGCGTGATTTTCAAAATAATACACACGTTCTAGTTGGATTTTTTTTTAAATAACATTTTTCTACGATTTCTATGATAAGTTGACAATTACGCTCCTATTTGTCATCGTAAAGTTGATGTTTTCTGTGGAACTCCAATGGCAACGCGCGAAATAGTTATTTGTGTATTAAGAGCGTAAAGTGATTCTTTGTTACTCGAGCACGGTAATTGCAGCATGAGCCGAAGGCGAGAGCTGAAATAGTGCAAGAGGAACAAAGACACTTTCCGCTCGTGATACACACATAATTTTTTCTACGATTGCATCTTAAAATTATTCAAAAACGTATACGTACTGAAAATAAATTCGTTCTGTCAACTGTCAATATGACAAGTTTCTGTTTTGTTTGTATCCCTAGTAACTATTGAAATAAGCGCGCATTTAATATCTTTTTCGCGCGTTGCCATTGGAGACGCGCAAACTTTTCATAGCAATCGTAGAAAAAAGATATTAAATGCGCGCTTATTTCAATAGTTACCAGGGATACAAACAAAACGGAAACTTGTCATATTGACAGTTGACAGAACGAATTTATTTTCAGTATGTACACGTTTTTTAATAATTTAAGATGCAATCGTAGAAAAAATTATGTGTGTATCACGAGCGTAAAGTGTATTTGTTCCTCTTACACTATTGCAGCTCTCGCCTTCGGCTCGCGCTGCAATTACCGTGTTCGAGTAACAAATACTCACTTTATGCTCTTAATACACAAATAACTATTTAATAGTATATTAAAGAACGAGTTTTATAAGACATATTTTTTTCACAGGCGTCCAAATTTAATAAGCGAGCCGCAGGCGAATTTTCTCAAGTGCGATAAAAGTTTTATAAAATAAGTTATTTATACTATTTTTTTCTATTTTGCGTCTTTTATAAATTGAAATTAAAAAAAAATCTGCGATAATATAAATCGAGTCAATTTAGGACAATTTGCATATGAAATGTTATGGTTGGTAACTGTTATTGACATTTACGCAATTGATCAGATTTTAAGGTTATATTGAAATTTTGATATTCTCCTGTTGATAGATTCAGTACGTCATCCGCTACTACCAACCGTCTAAAACAAAATGTTGCGTATCGTAATCAACGCTCTTTCGATACTGGGTTTCGTAATGACTTCCTTATGAACGCAAAATAGAAAGAAAAAATTTTGAATAAAGAATTGTGGATAGTAAACGACACGACACACTTTTGATTAGTCCATTGTATGATTTTATTAAGTTATTTAATTAAACAAAAATTATTGTGAACCGAGGTTAGATACTTTCAACTAGAATTGTACATAAAGAATTAAAATTGAGCAATTTTCATTTGTAATTAATACAAATTTTGAAAACAATAGAAACAAAATAAAAACGGTAAAAAATTGCCATTTGTAGTCTAGTACAGTTATTAATTGATTTATTTATTTACGTTACGCGGTACAACAGGAACTTAATCCCATTTACAGTACAGGGGTCCGCACTCACCGAGTCGCAGTGTAGTAGTTTATATAATTTTTAGCTTGAGTGAGATTCGAACTCGGGATCTCCGGATTCGAATTCCGTATCGCTATCCACACCACCGTACTGACGTACTGATGTGTGTAACTAGGCCGAAAAAGATCGGCGACGGAGGCTGTAAACATGGAAAGGTATCTACTACTTGAGAATTGACTTACTGTTAGTTAAAAAAAAATATAATTTTATCCACAGGAGCAAAGAAATTTCTTTTTAAAATAGTTATTTGTGTATTAAGAGCGTAAAGTGATTCTTTGTTACTCGAACACGGTAATTGCAGCGCGAGCCGAAGGTGAGAGCTACAATAGTGTAAGAGGAACAAAGACACTTTACGCTTGTGATACACACATAATTTTTTCTACGATTGCATCTTAAAATTATTTAAAAACGTATACGTACTGAAAATAAATTCGTTTTGTCAACTGTCAATATGACAAGTTTCTGTTTTGTTTGTATCCCTGGTAACGCGCATTTATAATCTTTTTCGCGCGTTGCCATTGGAAACGCGCAAAAAAGATATTTTTCGATTGTTCCACATAAAAGGTCAACTTTACGATGACAAATGAGAGCGTAATTGTCAACTTTTCATAGCAATCGTAGAAAAAATTTAATATCGCATTAAAAAAGAATGGCTTTAAGTTTCAGTCTCTACTGCTTTTTGTGTTGAAAACAAAGAATAACAAAGTTGAAACTTTAACAAAAAGTATGCATATAATAGGTGTCAGGTAGGGGAAGCACATAAAGAATGAATTGAATATTGAAAAACGAAAACGTATAATGAATTTTTGAACAAATTACAGCGAAACGCGTTTAGAAAGACTGTCACTTCCCGGTGATATTCGTCAGCATGAAAGCTTGAATCACGATTACCATAATTGACGCATGTCGTTTTTGACGTGAAATTATTAATCAACGCATGAAAATTAGCATTGGATTCAATTTTCCGCCCATATACGATCAATAGTTATTGAATTAAGCAAGGGACAACGAAAATTTACATTTGTAAACACTTCCTATGATTGTTGGAAGCTGATGATGACTTGACGCTAAAGTCATTGTGATGATCCCATGAATTGATAATCAATAATCATCACTATTGTCACAAATCGTGTATTTGCATACATGATCATAGATGAATAATTCAATTACAAATTCATTTACTAATTTGCATTTGTCGATACTGCAGTAAACACTAATTAATTAGAAGTCTTAAGTTATTAGGGACTTATTATCGACGGTCAGTTGTGGCTTTTGGTTAGAGTTTACTTCATCATCGAGAACTTATCAAAAATACGATTGCGTAAACTGCAATCGTTGCAAACCTTGATTCTTTTGAAATGTAGCAAATCAATCAAATTGAAATTGATAACTAAAAATGCTTCTTTTTTATTTCGTCTAAATCGCAAATCAATTATCAACGAATGCTTTTGACAGATTACGTGACTTTTGATTCACCAACTTAAGTATCCGAAGAAAATTTCCTGTTTGAAATTGACCTAAATTCTAAATTAATAATTATTCCAATCTATAAACATATTACATTTCCAAATGTCAACATAAAATTCATATGATATCTTAGTATTATTAATATCCGGTTTATTAATAAACTGTTAAGTATAGAACTAATAGCATTATAATAGTTATTTATAGTAACGGTAGCTAATGGGAAATAACAATATTACAGCACTACAACCTCGTTGAGTAATCACAAAAGTGCTTGTCTTATTCTTGTGACCATTGTATTCAATACAATATCATAAACTTTACAATTACGATTACAAGGTACTTTAAGACATTGTAATAATTTGGTATTCTCGTGACCATCTTGTAAACAACAAAATAAGATATTGTATGAATTACGATATTGTAATCTATACAAGTATGAAAGCAATAATAATTGTTACCAACATAAAATGCAATTGTTTTGATGGATGAAAAACTGTTTGAAATTATTTTAAAGTGAATTATTGAATTGTTGTACATTTACACTTAATGCTTTAAAATTAAAAGAACATTTAATAAAAATGTGATATTGTAGAAAAAAAATTATTTTTCATTTACGCGTGTTGATATCCCATATTGGAACTTTGACGTTTGATAGATATTTTTAACCTCTCTGTAATGAAAATCATGGCATCAAAGAAGAAGGTTTGTAAAACCCAGTATCCCTTAATTGTCTTCTTGAAACCCTTAAGTTTTGTCTTTTAAAAGACCACAAAAATATAAAATAAATAAATATATCATCACGCCTTTTACCCATTACTGGGTGTGACACTCTGCCTAAGCAGATCTCGGTATGTCATATATTTTATCGCGTAAAGTGCGGTTACCAGCCGTCAAATCACGCCCCCCCAAATATGAGTGGTGGAGGAGCCACAAGGGTAGATTTAAATTGGTGAAATTCAACCACAAAAATAATATATATATATAAATCCATCATTTGCCATGTTCCACCAATATTTAACTACTATAATTAATATTTTTCAACAAACAATTTGCCTAACAAGTCGTCGAAGTACTTGCTGAGATTACAATAAGTTTATGCAATTATCTTATTCAATGCAATTGTCAGTTTTATAAAATTGGTCACTAGAATACCACACTCGACTAGTTCTTGTAATGTATAAGATATTGCATTCTATGCAAGATCGTATTCTATGCAATGGTCACGTGAATACGAATTTTCATAATTATTGTAAAGTTTACAATAATCGTATTTTATAAGATATTGTATCGAATACAATGGTCACGAGAATAAGGCTGAAATGTGATATAAAAATATGTCTACAACTGCTCAAATTAATAAGAATTAAATTTTTTGTTGAAACATTTGATATTTTCAAAAATATATTTTGACAATTTGTCACCCCTACTTGGTTTATTTCGTACATGTATTTATAATAAATAAACCAATATTTATATTATAATAAATAGATCATTATTTTTTGGATTATCTCAGATTTCAATATATTTTGATTACTTTTTTGTTCACAGTTTTTGTAAATACAAATGCGTTCGGTAATTGATTCGTTACTTAACTAGTATAGTAATATACTATATTATCTAATTCAAATAACTATAAATCAATGATGTAATAAGTCGTTATTCAAGTAGTTGTAGTTCATTTTATATTATGTAACAAGATTTATAAACGTCTCTTTAGTTATGAGTGTATAAAAAACGAGTCACATACTATATTTTTTAAGCCCGCAAATTAAGACAACAACAAAATGTAAAGTTTTATTAATTAGTTAAAAAGTAAGGTTAAGTTAAGACAGACATAGGAAGCTAACTGCAACCTGCGCGTAATAAGCCAATTGTTAACTTCACGCCGTGATTAAAACTTCCGAAACCACAGCTTGTCAATTTTAATAACATATATAATATCACGCTATATCCTATAAAATAGGGTAACGAGAATCCTATAAATATTCACAGAACATTCGCTCATCAGATTCATCAGATAATCAGACCACGGCAAACATTCTCAAACTAACACACCATCCTCGCTTCAACCACATTTATAGTTACCTCCATATATATGTTAGTTTATGTATTCATCACATTCGGAATCATTTATCCCGCAACAAACCTTCAATCACATTCATCCATTCCTAAACATCTTTTTCATTAATATTTCATTCGACGTACATTTAACATGCTCAAAACATTTGAAATAACTCATGCTCATGCCGTTATCAATAATAAAAGATAAGAGGAAAAAAAAAGAGATTTGAAAAAAAAAATTATACAATAGTAATTTACTTTCGGATATAAAGTTACCGTGATTTGAACGTGCGAACTCTAGCTTTTTAACAAGAAAATAATAATAATAATATAACAGTTGAATGAAGAACTAGGCTACTAGGCATTAGTTTGATGAAAATTAGTTGAAAAACTTAAAGATTAAATTTTTTTGTTAAGCGTTAGGATTATTAATTGTAGGAGTAATTATGGGAATAGATAATTTTAATGTTCAATTTTGAAATTAAATATTGTAATTCATTGTTCTTTTTAAGATTTGTTAAAACATTGTTAATGACTTGAAAATGGGACTAACCTTAAATCCCGAAACATTGTATTAAATAAATTAAAATTACCTTAATTACAAAGTAAATTTATCCAAACAAGAGGAATCACATATTATTTACCTATTTACATCTTTACTCCACTTAATAAACTTGAATCAACTAATTGTTTAAAACATACTATTTATTAAACATAAATTACAGAAATATTTTCAACTGAATACATCGCAAGCATGTTTATTCTAGCGTAATACTAACACAAAATCGATGCAAAATGTCATACGTTTTTCAAATTAGTTTCTTTGATGATGTTTTTCACTTAATATTTTCAAGAGCTTTCACGATATCTCTTTCGCGTGAACGTAATTATAAAATGTTTTTAAAACTTGCTAACCACGCACTGCAGTACGATCTATAAGACGAAAAAATAACTTTAACTTATTTTAGATTCATTTTAAAATAAAATAAGTAGTTACGAACGAAATTATTTTACAGAAGTTTACATTTACTTTTTGGAGAACTCTCGTGAAAAGTTTATGTAGTCAATTGCCTCTGAGATAATAAACAGATTTTTAATTTGCATGTCTTTAATTAAACCTCTTGAGTTCTATTTATCGAATTTCCAATCAAACGATGAAATTTTACGAGATGCTCCTTGAGAATGAAATAAATTTTATACCTGTTTTATTTCAGTTTTACGACAAATTCTGTTTTAACTGTGCAGGTGAATAGTCTCTGTAGGAAACGACTTGGGACTGAAGAAGAAAATTGATTTACAAAACTTTATGGCGCGTTGCCATTTCTCAAATATCTACACGAATATGGACCGAACTAAAAAGTACCCAGCGCTCCAGATACATTTCTTTACAACACAGTCACAATTTATTGACAGATTATTTCACCATTTTGGATATAATTTAAATAGGTAGGTATGTTCATCAGTACGGTGGTGTGGATAGCGATACGGAATTCGAATCTCACTCAAGCTAAAAATTATATAAACTACTACACTGCGGCTCGGTGAGTGCGGACCCTGTACTTTAATTTGGACTAAGTTCCTGTTGTACAGCGTAACATAAATAAATAAATAAATAAATATAGAATGTTTAGAACATGAGTTAGTTATAATTAATATGGAAAATAAGTTTGATCCTCTGATTATAATATAGTCTACATCACTCTACACATTTCATTTTATTAGATAAATTTGGTTAAAATAAAATTTAGGAGTTGTCAAAAGTAGGTTTTATTTGTAAAGTTGAAACATGGAACATATTATGGTGCAGGTTCACATTAAGTACGGGTTATAATTTTCAAGTTGATTGAAAACTTAAATATTAGTTTCAAATTGAAACGAAGTTGAGCATCTCTAAACTTTTCCTTAAAGAGTATTTGAATTGATATGAAGAAAACGAATAATGTAAACATCTAAAGGGATTCAAATTATCAGTAAAGCCAAAAATAAAAGCAGAAAAACTACAATTTTTATTTATTTTCCCTTGATTGATGATTTTCAGATTCAACGTAGGGTAGGTGGCTCAGTGGTATCGAGTCGGCCTGTGGATCTTGAGAACCTTGGTTCGATTCTCACAGGCGACAAACAATTTTCAGCAATTTAACATCTTTGGGAGGCGTGATTTTTCGGCTGGTAACCGCATTTCACGCGAAGAAATATATCACATACCGAGATCTGTCTACGATAGAATGTCACACCCAGTAACGGGTAAAAAGCGTGATGATATATATATATATATATATATATAAATAATTATAACTGAGCAGTATTAGTATTGACATATGAAACAAATAGTAAAACGTTAAATTTACTAAACAACTACTTCGATTATTAATTGTAAATAAAAAAGCGAGATCTGCTAATGGCAGAGCAGGGGCCTTCCAACCCAGGGTTCTTGGGGTTCCCGGAACCCGGGCGCCAGCATAAAAGGGCGGCAGACGGCAAAAAGTTAAAATAAATATGAGTATATTAAAAGAACACAAATACTGCGTCTTAATATTATTTGTAAAATAAATAAAGTAATTAAATGAATACCAAATGTAGGTACCTACTATCGTACTAAGGCCTTTAATTACAAAAGATCGCGAAGTAATGTGATTAATGTTTGAAATATAAAGTTAACTGTCAAGATTTCTTAATATTCACAACAAATCTTGATGGTTATACTGACAGCTTCTGTTTCTATGACAAAGCTGTCACAAAAAATCATAATTAGTAGGCGATTTTCTCGAACTATTTTTATTAATTTCTCTAATTTGTGGCATTAAAATGAAGTAATCTGTATGAAATAATGTGTGTGGATAGGTCTAGTATGGTCATGTGCAATATTATACCATAATTTTTTACCGGACATTTTTTATTTATATATATATATATATATATAATCAACCTGATTGTCAATCCAAAATTCAGAATTATCCAACCTTATATTACCAATATTCTAAAATACAAATGCTTTTAGAGAAACTATTTTGAGAATATGATTTACCTTAATTAAGTTAATTAAGATTAGCTAAAACTTTTTAGCTTTATATATTTTGTCTTTGATTCACAAATTTGATTCTATCAATTTTGAGATATCACTTTCAGTATTTAGATAATTTTACAAATGATGTGTTTACAATGACATTCGTATGAGTTGAACAAATACTTCTTTGAAAGATAAAAATTGTTAAATGAACATGCATGCGATGCTAAATATTCTTTTGATATGTACGAGTATAATTCCGTTGTATTTATTTTTGTTCTTCAAAGGTATCTTGATCATTTACCGTTTTCCAACCATTAATCGAACTTTTATGTTGAATGCTTCAATTAAATATCAACTCTTGTTTCAATAGACGTATTTTACAATCAAAATCAGGAAAAAGTAAAAACACAAAAACTATAAACCTATCTCTGGTCAATTAAACCGTGGCATAAAACGTGTATTTTCAGTTTTATTTCATGAATAAACTCTTGTACCCGAGTTTTCATCAATTTTCTACCAGTTGGAGTCTATCACGTACACTCCAATAAAAAAAATTAATTCTGTCATCGCATTTTGCAGTTCCGTCCATTGCCCGGGTGTCCGCAAGGTTTTGTTCGCCCGTCTAAACCTAGCATTCAATTACATGTTTCGATTACGTGTTGTCATATTGTAGTGAGCCATGATACTCGCGGATATCCCCCAGATGTGACGTCACACTTACAATCTATTTTAAATTGTGGTGATTTTGTGGTCAGTATTTTCCAAATAAAAGAAAATCCAAGAGATGGTGCTCGTAGTATCGAAAATGAATTTTTTCCAGTAAGCAGCACTCTTAACTAGTCAACTGTTAGAGTTTTAGCTTTAGCCATCACGTAGTTTCATTGTTGTTGTCAATTGTAGTAAAAAACTTTTGATTGTTTATAATAATGGATAAAAGTGAGTTTCGAGCGGTGATTAAACATCTGTATTTAAAAGGCTTAACGCCGAAAGAAATTAAAGCTGAGTTGGATGAAGTTCATGGCACATCTGCTCCTGTGTTTGCAACTGTTTACAATTGGGTGAATGAGTTTAAACGTGGCCGTACATCCACAAAAGATGAACATCGTTCCGGACGCCCTGTAGAAGTGTCTACCCCCGAAATGATTGACCAAATCCACAATATGGTTTTAAGTGACCGACGAATCAAAGTGCGCGAAATAGTTGAGGCTACAGGCATATCACAAGGCACAGTCGCTTTAATTTTGCACGAAAAATTAGGTGTGAAAAAAATCTCGGCAAGATGGGTGCCGCGGTTGCTCACAGTGGAGAATAAACGCAAGCGTGTGGTGGACTCTGAGGCTGTTTTGGCGCTTTTCCGTCGTAATCCTGAAGATTTTCTGCGTCGATACATAACTGTGGATGAGACTTGGATACATTACTACACTCCAGAGACAAAAGAACAGTCAAAACAGTGGATTTTTAAAGGCGAACGGGCTCCGAAGAAGGCGAAGACGGAGAAATCGGCTAGCAAGGTTATGGCAACGGTCTTTTGGGATGCACGCGGAATCATCTTCATCGACTATTTGGAAAAGGGAAAAACGATAACAGGAGCGTATTATGCGTCGTTATTGGACCGGCTGAGCGAAGAAATAAAAGAAAAACGTTCTCATTTGAAACGCAAAAAGGTCCTTTTTCATCAAGACAATGCACGTGTGCACACCTGCGCAGTTGCGATGGCCAAAATTATGGAATTAAAGTTCCAATTATTGCAACATCCACCGTATTCACCAGACTTGGCCCCCAGTGACTTTTTCTTATTTCCAAACTTAAAGAAATGGCTTGGCGGACGAAGGTTTACGTCCAATGAGGAGGTCATCGCCCAAACGGAAGCCTATTTTGAGGAGCTTCCGAAATCCTACTTTTTGGACGGCTTAAAAAATTTGGGAAAACGATTAGAGAAGTGTATAGAGCTAAAAGGAGATTATGTAGAAAAATAAAAAAAAATCTACCCAAAAAAAAGTGTTTTTTCTACTTTTTTCTAAGGACTTATTGAACGACCCTCGTAGAATACAAATTGGCGACTGCAAGTGTGAACATAGGGATATGCATGAGCTTTTATGCCCGGAATTCTGATATGCTTGCAGGAAAAGGATATTTATGAAGAGCTTCTTCACTAGTTTCACATGGGCGCCAACGTGCGGTGGCCGGTACCCAGGGGGTTGCCCCAACCCCCACTACGTTAATCACGAGATTCACATTGATTGGTTACCCCACTACTAGCGTACGAAATACAAATCGTATGTATACTATTGTCATTTTAAACTGGAGGGATCGGCATAAAACGATTAAACGTCCCTGTCCCATATAACTACAATAAAATACATTAGTGCGGTTACCCCGTATCGCTTATCGATGGTCAAAATAGGTGAATTTTCAAAAGTCGTATTCAGCCTAAAATTATTTTTGTTATTTCCTATGATTGACCGTACCGGCGAATGGGGCTGTACAACCCTGTGTGAACCTTGGGAAACTAGTTATGACGGATCATATTTTGAGTTCCTTTGTAAACGTAATTGCGGTGCATTTAATCGTTTTATGCCGATCCCTCCAGTTTAAAATGAAAATAGTATAATGGAATATTTCTGTCCCGTTATGTTCTTCAATAATAGAAAATAGTTCGCGTTTACATTCTGTTGATCGCACATTGACATTGTTAGCGTTACATTCTGTTTTATCTTTCTTTATTAAATGTATCCCGAGAAGTTTTCTACTTTTTCTTCTATCCGAAATTTTTTAAGACTTCTTACTGCAATGTTTTCCCATTGTAGGGACTAGTATAATTGCTACAATAAAAATAATAGATATTTATCTATATTTTTATATAAAGTTTATCGATTCTTTCTTCCAGTAATCTACCTGATTCCTAATAGTTTATGATGATTTTTTAACTGTATACAACAATTTTCCAAGAATGAAAAATTAAAAATTCAAAGTTAGCGCACTATTTTCATCGTTTGTTTACATAATAGTGAAAAAATTAATAAAATATGTGCTGTTATACAGTCGGGATTTGATCCAGAAAAATAAATTATTTTTCGTATATTCTCTTAACAGTGATAAAATTCCATTTAAATTTCAATTAAAAGTTTAGATAAATAATTAAAATTGATAACCTATGCGTATACATTTTATAATATGTTTCAAATTTACACGCATACTTTGCATTCCTACGTGAAATGAAGTATACTTTTCATATTTAATTATATTTCATACAAAATAGTTTACCTAAGTTATGTTATAACAAAAACTTCTTTGTTGCTTATTTATGTTCCTTACTATTGTTACCATGACACTTATATATTCAAGAGGATTATTATCAATTTTAGCAATTAATCAGTCCTTGAAACGATTAAATTCCAATGAAGTATCAAATCTTCATTTTGACATTATTATTGCCGGTGGTGGTATGGTTGAAACAACATTAGCATGTGCTTTAGATAATATAAATAAATAAATATATACATATATACATACATAACATCACGCTATATCCCATTAAATGGGGTAGCACGAACCCGTCAACATTCTCATCCTGACACACGATACTCGTTTCGACCACATTAACACTTCCTCCATACGAACTCTTTCTTTTCTCACAACCAAAATCCATCATCACGCAACAAACATTCATCCATTCGCTCCTGTACACCTGTTTCGTAAATTTTCACTTACGCCCACTTCTCTAACAACGAATCTATAAGAAATGAAGGCAGCATCGCCTGAGCTTGTTTAAAAATACATTTAGCACAATTGCAGTTACACACTGTATAGTAAAAACTGTAAATGAAGTAAACAAAGTGAGGAAGGAAGGGAGTATCTCCCTGCGCTTAAATCATATCATATATCATCACGCCGTTTACCCATTATTGGGTGTGGCACTCTGCCGTAGCAGATCATGGTAAGTGATATATTTCTTCGCGTGAAGTGCGATTACCAGCCACCACAGAGGTAGATTTAATTTGGTGAAAATTGTTTGTCGCCTGTGGGGATCGAACTAGGGTAATATATTATCTAATTATGTACTCTTCTACGATTCCTATGAATATACATATATACTTCGAGGTAAAATAAGAGTATAATTGCTTTCTTTTCCTTTGATTTAAACAAACTAAAAATTAAAATGACTTTTACAGAAAATGGTCCCAAAGCAATTAATTAACTTATTTGAAAACAAATATTAATTTACCTCCTGTGAATAGTCGGCAGTATTTTCATCAAAACAAAAACACCAATACATTAAAATTAATTAAATATTGCTATTAAATTTTCATTATTATTATTATATTAAATTTCTTTATATATGAATACTCAATCATTTTCCACAAATTTGCATCAGAACAATGAATTATAGCCCACTGGGTAATTATCCACCTCAAATGAAACAAATACTAAACAAATTTAGATTATTCAATTTCTGTGAAAGTTTTAGAAACGAATTTCTTGCTTGAATTAATGACAAATTAATTAAGAAAGACCCCAAAAGCGAAATAAGAGATTAAAACATCAAACGTTTTACCAACATTCAAAATATATTTCGAATTTTAAAATAATAAGACAGCTTGAATAGTAAAAATAATTAATTTTCGTGCTGTCAAATGCCATTACAGTACTTAAATGATGGACATAGAAATTGTAGAAAATTTAATCTCTAATTTAACCATTTTGTAATAGCTGCCAGCAACCTCTTTTCAAATAAACTACAGTCATTTGATTTAGTCACACCGGCCTGCAGGGCCGTAGTCAAGGTAGCGCGAGTGGTGCGCCATTTTGTACAAATTTTAAAAAAATACGAACAAAATATTTATAAAATTTAAATATGTACGAAAACGATAATAATAATGAGCTAAATATGCAAAATCAATCGACTGTATATCGGTTAATTACTCGCCAATATTGGTTTTTGCACTATGCATCGAAAAACGTTATCCTACAGGCATGAATTGTATAACAAAATGTTAACACTTTTACTGTCGCAACATTCATTCATTTATGCTATTCAATGTAACAGAAATTTAATCTAAATTACAGTACAGGGTAACTTAGAGCATTATTTGACCAGGACTCTTTTGTGTAAATAAGGTCATTAGATTAATTATTAACGTCGTCCCTGCTTTTACTTTGAAACATTGAAAGAACTGTTGCACAACTTCAATAAAATAAATGTTAATGGCACGAAAAATGTTTGCTGTAAGTAATGTGCAATTATTTTTACAAATTTTGGAAAAAACTTTTTACGTTGTAATCAGTACATCAAATAATATATAATATTTTTTTGCAATAATAATGAAGCACGCTGTATACGGTTTCAGGATATAAAACCTATGTTTCCATGCACAAAAGTAGGCTGGTAAGTAAGTAATAACTGTATTCTGTACGGTAATATTACCATACTGACTTGTCAAAACAGTCAAGAAAATTAAAATAAAACACAATGATAATATAACACTATTAATACAAACGGAACTCAAAACAACAATAATACAAAGTTTACTTCTCCTGCTTATCATAATAAATATTAATTGTACAGTCTTTCAAATTAGAGATGACCACGTTATGACGTTTAAATAAAAAAATTATTTATAAATATGATACAAAACAATTATAACCATGACGTTAAATAAAAACATACAGACCACAGACTTACTTGACCACCTTCTAAAATGATGATAATGACGTTATTCATGAAAGAATTTCAAAAAATAATATTTATGCATGACATTAACGTGTTTATATTCTGAAACCGGTAAACTATTGAACAAACCACGGATGTTATGAGTTATAACAGACCTTAGATGTCTTAAAATCCTCGCTCTACGAGCTCGATTTTCAAACTGATATCTGCGGCTGTAATGATACTCATAACATTCCTAGGTATGTTAATAGCTATAAATACACGCAACAAAAATACTACAAATTACATAGTATCATAATATGAGCAGCTTTATGTATAATCCGTCAGTATGCTGGTGTGGATAGCGATACGGAATTCGAATCAATCCGGAGATCCCGAGTTCGAATCTCACTTAAGCTAAAAATTATATAAACTACTACACTGCGGCTCGGTGAGTGCTGACCCTGTACTGTAATTGGGATTCAGTTCCTGTTGTACAACGTAACATAAATAAATAAATAAATAAATAATAATGGTATTATGTAATAGTTGTAGATGAAATATTTTATTATAAATTAGAAAAAAATTAAAGATGACTAGCGTGAAAAAAGTTGAGACCAAACCTTATATCTAAAAGATTACTCGTAATAATAAATTTATTCAACATTGAAATAACAGACAAATTATGGATAGTTTTGTTAAATAAAAGCGTAGACTTCCACGGTCTGAGTCATTAAAATTAAACGAGTTCCGGGTTTGGACCGTGTCAAAATTCGAGTGAGGGCTCGACGTTTCGCTCGCCATCGTAGGGAGCTTCTTCAGGAGGAAGGGAAGAAAGATCAAGGTTACCCGACATGTAAACCACGCTAGAGGCTAAGAGCGATCTTTTATGGATAGTTTTGTCTGTAAAGCCTCACAATACCTTTGATCCTTGCATTCAGATACATCAGTATTTATTTGATATAAGTTAAAGTCTGTAAGGTTTGAACGAGCAAACACCTACTCATATTTGGTAGACGCAAGTCTGCCGTATCAAATTTGAAAAATAAGTGTCTTGTTTCTCGTTAAAAACCGAGAAACATCAAGAAATTCTGAGAGTACAGCGAGTTTGGAACGTTTTTCGCTTCATTAATTTAAGTTATGTAAATACGTTAAAATTCGGTTCGTAATTACGGCTAGTTGAGAATGAAGACGTATTCATGTTTGGCAGAATGTTTTCAGGAATTTTACGAAGTTAGCTGTCGGTATTCGGACCGCAGGCGCAGCTGAGATATTTCTACTGACCGATGAGCGATGAACGCGATGTTCATGGTTGAAAACGTTGAAACCGTTGAAACCTTCCCAAACAATAAACGAAGTCTGCTGCGAATATTTCCCGAAGTAGTCGTGTTTTAAATGATGAAACTTCACGAAAATTACTTAGATTTTATTTTGTTTTGTGCAACAAAACCAAGATACTGGATTTTATGGTCCTAGATAAAACAGAAACAATGTAAAATATGGAACAATTTTTTAAAGTTATAACTTTGAGAATTTTAAAATAAGACAAATAAAAATGTATACCTAGGTTAGTAGATAATCAATGAACAATAAAATGTTATTTGGATGTTATCTTATATTTACCTTTCATTTATTTGTTAATAAAGAGTTGAATTATATTTCTATCAATAAAGAAGAAAAAACATTAATAATACAAAAAGAAAAACGTACAAAATACACAGAAGTGAGTAAATAAATATGTTTTCTTAGTATTAATATTTAGATATCGGAGAAACATTATTTTTTATTTTATCTTTTTCCAGTTTGTTTATATCCAATATATAGGATGTTCCTGTACTTCAGGAAAAATATTAATGGATATATAAAATATTAAAATGGGGTAGGTGGCTCAGTGGTATCGAGTCGACCTGTGGATCTTGAGAACCCTGGTTCGATCCCCACAGCAGACAAACAATTTTCACCAATTTAAATCTACCCCTGTGGCTCCCCCTCCACTAACATCTTTGGGGGCCGTGATTTGACGGTTGGTAACCGCACTTCATGAGAACAAATATATCACTTACCGAGATCTGTTCCGGCAGAGTGCCACACCCAGTAATTGGTAAAAGGCGTGATGATATATTTATATTTATTTATTTATAAAATATTAAAATATTAAAATAACACTTGTCTAAGTCTCACAAAAATTCAGCCTCCAAGTCAACTTATCAGGTCATCGTCAGAGGCTGACCAGCACAGTTAGTAACCATATAGACGCGTTTCGCTCTTATTAGAGCTCATCAGTATGGTATAACCCACTCCTTCACCTAGAACAAAGTTCACGTGAAGGAGTTGTGAGCTGTGTGACGAAAACCTGTGCCAGCAGAGAATAAGATCTCTAACAAACGGTAAAAAGACATGAGAAGTTCTGTCAAACAGGCGATGCCTGTTTTTTAATTTCAATCGCTTTTCGTAGCTTTTCCTTTTTTCAGTAAAGTTTAGCATTACATATAACTAATGTTGATTCAAAACAAAATTTACTGGTCTAATGTTGAACACAGCAGATTATTACAGTTTTTAAATAAAACATAATACGTTTACGAGAAAATAAGCCAACTGGAAAATATGGTACGATTATATTTATTTCTGTTTTTGATTTCGTGTTTTTAAAAGTTCTATTTCATCGTTGATTTATTTTTCATTTGGGGTCAAAACTCGAGAGATGCATTTAAAAACGTGCTCCACTAGATTACAACCTAGATAAATATTTAAATTTGAATTGACTTTTCAAATTCTTGAATTTCAATTGCTAAATATGTATATTTTTGCCAATTTGCAATTTGCTTACTTTACAAACAAAACTTCGTTATTGATCTTACATTTCAAAATAAACTAATATGGCCAACATATAAGCTCATGCCATTTTCCATAAACTTATAAAACAGTGTACTAAAGAATAAACATGATTCCCTTATTACATTTTCAATTAGGGTTACGAACTGTTTTGAGAAGCTATTTGATTTTCTCATTCCTTGAAAAAGAGCATAATAAAATAGGTACATAGTGGCGTGATAATGCATCAGATGTGGAATGTAGCATTTACGTCAATTCCCACAACGACCACATTAGTTAATTTTTATTTTAAAATTCGCAAAAATAAGTGTCGTTTATTTGAATTGTACAGTTTAGTGCCGCTGACTGACACGTCAGTCACTTATCTGATGTTGTATAGTAAATAAATTGTTTATTGTAGTGTTTATAACTATAATTTAATTATTAATATATTTGAAATAACTATCGAAGTAGTGGAACTAAAAATGTACATTACAAATAAAGTGCACTTATGTTTGCAAATTAAATAAATTCTTGTTATTCTATAATCAGTATATCAAATTATATAACCCATTAAATGTACGTATATAGGTAAAGAAACATCCTATATTTATTTATATACAGGGTGTTTCTATAGCTCTGCACGACACTTTAATGACATAATTTGATATACTGATTATAGAACCAAAAAGAATTTGTTTAAAATTCGCAAAAATTAGGATATTTCATTCCTAGCGAACATTTTTATGTTACTAATGAAATAAAAGTATAAACACTGTCTACAAATAATCATTTATTAATTAGTTATTATGTAGGTACCTGGTGTAATGCCTTAATTTTATTTGAGTACCTAGTCTGATTTCGTATACGGTATTGAAAGGGTAAGTTGTTGTGGGAGAAATTTGAGAAAAATGTATAACAGTGAATTAGTGAATATGCTGTTAGTGTATGGAGAAGCGGCGCAAAATTCCGAATTATACCAGAGACACTAAAAATGTTCGCTAGGAATGAAATACCCTAATTTTTGCAAACTACAAAAAAATTCTTTTTGTTCTATAATCAGTATATCAAATTATATATGTCATTAAAATTTCGTGCAGAGGTATAGAAACACCCTGTATAAGAAATAACTAACAAACCAGTAGTAGTAATAAATGTACACATCAAATCCAGGGCTCATATATTCGGGAATTTAAAAATATATATTTTTTGTTTTGTAAACCACTGAAATTTCTTGCTCGACATGGCCTGTGAATTTGAAACCCCAAATTAAAATTACCCTTGTGGCTCTCCAACCACTAACATCGCTTTATTATCGAGATCTGCTACGGCAGAGTGCTACACCTAATATTGGGTAAAAGGTGTGATTTTTATTATTTTTATATATTTACTAAAATATGTTGTAGCAGAATTTCATATTCAGAAAAGATAAAAGGATGGCTCGATGCATTATATGTATATTAAAAATTGTAGAAAAAGAAGATATAGGGAATTTAATAAAGACCGGATATCTATTTGTCTAGATGAAACAATAAATTTTGTAAAATTCACCCATTTAAACAGGGACAGTATGTTGCAATTCTAGTGATTGAAATTTAGCAATCAATCTTTCAGTCGGTTTCCGAATAATATATCTACTCTATTACAAGGGTGTCAGAGTTCAATAAAGTGGTAAATTTTTGACGTATGACATGTCAAAAACATCACATCATTCTGGGGTGAAAAGGCAGAGTGAAACCGCATCACACGCAGGTGAAATGTGAACACAATCATTCAATTTTAAATCACTGGCAAATCAAAATGTTTACTTCACATTTACAACGACAAGAAAATAACGAGAACGAAATTATAAATATTCATCATTGCAGGAATCTGAGTTTTATAAGAGGATATTCAAATAAATTATGCAGAATGACAAAATAACAGAAATCTAAAACAATTATTCTAGTTTCAAAGAAGGAACGTGGAACTTGATTATTTATTACACTGAATTATGAAGGAATGCAAACTTTATTCGCAAGCAAATAATATCAATTATAGATATTATTTAAGGGGTAAGGCCACTCTAGAATGTTTAAAAAATGCATTTTTTTTATTTGCTTAAATTATAGTTTAAACCCTTAGGAATAAGGAACAATTAATTTAAATGCCGCGCGGAAGTATTTCAGAGGGAAAAAAGCATATATCTATTAGTACTAGTAGTAAAAAAAAAATTTTAAATAAAGTTTAAAGACCACTAAATAAAGATTCAAAAACAGTTCTTAAGCAGCACGTTTAGATTTCGTTAAAAAAAATCTAGAATATGACCTTCTTTTTCCTTAGAGTGGCCTTACTCCTTAATGTTTCTTATAAAAGTTATATGTCTCACATGAAAACAAATTAAATGGACAAAAATTTAGTCAGTCTAATCGGATCAAGTACCCTAGAGAAAAAATGAGAAGAATAAATACAATAATATACAGACTATTGACTTAACAATAAAATACAAATACATAATTTATTTTGCGTTTTCATAGGTCTTATACAGCAAACTAATCGTTTTTTACTTCCGTGTACGAAATAAAGGAAGAATTGTAATCGCGAAAATTTTCTGTTTTGAGATTTCAGCGGAAATATACATTTTGACCATCCCTGAATCCATTTTTACTAATTTCGTCGTGACGCCTGTACGTACGTAAATATTAGAAATAACTAATGTTTGTAAAATTAATTTACAGTTAAATCTATTTTATTTTGTGTGCCGCCATTAGCAATTATCACAGAAAACAAATTTTCCGTTCTCATTGCTTCCTTGGTTACTGGAAAAAGTTTCAAATAAAAGTTGTAGAGAATTAAATTATATCTTTAAATCAATTTGCATATTTCATATTACTTGTTTTATTAAGTTAAAATTGAGTTTAAAAGTTGTCAAAAATGTATATGATTTTCATAGATAAACAAAGAAAGAATCAGATAAATAATTTAAACTAGGAATTTGAACCGAACAGGAAATGAACCGAAACCGGATGAAACAGACATATTTTTAAGAAATAATAATATTCAAAAGCAAGAAACGTTACCGAATAATAAATATCAACCGGTTCAATTGCCCGGTTTTAAAATAGGTTCGGTTTAACCTTTGTGATTTTATCTGGAAAAGTCATAATGTACAAGTTTACAACATAGTGACATTTATAACGAGCGGATTGACGCAATATCCAGTTGTGTTTTGACTGCAGATATATTATGTGTAGCAGATCTCGGTAAGTGATATATTTCTTTACGTGAAGTGTGGCCCCCAAAGATGTTAGTGGAGAGGAAGCCACAGGGGTAGTTTTAATATGGTGAAAATTGTTTGTCAGCTGTGAGAATCGAACCCGGGTTCTCAAATCCACAAGTCTATTCGATACCACTGTGCCATCTCTCTCATTAATTAATTACATTTTTATCGTAAAGTAATTAACATTGAGACAATATTTTCAAAAAAATAATTACTTATTTTTAGTAATTTGCCCAGATTTGAGATAAAATTGTTAACTGTACCCAAATTGAACCGGTTCGCCAAAATAAAAATAAATAAAAATTGACCATTGAATCTAAACTAAACCGTATTTTTTTGCGATTCGGACCCCTGTTTTAAAAATAATTTCAAGAATTACTAAATTAATAAAATTGTTAGTGTATATTAATTTAAATGTAAAATTTAATCATATACACAAATAAAATAAAATAAATATATCATCACGCCTTTTACCCATTACTGAGTGTGGCTACTCTGTCGTAGCAGATATATTTCTTCGCGTGAAGTGCGGTTACCAGCCGTCAAATCACGGTGGTGGGGAAGCCACAGGAGTAGATTTAAATTGTTTGTCGGTTGTAGGGATCGAACCAGAGTTCTGAAGATCCACAGGACGACTCGATATCACTGAGCCACCTACCTATATACACGTATTTTATTTATTTATTTTGACAATATGACAAAAGAAAATTTATTTAAAAAATATTTTAGTTCATTTTTTCAAAACTAATTTTGTTATTTTGTATATTCGCATTTATTGTTTCATAAATTTTCTATCTACATTCTAAACTGAACTTGCAATACAGTTTTGATAGAAATATTCAAGTTTGTATTTTATTATTACTATGAAACGTCTTTTCATTTTTAAAACAAAAAACTGTAGTGAATATCGGTAGCAAATATAAAATATGAAGACGTTTGCGATCGGCGGTATAGTTACGTTTTAAAAATGATACATTTTCATAGAAGCATACAAACGATTCAAATGTACATGTACTTTCAAATAAATGTATGCAACATATCTTGAAATCGCTACCCAGAAACCTTTCCTATCTAGATTGTAGATACCTATGCTTTATGCTGTAACATAGTAAATATGAATGTCACAATTTCTATTATACATTGTTCGTTTTAAGCCGAGCTTAATGCTTAAATTTCTAGTATGGTAGCTGTACGAGGACCGTAAATATCTGAAAATGATTTATTACAATTTATATATGCGCCCTAAACCGATGCGAACAGTTTTTGCTCATTGAATATTCACTTTGTAGATAGTGCATTACGCTAAGCACTTTGCAACCTGCAAAAAGTGTTTATATTACTTGTATTTTGTCTTTTAATGTTTCATTACTTTTAATCCTTTTAGTACATTTAGAATTCACTTATTATTAACTGAAATTATAGCTTAATATAAAATAAATAAATAAATATATCATTACGTCTTTTACTCATTACTGGGTGTGGCACTCTGTCTAAGCAGGTAAGTGATATATTTCTTCGCGTGAAGTGCGGTTACCAGCCGTCAAATCACGCCCCCCAAAGATATTAGTGGAGGGGAAGCCACAAGGGTAGATTTAAATTGGTGAAAATTGTTTGTCGTCTGTGGGGATCGAACCAGGGTTCTCAAGATCCACAGGCCAACTCGATACCACTGAGCCACATACCTCATTAATAAATTATAAGATAATAGGTTACGAACATCAGAATTGAAAACAGTTAAGTCATCCGCTTCCTAGCGAACAGACCAAACGAAAAAATTTAAAGTAGGCGCAAGAAATTTTGCGAAGGTCCAATTAATTTACACTACATTAAAATTAGCCATGTGACTTCCATTTCTCTGACATTTTTAAAGTAAAAAATCCAAAAAACTTTTACTTTTTTCCTCTAAAATTTGTCGAATTGAAAAGAAATTTTATTTTTAATTTTACTTGTTACTCTGCACAGCAGGAACTTAATCCAGTTAAGATTAGTGAACTTGGGTTCGATTTCCGAAGCCGTCAATTTTCGCCATATTAAAATTGATTTGACGGCTGGTAACCGCACTTCACACAATTAAATATATCACCGAGATATACAACAACAGAGTTCCACATCCAGTAATGACTAAAAGGCGTGATGATATATTTATTTTATTTTTTTACAGTACAGATTGTGTGATTAAATGTAAAAATATATAAATTTATTGAGTTATACGTCACTATATTTATAAATTTTTTTAAATCAAAAAGTTTTTAATAAACCGAATAGTAAATTTTGAAAAAAAATGTTAAATAGTTGGATTTCAGGCTTTAATTAAAAGTAAGAAAGAGTAAATTAAATATTCATTTTAAATACTTTTTTATTAAACTTTGAAGGCGACGTTTCGGCCATTATTTAGGCCATTTTCTATCAATTTTTAGTATGAATTAACAGAGTAACAATTTAAATTTTACAATAAAAAATAACATAATTGAAGTCAAAGAAAAAATAAAATAACAAAAAACATAATAAATGAAAAAAAATAGATTTAAAATGAATATTTAATTTACCTGTTTTTACTATGAATTGAAACCTGAAATCCAACTATTAATTTTTTTTTTCAAAATGAATAAATAAAAATGATATATTTTGAGTAAATTTGCGATACTAGTCCTCTAATCACAGCCTTTAAAAATGTTAGTGGAGGGGCAGACATGGAGTTAATTTTATTGTCATGAAAAATCAGTTTGTTAGTTTTCAAATTCACAGTCCGACGAATTGTTACTGAGCTTTATTTTGTGTAAAATCTCTACAAATTTAAATATTCTTTCTTGTAAATTGTATTCACACATGAAGAAAATTGTCAATTTATCAAGAACTGTAGTTTAAATCCCTCGTGGGCTAAAATGCCTAAAATTATTGACATATACATTTGTCACCATTTGCTTTCAATCTTGTACGAATGTATGGATAGATTCGTACATATGTTTTCATACATCAGTGTTCCATAAATTTATATTCCGTGTTTACACTGAAGTCCTTCCTTTATTTTTCGTTTTCCGATTTTGTTTTAAAATTTAGAGTTCAGTTTTTTTAAGTTATGTACGAGTAAGTTTACAAATTACAAACCAATCTAAGGAAATAATTAAATAATTAAACATTCTTTAAAAATTGACAATTATGTTATCAACAATTTTTTATATTTTCAACATATTTTTTTTCTACAACTGTTAAAAAAACAGGACTTTTACATCGCATAAGATACGTGAAGTTTGGGGTGTTTTTACGTTTTCTTGATTTCAACACACCAATAAGACCAAATTCATATTATTTTAGATTTTTTCTTTCAGTTTACTTAAATAAATCAATAATTATTGTACAGGAGCGAATGGATGGATGTTTGTTGCGTGATGATGGATTTTAGTTGAGGGGAATGAAAGAGCTCGTATGGAGGAAGTGTTAATGTTGTAACGAATATCGTGTGTCAGGATGAGAATGTTCTGTGAATGTGTCAGGGGTTCGTGCTACCCTATTTAATGGGATATAGCGTGATGTTATGTATGTATGTATTATTCTTTTTTTGAAGGTTGTAGAAAAAAATGTTTTTCTACGATTGCTATGAAAAGTTGACAATTGCGCTCTCATTTGTCATCGTAAAGTTGACGTTTTCTGTGGAATAATCGTAAAATATCTTTTTTGCATGTCTCCAATGGCAACGCTTGAAAAATATATTAAATGCGCGCTTATTTCAATAGTTACCAGGGATACAAACGAAACAGAAACTTGTCATATTGACAGTTGACAGAATGAATTTATTTTCTGTACGTATACGTTTTTAATTAATTTTAGTGTGCAATCGTAGAAAAAATTATGTGTGTATCACGAGCGTAAAGTGTCTTTGTTCCTCTTACCGTGCTCGAGTAAGAAAGAATCACTTTACGCTGTTAATACACAAATAACTATTATAGACGAAATTCTTGTTATTTGGCTCTATCTGGCTGTCTCGAATAAAAGTGATATTCTCGCGTGCAACAAAAAAAACACTCGTTTCGCGCTCTTAATACAAAAATAACTATTTAACATTTCCGAATTTTAATGTCGTTATTAAGTCGAGCCTGTAAAAATCTTACTACGCATTGTAATCAATAAGTATCCTACCAGTATCGAATGTATTACAAAATCATCCTCAACCCGATAGTAAGCATTTATTGCCCTTAATATT
The DNA here is from genome assembly GCA_947425015.1 of Pterostichus niger. Classification (NCBI taxonomy): domain Eukaryota; kingdom Metazoa; phylum Arthropoda; class Insecta; order Coleoptera; family Carabidae; genus Pterostichus; species Pterostichus niger. Next base: position 26,597,522 of record OX380344.1, on the reverse strand, counting down.
GAAATTACTATTTTATATTATTTCCAGTTTGTAAACAGTTAATTTTGCTAACGGAAATTTAGATTTTAGATAGTTCTGAATTCGCTCAAATTTATGTCGAATAAAAGATTGATTAAACCATTTTATGTTGGTCAAATTATAGGTGAGTGATTGCATGTATGAATAATGAATGAATTATAATTGAAAATTTGTTGCATAAGACCAAGATTCAAAATGTGAGGAATAAACGAGCTTCTACTCGTACAAATGGAATAACGAATGTAGGGTAACAGACTAGGAATAATTGATGAAGATTAATTACAGAATGTTCAGCTCATTTGATGGGACATAGTTTTCTTATTTTCTAATTAATTATCTGTTATAAGAATGTTAAAATAATGACCCAATTTTAAGATGAAAAGTATCAAAATATCAATACAATACTGCAGAAATAACCCGCAGAAAATAAAAGATCAATCTATCTTATACGTCATCTTGCAATTGAAAACAACTTTTTCATCGTTTGCTAGATCAAACATCAAACTATTGTTCCGATTATCATTAATAACCACGCGGGCAGATTGAGTCAAGTTCCAGATCAAGTCAAGTTCAAATATATAAACGAACGACGCTGAGGCTTTATGAATTTGTTTGCGGGAGACGACGCTGTGCTATAAATATGACCGTGAAATGGCAGAACTTGGGCAGATGTTGAATGTTGATGCTAGAAGGAAAAAACAGCCTAATTTCTCAAGCGAAAGATGGAGACATCGCAGAAGTGATTCGTTTGTTTGTTAAAGAGGTTAAGGTCGCAGTATTGATAGATAAAACTGTTTTCAAAGATACTTTTCAATACATTTTGATGTTTTTAATCAGCTTTTTTATAATTATAATAAAAATAAAATAAATATATCATCACGCCTTTTACCCATTACTGGATGTGGCACTGTGCCGTAAGCAGATTTCGGTAAGTGATATATTTCTACGCGTGAAGTGCGGTTACCAGCCGTCAAATCACGGCCCCCAGAGATGTTAATGGAGGGGGAGCCACAGGGGTAGATTTTAAATTGGTGAAAATTAAAAATTAAATTAAATTAAATTAAATTAATTTTTTTTATAATTTAGAATTATTAATTAGGCAGTCTAGAATTTTTTTCTCTAATGACCATTTGTACCACCAAAAGTTATATACTAAATTTGGTTTAAATAAATAAAAGCAAATCGATTTATATTTATTTAAATTTAAAACTTAACTTGTAATGTTATAAATGGCCTTTAATGAACAATTAATTGAAACAACTATTAATATATTAAACCTTGTACAAAATATTCTTACTTAAATATAAATATTTTAAACAATATTATACAAAAGCTTTTAACGTTTATACATCTTCCTCAATTACCTTTCCATTTCATACTATTCAGTCGTTCTTCATTGCTTGTATTTGTAAAGTAATTTTTCACCCTTTTTAAAACAGAAATAAATAATTAGATATTGATAACAGTAGAAATCAAATCAAGCAACGCGCCAACGCGCTTCTAAGGATAAAAGTGTGGTTGTATTCATGTTATATTATGATAAAATATAACAATGTCTATAACTTCGAAACTATTCTTTTCTGGATATTTATTTATGTGAACTTTCTTCATTGCCCAACTTTAAATTTTTGCTCTTTATTTTCTAATAAATAAATATAAAATATATGTATCACGCCTTTTACCCATTACTCAATGTGGCATATTTCTTCGCGTGAAGTTCGGTTACCAGCCGTCAAATCACGGTTGTTAGTGGAGGGGAAACCACAGGGATAGTATTTTAATTTGGTGAAAATTGTTTGTCGGCTATGGGAATCGAATCAAGGGTTTCAAATCCACAGGTCGACTCGATACCAGTGAGACACATACACCCTGTAAGAATTATTAACTGAAATCTTGGAATATTTTTTTTAATGTATTTTCTTCAATCCTTACAAAAATAGTAAGTTTATAACTTGATTCACAAGGTACTATTTTCAAAAACAATGTCACAACAAAATTTAATTACATGTTGAGCAATAGCAGTGTTTTAAGGTAATTTATATAAATATTCTGCTGATGTTTTTTCAGTCGAGTGCTATCAGTTCTACCTGTCTGATACCTGAAGAGGCATATAATATTTCTCAGTCTTCAACACATTTCTGATTTGCTTGTACACTATTATAAATAAACCAAGTACATTTTTGACTAGTATAATATTTGTTATTACATTCTCATAATTCACAATGGGCTTTCTAAATAGGTACTCGTATTTCAGTTAATTACAACTGCGTTTTAGCAAAAAGACCAGCACAAAGAAAACTTATATAAGCTAATCGTCCATCCCCTAGGGTCTGTGGTCCAACAATCCAGCAGTAACTAATTCGCTAGTTGAGTGAAAACTGTATTTAAATGTCGCAAGCGCTTGGAATCTCTACAGAGTAGAGCTTTCCCTGCCCCACTGGAGTTTCCGATGCAATTTAAAGCGATAAATTGAACCTTTATCGCCTCAGTATTTCCTCAATGGGCCCTTCAACTTCCGAAAACTTTTTGGCGAATTGAACAAGAAGATCCAATAAATCGCCATTGAAATCTACAGAAATATGCCGGTGCAAAGTACCCAAACATCCTTAAAATGGACTGCATATTGTACTTGTGATATTGATTTTCCTCGCCAAGTTTTTTGTTGATTCGCCACGGATGGAATATTAAAATTTCAGATTCTTATTGCTCGTGGTTTTGTTGATATTCGTTTCGTTTATTGTTGAATTGTTGTTGAATTTCTGTGACATTATAGCTGAAAACAGGTTTATTTACTTTGCAATTTTGATGCTCCAGTGAGCTCTTTTATACAAAAGGTTTTATTAAATATTTTTAGACGTAATATTTTCTAGTTTTATTCTTTATGTTTTGTTCTCTGTACAAGATGTACTAGTAACAGTCTAAACCTTGAAGTTAGTATTAAAAACAATAAACCTGTGGTTTTATAAAGCAATATATTTTAGTTTTTTTTACTGTGTTCTTCAATATATCCAGTCTAGGAATGTCATTTGATCCTAGTTCATCATTTATAGCAGCTGGGAAAAACGTCATTTAAGCAATTGTCAATTAATGTTTCATCTACTTTTCTACTTAGCCAAACGTTTAATTCTTCATCTTATTGTTTTTAGTTCTATTCGTTTTATTTATTTAAATAAAATTGATCTTAAATCATGTACTATTTTTCAAACATAAAATTAAATAACAAAGAATTTTGCACCTAAGTCTTTGTGAATGTTACTATTATTAATGATAGCTTCAGGAATAAGATTTTGAAATTTATTATTTATTTTAATAATTTTGTTTTTGAGTTCATGATGAATGACTTCATGTAAATTATTGTCAAATGCCGTCCAGGATTGAAAGTCAATATTATTTAAATTTTTGGTTAATTTTAAATGTAGGTCGTAAACTTTTATTTCTAATTTATTACGTTTGGCATACAAAAATGTTATTTCATTGATTAACCATTTACGTTTAGCGTGTTGTATTATAGTTTTCGGTATTTTACAGTTTTTTAAAAGATTTACTTTAATGAATTTAGGAAATGAATTTAGTTTACATTTTTTTAAAGAAAATTATATCCGCGTTGATTAATTTTATTTTTGTTTTGAGTTTAAAATAGGTACTTAATTCAGTTGACCGGGAAGCCATAACTAAAATTAAATGATTCGATAAATACTGCTCAAATTAATATTTGATGTGTAACTATTACTAAAGAAGTAAATGAACATATCTTTACAATTTTACTGTTCCACCACATAGACGAATAATATAGAAAATATGTTTTTCACTACCCATTGCTTCCCTGATTACTTTGCAGAAAAACATTCAAATACAAATTGTAATAGATTAAATTCTGCATCTAAATCAGTCCACATGTTTAATTTAGTTATTAAGGCCTGTTTTCACCAACATCCAACTACAATTTAGTCCTCGGTTAATTAATTATTTTTGCGTTCATCAAATAATATATACTCTTTGTTTTTTTTTTGCAATAATTTTGAAACACTCTGTATTTGAACAAAATAAATCGCCTCCAGAACAATCTAACCTAAAGCTTTTTGTAATTTATATATAATCGGACTTTATAGGAGCGTGTTCGTCCAATAAAGTCCTATATTGTGTACTTGTTACATACCTATTACACTAAATCTTTTGTCTACATGCGTGTCTTTAATATGCGTAGCTTATTTTGTGCAGTATAAAAATTTCACAAATAAATATTATAACGTTTAATTCGGAAGTATGAATTTTAAAATTCTTTTTTCCAGATAGAATTATAATTCGGATATCTTCATGACAAAACATTTCGTTATCTCAATTTCGTGTTCAACGCATAGCAATTAACAAAAAATATATATATTTACCCTACAATTGTAGTGCAATTATTATTATTATTATTAAAAGACTCGCTAAATTCGAAAATTCCCAGAATGTGCTTCACATTATCCTTTCCATTACACCCCTATATTACATTACAAAAATTGTTTACAATATGTGACCTCAAAATCCAAAAACATTCTTCCTCAGTAATAATTCATACTCTATGGTTCCATTCTAGATGTTGCAGAACGATAACTCGAAATTGTCAAATGCCTTTACGCAGAAATCAATTTTAGCATCATTCTAGTCCTCAATGCACCATTCTCCACGCTATAATGAACTCGATACTAACTTCCAATGGTCGTTGAGAGCAAAATCACAGCCGCGTGATAACCTCTTGCTATTTTGACATTAAATATGAGCTCTCGACCAGAGATGAATGCGTTTTAAAGGAATTTTGTTCGTTCATTTTCCAGAAGCATCTGATTGCTGTGGAGATAATTTTAGGTTAATATTTTTTTATATTGCAGTTTGTGATAAATGCGAAAATATATGTCGCGAGAAGCTGGTTTAATTATTGTTGGTTTTAATTTTAAAAGTAAATTTGCGTTGAGGGTGAAATTTATGTGATGTGAAAATGTTGTTCTGCATTTTAAAACTGTTAATGTTGCACTAAAAAAATTAATTTAAAATTATACAACCTCTAGGAACTAAATAGTCGCATTTTATGTATTTCTCAATTAATTAAATACATGTTCCATTAAATATAAAATGGCCGGACATTGTAGCCAGATTTTTCAACGTAAATATTATAAACGAAAATATATATTTATTGACTAAATTTTTAATGAGGTATTATTTAAAAGATTAAACATTCTTTTTTATATTAAACCGTGTATGTTCAAATATGTTGTTAACATCATGTTTTATTATACAATATTATAAGTATGAAATGTAAGATTTTAAGCCAAATAGAATTAATAAAACAAATATCTATTTATCTAACAGATTAAGGATCAGTTTTTCTATTTGTGGATAAAGTTCCCGATAACTATCGACAGAATAATTGAAAAAATATCGCTTCTGAAAATGGCATCCGGTATAATTATTATCATTTGTGCTAAGATTTCAATGCGATACTTTTTTAATTATCTTGTTGTAGTTATCAGAAACATTATCCGGAGATGGAAAAACTGGCCCAAAGGGTCGGTATTTCCAAATATAATTAAGGCTACTGAAGAATAAATTTATCCGATTTATCTGACAGCAGATAAAAATGTATTCTTGAGTTAGAGCTGAATAGTTGAACAGATGTAGAAATTGTTCATTATAATGAATATTCGTATACAGTTAGACTAAGGACAGATAACTTTAATACGTAGAATGAAAATAATTTCTAGGTCGTTCACGCAACTCTTACCCTCAATTAACCAACATACATCTGTTTCAAAAATCTTTCATTCAATCGATATAAATATTAAACTATTAAAATGAGAAATTAACGATAAAGAAAGAAAGTATAGGAACCTAATTCTAATCGAAATATCAAGTTGATATATCATATGTTAATCTTGATATCACTGTAGTGTCTTTAATTGGAAATACAGGGCTTTATCAAGATAAGTATGACATAGGATAAATGAGTCAGTATACGTATAGGACAATGGAAATGAGAACATGTGTTCGATTCCCACAGCCGACAACTGATGATACCACATTAATATTACCCTGTCGTTTCCCCTTCACTAACATCTTTAGATGCCGTAATTCGACGGCTGGTAACTGCAATATATATACCGGGTGTAACATGAAAACCTGGCCATAGGCGTTTAACATGGGAAATCAGTTTTTCCTTGCGCAAAAGTGGCCAATTGATTTTAGACAAAAATGCTTTCAATAAAAGTTGTAGTGCTTGAAATTATGGATCTAAATCAGTTTTCAGATTTTATTTTGCACGTTCTGTAAGCGAAATAATCGTATTAATATTTTATAAGAATTTCTACTTTATAGCAGGGTTCGAAGATATATATCGATCGATATATATCATGATATTTATTTTGATATATATCGTCATATTTTTGCAATGATATATATCCATTATATAAAAATATCAAATAGTTAGGAAATAATTAAAAAATATTAAATTGCATAAAATTGTATGAAAATTTGCTTATAAGTCAATTCGGACACGGGGAATTCAACGCCGTTGAGCGCATTTCCATATCTTGTTTAGTTTTTGAGATATAGCCTCTGGAAAAGTGAAATTTTTCGAATTTTTTAGTTTTTCTACTTTTCCGAGGCTATATCTAGAAAACTAAATGTGATATGAAAACGCGCTCAACGGCATTAATTTTCTCGTGCTTCAGTTAACTTATAAACATAGTTTCAGCGATTTTTATTTTTTTCAATTTTCCGCCAAAAAAATCGCAAAAAGCGGTTTTTTAACATTTTCTCGAAAACCAGAAGTCATATGCATTTGAAGATTGCACCACTGGATTCAGTGGGTCAAAATACATATGTATGTAAATTTTCGTTTTAATAATCCTACGATTAAGGATTTTTGGTAAAATTGAATTAGGAAATAATTAAAAATATTAAATTGCATAAAATTGTATGAAAATTTGCTTACAAGTCAATTCGGACACGGGGAATTCAACGCCGTTGAGCGCATTTCCATATCTTGTTTAGTTTTTGAGATATAGCCTCCGGAAAAGTGAAATTTTCGAATTTTTCAGTTTTTCTAAATGTGTACAAAAACTAAAATTAAAAAATAAATATCCAAAAAGTGATATTTATTATAAATATCATGATATTTACGAACTCTGCTTTATAGCCTTGGAATTGAGACAAAATGATAAACAAATGTATAACGTGTTAACTGTCAGAAAAGTTTAGTTTGAAATGGATTTGTGATTTATTTAAGTAACAATACAGGTGATTGTTGTAATATCATTATTGAAAATGGATAACTATTCACATGAAGAAAAGTTACAAATTATTAAGTGGAATTATTCTGGTGAAAGTTTTCGAAGAATACGTGATTTAATCAGCATTATTTGGCCGCACCATAACATTCCAAGTTCAAACTAAACTTTTCTGACAGTTAAAACGTCACACATTTGTTTATCATTTTGTCTCAATTCCATGGCTATCACTATAAAGTAGAAATTCTTATAAAATATTAATGCGATTATTTCGCTTACAAAACGTGCAAAATAAAATCTGAAAACTGATTTTGATCCATAATTTCAAGCACTACAACTTTTATTTGAAGCATTTTTGTCTAAAATCAATTGGCCACTTTTGCGCAAGGAAAAACTGATTTCCCATGTTAAACGCCTATGGCCACGTTTTCATGTTACACCCGGTATATATATATATATACTGGGTGTTAAAAAAAGTTCCGGGACGGTAAAATATCTCGAGAAATACACATCGAATCAAGAAACCAAAAAACACGTGTTTCATATTTTGCAAAAACCTATCTAAGCACACCAAACATAAACCCCAACTTCCACCCCCAGGGGGTGGGGCGGGGGGCAACTTTGAAACCTTAAATGAGAACCCCCATTTTTTTATTGCAGATTCGTATTCTGCAAAAAAAAGTTAATTTTATCTGAAACTTTTTTTCCAAATCGGAATAGATGGCGCAGAATACGAATCTGCAATAAAAAATGGGGGTTCTCATTTCAGGTTTCAAAGGTGCCCCCCGACCCACCTCCTGGGGGTGGGAGTTGGAGTTTGTATTTGTTGTGCTTAGATAGGTTTTTGCAAAATATGAAACACGTGTTTTTTGGTTTCTTGATTCGATTTGTATTTCTCGAGATATTTCACCGTCCCGGAACTTTTTTAACACCCTGTATATAGGTGTGCACAAAAAGGCGAAACATATTAGTTTGACATAGGATTTTAATATGTGCGGAAATTGGCTCTCCTGTACATTTTAGAGCAAAAGTACTGGAACAATAATTTGTTTAAATTTAAATTCTACTTTTAAAACGTTCAATTTGTTTTGCATACTTACAAGGTTTTAAAGTACTCCCTGTTTCGTTAAACTGATTAATTACTTTTAACGACCCGTTAAACATTTTAACCAATAAAATATATGTATCAAATGAAATTGTATTTTTTATTCAGTTCCGTCTGTTCTCATTGGTTAAAAATTTTAACGGGCCGTTAAAAATTAACAGGTATGTTACAGTATACGCTCATTTGTTATTTATGTCCGATAAAATTTATTTACGAGAACGAGATTTCTTGCTATCAACTGACGAGAGCAATTGACATAAACATTTTTAGAAGATTATCCAATTAAATGCATTCAATCACTTGTGCGAAAAAATCAAGCATAATTTACTACAAAAAATTGTGTCCTTATATCTCTCGAGCTTTAAAAAAATATATAATTTTATCATGATTGCGCGAAAAAGACGTTAAATGCGCGTGTTTCCAATGGCAACACACGAAAATGATATTAGATGCGCCCTTATTTCAATAGTTGCCAGGGATACAAACTGATAAAACCCCTGAAAAAAACCCCTAACCATGCCTGACCTAGTACAGAACGCAATTTTATGCTAAAAAGTAATTTGAGGTGGATACGTGCTACACCAATACCAATAATTTGGACATAATTTGCTTGAGATATCAGGATATAATTAACCGAATTAATTTTTATATAACCAGGGATATGATAAATAACTATATCAAATATTAAACGCAGAAATTATAAAATTAATTCACTGCTGCCTATCTATATGTTAACACTCTGTAAACTTATTGATTATGCTTGTTTAAATAACAAATTTTAATTAAGTAATTAATGTACCTAACAAAAACAAATACAAAAACATAAATAGCCTGAAAACATTTGAAATGATCAGATAATCCAAACTTTTACCACAATAATCAAAACATTTTTTTTCGCTGAAACAAGTACAAATGCACATACAAATTTTGAAATTGAGTTTAAAAAAAAATAAACATGACTAGTTGGAACATTTTGCTAACGAAACATTTTTATTGTTCTCAATCAATATTTAAAAAATAGTAAAAAATAAAATTTTAAATAGTTATTTGTGTATTAAGAGCGTAAAGTGATTCTTTGTTACTCGAATACGGTAATTGCAGCGCGGACCGAAGGCGAGAGCTGCAATAGTGTAAGAGGAACAAAGACACTTTACGCTCGTGATACACACATCATTTTTTCTACGATTGCATCTTAAAATAAATAAAAAACGTATGCGTACTGAAAATAAATTTATGTTCGACTGCATCATATTACCTTGTTTTACGACACTGTTTACTGTCCATAATCGGGTACTTTATTGGACTAGTACGATAAAAATGCAAAATTGGACTGCTGTCAATGTCACATTAAAACAAAATTCAAAAGAAATATTTAAACCCCATTTTCTGTATGTATTATATGTGTCTTCATACAATTGTTAGATATTCTCTTGCATTACATGCAACATATTTTATTTCTTTTGGAACGTCTTCAATGTCTTCATCCATCTCAACACTTTTTTCACTTTGACAATTTGATAAATACAGCAACAAATGCATAATAACGACGCACACTTTGAGATGCAATGAAATGTTTTAAATATAGGTATTGACAATCATATTTTAAGAGAAAATATTCTCCATGCAGTCGAACATAAAACGTTGTATGCAAATCGTACATAATCGGACTTTATAGACTCGCCTTATTTATTAGCCTCGCTCGCTGCGCTCGCTCTGCCATAAAATTCGGCTCGTCCAATAAAGACCTAAATTATGTACTTGTTACATTAACTACTATTGTTCTGTCAACTGTCAATATGACAAGTTTCTGTTTTGTTTGTATCCCTGATAACTATTGAAATAAGCGCGCATTTAATATCTTTTTTGCCCTTTGCCATTGGAAACGCGCGCATTTAACATCTTTCTCGCGCGTTGCCATTGGAGATGCGCAAAAAGATATTTTTCGATTGTTCCACAGAAAACGTCAACTTTACGATGACAAATGAGAACTTAATTGTCAACTTTTCATAGCAATCGTAGAAAAACAATATTATTGACTGCAACATAACAGTCAGTACGGTGGTGTGGATAGCAATATGGAATTCGGATCCGGAGATCCCGAGTTCGAATCTCACTCAAGCTAAATATTATATGAACTACTACACTGCGGCTCGGTGAGTGCGGACCCTGTACTGTAATTGGGATTAAATTCCTGTTGTACAGCGTAACATAAATAAATAAATAAATAAATAAATAACCGTCAATTAAGGGCGACAATATTAGCATATCTAATTTTCTTTTTCTTTTGTCAAACATTCATAAATAATCGTCTTCTAAAATGGCATTACTTTGGTAATTTAACTGAATTTATATCTCTTACTGTACTTGAGATACCAACGGTTACCAAAAAACCTCACCCTTATATTAACTGTTATTTATTGGTACGATATTTTTTCACTTCTCTGACAGATGTGTCACTTTATCTCAGCATTGATAAACGAGCCCTTAATCTGGTTTTCATACTAGCAGTTAGCATTTTTAATTCAATTTTAATACTACTAACTGTTTGATTATATTTTAAAAGTAATTGCAGTAACATGTCAAACTGAATCAGTTCGTCATTGTTCATTTTTGTAATTAGTGGTTCAAGTTCTATTTATTTGTATTGATTTGCTACTTTATACAAATAGAATTTAATTCCAACAGGACAGAGTATTTATAATTTAATCGTATAGTGGAATTTGAACAATTCTCACTCAGATTTTGAGATATTAGTTGAAGTTAGTAAATAACTAAATATATCATCACGCCTTTTACCCATTACTGATTGTGGTACTCCACCGTAGCAGATCTCGGTAAGTGATATATTTCTTCGCGTGAAGTGCGGTTACCAGTCGTCAAATCACGGCGCTCAAAGATGTTAGTGGAGGGGGAGCCACAGGAGTAGATTGAAGTACGACTGGCCTTACATTTAAAATAAAATGTAAGTTTTGTTAATAGAACTGACCATTAATTTACTATTTTTAAATGTTTACTGTGCTTTAAATACGAAATTAATGAAAAAGCAAAATAAATAGATAATTATTACGCCTTTTACTAATTACTTAATGTGTTTCACTACCGTAGCAGATCTTGATAAGTGATATATTTTTCGGTGTGACATGCGGTTACCAGCCTACAAATTACGACCCTAATAACGTTAGTGCAAAAGAAATAATACGAGTAATTTTATTGTGGTGACAATTTCACTCATAACTTTTCATCCAATCAAATTACAGTATTTTGCTGAATTGAACCAATCACAGTAGTATTACAGCGACAATTTCACTAATGAAAATTGTCGCAAATCGTTGCTTAGATATAACGTTTGTTAACTATTTTGAGTAGATTAATATTGTTGAATTTTATTTGACTTTGTTTATTTTGCTTAGTTATTTCAAAAAATGAAACAATGTAAATTGATCACCAAGGTAATAGTAGTTCAGACATTGTATTAAAAATACTGCAGGTAACATTTTTTTGAAGTAAATAAAATATTTCGAGGAATTGTCAAGCCGAATACCATACGTGACTATGATTATCCTTTGGTAATTTTTGTCTAGATCACTTCTGCTTGTTGCTTTAAGAAAATCTACACTCGTGCTATCGCACTCGTGCAGATTTTCGTCGCAACAAGCAGTCGTGATCATGACGACAAAAATTTCCGGCAAAATCATAGTCACTAATGGTGTTATATGTGAAAATTGAATTCAAGTTTTCAACGGCAATTAAAATGTAAATAAAATATGTAGATAAAATATTGAATGAATGTAAAAAAGAAGAATGAGATGAATACATTTTTATCTTTTTTATATTTTCTAAGGATATCTCTTAGAAATCTCGGCCTTAAACCCTCGAGACTTGTATCTGCGCCCTTCGGCTTTCTTACACGGAAACTTATTACAAAATCTCAATTCAGTCCACTTTTTCCTAAATTCACACAAAAATACCCAAACAAAATGCATTTAAACCTCTGGAGTAGGTTTCAAAACTTTGTTGCTTTCGTATAGAATTCGCCACTTCGCGAACAGTTCACCGTTCACCGTTCACCGTTCTCCATTCTCGAGTGAATAAAGCCTAGGTGTAAAGTGAGTAACAGCTTGCCGTGGCAAGCAGCAAAAGAAACGGAAAAACACAATTTTTCTTCCAGTCAACGAGCAGCTGAGCCCGATTTCCCTCCCGGAAAATTTTGTTTAACATTCTCTGCGATATGCAGGGGTATTAGAATTTTATAACAGAATGTTCTCGCGTTGAACAGATTGTGAAACTGGTTCTAGTTTAAGTTGTAGAGGATTTAGGATTTGGGAAAGCACAGCTCGGGATGACGTGATTTTTATGAAATTTTGATGGAAGAGTGACATGAATAGAAAGCTATTTCCGTTTAACAAATGGACAATCGTATCTTAAATCTTTTGACAGTTCTTTAAAAAGTTTTCTAATATTCTACTCCTTAAGGATGTTGAATTATCTGGTTACAGTTTTCATGTTTGTGTAGAAATAACGACAGCACTATCTCGGCGCTTTTTTCGTATTCTCAAATTGGAGTTTACAAGAGGAAAAATATTTGTTTTTAATTAAAAACAAATCCCAAATGAATAAATTGATTTAAAACACTTATTCAAGCTATTAAAACTTTTAATTATTTTATTATTTTATTATAACATTTATTTCATATTTTATCTTTGTAATAATATTTCAAACCTTATTTTAGTTGGCTTTGATATATTCACAAATGATTTTAACTACAGGCTTTCTTAAAATTAAAAGAAAAAACTCACACAAAGAATCAAAATACATGTATGTAGTAGTAGTTTTTATCACCTGTACATTGTATTAAAAGATTGTACTAATTTTGACATTTTTAAAATAAAATACGAACAATAAGCAATCTCCATTCGATCAAAGCGCCCGAGGATTTACTTCTTCATGGCACCTGGTATAAAATTAACTAACATAAGAAATCTATGGGATAGGTGGCTCAGTGGTATCGAGTCGGCGTGTAGATCTTGAGAATCCTGGTTCGATTCCCACAGCCGACAAACAATTTTCACCTGTGGCTCGTCCTACACTAACATCTTTGGGAGCCGTGCTTTGACGACTGGTAACCGCACTTCACGCGAAGAAATATATCACTTACCGAGATCTGCTTAGGCAGATTGCCACATCCAGTAATGGGTAAAAGGCGTGATGATATATTTATTTATTTATAAGAAATCTCTCTAGATTATATTACGAAACAGTACTATGTAACATTAATTAGCAATAATAATAATAATAATAATTGTCCCGCGTGATGGTCGCGCGGGTTGAGGGCCTGACTCGCAACCATAAGGTCGTGGATTCGGGTTCCGCCCGTGGCGACCATACAAAGGACATATTGGCATATGACCTTAGTAGTTGGTCCGATATAAAAATTTACTGCAAAATTATTAGATCACAATCAGTTTTTACGAATCAAAAATGTGATATAATATACTAAATCGATTCAGTACGTACAAGTTTACATATTTTATCATAAAATAAATAGAAGAGTTAATATCTTAGTCGGGAAACATTTGTCTTGGTTGCACTGTACCTTTATATGCTAAGATTAGATTGGAATAAGATACCCGGTAATCTTCCGGATGGTTAATAATGAAAATGGCAAATGAAATTTGAAGTTTGTCATGGGTACAGAAATCTAAGGGATTCTGCTCTTGAATTTTCTATTTCTTTCTGATACAAATTGAAGTCGAATATTTGAAAAGCTCGTTTCGTAAGTGGATATAGTGTACATCTGAAATTAAACTCCAATCTTTTTTTTTTTGTAAATAGCCCTAATAATACCAATCATTTTAAACCTGGAATTAGATAACTCTAAATTTGATTCTTTTTATATGATTCTACTTGAATAATTTTATTTATTTGCTGGTAGGAATTAAGCAAATCCTGAATCGTTTAAATTTTTAAACAGGAAGCAAGAATTTAGACAAGAAACCGGAAGAATTCAAATCATGAAAGAATATTCAATCGACAGAAATTAGGAAATTAAGAAAACAATAGTTTCAATATACCTTTTTAATCAATTAAACCAAATGTACCCAAAAGAGTATTGAGTATGAAAGTTTGAAAGCTTAAACTTTAAATTTATGTACATATTTTATGTTGTTTATGAATTTAAAAGCTTTTATGCTGTTAAAAGCACCTACAATTATATTATTATTAATGGGGTAGGTGACTCAGTGGGACCGAGTCGGCCAGTTGATTTAAGAACCCGAGTTCGATTCCCACAATTAATAAACAATTTTCACTACATTAAAACTACTCCTGTGGCTCTCCCATCACTAACATCTTTGGGGCCGTTATTTGACAGCTGGTAGTCCAACTTCACGCGAAGACATATATCACTTACCGAGATCTGCTACGGTGGAGTGCCACATCAGCTAATGAATAAAAGGCGTGAGGATATATTTATTTTATTTTACAATTATTTTGAAATAGAGTGAATTTTGAAATTTTATACCCGTATAGGTAGATGATATTCAATAACCCATTACAGTATTACAAATAAAAACAGAGTAAAAAAATAAATATATCATCACGTCTTTTACCCATTACTGGGTGTGGTATTCTGCCGAAGCAGATCTTGGTAAGTGATATATTTCTTCGCGTGAAGTGCGGTTACCAGTCGTCAAATAACGGCCCCCAAAGATGTTAGTGGAGGGAGAGCCACAGGGGTAGACTTAATTTGGTGAAAATTGTTTGTCGGCTGTGGGAATCGAACCAGGGTTCTCAAGATCCACATGCCGACTCGATACCACTGAGCTACCTACCCCATAAATATAAATATGATAAAAAATATGAAATAAACACTTGGCTATGTTTCACAAAATTCATATTTTTTATTAAACCTTGTTTCACCAAGTGTTGGATGACAATTAATTTTGTCTTAATTGTTATATAAATATGATAGATTTATTTTAGAAACTTTACATATAAATTTACACCATGAGATTTCTGTTAATTATAAAAGAAATGCTTACAATAATTTAAAATATACTCGATACCACTGAGCCACCTACCCCATAGTGTAAAATAAATGTAAATGCATAATTATAACTTTTAATCATGTATGCTCCTTAGTGATTATATTCGATATATTGATCGTAGTTATAATAAATAGTCAATAACAGATAAATTTATTCAAGGAATTATATATTTCTCTATCTTGGAATTTATAAATTATAAACTAGATCACAATAATTTTAAGAAATATTTGCATTTAAAAATTCCTTTACTGAAATATTATTCCAAGGTTAGGTAATATTTTCAAGAATATTTGAAATGTGAAATTCTGATTGTAGAATTTAAATTTAAAATGACAGTTGATAGAATAAAATTGATGTAGAATTCAGATATGAAATTTAACGGTATGACTTCAAAAAATGGAAGAAACGCGTCAATTTTGACATCAAAAGACGCAATTTATCAGTTTCTAAATCGAATAATATTTTCTCTTTAAATATTTCTAGAACAAATTCTGATAATTGCAAATTTTGTTGACACCGAAATTGACTATCAATGTTGTTACATTTTCTAAGAAAATTTATTATTAGTTTATCATAATTAAAAGCGGAATTAATTAAGATTACTGATAATGAGTGATGAAATTTCTCTAACGCAGCATCATTTTTAAATCGCAATTTATTTATTATCTGATACCAAAATACTCTAATAAATAATATAAACACAAAATGAAATGCAATTTTATTTATTATCTATTTTATAACATCTAATTGAGTTGAGAACATAAACAAATTTTGATTGTATAATATAATTTGATCATGGAAGCGATTAATATTTTAAATACTTATTTTTTCATTTATTTACGCTGCTCAGCAATAATTACAGTTAGAACCTTCACATTGCAGAATAAAATGTGCTCCAAATTCGAATGTTGTATTTTTGTTGTTAATTATCATCAGCGAGATTTAAATTCGTTTACGCTCGTTTATAAAACGAATAATTTAGCAACAACTGCCCGGTTAGCCTGTTTATTGATAAATATTGTCATTAGAATTGAAATAAATTTTGTTTTGTTTCTGGTATTTAATAAATTTAAATAATTCATTCGTAAAGTAAAATATATGAGTGCATTATTTGAATATATACGAGGTAATATTATGGTAAATTTTGGGACACAAATATTATTCAATTTATGGATAGGTGATATTTATAGATATTTGAATAAAACAAATAATGGAAAAAGCTTTTAAAGCTCATCTCATATAAGCTTAAGAACAAAATAAACAATTGTGGTGACAGTAAATGAATAAAATTTCGCTATTATTGATCAAGATATTACTTGTAACTAAGTGACGTTTTGTTTGTTTATTATTTTAATTTATCTTGATGAAGATATACAAGATTTACATCCCGATTTCCAAACAGTTTTAACTAATCCACAATTTTGGTTTAGCTAACTTTATTTTAGTCCAATTTTAAATAGTTAATACAAATCACTTCTGGAAAACAAAATGGTAACAGGATTATATTAAATTATTTTAAAACTTTTTTGAGACTATAGTAGTAGCTTGGAATTTAAGTAAAAGTAAATTATAAAATACATAAATATTGTTAGTGACATAAATCAGGAAATGTGATTAGAACAGTTCCATTAACCTAAAAAACTAATTCAAAGAAAACAAAGTAACTTACTATCAATCAGTCATGGACAGAATCTTGAAGGAGACAAACAACGAAATCTCACTAGCAAGAAAGTTACAAAGAACAGAAGACGAACTGATGTTTTCCTAGTAACGTGGTAAACAAATTACAGACGCGTGGAAGTAAAGCACAAAACAGCGAAGTTCTCTCACAGAAATTCAATCACGAACTGAGCAGAACGCGTCGCGCGCTGCCTGATATACACGAGTTCGTGCGTCGAGACGGCGCGCGTCGAATTTGAAAGAGAAAGACTAGCGACAGAAATAATATTGAAGAGGAAATTGAAATTGGGATTTATGTTGGAAAAGTTATGTTCTTAATAGTTTTTATTTTATAATTTTTATCTTATACAGGGTGTTTCACAACTTAGAGCAAAAATTTAAGGGTATATTCTGTACGACGTGCTGATCATGAAACAAAAAGAATTTTTTTTTAATTCGCAAAACTATTTTCCATGTTTCCCAGTCCAAAATTTTTCGTTACTACTGCCACTGGATGGATGATTATGTTAAAGTTATTAATTAAATAAAATTCTATTATAAATAACTGCTAATAATTGAATTGTGTAATTATTCTTTCGTAGTTGATACCTACTTCATTGTTTGTGTTTAATAGGAAAGCGAATCCAGTGCTGTACTACAAAAAATGTTTTAGGTTAACAACCTTTAATTTTTCGAATTTAAAAAAAATCTTTTTGTTTCATGATCAGCACAGAATATACCCTTCAATTTTTTGCTCTAAGTTGTGAAACACCCTGTATAGAGACAGATTAATTTAATTTAATGTAAGGTATTCATAGAAATAAACAATTTAAATCGTAAATGCAATGTCACTAAAAACAATTTATTTAGATAGGTTACATGAGAGCTTGCAGGTTGCTTTCAAAATAGGTTAAAATTATGATTAAAAAATAGAAGAAAATATAATCGCATTAATATAATTCAGTGGTTCAGTGGTATCAGTGGTATCGAGTCGAGTGAATTTGAGAACCCGGGTTTGATTCTCACAACCAACAAACAATTTTCACCAAATTAAAAACTACCCCTGTGGCTTTCCCTGCAGCAGAGTGCCACGCCCACGCCTTTTATCCATATCTAGGTGTGGTACTCTACCGTAACAGATCTCGGTAGATGATATATTTTGCGCATGAAGTGCGGTTATCAGCTGTTAAATTTATTTCTCTATTTTAAGTTTTTCATAGATTTGTATATTTTACAAATAAAGTACAAACAAAAAATTATTTTATCATTTGAATCTTCTTTTTCCTTCTTGTTTGCAAATTCCTACGATTCTGGATTTAGTTATTTCATACGAACTTACAAACAAATAAAAATTTTCAGACTCGCAAAAACGATAAAATTTCGAGTTATATAATTCCCTGTTTGAAATGATTGGTAATAGAGCTATTTACAAAACAGAATCAGACGGCTGGTAACCGCACTTCACGCGAAGAAATATTTCACTTACCGAGATCTGCTACAGCAGAGTGCCATACCCAGTAATGGGTAAATGACGTGATGATATATTTCTATTTTATTTAATTTAAAAATATACAGGGTGTTTCAGGACTAGTGTAACAAACTTTAACAGCTTGTTCCTGAGGTCATTTTGAGCCAAAAATGTCATATGAACATAGGTCCTATTCCTTCTAGTTACCAAAATACAAGAGGTTGAAGTTCTATAAATAACACGAAATGTTCAAATTTTTGTAATCAAGATACTTTTGGAAAACAAAAATGCGCGCAAATAGGGGATGGGAAAGTTGGCTTCTATTTGGATATCTGTCTTGGAATTCTCTGGACGCATAACGGGCATTACTATTACATAATCCATAAATAAAAATCATAGCTGCATATTCAGCAGTACTATAACCATCCATTATGAAACAATAATACAATCAAAAGTACAACAATTTTTAATTAAGACAAATAAGGTATGACTTTTTAATAAAATTCTTGTTTTCCGAAAGTATCTTGATTACAAAAATTTGAAAATGTCGTGTTATTTATAGAACTTCAACCTCTTGTATTTTGGTAACTAGAAGGAATAGGCCCTATGTTCATATGACATTTTTTGCTCAAAATAACCTCAGGAATAAGCTGTTAAAGTTTGTTACACTAGTCCTGAAACACCCTGTATATAAAACTATATCATCTTTTTTACTTCATTTTCAGTTTTTACTATACAGTGTGTAACTGCAATTGTATTAAATGTATTTTTAAACAAGCGCAGGCGATGCTGCCTTCATTTCTTATAGATTCGTTGTTAGAGAAGTGGGCGTAAGTGAAGATTTACGAAACAGGTGTACATGAGCGAATGGATGAATGTTTGTTGCGTGATGATGGATTTTGGTTGTGAGACAAGAAAAAGTTCGTATGGAGGAAGTGTTAATGTGATCGAAACGAGTATCGTGTGTCAGGATGAGAATGTTGACGGGTTCGTGCTACCCCATTTAATGGGATATAGCGTGATGTTATGTATGTATGTACTATATATAACACGAAATGTTCAAATTTTTGTAATCAAGATACTTTTGGAAAACAAAAATGCGCGCAAATAGGGGATGGGAAAGTTGGCTTCTATTTGGATATCTGTCTTGGAATTCTCTGGACGCATAACGGGCATTACTATTACATAATCCATAAATAAAAATCATAGCTGCATATTCAGCAGTACTATAACCATCCATTATGAAACAATAATACAATCAAAAGTACAACAATTTTTAATTAAGACAAATAAGGTATGACTTTTTAATAAAATTCTTGTTTTCCGAAAGTATCTTGATTACAAAAATTTGAAAATGTCGTGTTATTTATAGAACTTCAACCTCTTGTATTTTGGTAACTAGAAGGAATAGGCCCTATGTTCATATGACATTTTTTGCTCAAAATAACCTCAGGAATAAGCTGTTAAAGTTTGTTACACTAGTCCTGAAACACCCTGTATATAAAACTATATCATCTTTTTTACTTCATTTTCAGTTTTTACTATACAGTGTGTAACTGCAATTGTATTAAATGTATTTTTAAACAAGCGCAGGCGATGCTGCCTTCATTTCTTATAGATTCGTTGTTAGAGAAGTGGGCGTAAGTGAAGATTTACGAAACAGGTGTACATGAGCGAATGGATGAATGTTTGTTGCGTGATGATGGATTTTGGTTGTGAGACAAGAAAAAGTTCGTATGGAGGAAGTGTTAATGTGATCGAAACGAGTATCGTGTGTCAGGATGAGAATGTTGACGGGTTCGTGCTACCCCATTTAATGGGATATAGCGTGATGTTATGTATGTATGTACTATATTGAATCGAGAAATAATATGAAATGAAATAATAAACATTGCTGTCAACAATTTGATTCGATATTTTTTCACTTGCGTGATATTTTATTTTTAAGAAACAGCAAGGAAAATTACGAGATATCAAGCTGAAGTTAGAAAATCCACTTCCATTATAAAATCAGTTAAAATATCAGGTAATATTATTATGCAAATTATTATTAGCTCAAAAGATACTGCACAATATTGTTTAATGTAATCACATAGATAAAAGTCTTGCACAAAATTAAAAGTTCCTTCGTATGTACAAACACATCCCCACCTAAAACAAAACCCTACCCAAAAAACCTATAATCTATTTAGTCTTCCTAGCAATCTCGCAACAATTCATTGTTTGATTAAACTCACACATCTACATCTCTGCCATTAAACAGTAATGGCCGTTCTAAACACAGACACCAGCAACTCCTCCGTAGTCTACAGCGACTTCAGCTACGAGCATCGCACGCTGATGGATCAAATCGTTAAGACCTTAATTACTTTAGCCAGGACGTTGTGCTACCTATCAGGTATCGTCACTTTGTCACCCAGTCGCCCTGAAGAGGATTGACGTGAAATGATAAAATACCAAGTGATATGTAATTTGAATATTGTGAATTTATTCATTCAAGGATCTTTTTGGATAAAGGAAATATTTTTTCTGTTTGTATTTTATTTATTATGCGCAGAATAAAATAAAAATGTGTTAGTATCCCGGTGGTTGGCAGAAATATAATAGTGATAATACTAATTTTCAAATATTTTTGTAAGATGGATCCAATATTTTATTTATAATTATTAATTAAAAAGGCTTCGGAATCCGTTTATAATATTTTTTAATTTATGGACGTTTTGAGATAAAAATTAATTTTTAATTTTTTTTTAAATTTTCTTTTGTCGATATTTCAAAAAGTTGAAAAGATAATGGAAATTTGAAAACACCAGTGAATTCCTCGCGTGAAAATATATAGGTATGCAAATTTTCAGAAGAAAATTCGAACGTATACATTTTTATTACAAAAAATCGAAAATGGCCGTTTTTTGAAAATTTCTTAAGGGGTTAGCCTTAAGATTTTTACGATTTTTGGCCATTTTTCGTTTTTTTGTAATAAAAAATTTATCCGTGTGAATTTTGTTGTGAAAAATTGCATACCTATGTATTTTTACGAGAGAAATTCACTGGTGTTTTCAGATTTTCATTATATTTTCTAGTTTTTGAAATATTGAGGAAGAAAAATTTTGAAAAAAATTAAAAATTTTTCAATATTTTCAATATTTTCAAAATACCTGTACAATTTAAGTAGCGCACTTGTTCAAACCGCATTTCAATATCTCTTTTAGTTTCTGAGTTATGGGCTTTCAAATTTGAGCTTAAATAAAAGTCAAAAATCGCTGTAACTCAAAAACTAAAAAAGATATGAAGATGCGTCTTGCTCCATTCGATTTCTCGTGGTTGAATTATATAGAACCACATTTTAATAATTTTCGATTTTTAAACTGGTTCAACCCAAAATTCTCATTATTTGTATGTACGAGCTCTTAGACGAAGAATTTGAGAACAAACCTCTACACAAAAGAACTTTTTAATAATATTAATAATATAAAATAGTGGATGCTCTATGAATGTTTCAGGGGTACGTGCTACCCCAATTAATGTGATATAGCGTGATGTTATGTATGTATGTAAAATATAAAAACATGAAATTAAATCAAACCTTATATAATATAATGTAAAACAATTAATTGTATATCAAAAATAAAAATATAATAGGATGTGAAAAGTAAATTTATGAAAAACAAAAAATAAAAATGAAAATAAATAAATTATTTAAATTTTTAATATGCTAAAAGAAATTTAAGCATATTTTAAATTATTGTAAGCATCTGTTTTATAATTAATAAAAATATCATGGTGATTTTTAATATAAATATGATAGATTAATTTTAGAAACATTACATATAAATTTACAACATGATATTTCTGTTAATTATAAAACAGATGCTTACAATAATTTAAAATATACTTACATTTTTTTAGAGAATTTATAAATTTAGTTAATTATTTTATTTTTTGTTTCTCATAAATTTATTTTTCGTATGTTACTTACTATATTTTTAGTTTTTGACATTATACAATAAATTTTTTTACCTGAAACTGACAGGAAAATAAACATTTGCCTGATCTTTAAGACTCAGGAAAGCTTTGCTTTGCATACTTTTTAAAATTGGATAAATCGTTTAACGAGACTGATGAGTTATTTTAATTAAAACAACGGGACAGCTCAGTAGGTGGTAAAAAGTATGTTAAAAATATTTCGTCAAGTTAGTTTCGTCGCGATTTTGTTCATTATTTACAGATTTACGGATCTACAAAACTTATTAATTTACACAGAATTCCACCATTAGTTTCATTAACAATTGAAGTTATTAAGTCGAAAGAATAAATATATTGGTTTTAGGATTTATAGATTTTAGGATTAAGTGACTTTCGACCACAAATTAGGCTTATTTTAAAAACATTTTACATCGAATAAAAGATTTTTAAAGTCTAAATTAAAGATGCTGAGCTCTAGCTCTCTACTACCCATTTAGTAATTAAAATTAGTAATTACAAATAATGGTAACTGTTCGTCAAATAATGCTAGCTTTTTCACCTTCAATATTAAGACATTAATTATAAGGTACTAAGTGAAGAATTTATAGATTTTTCAATTATAATTAACGCAATAAATATAATATGATCTAGTGTTATCTAGTATTATCAATTTTTACATTTTTTTAACAGTAATAATTTAAATATCAACTAGCTTTTTTAAAACTATAGTATTTAGAAAAATTGGCGCTGGGCTCCCTCTAACAGCCTTCAAACGACGATGTATGTCAGTAGAAGTCACTTTTTCAGCTGTTAAAAATTCGATAACAGCACACTGTTTAACTCGCGTTGACATAGCATTAGAACACGTCTTCATACTTCCGTTCCTCGAAATACACTGGATGAACGCAACGATCTCAAACTGCGCATGCGTATTGAGAGGGAATGTTACTTTACATGCCACCTGGCAAGATTCTGAAAGTCATTTCGTTCGTGCTCTACAAGTATGTATATAGAATGTTCAAAGATATTCCGTTATGGCTTTAACTTACTAAGCCTGTGTTGAACCGCACACAGTAAGAGATTCTACCTGTTGGCGCTCAGGGTAGGATTGCAAAATATTTAAATTCGGAAATCTCTAATCTCTGTGCGGTTATACAATGATACTTTCATGTAACATTTTTTTTTTTTTTGCTTCATTATCAATAATAATATTTGAACAAAATTCTCTGTTTCATTATTATAATATATATAAAAATAAAATTAAATTGGGAAATACTGAATACATACCTGTCCTTGCACCCCTATAAATCAAGCTTAAATCCCTAACAATAGACCCGCTGAGAAGGCCATAACGGAGTATCTTTGAACATAGTATATATTACTTTTCATACTTTAATTTCATAGCACGAGCGTGTTAAGGCACATCTCTTAACATACTGTGACGTCACCCGAGCCAAGGTTCCTCAGTTCGAATTCGCCTGTCGACAATGTGTGATTTGTCGTAAAATATAAAATACAGCTACATGTATTTATCACACTCGGGCGCTATAAGCTAGTCACTTATACGCCTTAAATAATGTAGCATTTGACTACGAAAACCGGCAGTACGGCAGTGTAAAAACTGCGGCTCGGTGTGCCCGGTAGGCCCAGGCCCGATCTGGGCTGTAGCGCCACAGATGATGATGATCTACAAATGTAATTGTAAATGAAGACACTTCTATTTATTGGTAATCATCATTATTAATTGGATATCTGTAAACGCAACTTTGAGCTTAACATATTTGTTTAACGTTACACATTTATTTCAGTTCCATAATACGAGATTTTCTCTAAAATAATTTGAAAGGCAATAGTCGCTTTTAATGTAACACTGTGTATATGATTTATTTTAACAATAAATTTTGAAGCTTTATGGCAAAATACAACATATTGCAAACATTACAACATTTCCTCAAATGTGGAAAACATTATCAGATTATACTTTATTTATGTACTTCATTTCCAGGGTTTGGAATTAATTAAAATGATCCTATTATGTCATAAAATAAGTCTTTGGAAAACAACAGTAACATAAGCCGATATTAAAACACTTACACAATTCTAAGACTCCAAAATGTTGGCAAAACTCACGCAAAAGCTTATTTTTCATCACTAATCGCATTTACGCGTATATTTCGTTCTACTAAATTTAAATAAAGGAATTTATCAATCATAACCCCGCCCTTTTAAATAGATAGGGATAAATGACAGAAGGCAAAAATTTAAAATAAAGTCAGCAAAACAAAACAAATATTTAATCACGGATTTGCCTTCACTCGTTCCGTGTTTAGGGAACAGAGGGGATAGTACAATAAAGCACATATCTGTAAATAATATTTTTGTTTGTAGAGAAGGTATAGTATCCGACAAATGTCAATAATTTTTAAATTACTTTGGTTTAAATATTTAAATCAGGGATGGGATAACGTTAACGAAAAGTTACTAAAAAAATATATTTCGTTAATATAATCTTTCAATAATTTTATTTTTTTTCTAATTTGTAATAAATTTATTAAAAATTAACAAAAAAAATAATTATTTATTACATATGACATTACTCTACAAATTAAAATACCTATTACAAAAAACATGAAATAAATATATAGTTATTTAAGTAAAAAGTCAGGAAAGCGTTCAATTATAAGATGAGTAAATAGTTTTATGCCGAGCGAAATTAAAAGAAATATTTGACTTACATATTCAGTCAGTATTTTATGTTGCTACGTAACTAGACACTAGCGTTTCTTTCATTACCTGCCTAGGCAGGCAATATATTATTATCCTGACTAGGCATGAAAAGCGAAACTTTCCTGAGTCTTAAATGTCAGGTAAATGATTATTTTAAATAAAGTTTTTTATTATATTATTAAATTATTTTTGCCATTGTCAATTTGTCATTCATGTAGAGACATTTATAATACAACGTTAAACAACAAACGATTTGTAAATTAGGAAATTATATCTCAACAGTAAAATGGGCAAAATATTAAGTTTGTAAACATAAATTTTCTATCCTAACCTTGAAAGTGACATCTTAAAATAATTATAATTAAATATCAAAAACTGTTCGTTACCTAGCAACATCACGATGACAGTACAGTACTACTTATTACAGTATTAGTACTGTAAAGTCTCAACTTCCGGACTAAAATCACTACTGTCAACATAGAAATACAATATATTTAGTATAAAATAAAATAAAAATAAGAATAAAGAACGTAGACACTTGATGTAGTATCACAAAATTATTTATTAACAAGTTGATCGATTTCGGCTTATTAGGCCATCTACAGAACGTTGACTGATGACTGATCACTACACAAGAGTCTACATTCTTTATTCTTATTCATAATGTTTCAAGCCAATGGCTCATACTTTTGATATTATTAAAATAAAAATACTTAGATATTATTTTATTTTAAATTAGAATGTTAATTTCTTTAATATTGAAAACTCTTTCTCAAAGAAATTCAGCCGTATCTTTTATACAAATTGAAGCGAGAAAGTGGTAAAAATATTGTATCCATTGGACTTCTACTGCCCATTATTTTTACGCATTTTCTCTACATTCTTTCTTGGAAATAATAATACATATTTTTCTACTTCCGTTAGGAAATAGATGTTTTATTTCACTTATTTGAGTTAGGTAATGAACTGCATTATTTAACTAGTGAAATAATGAGGTAATATAGCATCACAAACAAATTAAGATATCTTGGTAGACGAATTCTGATGTGTTATTCTTTTATTTTTTGAATTTATAACTGTCATTAATATGTCAAAATTTCATAATTTCAAAAACGCTCTTTCGTATTTATTAGAACGGAAGTAGAAAAAATATTGTATGCAACACGTAAGAAAACTCGGTTATTACCTTACTTATGTGTTTACATAACTCGGCTACGCCTCGTTCTGCAAATTTCACATGCGTAAGGTAATAACCTTCATTTCTTTACTAAGTTTCATAAATAGCTATTAAATAGTTTTTAATATTCGACTTGAAAATTGACAAGCAACTACAAGAACTAACAAATAAAGCCTTGTAATCCAATTAAACCTAGGAACAAGATTCTTGTTTTTCGTTTTAACATTTTCTTTACATATTTAGAAATGTTTGGATAGGAAAAACATATTTAATTTTCTAACAGATAGTTAGCCTTAATCGGTGCTTGTACTGAAGGTGTCTCTTATTGAAATTCATCGTGCTAGTATAAGTTTTAGTGTGCTTAACAAAGCCAGGATGAATTCTATTTATCCTAAATTTACATGCAATGTGCGTAGCAACCAATAATGATCTTTATCTCTAGTAATGAATGTTGTCATTTTTGAGAAGGGTTGGGGCGGGTTTATCAATTTGCAGGATTGTTGTAGCGTAGTACACGATTAAATCCAGGACAAGACTTGAGCCCTCAGCCGGTCCTGGCGAGTATTCAAGCTGATTTACCGGCGAATTTAGGCACTGTATAACCTAAATCCATACATTTAGAACAGGGAATTAACAATGTTCAATCACAGACCTAATGCAACAGGAATTCCGTCCACTACCGCTATTAACCCCCTCAACACCCCGCTTTACTGGTTTGTCTCTCGTTTCATCCCCATGAGGAGGATGTATCGATGAATTTAATTGTTCCATGTTAGCCACTTGGCGTGTTATATCCCCAGCGTTGATTTGATTATAAGAAACTATCCTAGATAGAGTCTGTCACCAAATTTAGATTTTCTTAATATTCTGTGTATCTTAAGTAAATACAGATTAACAGGAAGGGAAATCTCGAGCACTTTGATCAAATATTGATACATTTTTGTTCGAATATTATATTATAGAAAATGAACAAATTAAAATAAAATTCAAAGCCAGTGTAACTTTTCTATTTATAATATATCTTTACGTCTTTTATCTATTACTGGGTGTGGCATTCTGTCGTAGCAGATCTCGGTAAGTGATTTATTTATGTGCGTGAAGTGTAGTTACCAGCTATCAGCTCATGGTATCAAACCACCTACCCCATATAAATGATTTTAATTATGGCTATCGAGTACCAGTATCAATTAATTTCATTCTTTATCAATAATTAGCACAATTTTTTTTTATACATCGGACCAACTACTCAGGTCATATGCCGATATGTCCTTTATATAATCGCCACGGGCGGGACCCGAACCCACGACCTTATGGTCGTAAGTCGGGTAGCCCCTATTATTAAGTGGAATGTTTTTGGCAAGATTTGCTTCGATTATAATTCGAACAATCGAACCTTAAGCCCTTTTAACTCAGGCTCAATAAATTTAAATGATATATTTCTATTGGCACAAAGTAGAAAAAATCATTTTCGTAACACGTGCACAAGAAACATGTTCTTACACCCTAATTTTATAGAGGGAAACACTATGTTTCTCTTCCTAGGTAGGATGTTCTGTCCCTCGTGAGAATGTTTCTGTCCCTGGAGATTAAAATTATTCTCTATTTGCGACGTCGATCGCGCCATCTAACTAAACGGACAATGAACTAGTTTTAACAATTGGAAAATTTGACACTTGTCCTTTTTAACAAATGGGAATTTTGACACTTGTCCCAAGTTAGGATATTTGACATTTGTCCCGATAAGACGATAATTTTTGTACATTTGTTACGAAAAATATGATATGCTTCACGAGAGGGCACGATTATCCCTTGTGTGAAGTTGGCAAAGCTCGACTTCACACGCGGGAATAATCGCTTGTTTCCCTCCCTTGATGATAAAATAAAATAAATATATCATCACGCCTTTAACCTATTACTGGGTGTGGCACTCTACCCTAGCAGATCTCGATAAGTGACATATTTCTTCGCGTGAAGTGCGGTTACTGGCCACAGGGGTAGATTAAATTTGGTGAAAATTGTTTGTCGGCTGTGGGGATCGAATCAGGGTTCTAAAGATCCACAGGCCAACTCGATACCACTGAGCCACCTACCCCATAACATACTATAAAATATTTCAGAACAAAAATGTCTAATAACATTTCTCCAGAAGAAACAGTTACGGTAATAAATATTGTTCCATTCATGCAGTTATCACAATAAATCATAATAATATATTTATTTGTATACAGGGTGTTTCACAACTTAGAGCAAAAAATTAAAGGGTATATTCTGTACGACGTGCTGATCATGAAACAAAAAGAATTTTTTTTCGAATTTAAAAAAAATCTTTTTGTTTCTTGATTAGTACGTCGTACAGAATAAACCCTTTAATTTTTTGCTCTAAGTTGTGAAACACCCTGTATAAAGGAACATTAACATTAACAAGGAAAGATAAAGTAAAAAAAATTTTTGCTATCCTGAACGAAAATTCTTGTAGAACGCCTAAAGTTCGCAAAGATTCTCAAATGGAAATGAACTGGTCATCTTATAAGATTAAAATATAACCAATGGGGTAAAAGAACCACATGGACAGCAAAAGAAAAAAGGAAGACAAAATACTCGCTGGAGAGATGAACTGTCCAACCACGCAAGGAATTGGCCGACATTAGCCGCGAATAAAGAAGAATGGAAGCTGTAGGGAGAGGCTTTCCCGCATAAACTAGTAGAATATCTACCTATTCATTACTTGTGAAATTATCCATAGCAATAATATTCAAAGAATCTTGATGTAAATTAAATAAACTAACACTAGATTAAGATAATTATTGTTTTCGCAAGGAATCTTGATATAAAAACTAGAGATGGGCGAATATAAAATTTCTCGAATTCGAATATCGAATACGAATATTAATCAGATCTCGAATATTCGAGGTACTCGAATATTCGAATACTCCTAAAAGTTAATTTATTTATTATTAATAATTATTTAATTATGTCCTTTTCATTATTTGAATGAAATTGTTAAGATCTCGTAAAATGAAAAAGACGAAAACTTCAAATTTAAGGTGAAAGGTACGAAAACAAATTTGAAATATGGTACGTCTTCATGGTTTTGAAACAAAATATCTTTGTTATTAATAACTTCAAAGTATTGTAATAGCTTTAAGTTTATGTACAAATGATAAAGAAAAACATAGTCAAAAATTGAGGTCAACATATAGCGCGATATTCGAGGTATTCGAATGTTCGATATACTGACGTTAATATTCGAAAATCTCGAATATCGAATAAAGTTAATATTCGCGGCATTCGACTATTCGCGGATGATATTCGCCCATCTCTAATAAAAACTAAATTTACTGTTACAGACACTCGAATAGTGGAATTTGTTTTATTTTGTGCATTATTTCCAGAGACAACTTATAAGTAACACTACCCAACTGTCACTCACCAATTTAAATGAAACTTGGCACACTAATAGAACTCTAAAACAAATGGAACCCCTATTTTTTTATCTTCCGGAAGTTGCTGTTTAGGAGTACCAACCTCTGAAAGGTGGTAAAAGCAAGAATCGCCATAAATGAAATTAAATAATACCAAAATATTACGCGTTCAACATTGGTTTTTTTTTAATCTGCGATATTTTAAATTTAGGGTAATTTGTATATGAAATGTTGTGGTTGGTAACTGTTATTGACATTTATGCAATTATTCAGATTTTAAAGTTTTGAGGAAATTTTTATAGGTATGTCATTCACTACTACCAACCGTTTAAAACATAATATTTCGTATCGTAATGAACGCTGTTTCGATACGCAACTGGGTTTCGTAATTACTTCCTTATGAACGCAAAATAGGAAACAAAATTACTTTCTTATTAAGGTTAAAAAAGTACAATTTTCTTTTGTCAGTTGAAAGAAGAAAATATATCTTTCCACATTTAATTAATTTCTGTAATTTCTGACATTAAAATGAGGTAATTTGTATTAAATTAGGTACGTGGGTAAAATTTAGTATCTTAGTTGTTTGTAGATACCTTTATTTGTAAAAAAAAATGCAGAAATTTATTAAATTAATAAATAAAGTTAATAAGTACTTACCTTTGATCCATTGAACTGGAATAATTATTGGATCTAAAACAAAATAACTTTAATTATCATTTAGTTTATTACTAGAAAAATAATATTTTATTAAAAGTGTTTTTAAATATTAATTATGTTTCATTTTAAAAGAATGCAATTACATAACTTATAAATTGCAAATGTGCAACAAAGCTAATATAAATTTGCACTGAGCTATTTACCAAATATGTTTGAAATTAGTTTGACATAAATTCTACAAATAAATGAGCAAGTTATTGGTTCAGCTAATAATAATAACAAACTAGTTCAACTCTTAACTTGTTTCTTGCATTTCTCCGCGTTCAAGAGCAAAAAGGAAAAGGCTGTATACGAAATGAGGGTAATTTTTAACTTGGCGTTCAGCTTTCGAGGTAGGCCTAGCGTCGTTTGTTAGCGCAGGCAGCAGGCAGCAGGCAGGAGGTGATCGGATGCCAGCAAATGGCGGCTCGTTGCCCGACATATCGGATCAGACGTCCGCCGCTCTAAGTCGTCTGAAACCCGACAAATGCCGGTCGTGCTGGTTCGTTATAATCTATTAGCCCACTTCGATGGACGGATGGATGGATGGATGGACAGCAGAGGGTTTTCACGGGGGTATTAGGCTCGTGTGAAATGTTTAGTATAGATTTGTTCAAGGAAATTTTGGAAGCCTTATAGCTAACGCTCTTAGAAGGTTTTATATTAATTATTTAGATTCGATTTATTCATTAACTGTTAAGTAAATATTAATTAAGAATAACATGTATGTTCGTCAGTACGGTGGTGTGGATAGCGATATGGAATTCGAATCCGGAGATCCCGAGTTCAAATCTCACTCAAGCTAAGAATTATATGAACTACCACACTGCGGCTCGGTGAGTGTGAACCCTGTACTGTAATTGGGATTAAGTTCCTGTTGTACAGCGTAACATAAATAAAAAAAATAATATAGGGTGTTAAAACGTAATTTTTAATACAAACAATTCATTTGTTATTTAACATCAGTTAATTGGTTACAAAATCCATTATTATTTTTATTAAAATCTACGTATCGACAAGTGGCACTAGAAATGTACTTTTCTAGAAGCATGTCCATAATTTTGCGAATTTTGAAATAATTCTTTTTGATTGTGAATCAGCACATCGAAATGAATATATCTTGAAATTTTTTTACCCTTTTTTTCACACCCTGTATAACAAGAAAATAATTATATCAGTAGTAATTTTATATTATTAGATAACGCATAAAAATTAGGATTTAAGAACCTTAGATCTAATTCTCACAGCAGACAAACTGATTCTTATCATATTAAAAAATTATCCCTAAATTAAAATCTTAAGATTCGTGATTTTACGGTTAAAATGTATGTTAATACAGGTTGTTTTCTCGAGAACTAAAAGATTTACGATTTCGGTCAAATTAGATAAACGTAAAAATAAATAAATATATCATCACGCCTTTTACTGAGTGTGGCACTCTGCCTAAACAGATCTCGGTAAGTGGTATATTTTTTCGCGTGAAGTGCGGTTACCAGCCGTCAAATCACGGCCGCCAAAGATATTAGTAGTGGAGGAGCCACAGGGGTAGATTTAAATTGGTGAAAATTGTTTGTCGGCTGTGGGGATCGAACCAGGGTTCTCAAGATCCACAGGCCGACTCGATACCACTGAGCCACCTACCCCCTAAAAACGTTGTCACTAGATATGTGCAAAAATGAGGAAATAGCGAATTTTTTCAAATAATTTTTATTTTTAAATAACGGTAGATAGAAATTTTTTTATATAAAAATTGTAAATACTAAAACCCTCTTTACACTGTAGCATCAAAATATTGTTTTTCAATTGTTAATTTTTGAAATAAAACATAAAGCTATACATTTTTAAAATGGAACAGATAGTAGAAAAATATATATTTACATAGCATATTTTTTCCACATTAAAACTACCCCCGCAAACATATTTGGGGTCGTGATTTAAAGGCTGGTGCTCGCACTTCACGCGAAAAAAATATATCTCTGCGTGTCGTTATTTTACCATCGACAACAAGCAACCGAGGTAGCTCATTTATGCACAGTTATATTCGCTTAATAAAAAAAAAATATCAAAAAGTTAATTTAAAAAGCCTCTCTTATATTCTAAGCAAAAAAGGAAAGTTTATATTTTTCATTCAAACTTTGTTTTGTTTTAAATAAATAAATAACTATATCATCACGCCTTTTAACCATTACTGAGTGTGGCACTCTGCAGTAGCAGATCTCGGTAAGTGATATATTTCTTTGCGTGAAGTACAGTTACTAGCTGTCAAATTACGGCCCATAAAGATGTTAGTGGAGGAGGAGTCACAGGGGTAGTTTTTTAATGTGGTAAAATTGTTTGTCAGCTGTGAGAATCAAACCTGGGTTTCTCAAATCCACAGACCGACTCGATACCACTGAGCCACTGAATTATATTAATGCGGTTATATTTTCTTCTATTAATTAGTCATAATTTTAACCTTTGCTGGTCTAGTGGGTATGCAGTCGGTTTGCGGTTCTTGAGGATCCGAGTTCGATTCCCGCAGCCGACAAACTGGTTTTCACCAATTTAATATCAACTCCTGTGGTTCCCTCTCCACTAACAACTTTGGGGCCGTGATTTGACGGCTGGTAACCGCATTTCACGCGTAAAAATATATCACTTACTGAGATCTGCTACGGCAGAGTGCCACATCCAGTAATGGGTAAAAGGCGTAATGATATATTTATTTATTTATTTAATTTTAACCTATTTTTAAAGCAAGTTGCAAGCTCTCATGTATTCATCTATTCAGAACTATTTTTTTTTTCTATAAGTTTCGAAATTAATTAAATAATACTGTCTATTCTTAAATCTTAAGAAATACAGAAATAGGAACTCCAAATATGAAAGACACAATCAATACAATTCAAAGTTCAGTTTAAATTATAATACTGAAAAAGCTTAATCAATCAAACATGATTTTACTGTTTTAGGTATTTGCTTTATTCGATTAGCCAAACAATTTCCAAAAGCCTTGTCAAATTTAACAAGCAAATATTGACACAAAATCTTTAAAAAAGACGCATATTCACGAAATATCCAAGTCCAATCTTGAAAATTCATTAAAATAAATATTTATAAAGTATTATCCGAATGAATGACACAATTCATCAGAGACCGCTTTCCCGACGTTGTGCTAAAAAGTTAGGCGAATTTATAAACCGATTAAACGTTCGACGCTGATTAAAACTGGAATGAATCGAGTTAAATGATAGCGAGCAAATAATCTCATAATCGTTATAATTAACGGACTTTCGGCAATGGATTTAGTATACGCTGTCAAACTAAAGTAAATTCAATTGAGTTATACACACTCTTTTGCCTAGGATACCTAGGATACGGCTGTGCACTGTGCAGATCCGTATTTAATTACATTTTCAACTATTTAAACAAATTCAGAAAGTTCTTTACAATTTCTCAAATTTTATAAATAAAATAA
The DNA here is from genome assembly GCA_947425015.1 of Pterostichus niger. Taxonomy (NCBI): domain Eukaryota; kingdom Metazoa; phylum Arthropoda; class Insecta; order Coleoptera; family Carabidae; genus Pterostichus; species Pterostichus niger. Next base: position 26,563,519 of record OX380344.1, on the reverse strand, counting down.
ATATATCATCACGCCTTTTACCCATCACTGGATGTGGCACTCTGCCTAAGCAGATCTCGGTAAATGATATATTTTTTCGCGTGAAGTGCGGTTACCAGCCGTCAAATCACGACCTCCAAAGATATTAGTGGTGGAGGAGCCACCATATTATTAGGGTTGTGCATTTGACCAGTCAAATATTTTTCGGTCTATTGACCGACTATTTTACCGGTCAATTGACCAAGAAACATTTAATAAAAATCACAATTAAAATTGTAATTAATTTATATAGTACTGTTTACTACATCCAATATTACTGAAAATGAAAAATCAACAACAAATAATAAACAAAACCACATCAAATTCAAAATAAAGGGGAAAATAAAGTAAAAGACGTAATGAAATGAAATAATATGTATTTATTTTATTTGTAAAGTAAAGTAAGCAAATTTTCCAGAACCCATAATACCAAACTATATATATTCATGTAATAATAGTAAGTAGCTATTTCTATTGAACAACAGATGTCGTGCGGTTCCATTTAGATTATTTGACCGTATTATTTGGCTGTCAAATATTTTTGGTCAATTGACCACGGTACATCCCTACATATTATACCATATATTTGTTAATTATTTAGTAGTTAATAAAATGAGCAAACAAAATAAATGTAAATTCAAAATAGTCTCGTTATTATGCGTGAATATAAATGGGTAAAAACTATCATGCGTGATTTGGCGTGAATCATTTTATACCCGACATAAATAAAATAAATATGTCATCAAGCCTCAACAGTATGATTTGCCATTAGTGATGTTTAAGTGAAATCTGCCAAGAAAAGAATAAACCTTATCTAAATATCTAATATATTTCTGAATATTTCACTTTCTGATAAAATTATGAAAAAAAATCATTCTTTCCTCAGGTGCTTTATGAAATGAAACATTCCCCTTAAAAAGAATGCCTCACTTTTTTCTTTTATATATAGGTAATAATAATAATAAGATGTGAAATAAATAAATATGTCATCACGCCTTTTACCCATTACTGGATGTGGTACTCTGCCGTAGCAGAGGTCGCTAAGTGATATATTTCTTACGCGTGAAGTGCAGTTACTAGCCGTCAAATCACGGCTCCCAAATATGTTAGTGGAGTGCGAGCCACAGCGGTAGTGGTGGTGAAAATTGTTTGTCAGCTGTGGGAATCAAACCCGGATTCTCAAATCCACAAGCTGACTCGATACCACTGACCACCCACCCCTTTATACCCGACATAATACATAAAATGTAGAAATGTATAAACGATGTCACAAATTACATAAAATAAGGTCTGTAACTGTAATCAATTTAAAGAAACAAATTATAAAATAAATAAATTTAAGAATATGTTGTTTCGTGATAATCATAAAAATTATTGTATTTGTAATTTTGAATTTTAAATTCAATTATGCATTTCACATGACGTACAAATAGTCAGTACTAATTAAGCTTCTCTTCTTGTTCTTCTTTTCTATTTCGATGCTTCTGTGTCAAGTAGGGTTGTGCATTTGACCAGTCAAATATTTTTCGGTCAATTGACCAAGAAACATTTAATAAAAATCACAATTAAAATTGTAATTTATTTATATAGTACTGTTTACTACATCCAATATTGCTGAAAATGAAAAACCAACAACAACTAATAAACAAAACCACATCAAAGTCAAAATAAAGGGGAAAATAAAGTAAAAGACGTAATGAAATGAAATAATATGTATTTATTTTATTTGTGAAGTAAAGTAAGCAAATTCTCCAGAACCCAGAATACCAAACTGGATATATTAATGTAATAATAGTATGTAGCAATTTCTATTGAACAACAGATGTCGTGGCGGTTCCGTTTAGATTATTTGACCGTATTATTTGCCCGTCAAATATTTTTAGTCAATTGACCGGTCAATTGACCATGGCACAACCCTAGTGTAAAGTGTTGCAACTGACAGATGATAGATATAATTTGAGGTTAGATCAAAGAACAAAACTTAAAATTATTTAGCTTTCTCTGGCTTGGCCACTGGCCATTTATACGTTACAATGACGTCACTTATCTCTTTTACTAGTTTTTAATCATTGTTTCATCGTAAACTATAAATATTCCTTTGTAATTTAAATTATGTTTCAGTTTTGCAAATAAAATAAAAAAAGAAACAAACCAATTTATAAAAATACTAGTATTTTAATTTCTTGTCTAAAATTATATATATAAAAAAATTAATATTTGGTCGTAAATCTCAATCTGGTTTACCAGAATTTTCTAAAACAAAAGATTCGAATATATACAAAGCAAAATATTATCGGTAATGCGTAATACTTAAATTTGAAAAAGTAAATCTGTTCATGTTCGTGGCACTTTTTGCGTGGATTCGAGGAAAAAAATTCGCGAATGGACCTAATCATGAATATTTTGAATATTTTCGTACATGAGTATAAAAATGTAATTATGAGCGAGCGTGAGCGTAAGTCAAAATTCAGTCACGCGTCCGCCCCTACAAAGGAATTATTTCCATTCAAAAATTTTGAAAATGTCAAAGGTTGCGTGGAGAGAACAAAAACAACGATATTGTTTTTGTTTATTACCGCATAAAAATACATTGGCAAAAAACCTAAGTCTGCACTTACTCTGCAATGTGTAGCCCAAAATTATAACGTATAGATTTTTACACATTTTATATAAACCAGAAGGTATGTCGTTCAGCAAATCTAAGGTTTCCAGATTTGGAGAAAAATTAGGTTCGTACTTAGAAAATAATGAAGTCTGAACGTTGAAAACATACATGACATTTTATAGAAACGGGACCACTACTTCAACGAACTAGCGCCACAGAATTTACATGTCAGAGCAGAGAATCTTCCAGAAGTCATCACAGTGGGAAAACTGGAATTATTAGCGCAAGTTTTAGTGTTCCTGTAAGTACAACATCATTTCTAACTTGTCATTCAAATATTTCCCTTCAACTCAGTTTGACATTTTAATTATGTTCATCTTTATTTCAAAAACATTTTTTGAACGAAGAAACTTACAATTGATTGTTTTCGGAAATTTATATATATATATATATATATATATATATATATATATATATAATGGGGTAAGTGGCACAGTGGTATCGAGTCGGCCTGTGGATCTTGAGAATCCTGGTTCGATTCCCACAGGCGACAAACAATTTTCACCAATTTAAATTTACCCCTGTGGCTCCCCCACCACTAACATCTTTGGGGGCCGTGATTTGACGGCTGATAACCGCACTTCACGCGAAAAATATATCACTTACCGAGATCTGCTTAGGCCGAGTGCCACACCCAGTAATGGGTAAAAGGCGTGATGATATATTTATTTATATATAATATATACATGTACCTTTCTTCTCTGTATTTGTAAAATTAGACTTGATGTCCGTAAATTAAATATAAATAAATTTTTGGTAAAACTTGATGTGGGGCCAAACCTGAAGTTGGCTGCGGAACAAGCCGCTTCTGGCTTGAATTCAGGAGTACCAACTTAACGTCAAAAGCCGAGCAATTTGAAATGCGAAGTATATTTACCATAAAAATGCGTTCTGTACTAGGTTTGGTATGGTTAGGGGTGTTTTTTTTACTAACGAAACAAAATTTTGTTTGTAATAAAATTCGAGTACATCTGTTTAAAAATAAATTTATCATAAATATGCGTTCTGTACTAGGTTTGGCATGGTTAGGGGTGTTTTTTTTTTAAGTTGGTACTCCTGAATTCAAGCTAGAAGCAGCTTGTTCTGCAGCCAACTTCAGGTTTCGTCCTCAAGCCAAGTTTTACCAAAAATTTATTTATATTTAATTTACAAACATCAAGTCTAATTTTACAAATACAGAGTAGAAAGGTACATGTATATATTATATATAAATAAATATAAATATATCATCACGCCTTTTACCCATTACTGGGTGTGGCACTCTGCCTAAGCAGATCTCAGTGATATATTTTTCGCATGAAGTTCGGTTATCAGCAGTCAAATCACGGCCCCCAAAGATGTTAGTGGTGGGGGAGCCACAGGGGTAAATTTAAATTGGTGAAAATTGTTTGTCGCCTGTGGGAATCGAACCAGGGTTCTCAAGATCCACAGGCCGACTCTATACCACTGTGCCACTTAACACATTATATATATATATATATATATATATATATATATATATATATATATATATATATATAAACAATTTTAACCAATTTGGCTAGGACGAGGTATAGAAGTGGAGTGGCCTGCAAGGTCACCAGATCTTGCGCCAAACATTTTTTTTCTTTGGGGTCACTTAAAAAGTAAATTTTATAATGGTGGTAGAATGAGTGTAGAACAATTAAAACGTAGAATTAGTATTGCATCGTATGAGATTCCTCCAGAGCAAACAAATAATGCTATAAATTCATTTTATAATCGTTTAGGCTATTGTTTACAGGTAAATGGGGGCAATTTTAAAGTTATTGCATTAAAATTCCTATTTAAACTAAATAAAATTTTCTTTTTTGGTAGTTGTGCTTTGACAACTGGTTACTGTACTTAACGGCTTAAAATGTGTAGTTTATTAGGATCTGCTGTTGCAGAACTGCCATGGCCAAGAATGACTAGAATTTTGACATATAAACATGCTGATGTGAATTTCTGGTTCAAAAAGTCAAAATTTTTATTATATGGTTCTATATATACTTCAGAGCACGAGAAATACACTCGTTCAAACCGCATTTAAATATCTCTTTTAGTTTTTGAGTTACAACGATTTTTTACTTTTTTAAAGCTCAACTTTGAAAGCCCATAACTTAAAAACTAAAAGAGATATTGAAATGCGGTTTGAACGAGTGTATTTCTCGTGCGCTACTTAACTTGTACATGTAGTTTGAAAATTTTGAAAAATTTTAAATTTTTTTCGAAATTTTCTTTTGTCGATATTTCAAAAAGTTGAAGAGTTAATGTAAATATGAAAACACCAGTGAATTCCTCGCGTGAAAATACATAGGTATGCAAATTTTCAGAAGAAAATTCGAACGGATACATTTTTTATTACAAAAAATCGAAAATGGCCGTTTTTTGAAGATTTCTTAAGGGGTTAGCCTTAAGATTTTTACGATTTTTGGCCATTTTTCGTTTTTTTGTAATAAAAAATGTATCCGTGCGAATTTTATTGTGAAAATTTGCATACTTATGTATTTTCACGCCAGAAATTCATTGGTGTTTTCAGATTTATCTTTTCAAGTTTTTGAAATATTTAAAAATAAAAATTTTGAAAAAATTGAAAAATTTTCAAAATATTCAAAATTTTCAAAATACCTGTATAAGTTAAGTAGCGCACGAGAAATACACTCGTTCAAACCGCATTTCAATATCTCATTTAGTTTTTGAGTTTTGGCGTCTCAAAGTTGAGCTTTAAAAAAAGTCAAAAATCGCTGTAACTCAAAAACATTCGATTTCTCGTGGTCTGAATTATATAGAACCATATTTGAATAATTTTCGATTTTTGAACTGGTTCAACCCAAAATTCTCATTATTTGTATGTACGAGCAAACAAATGAAATATATTTAATTTAAATATTTTATTTTATTTATTTTATTTTTATTTATGTTACGCTGTACAACAGGAACTTAATCCCAATTACAGTACAGGGTCCGCACTCACCGAGTCGCAGTGTAGAAGTTTATATAATTTTTAGCTTGAGTGAGATTCGAACTCGGGATCTCCGGATTCGAATTCCGTATCGCTGTCTACACCACCGTACTGACGGATATTCATTCAAATAACAGGATTAAAATGTGTAGCTAAGTCTGACGATTGTCGTTTGCTTGAACAAAATCCTGATCAGATTAGATAGCTCAAATCTTGAACAAACATATATAGATCGGATTCAGTTCCATTCTTTCGTGACACAATCAAAAATAATAAACTCAGTATGAAGGAAAAACAGACAATTTAAAATGTGTTTATTTTTAATTCGGAACATTGTCTGCAAGTGCAGATTCCCACGATTCTTATAGAAAAAAGTATAGCTGCGAAAAGACGAAAGAAACAGCTCAATTGTGTGCAGTTGTAGTCTTTCAATAGAAGTAAAACGCCACAAAATCCTTATAAACTTCTTTCGAGGTCAACGAACACTTCTCATTGATTTATTAACCTGCTGCACTCGAATACCATCGTGCGCGTGCATTTATTATCTCTATCAGGATTCGCGTTGATTGATGAATATTAACTCACTACCTGGCCCGACAGCGCGCCACTGGTTATGCATAGACGTCGATAACTATTAAATACCCACAAACTTTCAAAGGAAATCCTATTAAAAATTTATTTTAAAATCAGTTCAAATAAATTCTAAAATTGAATCATAAATATACGGTCCTAAAGTAGAGTTTTTAATCATGTGTCACGAGACGTTTATAGGTGTGCTGTAAGATTTTTTAACACATATATTAATTAAGGTCTTCATCTGATCGTGGAGTTTCTGATAAAATGAAGTACCGCAAATAATATTAAACATATTTGATTTTTCAGTACAATATATTTTAATAAAAAATATAAAATAAACACTTGTTTCACAAAATTCAGCCTCCAACTCACCTTATGAGGGCATCGTCAGAGGCTGGCCAGCACAGTTAGTAACCATAGACGCGTTTCGCTCTTATTAGAGCTCATCAGTATGGTATAACTCACTTCTTCACCTAGAACAAAGTTCACGCGAAGAAGCTGATGACGAAGAACTGTGCCAGCAGAGAATAAGATCTCTAACAAACGGGTAAGATGACATGAGAAGTTATGTGGAACAGGTCATGCCATCTACCGAAAAAAAGGAAAGCTACGCAATACCAATTTAAATAACAACAAAGACAAAATTAATTGTCATCCAACACTTGGTGAAACAAGGTTTAATAAAAATATAAAATAAACACTTGGCAATGTTTCACAAAATGATGAGCTCTAATAAGAGCGAAACGCGTCTATGGTTACTAACTGTGCTGGTCAGCCTCTGACGATGCCCTCATAAGGTGACTTGGAGGCTGAATTTTGTGAAACATTGTCAAGTGTTTATTTTATATTTTTTATTAAAATGTATATATTGCATTCATAAATAAATAAATAAATATATTATTACGTCTTTTACCCATTACTGGGTGTGGCACTTTGCCTAAGCAGATCTTGGCAAGTGATATATTTTTTCGCGTGAAGTGCGGTTACCAGCCGTTAAATCACGGCTTCCAAAGATATTAGTGGTGGAGGGGCCACAGGGGTAGATTTAAATTGGTGAAAATTGTTTGTCGACTGTACGGATCGAACCTGAGTTCTCTAATGCACAAACCGACTCGGTATCATGTTATATATGCCATAAAATAAATAAAAATTATTCTAATTTGTTGATTAAATTAAATTAACTATGGAAGTAAATTTATTCTGTTCTTTATAAAACTGGGCATTAGTACTGTAATTCATACAAATGAATTAATAGTCATAATATACAAATTGTATACACTATTTTCTACAACCAAATCTAACATTCAAAATTATTAAAATAAATGTTACCCTTGATTGTCAAAAGATAAAACGAAACTATTATTATTTTAATAAATTCGATAGATTTAACTGTCGGTTCTCGTTGAAACATTTTATAATAAAATTAAATTAAAAAACACTAGGTTAGTTTCAAATAATGTAAAGTTTATTTTACAATACGTATTTCGGTCGACTAGACTATCATCAGGTGAACAAGATATGAATTCATATCTTGTTCACCTGATGATGGTCTAGTCGACCTGATGATGGTCTAGTCGACCTGATGATGGTCTAGTCGACCTGATGATGGTCTAGTCGACCTGATGATGGTCTAGTCGACCTGATGATGGTCTAGTCGACCTGATGATGGTCTAGTCGACCTGATGATGGTCTAGTCGACCTGATGATGGTCTAGTCGACCGAAATACGTATTGTAAAATAAACTTTACATTATTTGAAACTAACCTAGTGTTTTTTAATTTAATTTTATTATTATTATTTTAGTGAACATGTCATGAAAACCATGGAAATGGTAAATGCTTTTCTGTTCACGTTAATAATTTGTTTCATATTGAAAATCTGTATCATAATATAAATCTGTGTGTTATTAAATAATATAAATAAATAAATAAATGTATCATCAGGCCTTTTACCCATTACTGAGTGTGGCACTCTGCCGTAACAGATCTCGATAAGTGATATATTCCTTCGCGTGAAGTGCGGTTACCAGCCATCAAATCACGGCCCCCAAAGATGTTAGTGGAGAGGGAGCCACAGGGGTGGATTTAATTTGATGAAAATTGTTTGTCGGCTGTGGGGATCGAACCAGGGTTCTCAAGATCCACAGGCCGACTCGATACCACTGAGCCACCTACCCCACTGAAAACTAATAATAAATTAATTTATCTCAAAGTTTTCAAAAATACAAATAGGAATAGATTATTTTGTCTATTAAACAAATTATTTCAAAAGCCAAAGATTGTTGTGAGTGCACGCATACTTTTGCTTCCTGATGAGATCTGCAATTACAGACGAATTATTTCTGAAAAAAGATATCCAAAGAAATTATACATTTATTTATTCCTCAAAATATAGTGCACAGAGCTGGTGAAATAGGTTGAATACCTCTGTATTGCTTAGCAAATAAAATTCTTGGAATTTTTTGGTGGAAGCGCAAATAAAATTTATAGAAGTAAATGTATTATCAAGCTATTTACCCGAAACTGACAGGAAAATAAACATTTGCCTGACCTTTAAGACACAGGAAAGCTTTGCTTTGCATGCCTAGTTAGGAAAATAACATATTGCCTGTCTAGGCAGGTAATGAAAGAAACGTAAGTTTCTAATTATTTAGTAACATAAAATACTGACTGAATATGTAAGTCAAATATTTCTTTTAATTTAAATTAATTTAAAATATTTATGATTCGTTTATAAGTTTCAGATAAAATGTTATACGTAACACGTCAGTAAAGCGTCGTACAGGATTCGCTGTCGCTCGGCATGAAACTATCTACTCATCCTGTAATTTAACGCTTTCCTGACTTTACGTAAATAACTATTAAATTATTTATTTATTTATTTATTTTTGTTAGATAAGGAAGACCAACAGTTTCCCAATGACAGGTCTCCTCGATTTACAATTAGAATTAAAAATTACAATATGTTATATGGTTACAGTACATACATATTATTTATTAAAATGAGTGTAGTAAAGTATTCTTGAAGTTAACAAATGTTTGAAAAAATAAATCTAGATGCTGATAATTATTATTATAAGACTGTATTATACGATTAATTGGTGAATTTTTGAAGTTATTAGTATTAAAGTTATTAATATGAAATAAAGTATTAGATCTTGTTACTGAGGGAATTTGCAATTTAAATTTATGGATAAAATTCTGCGCGTCGATTAAATTATTAAATACTTTATATAAAAATAATATTTCAGCATGTGATCTTCTTTGTTATGATTAAAATGTTATCTTTGGTGATGCGACTGGCTATAAGGCTAGAGCTACAGGAGAAATATTTGTATAAATTTCAATTCTTAATTACGAAAAATGAGCTAGTCGAGCCCACTTGTCAAATACTAAGAATAAAAATGATTGTTTATATCTATAGATACAAATAAAATAATTAATACTTTTGCTAATAAAGGCAACGTAAAATGTTTACCTACTTTTTAAATGTACAGATCATTCTTTTCAATTTAAATTTTATTATAAATTTATTATTGTTGCCTCTCCCACTAATTTTCTCAGTACCAGCATAAATTGTCATTATCGACGCCTATGGATAAAGATTGACAGTAGTTTAGTAGTATTCGTGTGTGCGTTTGAGTGCAATTCAAATGTTCAAATGTACGTTCCAGCAAATGCAAATTGACATTGATATAACAATAATAATTATTTGTCCAGCAAAATGAAAATGATTTATTCAACCACGTTGTCAGAACGGATTAGGATATAAATCAACTTGGAGATGGGATACGTTGATATAATTTACGAGACATACAAAATAATAAAAAATATTATATTTTAAATTTATAGTTGTACATGTATCGACATTTGTACAGTCTTTCATAATAAATTATATTATTTAGAAAACATTCACGGATTCGCAAACACCGTGTTTAATCAATTTACTTCCAAATAAAAAACAACAAAGACAAAATTAATTGTCTTTAAATGCTCACTTGGTGAAACTAGGTTTAATAATAAAATATCAAACTAAACACTGTGCTGGCCAGCCTCTGACGATGCCCTCATAAGGCGACTTGGAGGCTGAATTTTGTGAAACTTAGACAAGTGTTTAGATTGATATTTTATTATTAAACCTAGTTTCACCAAGTGAGCATTTAAAGACAATTAATTTTGTCTTTGTTGTTTTTTATTTAAATTGCTATTTCGTAGCTTTTGCTTTTTTCGGTAGATGGCATTACTGGTTCGACAGAACTTCTCCAAAGATATTAGTGGTGGAGGAGCCACAGGGGTAGATTTTTTAAATTGGTGAAAATTGTTTGTCGACTGTGGGGATCGAACCAGGGTTCTCAAGATCCACAGGCCGACTCGATACCACTGAGCCACCTACCCCATATTTCACTGGTTAAAAACTTTATAAATCTGTCAGTCTTATATATTGTAAACACTTTTTTATTTTTATTTCTTGTTATCATAGTTTAATTTTATTCTAATCCTGCCTAGACCGTGGAAATGATATAAAACTATCACACTGCGGCTCGGTGAGTGCGGACCCTGTACTGTAATTGAGATTAAATTCCTGTTGTACAGCGTAACATAAATAAATAAATAAAAAATAAAAAAAATAAACGGCAAGTGTAATGCAAATGATTGATCATTCAAATGAAAAGAAAATTATATACGAAAGATGAAATAATTAAATTATTTTCACCAATTTAAAATCTACTCCTGTGGCTCTCCGTCCACTAACATCTTTGAGGGCCGTGATTTGACGGCTGGTAACCGCACTTCACGCGAAGAAATATATCACTTACCGAGATTTGCTTACGGCATAGTGCCACACCCAGTAATGGGTAAAAGGCGTGATGATATATTTGTTTATTTATTTTATGAAATAATTAAAATGTCCTGTTATAATGTAATATTTATAAATCCATAAATTGTATAAATTCTTATGCTAATTAAATAATTGTTAATTTCAGAATAATCCACAAGAGAATGAAGGCAATTTAAGCGAAGTAAGTACATCGTCAAGTTTCAGTTTCATAATTTATGATTAGTTTTTATTCAAAATAGGCTAAATTAAAATTAAAAATAGCAGCAGGGAAACATAGCTGCTTATCGAGTAAAATAGGGAAACCTAATTTATATAAAAAATCTATGAAATCAAAACCTGGGCAAAATGCCGAAATTGACGGCATCGGTCCGAAAGACAGTTACACCACCGTTGAATCGGCCAAGAGTGGACCGCCTTCTACTAGAATTCCCTCAGGTATCAATCATTATTTTCTTAATAATATCTTTAATTTCTTTTACACATAAGAAAAACCTATCCCTGAATTTTAAATATATTTTGATAAATTCATCCAGCTCTAATAATTATAACAATGTGCATTTAAAAGGAATTCTCAATAACTTTTCATTTGAAGTAATTTTATATAAGACAATTTTGAATTTTGTTCTAGAAAAAATCTGATGTGGACACCACATGACTTCCTTGTACGCGTATTAAACTATAGATATTTTTTTAATTGCACTTATTTGACATTAAATCTTTTATTTTTTTGTTCTAATTCATAGCAAACTTAATTTAAAAAAAAAAACAAAAAATATATAATATTTAAATTTAGATATCTCGCTTATGCAGAAGGCTAATTTAAAAGTTCTTAATGTGCTAGACGCAGAATTTAATTCTCTGAAACTTTTATTTACAGCATTTATTTCTAAAATTAAAATAATACCATTTTTTTCAAGGAAAACTGTTAGCAGTTTCATGTAATGTGTCACTTCCGGTTAGTCTATTTTAACCAAAATCTATTATGTTATTTCCATTGGTATAGTAGTCTTATATACCGAATTTGGAAAGTTTTAAATTATATTTGAATATAGTTTTTCATGAAAATCTATTATAGGCTTCAAGTAAAGTACCACTTCCGGAAGTTATATAATGACCAAAAAGGGAGGTGCACAACTAGATGTTATAACAGTCCTAAATATAAAATTTAAATTTTCTACGGCTTACCGTTTTTTAGTTATGCGAGATACACACGTACGTACATACATACGTACGTACATACGTACGTCCGTACGTACAGACATCACGACGAAATTAGTCAAAATGGATTCAGGGAGAGCCAAAATACCTATTTCCGTTGAAATCTGAGAACCGAAAATTTTCGCGATTACAATACTTCCTTTACTTCGTACAAGGAAGTAAAAACGGCTATGTATTATTTATTTATTTATTGTTTAGTGTCGCCTACAAGATCTCGGCCAAATTCTTTGGGAACCTCTCGTGCTGGTTCATTTGTTGCATCTCCAAGTGCGGGCAACAAATCTCAAGATTTTCAGAAACGAAGTATGGAGATGCAATTCAATTTAAAAAGTAAACGTTTGAATCAATTGAAAAGAGAACTTTTAGAGAAACAGGTACGTTGTATATTAAATGCAATACAAGATCAGTTAATTGAACAGAACGAGTAAAAGATAAAAAAGGACACCCGCAGAGACGAGGTTTTTTAACTTTTAAATCCTTTTGTAAAGAAAGCCATCGACTTTATTCAAAATTACAAAACGAAAATAACGAAACATCCAAATGACAGTTAAAACCATTATGAATCACACCGGGATTAATTAGCATTCTTTTCACAACATCTACATTCAGTTCATTACATTCTTCTGCTTGTCACCATCAAGGGTGATAAGTATAGAAAAATAAGTCGATAGAGCAAAAAAGAACGTTAAAAAAACATAAATTTGAGAATAGTTATTTTTTAGAAACCTGCAGTGGAACTGTATAAAGCAATGATAATTATACGTAACAAATATAAAGAAACGGAAGGAAAGGAACTTCCATTGGACGATTTAAAAATTGTTGAATACCCTGAAGTCAAAACAATTGATGAAAAACAAAAAGAATATGGTAAAAACAATTCTAGTTTATTCATTCTTACTTTAGAAAGAAAAGTTTGACCAACGTTCAGTATTATAAGTTGACTACGCAGACTTATAAAATAATAATTGATTTATAATAAACAAAAGAGTCTAAATTTCATGTTAATTTTTTTAATTTATTTATTATGTTTAATTTAGAGGAGGAAAGACTAAAGGACATGAAATCAAAATTACAAACCACTCCCCAAACTTTTATGGATATGTGTAGAAAAATTTTAGATGGTAAATGTGGAATTTTGGACAAAATATTCGATGATGAAGGCGAATGGAACCAAGATGATCTGATTAAAAAAATCCAAACTTATAAAGAAGAGACTGCTAAATTAGAAGGAGAAATTGAGGGCCGCCTCAAAGAGGAAGAAGGCAGAATGAGAGAATTAATAAAAGAATGGTATCAAATTGCCAAAGTACACATCGGAGAAATGGATAACAGTAGCCTCAATACAGATTTAGAAATAAAACTTCAAGAAACTGAACATAAATTAAAACAAACATTAGCTGATTTACAATTAGAAAAAGCTAAAAAGCACAAAGATTTAGTTGATAAAAATAAAGATCTTGAATGTCAACTTACTAAATTGAAAGAAAAATATCTAGTAAATATTGTAACACTAAATATTTCATTGTTTATTTATTAATTTTTAATTATTTTAGGAAATGAACAAAAATTTAGAAGAGGAGCGAACAAAAGCGCTATCTCAAAAAGAACGACAAACATTCTTAGAACATAAAATGAAAACCGCAAAAGGCAGAATGAAAGAAGCTGAACTACAGAGACAAGAACTTGAAGTTCAAGTGGACAACTTAAATGAAATAATCAAGTATCTAATAATAATTCATAACAAAATGTAAATTAGTATTTATATTTATTATCATTTCAGGAGAAATGAAGAAGAGTGGAATTCTAAAGAAATTTACTTGGACGCTAGACATAAAGAACTTCAACAAATTGTGAAGACTCACAAAGAAGAGGTGGAAAAATTAGAACGAGAACGACATTCCGTAGATGTTAGGTTGTTATTTCAATTAGTCTTAAACGCTATTAACCAATTTCTTGTACCAATAGCTACAAGTTACTAAATTTTTGGTAACATTCAAATCTCTACCCTCCGTGTCAATAAAATCCTAAAATCTATTTTATGTTATGTATCATAATTATTTTATGGCTATATCTACTTTATACTTTATATAAATGTTAAAGTCTTATCTACCTATTTGTTGTCATTTCTAAAACTTCTAACAATACTTCAGTGTAATTTACTACATTAATCAATGAAAATGTGTGAGGCATATTTTCGGTTAATGGCGTGACGATGTTTATCATATTTAGCAGGAAAGGAAAAAAGGTATAGAGTCTGACTGGCAGTTTTTCATTGGAATGAGCATTGTTTGTGTGTCTAGGGCAGAAGAACAACGCAAAGAATATGAAATAAAAGATCAAGATTATCAAGAAAAACTTCAGGAATTAGAGTTCGAAATAAGTGAACTTAAAACACAAAAAATTAATCTTGAATCAGAAAATGACATGCTACGCGTTAAAGCTGTTAATTCTGAAGTTCTTACTCATATGCACAATGCAAATAAAAAGAAACTAGAAAATGAAGGTAAAAAAGTTATTCTTGACGAAATTGGATGATTTATTTTTATATAATTTGTAGATACTGCAGCAAAATCGGCAGCGGAAATGGCTTTATGGCAAGAACTTAAGGAAACAAGAAGTACTTTAAAATTAGCTGAAGAAAAACTTGCGATTTACGCTGAGGAAAAAACTAGATTCTTAGATACTATCAGCGAGAATTATGTAAAATTATCTTAATTAGTTCTTAATTATTAAATAAATTTATCATTTTTGCAACAGAGAGAAGATGACCAGTCCGTAACTATGACATCTCAATTGATGCAAAAAGAAGAACTAATTTCTACTCTTATTTTGCAAAATAAACAACTACAAGAATCTTTGGACGAATCGTAAGTTATTAATTGAATAATAATGTAGCACAATATTATAATTAAATATTTTAGACAAGCAGAATTAGATCAAAAATGCTTAAAAATGAAAGAAATAGAAGAAAAACTTTTAGAATTGAATGAACAACTTTTCCAAGCAGATGTAGATACAGAAAAACAGGTACAGTTATCGAAAAACAATAAAATAGCAAATTATGCGTGTTTACATTTTATAGATTTACGATTTACACGCTAAGATTCAATGTGAAGTTGAGCATAACAAAGCACTTGAAGACCAACTTACCAGAGCAAAGAATGATGGTCAAAATGTTAAAGAAATGATACTAGATTACGAAAATTTGTTAAAAATAAGAGATGGACTCTTAAATATGATGCAAGAAAAAAAGAATTCCACTGAGGAACAAAACAAAAGTCTAAAAGACTACATTGTTCAAATGCGAGAACAATTAAATTTAGTGAGGATCTTAAATATAATTTTAGTTCATTTAACATTACAATTATATTTGTTTTTAGCTGAGTATCGACAAATCCAAAAAAGAGCAAGAACTAAAAACATTGACAATGCTATTAGAAGAGAAAACTGGTTACATCGATAAAATAGAAGAACGTGTAGCAGAATTAGAAGCTTCCGTCCAGGAGATTAAACTTAAGCGGGTAAATTTGCAAGAACAAATTTGTAATGCCGATGGTGAACTCAGAGTTACCAGGGATAAAATTTCTCGACTAAACAAACGGTAACGATCGCTATTTAAATTTGTTTGAGTAAAAAATTAACTAAACACTTTTTTGTTTGTTTTAAATTTTCTTCTACCCTAATGTAACTCTGCTGTTTAACTAAATACTTCTAATTTTGAATCGGTAGCTTTTATAAATGAAAGAACAACGTGATTAATTTAATCAGTTATTGATTATTTTTTAAAGTCAAGGCTTTTTGAATATCAGCTTTATTCGGCTGTTACAAGTAACTATTTTGTTTATCTAAATTAATGACAAACAGTTCTATGTAAATTGTTTATTTTAATTTAATTAATGTGAAATAAATTAATTAAATGTTTATTTCGAATATAAAGTCTGATATTTTGTGTAAATTTATCAATATTATAGATCTGTAACATAATTAATTAAACATTTTAATGTACCTGCTCGTAGAAAATTAAATAAATATGGAATATATTATCACGTCTTTTACCCATTACTATAGCAGTTCTCGGTAATATATTTATGCGCGTGAAGTGTATTTACCAGTTATCATATCAACGATATTAGTTGCGGAGTCACAGAGTCAGGTTCTCAAAGTCACAGTTTGACACGTTGCCACTAAGCTTTCTATTGAGATAAAAATAAATAAACAAAGAAAATTATGTAGTAAATTTTCATTTTACAGATCCAAAGTAGACATAAATTTACACAGGAATATATAACTAATAGATTTGTTCGTTTCAATACTTCGCGTTTATATTCTATATATATTTTTAAAATCTAGAACATTTTATTTCTAATTAAATCTTTTGTTTGAAATATTTTTCTCTAAACTAATTTATAATTAACAGCGGAAAATACACGATACCGAAATGTTCAATAAATTTTGAAAATATCTTCATCCCAAAATATTGCATCAGATATACGTGGGATCAATACAACTTGACAGATAATTTATTCGCTAATTTAAATACCGGCTCAATAAGATTTTCTTTACTGATTCTAAATTTGCTCTGTCAGAATAGCCCAATAAACATCGTTCAACAACCCTTGGCTCTACACCAAACACCTTCCAGGGAAAATCTGCAACAATTTATCAACCACGCGCAGAATCTCTGTACACAAGAAGTAATACGCTGCCGGAAGAGATTACACAGTCGTTTAGCACTGCAGAACTCTTCAATTTCGAGCGCTGGACCCGCGAAGAATTCTAACAGGCCCCAGAGCGCGCAGTCCTGCACAGTGGGAAACGAAAGAAAAGCGACAAAAATCGTAACTACTGTTAGCGATATCATGAGAAGGTATAAAAGTAATGAAGGGTTTGATTTAAAAACGTTTGCTAGTTGCTCCAGTTTTAGTAACTGACTCTTTTTACTACTGCATTTTGTAATTTTTTAAATATAAAACAATACATTGTGTAATGTCTTAAGTTTAAGGTTTTTTGTAAAATTGTTATTTTCTTATTTGCGACAAATATACATCAATATCATTTAAATAATTTCTTTATTATATTTTTAGTTATCTCAAAAAATAGAAGTATATAATATAAAAACATACTACATTGAAAACTAATTACACTTACATATTTTTTAGTTAATCACTATCGCTAGTTTCGCTCCCTGAATATGCCCCTAATAACAATAAACCATTTGAAGGCGGTTCCGGTTTCGATTCTTCCTGTTTTAGAACTTCTTTTGTTTCTTCTGAAACTTCCTCCTTAACTTCTTGTTTTACTTCCACGGGTTCAGTGTTTGATTTTTTTAATCGAACGAGTCCAGTTAAAGCAGACTTTCTCGACATTGTGCCAACACTACGATTCCAATTTTGAGGATTTGATTTTGTTAGTTGTACTAATGGTTTTATTTCTACTGATTCCATCAGTGGATCTACTTCTGGTTCTGTTTTAACTTCTATTTCCTCGGTTTCAGTGTCTTCTATTTTTATTATTTTATTTGCAGATTCGCCAATTTCTTCTTCAATTATTTCTTCCTCAAGTACAACTTTTCGTTTCTGGGATGATTGAAATTTTACTGTTCTGAAAAAAAGTTAGATATTAACATTAATGCTTTGGTAAAAATGACAATGTTTACTTAATAAAATCTTCATC
The DNA here is from genome assembly GCA_947425015.1 of Pterostichus niger. Lineage (NCBI taxonomy): Eukaryota > Metazoa > Arthropoda > Insecta > Coleoptera > Carabidae > Pterostichus > Pterostichus niger. The sequence goes on along the minus strand of OX380344.1, from coordinate 26,545,568 downwards.
TCGTTGCTTTAATCGTTCTTCTATCTCCTGTGCCGTTAATCGTGTATCGTATTGTTGAAGCATTGAATCATAATCTACAGCTTGATGCCTTTTATTCAAATCCTTTAACTCTTCTAATGACTCAAGTAATTCAATTTCATTTTTTGATTGAATTGTACGATTTTCCAATAATTTCATTGGGTTATTTGCTTCTTCTTCTCGAAGTTCATCTTCTTCTCTTTGGGCTTGTTCTTCTGCTAATTTTAATGCCATGAAATTACGAGTTGCCCCTGCTTCTATCTCATAATCGCAATTCCTGGGGTCTGTTTTAAATGATATTTCTTGTAAACATCTAGTACATTTGATGTAAAATCTGTAAATCCTGATCCCAAGATAATCCTGATTTTCAACGTCCTCCTTTCTTGCGTTAAATTTTTTACCTTTGTAGATATATTCTCCACAAGTTTTACAACGCATATTGAATGGAGCCATCAACCGTACTGTATATTGTCTATTTTTCGGCAATTTCATACGAGGAATTTTCGAAGGATCGAAATCCGGAGGATAGTATTTCTAAAAGTTAGGTTAAACATGATTTTAGTAAAATGTATATATTTCACATATTTTTGTATGACAAGTAATTATTAGATATTTTTACTTACATTTAAAACTTTTCGTTCAGACATTTTGAATGTCTAAATAATCAATTATTAAGACAATTAACACAATTCACAAGTTTTGTGACGTTTCTTATCTTGACACGAACATAAACATGAAGTTGCATAATCTTCGGGTAAACATTTTGAAGTTTGCAACATGTATGTGGAAAGAAAAATAAACTGTCATTTTTGACGTTTCATATATCCTGTTGTGAAATATTGAGAATTCACATGTGAAAATGAGTGTAGAATTAGAAATTGAAGATGCAGTGCTTCAGATAAGAAATAAATTACAAGCTGATAAAATTAAATTGTGGTTGCCACCTTATTACGTTGAAAATGCCGGACCTTGCAACGAAGAATTACAGGTTAACTATCAAAAATAATGAAAACAAAGATATATATCTTAATATTTCTTTCAGACTCTGTCCAAAAATTACAGCGAGAGCTTAAATATTCCGCCCGAATCATGTTTGAAAGTTCTCAAAGATTTGCAAACTCATGCATTAGATAAATTAAAAGAAAGGGATCTATTTAAAGAAACCGGAATTGCTACTTTAAAAATACGCGTTTCAAATGAGACTTCTGGTTCTAAATTAATTAATATTGAATTGCGTCTAACTGCTGTAGGATCTGACTTAAAAAACGAAGTAAATGTCAGAACAGATATTCCTTGTCAACGGTAAAAAAATTTAAATAAATGTTTTCCATATTTAAAATCGTATTTTTAGATTAAAACTTATAGCCAATGGGAGAGTTCTTGTAGATGATGTACCTTTACACGATCAAGGTGTTAGGAATGGTACAGTTATTATGGTACTTGTATTACATGAAAATCCGAATGAAATTCAAAATACAGGAAATCAGATGAAAGAACTGGAAACAATTAAAGCTGACACTAGTTTACTTGCAAGTAACAGTGATAGCTATTATATGAATGTACGTTTTAGCGGATAAAATAACTTATCATCGAAATAAACTAATATTTTATTGTAGCTTGAAGATCAGTCAGGTAATGTTATTAATTTACCGCAACATGAGAAGAAAGCTCTGATGGTGGCTATGGCTTTGCATGAAAAGGGAAGAACTGCTTTGAAAAATGAAGATTATTCTTCAGCTCTAGTTATGTTTTTAGACGCAGACAAAGAATTTAGGTAAATATCATATTTGTTTTCTTTTCTACTTTAAAACAATTTTATTCTTTTTAGTCAGTGTAATTCAAGTTTGTTGGAAAGTGTCGACAATTATGCACTTTTAAATCTTGATATTGTTTGGTGTTATCTTTGTCTTAAAAGTGTATCACAAATACCAGAAGCAGAAGAACGTTTACGTAAATGTGAACAAAGTTTCCATCGTAGTTATGGACCAAATTTAGAACGATTGATTGCATTAAAAGGAACTACAGGTACTTATCTTGAAAATATCTTAAGGACCTTTAAAGATTTTATTTTCAGGAAACGAGGCTGCTTTGTTTATGAGACTTCATTTGATGCAAGCAATCGTGATGTATCATCAGAATCGTCGTCCTGAAGCAATAAAAATACTACAGCGAGCAGAAGACGAATTAAAAGTTTTAAGAGTGGACGAAAACAGTTTGATGTCACTCGTAGAACTAGGTTTTTGTTTTAAACAATCATAAACTGTAATATTTACTTATTAACTTATGTTTTAGGATTCTCCATGGCTGAATCTCGTTTAGGACTACGCGCAACAATGGGCAACGTTGACGCAGCAGCTGAATACATTAATGAACAACGTGAACAACGCACAAAAAGTCGCAAAAAAGCTTTAGAGGATTTCATCCTTAACAAAGAACGTCGTAAGCTCGGCAAATGTGCCGATGGGACGCAATACGTTGAACCGAAATTTGTAAAAATGTTACAATCAATGGGATATTCAAAAGAAACAGCAAGACTTGCTTTACAACAAAGCAATAATAACGTCTCGATGAGTGTACAAATTATACAAGATAATCCGCATTTACTAGAAGTAGCAAGTACAAGTTCTAGTGAAAGTATAACGCATTTAATAGCTGACATGGCTCCACAATTGGAAGCAGCTGGATTTGACTTCCGGATGGCCAGACTGGCTCTGAAGAAACATCGAGGTGATATAATGGCCGCTATAGAAGATTTAATTGCCAATGGTGGTGTAATTGAAGGCGAAACTCTTTCGAATGAGGGTAAACAATAGAATATTAATCAGTTTTGTAATCTAATTTTATTTGTTTGTAGATGAATCTCAAGGACAGTCTTCCAAAAATACAGAAATGAAACAAAAAGAAATGGAAGCGTTGGACAGATTAACAAATGCAATTCCAATGGTGGATGATGACCATTTGGATCTAAGTTTGGAACAAGAAGAAATATTCCTTAACCAGTATAAATCTCTGCTTAAACCAGAGTAGTATTTGCAGGTTTGAAATAATAACCACGAATCTATTATCTGTGATTTGCTGTGTGCCTTCATAACGGTAAAAATAATATGTTTCTTTATAATAATTGGTATTCTAAAAATACTAATTATTGTTAAAATAGTAATTTGATTATTTTTTTAATTTGATGATATATCTGTATAATGACTACAGTAAGAACATTCGTTTCTTTAATAACATGTCTTTCAAGAGTGATATAAATATATTAGGAAAATAATTTCTGGGAGTTAATATAATTAATTTTCATTTCTTACTTTAATTTTTATAGTATAATATTTGATATAATAAAGCATCATTTTATAAAAATATATTCGTAAAAATCATAACGTAAGATTTTAAATTTATAATGTTGTAGTAGTAACTTCAGTACATTTTTTATTTGTTAAATGATCATTTAAAATTATTATTTCAAGAAACATTAAGTTATCCTTAATAAAATTTTGTTTATCAAGATTTGTATGTGTTATAAAAATATATTGTGAAGATGATTCCTGTGGATCTTCATTTTCTTCGTTTCCTGCTAATCTTTTCGCTGTAATAAATTTGACCAAACTTTTTCCCTACAAAGAAAAAATAAATGAGATATTTGTTTTTTTTTTCAATCTGTACATACCTGTTGTCCATTTTGGTCTCTTAACAAAACTTTTGCTTCAATATTGCACGGCCAAATTAAAAGTGGGTCCCAATCACCTTTCAAAACTTGCAAAGAAACAATCACATGTCTTCCACGCCATTTTTTAATACCATTTAAAAATATTTCTAACTAGAATTAAAATTTTATACGCCTCCAATACTTTACTATTTAATGCCTAAATAATATTTAATAATCCACAATACAATAAGCACAACATTATTTGCATAAACGCGTACATTTTAAAGCAACATAAATACAAGAAAATTATTTCGTACCCGTAATTTATATCCATTTATGCTACTATTAAAAACAGGACTATGTAAAACTGTATTATGATCTTTTGCGCTCTCCATTTTGACTTTAAAATCGTCGATTCTCCACAATAATCTCCCTAAAAATATTTAAAACGGATATAATTGAAAATGAGTGTTTCACCATTTTTACCATTGTGAATAGAAGATACAACAGAATTATTTATTACTGAATCTTCAACTATTTTAAAATCCAGTTTTAGTTGTTCCAGCGACTGTCTAATATTTTTCAGTTCATTGTTTTGTGAATCAAGTCGATCAGATGATTCAGTCGCAATTTGAGTAACAGATTTAGTATCAAAGATAATAGACTGATATTTAGTTTTGAAGTCATTTATGCTATTAGTCTGCAGTTCAATAGCTTTTTTCAAGTTTTCAATTTCATCGCGATGTTCAGTCCATAATGCACCAATCATAGCGTTTTCTTGCGCGAAAAAATCTTTAAATTCATTTAATTCTCCTCGCCAAGAAATTGTTTCTTCTTGACGATTAAATTGTTCATCATTGACTTTTTGGTGTAACATATTTATTTCCATTTCTAAGCGGTCTATTATGAGAAGACGTTTTTCGTGATTATTAACTGTAAATTCTGAATCTAATAATTTATTATCGTTTTCTATAAGACGATTTTTAACATATTCTGTGCTAGCATCTATTTGTTTTTTCCAGCCATCTAAAACTTGATATTGTAAATGAACTTTATCTAATTCTAGATGCGATTGAACATTAATCGATTTTCTTTTTTCTAAATCTTCAAAACAAGTTCGTCGTAAACTTTCTAACGCAGAGTTTAATTGATTAATATATTCTTCGGATTTCTTATGAATTTTTTGCAAGTTTTTAATCTCAATTTGTGCTTCTTGTCTGTGCTGTTTTTCTTTTCCAAGTGCTGATTTTAGTGTCATTATTTCATTTTCTAAGTAGTCAATATTAATTGGAACTGTTGAAATTGGAGGTTGTCTGACTAATACTGGTGATAACTGACCATGAGTACTTCTTGATCGAGGTTTTTTAAATCTACATTCCATTATATGTTTCTCTTTTGCACTTCTTTGAATGTAAACTCCGCATTTTTTTGGGCAAGGTTCTAAAACCGCACTGCATTGTATAATATGATCCTACAATTAAATACTTGTCTCTGCACCAGGGCGTATTTTAAATTTGAATATGAAATATAATTTACCTGAAGATATTTATCCTCAAAAAATTCATTACAAAAATAACATGCAACACTTCTTGCAACAGGATGTTTTTTAGGATCTCGTCTTATTCGATCCATTTTAATAAATACAAATTTACAAAATGGAAGAATCTAATGAAATAATACGTAATGGCACCTGCAATCCTTAAACTAGTTGATTAGATAAAAACTGCGTAAATGTAAACAATGATATCGATAATGATATTTACACAATCTTTTTGCTTAGATTTCAGTTTAGTATGTCGCAATAGTTATTAAAACCTTGACCGCATTCTAAAATGAAATACTACTTTAATTTAGAAATAATTTTTTTATTCAAATGTATGTTAAAGTATGCCTCCTTTTTCTTGTCGGTTAAAAGTAACTCTGTTAAATTAAATTTATACTTATCACTAAAATCAAGATTTATTTGGCAAAGTCTAATTTAAAATATTTTAGTTATGGGTGCATTTTTTGAAAATTTCAAATTGATTTCCAGGTTGCGGCAGATAATTTCAAAATTTTTGTTACCGATCGAACCAACTTTCTTATGCACAAGATTGTTGGATGTGTATTTGTCTATAATTATTCATTTATAATAAGTTTTAAAACAACAAATTTGTTTTAAAGAATTAAAAATACTATTTTTTAATTCTCTGTTGCCAAAAAATCAAATTTATTAATAATAAAAAAACTTAACCTAATTTTCCCGCGAAATTATTTTGATGGCTGGGAAACGAATTGCATCAAGTGAATTAAATCATGATAATTGGGACGAAGATTATGAAACAGAGGAAGCAGGAACTTTTAAAAGGGCCCCAGAAGATGTTATTTCCAGAAGAGTTATTAAAACAGCCAGAAGGAGAAATCCTCTAGCCGCAGGAGAAGTATGTTATGAAACTTGTTGATTTTTCATTAAGAACTAACATATATTTTTTTCAGAGTGGCAGGAGTACGGCCCATGTCTTCAGCAGTTTTGGAGGTTTTACAAAACCTGCAGCAACAACAGCCTCTTCATCACCTTTTGCATTCCTGTCAAATATATCAACTACTGCACAAAGTAATACAAACGGTTTAAGTACAACTACCTCAGCTACTAATACAAACGCATCAACTACAAATACAAGTTCTCTCTTTAAATTATCCAGTAGTAACTCTACCAACACCGACAAATTATCTTCAGAGAAATCTTCAACATATTTAACTAAACTTCAAGGTTTGAATGAAAGTGTTTCTGCATGGATTAAAACGCATGTAGAGAAAAATCCTTATTGTATTTTAACACCAATTTTTAAAGATTATGAGAAACATTTAACTGAAATTGAAAATCTGAAAGAAACTGATTCAAAAACGCCCAGTGATACAACAGTAGCTTTCAAATTACCCACACCCGCCGAAAATAAAGTATCGCAAGCAACCAGTCATTCTGCATCAATTTTCGGAAAACCTGTTTCTAAAGAAACGGAAAATCCATTTTTGTCTAAACCAGCTGATAAAATAGAAGAAAAATCTGAAGAAAATGCATCTAAGCCGTTGCCAACAACTGGATTCACATTTAATAATGCGAAATTACCAACGGTACCAACTACTGGATTTAGTTTTGGATCCGGAACTCCTTTCACATTTCCAAACGTTTCAAAAACAGAGACTGATGACAAAAAGACAGCAGAGGCAAAAGATGACGACGAAGAACCACCGAAAAATGATTTTACTCCCGTGGTTGAAGACGATCACATTTTTACAAAACGTTGTAAAGTTTTTGTGAAGAAAGATAATGCGTTTTCAGATCGTGGTGTTGGTCAACTGTTTTTGAAACCCGTGGAAAATCAGGAGAAGGTTCAACTCATCGTGAGACAAGACACCAGTTTGGGAAACTTGTTGTTAAACTTAATTTTATCGAAATCGATTCCACTTCAACGGATGGGAAAGAACAACGTGATGTTGGTTTGTATACCAGATGAGAAATCAAAACCACCACCAATTCCGGTTTTACTGAGAGTAAAAACTGCGGAAGAAGCTGATGAATTATTAAGTATTTTAGAAAAGCATCAAAAATAATTTTAGATATGATTATTTTCTTAGGTGATTCAAATTGGAAGAATTCTGTACGATAGATTTTAACATTGTTAAAGAAAATCTGATTTTACGTAAATACAATACGATTTTATGAGGAAAAATATTAGATTATTTTTAAAAACCTATTATACTTACTTTTAATGATATAATGTAAGCTGATCTCCGACAGATATACAAATAAAACATATTTTTGTCAACAATGATTTAGTACTTTATTTGACAAGTACATAAATATATACAAATAATTAATTACGTGTGAGCTGTAATTACTATAATTTAACTTATACAATAGAAAAGGCCATTTGATAATGTTGAAATCTGCTAAAATATTGCACAGCTTTAGCTTGCTTAAATTTTCTAATCGGAACTGCCAAATAATTATGATGGAGAAGCTTTTATAACTTTATTTTGTCCTAAACCAATTTGAATATGCTGCATGTGAACCTCTACTGAATTTTGAAATACAATTTGATTACTCGGTGATAATTTCCTTTTGATTTGTTCCATTGTTCCCTGCAAAACTTGCAATTCATAAGCGTTTTGATCGGAATCTGACAAACTTTTCACTTGCAACATCAAAGCAGTTAAATCAGTTATAAGTTCCAGCATAGTTCCATTAGTAACTGTGCTTTTATCATTCATTGCTCCATTATTTCTGTGGACCATATCTAAAGCTTCTTCTCTGCATTTCTCCCGAAGATGGCTTGGTGCTAACATAGCTGCTACGCTTGGTTCAGGAGCTATTTTCTGACATAAAGTCTGTATTTCATCCAAATAATTCTGTAAATCCTTGTTTAGTTTTTCCAGTTCGATTAATATCCCAGCGTATCTTCGTTCAAAATCTTCAGGCATTTCTGTTCCAAAAGATTGAAACCGTTCAGCTTCTGTATTCATTTCTTTAAGATTGTTGACTTTGATTCTCTTTGTGGTTAAAATTTTGTTAACTAAAACCATATGTCTGAGTAATTTAATCGGGAATCCTCCTATTGTTTCTTCGAAATTCGTTGATCTTTTAATAGCAAAATCTGTACCAGACAGAAGTGGATCATTCCTGAATTTTAAAGAACTTGAATTTGCAGGACTCTGAAGACCAATTGCATTAAATGGAGTTGGATTTCTAGGTCTGAATTTATGTTGGAACATAGAAATGTTTATGGTTTCCGGTGGTTCATTTGATAAAACTTCATAATCAGGTACAGAATGTGTTCCAAGTCCTTGGCGTTCAAAGGTTATCCGATAAGTATTGTTTGATGTGTCCACAGCATCTATACTGCCGGTAAATAATCCATCTTGAGGTTTTCGTAATCTAGCAGTCACTTTAGTACCGATTACTAACTGTAAAGGTATTTCTGAAGGTAAATCTTTGTAGTTGGATATATCAGCAGGTTTTCTCTGTTGAAGAGCTCTAATTTTATTTCTTTTCTTTTCTAATTCGGCCCGCTCTTCCGCAAAAAAGGACTGAGAACATCTTCTAGGTTTACCCATCATTCGACGTATTTTTGTCCATTCAATTCTAGTTAATTCTCGACACTTTAGCTCAGGAAATGATTCTTTCAGGCATATCATGAAATCATTATCACCAGAGAAAAGTGTTCGATCGATATTACTGTAGAACCATTCGTAACAAACCCATTTGTGTGCTTTTGGTAGTTTTAGAAGATTACGTAATCTCATACCTATTTTTTGACCAATTTTTCTGTCAGGTGATTGTAAAGGAGGCAGAGGCATATGTTCAGTTTTAATTTCCTTGGGTATGTGTTGGATTCGTTTCCCAGGTGTTCTAAGTTTTTCTTGTTTTATTGGAGTTTTAGGCTTTTTTGTAGGTGTGGTCCGAGCTAGCTTTTTAGCTGAAGGTGGCCTGTGGTGTGGTGTGTTTACTATGTCATCATCGAAAAACAATCTATTTTTTTTTCGTATTCTTGCTGGCATGCCTCTACGATTCAACACTTGAGTTGGTTGCGTAGATGGCGGCTTTGGAGGAGTTGGAGCTCCCACTCGCTGGAGACCCAAAGCTGCAGGGCCCAGCCTAGGGACATCTTCATCAACATCCATATTAATGTCATCTTCATCATCTTCTATTTCTTGCTTTATTTTTATATCTACATCCATACCGCCGTTTTTAAACTGGAGTAGTGCTGCTGCAGATTCATCTGTTGATATAAAACATGTTAACTGTAACATTAGCTATTACATATTTGAATGTAAACATTTCAATAAACCAATGTTGAGTGCAAATATTACGACAACTACTTATAAAATACATGTTCATCAGAAATATTGTAGTTGAATATTCAAATGATACTTGAATTGAGAACTGCTGGCAGTCATGAAATAAAATTAAAACAATCTTGTGACTTTTAACAGTAGGGTTATTAAAGGTTGCACATCAAAATAGCAGTAAACTGTACAATTAGCAGCACTCTAACAAATTTCATGTTATAACAAATGTTTATATTTTATAACAAACAGATTACAGTTTATCAGCACAGTATAAAGAATTTCCGTTGCTGGCATGTTTAAAGATTTGAATTTGGTATAGCACCATTTTCAAATTTGAACCTATCATTCCCTCGTAATTTATTTGCTTCCCATTTACACATTTTTAAAAGCAGAACAAAACTTCTAACACTACCAGATTCTTGAAAAATTACATTTCTTACTGAATAATATCAATTTGCACTCAAATAAGTTTATTATTATTAAAATACTGCTTATATTTATAAATTTTACTCACTTTCAAGTTCATCCGCCATGTTGACGTCGACTGCTTGGAATTCTGGGAGTAATGCGTGTGCGCCGCAAGTTTAAAAATAAATAACCGCCGCGTGACATATCCACTGTATTTTTATCTATATTTAATCGCAAATATGATAAAGAAAATAGTACTAAACCGCCCTTTTGCATAAGAAATAAAAAATGGATTTATAGCAAATAATATGAATATTTTCACTGAGAAATAAATTCTTTTTTAAAATGGATAATTCAGAGGGAAATTTAAACTTATGAATTATAACGAAATATTCAACAACTGTGTAAAATAATTTGATTCGTGGATTTAATTTTGTTTTATTTACTATAATTATATTTTGTAAATGTCAATTAACACCTTTCGTAATAATAATGTTCAAAATGAACATATTTAAAAACATATTCATTATTTATCTCATAATCAATAGTATAAAATCACAAGACGACGAAGAAACCACAACAGAATTAACAATAAAGAGTTGTAAAGAAAAAAATGAATTAATTGGTTCAAATAAAACAGATATATACGAAATAATAGAAGTTACAATAAATGAAACAATAGTGTTAGAGTGCCATTATTGGTAATACACTAAAATAATTATAATATAAATGCTTAATCAATTTCCAATATTTTAAGTAATGAAAATGATGAACATGAACCTAAAATCTGGTATAAAATTAATCAACTAAATAAAACACCCCATGAAGTTGAATTAGATATGCATAAAGATGAAAAATTAAATCGTATTTCAGTTACTGTTGAACATTCTTTAACTATTCATCACTCTACAATAAATGATACAGGCATATATTATTGTAGAGGACTTCAAAGTGAAAACTCCAACAATGTATTCAACTATATTGTTGACAGTAAGATTTGAAAAATATTTAAAAAGATATTTATACATTTTAAACTTATTTTAGTATCGAATAATAGTTCTAAAAAACCAGAAAAAGGCAATCTAACAAATTGGAAACGATATCATGATGATTATATACATCCTGTAAATCAAAAGTTGTTAAATTCAAATGAATCTGAATATTTTCAACTTCGTAATAATTTACAAACTCAGTTAGAAATTATAACAGACTGGGAACCGCATTATCGATCTTGTGAAATATGTGGGAGACCAGCTGGAGAAGGAATACAAGAAAAATACGGATTTTGTAGGGTTAAAATAGAAAATAATAACACTAAAGTATTTTTAACTTCAAAAAGAAATTTTTAATAATTAATTAATTATTTATTCTAGGATATTAATGTAACTAGTTTTGAGTCGGTAGAAAAAGTAAAATATTTTTTAGATTTATCAAAAGTTTCTTGTCGCTCACTTTTACTTGAAGAATTATTTCCAAATATTAGTAACATTACAAATCAATTGTATGATTTTATTCTTGTAAAAAGTTGTGCAGGAATTTGCAACCCAGGTACATATTTATTTATTTTTTATTATTGTTTCTAAATTGATTATTTATATTAATAGATGCTGAAGGAATTAATAAAGGATGGAAATTTGGTAGTAGTAAGAATTACAAATACAGAAAATCAATTGTTTTGGGTGAAGGAGAACATATAACTATAGTTTGCCCTGAGTAATCTATTTAGAATACTTAAAAAAATGAAAAAATGTTAACTTTTTTTGTAATAATCAGATCAACATTAGATAATAAGGTAACATGGCGACGAAACGGTAAAGTTTTATCGCAAGGAGAACCTATCATCAACAATGACAAAGATTTAGATGCAATTCATATTGTTGTGGATGCATTCAATTCTTTATATTTGATCCACGTGACTGAAAACGAGGCTGGAAACTATACTTGTCAAGTTGATAATATTCGAATGCAACAAATACGTGTTTTTATTAAATCAAAATCGAGATTGTTAACTGAAGGTGATGATATTTTAAAACAACACTTATTTTAGTATATAAATAGTTATTTGTGTATCAAGGGATGAATGACATTTTCGAATTAAGACAAATTTTCACTCCGAAACTAAAAAATTAAAATTTAGATAAGATTTATTATTTTCTTAACAGATGGCACTTGTATGTCACTTATGCATGGTCTGCTACACCATATAGATACTAGTAGATATATGTGTTACACTGAATTGCGCTACGGTTATTATGTCCGTCTCTGATGACATATGTCGTAACTAATATAACATAACCTAATCCTAATAATATTGAATGTATAAATAAAATTTGATCACATTATACTCAATTTTTAAATATTTTAAGGTTGTTTTTGTAACTTGAGAGCGTATAATCACTTTCATTTCATTAAAATAAAAATCACTAGATACCAAAACTAGCAACAAATTTGTATGTGGCAAAAAATGAAATAAAACGGCCATAAAAGCGTTAACGTAATTCATTGAAGTTGGCTATTACTTATATCAAATCATATCGTTGTTTTCCAGTTATCATGGGTATGATTTTACTTTATTTTCTTAAATGAGGAAAGAAAATTTTACTTTTTAACAGGGTCGCGAAACATGTTTTATATACCTAGACTATAAAGAATATTTTACTACAAATGTAGAGTATTATAAATAATTACGTGTGTAATAAAAAATTTGATTATATCTGGGGTATATCTTATATTTTTTTATGAAATATTTATCAAACTTGTCTAATATTCGGATCGATTCGGTAATATACGTCAATGATCGGTGGAACAGCAACGATCTGATTGGTCGACAAAATCGCAGCTAAAGTAATACTTTTAACTACGATTTTACAGAACTAAAATAGCTCTTTATTGTACGATTTTATAAAAAAATATGTTTGTTGCAGAATTTCTGCGACATATGAAGTATTTGGTATTTATTTTAGTTATGTCTTGTACTTGTTATTCTGCTGGTGTTATCGCAGCTTGTAAACGAAAGGACCGGTTCAAAGGATATAAGGAAGTTCCTACTAATCCTATATAGTTTTTGTACGAAATCAAAAATTGTAAAAATAATTTCCTAGCTATGTCATATATCTAAATATAAATAAAAAAACCCTTCAAAACTGTATTTTTGTTACGTTTATTTGAAAATAACATTTCCTAACTGTTCCTTCTTGTCTGTGGTCAACAATAAATTCAAATTGTATTCGCCTAAACACCGTGACTCACATTTTACAGTTGGTAAGAAAGAAAGTCACCTTCCCACCTCAAGGTAAGCTAACAGTAGCTCCAAGTGAAACCATTCAACTCAACATTCCAAGAACTAGTGACTGTACGAACTGTCAAAATGAACATTGTGATCTGCTAAACGTATTCAACATATGGACAAGTTATGGATTTAAAATTATTGTGTTTTTATGTAGTTTTGTTAGTTTTTGTGATTTTTACAGATTATAGCAATGGTAAGTAAGATTTTCATTGTTGCAAGAAATTGGGTTGATCGCTTGATCCATTATTGAAGTCTGAAAGTTTTTGTTCTTTATGTAGAATTTCTAATATCTGATTTATTTAATGTACTATATCATATTTTACTTTGGTGAATATGGAAATTTATTAATATAGACCAAATATCTGTAAAATTTAATTGTATTACTTTTAGAGAAATCTTTAATTTTGAAGAGAAATTAATGATTTATAAGTGAAATTTTATTATAAGTAACAATGTAGAAAATATTAAAAGTTCAACATGTAATTTATTGGATTACTCATGATAAATAGATTTTTAAAATACCTAAGAGACTTTATAAATAAAAATATATTTATCAAGATTTGTAATTAAGATATTACTGATTAAATTTTTATAAATAAAATATATATATATTACTTATGTTTTTGTCGAAATTATTGAGTTTTTACAGATCTACAGCGAAAAATCAAAGTAGGTGATTTTCTTAAAATATTTTAATTAATGGTACTATTCTGTAATTTTCTATAACGCTACAGTTCCGTAAATTTGAACAAAAGTGTATAGATTTTTATTGACAAATACATTTAATGCCATTTGACAATCAAATATGATGCACTTTTGTTCAGATTTACAGAGCTGTAGCGTTATAGAAAATTACAGTATAGCACCATAATTTATCTAAATTTTTACATTCAAATAAGATCATGAAATAATATGTATGGTATTGTTATAAGCAATTTGGTACCATAATTTGATTTAAAAATAAAAAATGTTATTATCCATTATAAACATCTTTAGTCTAGTTGTAATTAATTTATAATATTTAATTAATATTTTTGACCAGATATACAAATTCTTTACACATAATTGATTTATAATTTGCATTCCTGAAATTTAAGATATCTATAAATAATCGTATTATATCGTAGGCTCATAGCAACAATGAAAAGATTAAAATGTTTGTGATTCCAGCCGCACTACGTCGGTGCTTTGCGTGTCGGTCCCGAAGTGAGCTAGGGAGCTGCAAGGATACCTTCGCTTTCAATGTGACGCAAGCGGAACACGAATCCGGGGTTGAGGTGCAACCTTGCGCTTCCGGTTGGTGCGGGAAAATTATCGAAACCGAAAATGCACTCAAAGAAGGTATACACACATTATTCTACCCCAATATTATATATATAAAGAACCAACAGTCGACAAACAATTTTCACCAATTTAAATCTATCCCTGTGGCTCCCCCTTCACTAACATCTTTGAGGGCCGTGATTTGATGGCTGGTAACCGCACTTCACGCGAAGAAATATATCACTTACCGAGATCTGCTTCAGCAGAGTGTCACACCCAGTAATGGGTAAAAGGCGTGATGATATATTTATATTATTTATTTACGCTGTATTCCAATTACAGTACAGGATCCGCACTCACCGAACCGCAGTGTGGTAGTTCATATAATTTTTAACTTGAGTACGATTCGAACTCGTGATTTACGGATTCGAATTCCGTAACGCTATCCACACCACTGTACTGACAGACAGATGATTGGTTAGTTTATTAGAGGTTAGTGCTACCCTCAGAGACGGTTTTACATATTATGAAGCCTTCGCAAAAATGTATTTCATCTATAATAATTTTTTATTTCTACCGGATCATAAATATAGATAGATTATTTTTCTGTATTCATCCATAAAAACGATATAAATTTTGGGGTTCTAAAATTCAGCTACTCTACTTCTTCTTGATTTATCATTAGACTGTTAATGTAAATTAATATCAGCATCAAGTTTATAATTACTCATATTTAATAGAAAGAAATTGAAAATTTTCTTTAAAGCCAAATATAGTAATAATTGGAATAATCTTTAAATTCTACTATTCATATAGAAATTATAAAAACTACTAATTCATATACTCAATCCTAAAAAACCAGAACAATTTTTGTTACTCATAATTATGTATGTTTTTCACGACATGCTCGGAAAATTAAAATTTCTTTTCACTAAATAGTGGGGAAACACGACAGGAAAGCGCAATTTTGTCTCTAGTTTAATAAATAAATATTTTTCTTTGTAAATATAAACTTCTAACCTTCTATTTCAGTAATTGAACCATCAACAATATTTATAAAAATTATTAAAAAGGATACAAGAACTATAGAATCTTACCTTATAACCTCATATACGAAGTATCTAGTCCAGAAAACCAGCATTGACTCCTTGGAAATGTCTGTCTTTGCACAAACATCACTCCACTGACACTGCATTTATTAGTCCGTCACAAAATATTATTTATTTCACTTTAATATAATTATTTATTACACTGTACAACACTACTGAACACTCTGAACTAGACGTAGTTGTATTTTTTGTTATTACTAGTTGTCATTATCAAGATATGTGCTAACTAAACAAATGCATAACGTAAAACGCATAACCAACAAGCATGTTTATGTTAATTTACAACTTATGTTTACTATTTTCACAGAATACGGAGTTGCCACGCAACGAATGTGTTTACAAAGAGGTCCATCCGATGGAGAAGATCGTTGTGCATACACAATGTGGAACAGAAAACGCGTTTATATGTGTTTCTGTCAGGGAGACATTTGCAACTCGTCGACAAGATTGCACGCGCGATCGTCAACTGTTGTCATAGCTTGCTTTGGTTTTATATTGTTAGCGCGAAATTTGTTTCGGTGATAATTAAATCAAATAGAGTTTTTAAATGGAAATAATGCTCTAATTTGGTTTTCACTGCCAAATAAAATAAATAATATCCTAAATACGTATTGTAAATAAATAAATATTGTATGTGCAATAAATTATCAATAAAATATATCGAAAAACTTTATTATTAAAATCATAAATAGTGTTATATTAAAGTTTCAAATAAACAATAATTTTACAATTTACATTAATTTGCAACAAAATAAATAGATAAAAAATAAGTACATGATTTAACATCTTCAAATCATTATTATTCTTTATTTGTTTATTAAAATACTGCTTAAAACCTGGAATTATGTACAAAATGGCAGGATTAAACTCAAAATTATTATTATCATTGTCTGAAGAAAGGTGAGCTCGGTCGATTTGAGCTAAGATAGTTGCCATCCAATCCGTTACGACGTCTTTCTTCTTGATTTCTTAACAAGGCTCGGACGTGAGGAATTTGATGGTAAAATAGCTCACCATGACCGTAGTGGTATTTCACTGCAATATGGGCGTCTTTTCCATGCAGTAATAGTGGATCTGGATAATCTAGAAATAAAATTTAAAAAATATATCATCACGCTATTGAATCATTTTTGAATGTAGTATTTTATAATTTTATTAAAACATCTCGTAAAATGATTTATGTATTTTGAAATGTGATGTGTGGTTACTAGCTATCAAATCATGGTTCACAAATATAATAGTGTAGATTTCAGTTGCCAATTATAAGAATAGAACTCGAGTTCTCAGCCTTACTATTCGATATTTTACTTCCTTGTTCGAAGTAAAGGAAGTATTGTAATCGCGAAAATTTTCGGTTTTCAGATTTCAGCGGAAATATCCATTTTGACCATCCCTGAATCCATTTTGACTAATTTCGTCGTGACGTCTGTACATATGTATGTATCTCGCATAACTTAAAAACGGTAAGCCGTAGAAAATTTAAATTTTGTATTTAGGACTGCTATAACATTTAGTTGTGCACCTCCCTTTTTGGTCATTATATAACTTCCGGAAGTAGTACATTACTTAAAGCCTATAATAGATTTTAATGAAAAACTATATTAAAATATAATCCAAAACTTTTCAAATTTGATATATAAGACTACTATATCAATGGAAATTATATAATAGATTTTGGTTAAAATGGACTAACCGGAAGTGATACATTACATGAAGCTGCTAACAGTTTTTCTGGAAGAAAATGGTATTATTTTCATTTTAGAAATAAATGCTGCAAATACAAGTTTTAGAGAATTAAATGAATGAATTTAATTGGCCTTTTGTATAAGCGAAATATGTAAATTTAAAAATTATATTTTTATTGTTTTTTTTTGTAATTAAGTTTGTTATGGATTAGAATAAAACTAAAAAAAAAATAATGTTTATGTCAAATTACGTAAAATTTGTGCAATAAAAAAATGTAGATATCGTATACTACGCGTACAAGGAAGTCATGTGGTGTCCACATTTTTTATAAAATACAGTTAACAATTACTGTGCTTTATAAAAACAAATGAAGAACTGAAAAATATAAATTGTTTGTAACTTTTTTGTACATCATTCGTGTATTGCGGATAACATATATTTGAGAGATTTAATTGTCGTTTTCACCAATAATTTTGACATAAACTGACAATATCGCATCAAATGTTTGACAGCAATGTAAATGTCATCAAATGATATTTTACTTCTATTTGCTTTTATTTATTTAAGAGGTAAGGCCACTCTAAAGTTTTTTAAAAATGCATTTTTTTTTATTTGCTTAAATTATAGTTTAAACCCTTAGGAATAAGGGACAATTAATTTAAATGCCGCGCGGAAGTATTTCAGAGGGAAAAAAGCATATATCTATTAGTACTAGTATTTATATTTATATATGACTCGAAACTTTAAACGCGTTTTTCTGGAAATCATATTTTAAAAATCGGGCGAAAAGAAATCTGAAATACTAATTGATGGATCGTGCTGAATCTTTTTATTTCTTATTCTAGATATAAAATACTCAAAAACTACGGGGGCTTTTTTTTTAAGTGCTTCATTCGTTTTTTATGGTCGTTTTTATTCAGAAATTTAGTCCCGAATAATGAACTTTTTTTTCAAACATGCACCATTTTGTTAAAAATCAAAATTTTCAAAATCCAGCGCGTAGTTTTTTAGAGTATACATCAGAGATTAAGAAAACATATTCCCTTTTTGATCCAGGTCTATTGCTGTTCCCGGAATGTTTTCGCCCGATTTGCCCTACGCGCCGAGACGAGTCGCCATTTTTTATAATTTCTGACGACAATTTTGAATATTTTCTGTAAAAAAAATTTGTAAATAAAGTTTAAAGACCACTAAATAAAGATCTAAAAACAGTTCTTAAGCAGCACGTTTAGATTTCGTTAAAAAAATCTAGAAAATGACCCTTTTTTCCTTGTCTAGAGTGGCCTTATCCCTTAAGTCATTGATGTAAACGGGCATTAATTTTACAAAACATTTGCAGTCTAAAAGGGGGGTGCATACGCATCCCTTTGCACTCCCTCACGGCGCTATGCATGTAAACCAAATTTGATATTATTTCAATTTTTCTCTCGGTGCAGTTGTGTGGAATTCAGTTTCAAAAACAAGCGTAGTGTGATATTCCCTTCCTTTTTTATTTTTTGATTCGTTTTCAGTTTTTGCTATAGTATGTTTAATTGCAATCGAATGGATTCAGTTTCAAAACCAAGTGTAGTTAGACATTCCCTTCCTTTCTTGTCTTTTGATTCGTTTATTGTTTTTATAATAGAGTGTTTAATTGCAATTGTATGGAATACACTTTCAAAATAAGCACAGAATGACGCTCTCTTCTTATCTTTTTAGATTCGTTGTTAGAGGAGTGAGCGTAAGCGAATTGAGATGATTTGAGCATATGGAGTGTATGTCTAATGAAAGATTAATGAAACAGGTGTATGGGAGTGAATGGATGGATGAAATTGAAGGTTTATTGCGTGATGAAAGATTACGAATTTGAGGTATATACGAGGCATGTTTTTTAAGTAAGTACCGTTTTGAAATAAAAATAGAACCATTAGAATTTTCTTAGCAATTTTATTTTTAAATGAAAACCTGTACTTTAATCTACTTTTCTACATAATTTCCAGCAATATTAAGGCATTTATCGTATCGTACAACCAGTTTTTGAATACAATCCTCGTAGAAATCTGCCACCTGATTAGACAACCATTGCAACACGGTCGCTTTGACGTCTTCATCGTCGTCGTGGCGCTGACCTCCCAGATGGTTCTTCAAATGCAGGAATATGTGATAGTCACTGGGCGCTAGATCGGGGCTGTATGGAGGGTGAGCAAATTGTTTCCAGCCAAATGATCCGATCAGCTCTTGAGTTCGATTAGCCCATTTCCGTACCATCCCATCGCTCATAATGTTTTCTCCATACACTTCTCTGATCTGACTATGAATTTCAGCAGATTTCACGCTTTTAGCGCTAAGAAAACGAATCACAGCGCATATTTTACAGTCGGCGGGATTCTCAATCGGAGGAGGCATTTCAAATACTCACTAAAGATTAGTAAAGACGCCGAATGACAATGTAATAACATCTGTCGCTTGTCAACAGAGTCAACGGTACTTACTTTAAAAACACGCTTCGTAAATATGAGCTTGTATGGAGGGAATTTGAATTCAGTTAAAGCGAAGATGATGTATCAGAATGAGAATATTCATTGATCAATTTCTATGAATGTTCCAGAGGTCAGTGTAACCCCATTTGATGGGACATAACGTGGTAATATGTAAGTATGTTTGTATATTATTTCACCAGTTTTGTATGTCAAAGGCAACTTCTGCCTATAATAAAACTGGATTTCATCAAACAAAATGAAATTAAAATTAAAATTAAATTTAAATATTTTTTAAATAAAGTTTTTCTTTATTAACATAAAAAAAACTGTTGCAATAAATTATGAATAAATTATTAGGTAATAAAATAAACGACGTATTAATTGCAAAAAATTGATGTAATGTAATAAAATATCAAAATAAACACTTGTCTAAGTCTCACAAAATTCAGCCTCCAAGTCACCTTATGAGGGCATCGTCAGAAGCTGGCCAGCACAGTTGGTAACCATAGACGCGTTTCGCTCTTATTAAAGCTCATCAGTATGGTATAACCTACTTCTTCACCTAGAACAAAGTTCACGTGAAGAAGCTGGTGACGAAGGACTGTGCCAGCAGAGAATAAGATCTCGAAAGAACGGTAAGATGACATGAGAAGTTCTATCGAACCAGTAATGCCATCTACCGAAAAAAGCAAAAGCTACGAAATAGCAATTTAAATAAAAAACAACAAAGACAAAATTAATTGTCTTTAAATGCTCACTTGGTGAAACTAGGTTTAATAATAAAATATCAAAATAAACACTTGTATGACTTAGACAAGTGTTTATTTTGATATTTTATTATTAAACCTAGTTTCACCAAGTGAGCATTTAAAGACAATAAATTTTGTCTTTGTTGTTTTTTTTTATGTAATGTACTTACCAAGCCCATTGCTATAATCAGGACTAATATGCCCCCTCTCATAAGAAACATCATACACCACCAATGGCGTCAGACCTGCAGGAGGCAGAAAAATCGTTTCTTCTGTTGGCCAAAATTCAGAAATGGAAAATGGAAATCCAAAACTTCGTGAGTTCCGGTTCAAAGCTGGAAGTCTTGCTGGACGCTGAACGAATTTTTGTTTGACATTTTCAGTGGTTGAACCAGATCCAACAACAAATTTGACTTTTTGGTAACTTGCAGGTAGACAAGACGCAACGGCAATAATAGATGATATCAAAAACAGTTGTTGCTGAAAAGAAAGAAATATATTGTACAAATTTGTATATGTAAATAAATACAGGATCTTATGTAAGTGTTTCGCCAACGCTTAGATGGTAAATAAGGAGGATTGGAGGAGTATCAAACAATTTTTTGTATCCTCCTCTGAGGTTTCATTAACCTTCAAAAGAAATTTAATAAAAAAATAAGTCACACTTTTTACCCATTACTGGATGTAGCACTCTGCTGTGGCAGATCTCAGTAAGTGATATATTTATGCTCATGAAGAGCGGTTACCAATCGTCAAATCATGTTTCTTCCCCTAAGATATTAATGTATGTAATTTTAATGCCGAATAAAATTGGTTGTCAGTAAAAATCGATCTACGGTCCTCAAATCCAATTAATAGATATAAAAAATCAAGGGCTTTTCAATTTGAAAACAAATTGGAAAATAATAATAATAATGGGATAGGTGGCTCAGTGGTATCGAGTCGGCCTGTGGATCTTGAGAACCCTGGTTTGATATCCACAGACGACAAACAATTTTCACCAATTTAAATCTACCCCTGTGGCTCTCCCTCCACTAATATCTTTGGGGGCCGTGATTTGACGACTGGTAACTGCACTTCACGCTAAAAAATATATCACCGAAATCTGCTTAAGCAGAGTGCCACATCCAGTAATGCGTAAAAGGCGTGATGATATATTTATATATTTATTTTATATAAAACAAGTAGTAAATGCTTTATTTTCAATTCAATTGTCAATGTAAATTGTGACTTTTCTAAACAGTGGTTCACTGTTTGTCATAATTTTGAAAGACTGGATTCTGAAAGATTTACTTTTGTTGAATATACAAATATTGATAAAAGATTGAGAGAGTTTGATAATGTAACAAGAAATATATTTGATACGGGTAGACCTGTAGCATCAAAACGGTGATCAATTTGAACATCTGTTGTAATTTCGTGTTAATTTTTGAATAAATCTGTATTTTTTTTAATTTGTGTTGGTTAATATGTGACGCCATTGATCTTTAAATTTGACAAATAATCCAACTGTCAATGAATATGTTACTTACTTCTTAATTAAAAGCAGTTAATTGAATTTAAACGAAAGATTGCAGAAAAGACACATTAGTGAATTACTGCTTCTTTGCTCTTGGCGGTACACTTACATAACATCCTGTATAATGTATACAAGGAGAAGTGAATAACGGAAAATAGGGGAACTAAAGTGTTATTTCGGTCTAATCTCTGCAACATGTGTCAAAATTTATCAATGATAACCCAGGTAGCGTAGAAACCAACAAATTGTTGGTTCTCTTCTTCTGGTGCTATTCTGTAATTTTCTACAACACTACAGATCTGTAAATCTGAACAAAAGCGCATCTTTTTTTTTTTTATTTAACAGATATATCATGAGAAACTTCGACTGCAGTGGTCATTAGTGTCCCGGTACAGTAAGGTTTACATTTGTATGTATATGTCATTTTGTAAGTATGGGTGTTACATTATATTTGGTTGTACAAATTTATGGATTTTAAGAATTGTATTATATTTTGGACTGCTTTGTTGTCTTCTTTGAGGGCTTCTTTTAGTTGTGGTGGGATGTTATTCTGTTGCCTTTCCTGGGAGTATAGGGGACATTCGGTGATTATATGCTTTACTGTAAGCCGTGTATTGCAGTGTTCACAATTACTTGCTTCTGTTCTTGTGAATATGTAACTTTGTGCTAGGCGGGTTGTGGCCAATTCTGAGTCTTGTTAGTATTATTTGTTCTTTTCTTGTGCCATATTGTATTGGGGGTTTCGAGTAATCTTTGATTTCTTTTAGTTTATTGTTTGTTGTCAAGCTCCAAGTTTGCGCCCAGTTTTCTTTAATTTTTTTGTCTTATTATGGGTTTTATATCGGGAAATCTGAACAAAAGCGCATCATATTTAATTGTTAAATGGCATTAAATGTATTTGTCAATAAAAATCTATGTGCTTTTGTTCAAATTTACAGAATTGTAGCGTTATAGAAAATTACAGAATTCATTTGATTGTTTTAAATCAAATATAAACAAAAAAACGTATGTAGCAAGTTATATATTATACTGTTAATAGGGTAGGTAACTCAGTGGTATCGAGTCGGAATGTGGATTTGAGAACCCGGGTTCGATTTCCACAGACGACAAGCAATTTTCACCACGTTAAAACTACCCCTGTGGCTTCTACTCCACTAATATCTTTGGAGGCCGTGATTTGACGATTGGTAACCGCACTTCACGGGAAGAAATATATCACTCACCGAGATCTACGGAGGAGTGCCGGACCCAGTAATGGATAAAAGGCGTGATGATATATTTATAATTATCTATTACAATTTGTTTAATTGATTAAATTCTATAATATAACAATATATCATTGGCTTTTTCTTACATATCATCACACAATTTATTATTAATATGAAATTAAATTAATTTCTTTGCTGTCAAAGTGAAATTTTATGAGATTTGAAAATCTATTGACCTTTGAAGAGTAAATTGATTTACTGTTCATGCATGAATGAACTGAAACTGAAATCAAAACTATAAACGAAATTACATATTAGAAATAATTCATAAAGGGTATAGTTCGAATAGGATGCAGTATTGGTACAATAAGAAATATATTTCCATGATTGTGATTGGCATTAATAAACGTCAAAACGAAGACAAGTTTAAAGGCTAAAATGAATGTAATATTTGGAATTTTGATCTGTCTTTTATCTATGCTGTCAGTGTCAAAATACAAAATGCGTGGCATATATTTTAAAAGAAGAAGAGAGATTGTGGAATTTGGGCGGGGCTATAGAAAAAGTTGTGGAGAGTCTTATTATTAAAGTAGGAGTATAATTTAATGTTACATTCTTATCTGACATGTGATATTTTCGCAACATCAATCTGACATTTTCTATACTTATTTAACTCCCCTTTGTTAAAACGGACTAGGAACGATTGCACAGACTTATGCTGGCAATTGTATTTTTATTGTAATCCAAGTCAAGGCACAAAAATATCATGATATTTATATAAATATCAAAATATTGGATATATAACGATATATATATCAGATATAATCCAAATGTTGATATTTATTTAAATTTGGTTATATGCTTTTTTATTTTGATGAAAATACAGTAATTAATTAAAGAATTTAATTTGTTCAAAATACATAAATAAATATAATGTAAACATGACTATTCTTATTAAATAAAAACAATTAACAATATAGGAAAAATTTAATAATTAAAATTAATTTAATGAATCATACGACTAAACGAGACAGCTGAACATCCATATTGTATTATATACAGATCATCGTCACTAGCAAGTTTTTTACGCATTTTTAGCACAATACCGGTATTGTCTGTTACAAAACTCATTACTTTGACTCGGAAATTTTCTTCAGTTTTTTTTATAGCTTCAACAGCAACTTATTTTAGATATGCTGCTGTGTGTTTCTTGAAGAATCAATTGTATCAACTAAAACTGATTCTCCATTTTGTGTAACAATCGAGCAGCACACAAGGGGCTTATTTTTCACATTTGACCACCCGTCTAATGACAACGCCATTGATTCTCCTTGCAATTTATGTTTACATTCTTTTAATATTTCCGGATGTGATGCTATTTTATAAATTGCTTTTAATGTTCTACTATTTCACCAATTTTTTATATTCTTTTCAACATGTATAACGAAATGTCTGATACACGTTTTCAACAATTTATTACATTGTATAAAAATGACGAAATGCTTGATCAAGGGCCCCAGTTGCAAATTTTAAATAAATTTATACACTATTCAAAAGTACATTATTACATTGTTGCATTGTTTGCAAAGGCTCTATACATTTGTGCGTAGTGCTGTTTTGGTATCCCCTGCATTTATCGAATATGCAACTAGATATTAGATAGTCATACAGTGAGTATACAATACACATCGCTGCACCAATTAACTCTTACCGAACTGTTACCATATTTTAGCCTCGATTTTAGAGCGCACAATAAATTTTAAATTTGAAGACTTCAGTACTACGAAGGAATATTTATAACATACATATATGAAGGTAATTAATAGTTTTATGTAAATGAATATATAGTTTTATAAAACATCTGTTTCTAACACTATTAATACTTTTTAACTCTTTTTGTAGATTCTGCCCTTACATACTTATGCAGACATACATTTGTAGCAGATAACGAAAAATACATTTTAAACATTAAAAATGAGTTACCGCCATAAATCAGGTGCTTTAAAACGAAAAGAAAAAGCTGCAAGGGAAGAAAACCAAGCAAAACCATACATATATTTATAAATATATTTTTTTTGTATCTTATATTTAATTAATAAATATTCAAAGTTAAAGGTGGCCCGAATTTTTTTCCCCGGGGCCCGCTTTTCCTCTCGGCGCCCCTGTAAATATCCATTGATAGATATCCTCGTACCCTGATTCAAGTATAGTACGATTTTACATCATAATATTCAAAATTGAATTTCGCACAAATAAATGAAAAAATATCGCATCGACAAGTGACAGTCATATTTTTCCATTTATCTGATAAACAGTTAATTAAACTTTATCTGAAGGTTAAAAAAAATAATGATTGTTTATCATTATTACATAATTATGTGATTAAATTGTAAATGAATTACCTAATTTGTTCTGAAACTTTTAAAAGTCCTTTCAAAAACCAGACTAATTTAATTTCTAAATCACCAAATTTACGACAAAGTACTTTCAATTAGATATTATCTACAAAGAGTGAATGCGCAATTCATCCACAAGACCAGAGTATTAATTTTCCTTAACCTAGCATAAAATTAAGTCCAATAAAACTAGGCTAGGTTAGTTAGCCAAGCCAATGATTTCAAGGTTTATAAATATCAGAAAGTAAAGATAATAACAACAAATTTAGCCAATCTGATACTCAATAATAATACACTTGAAATAGTCTTGGAAGTTGAGGAAGTACTTCAGACTTTCTAGAACAGAAGACACTCTCTTAAAAGTTAATAATCTAAACAATAGTTTTAATTTCTCTCCTATCCGAAATCTAAACGCGAGCTTACTTCACGACATTTAATAATTACATAGGAAGAAGAAATAAAACAATAACGGCATGAGTAGCGAAACAATGTGTGATGGTTTCATTGCTTGCTTTATTTTGTACAATATTAACTACACATTACGTCAGAGGTTGCATAAGGTGCATGAGGATTGTTTAGATTCTTATAATAAGTATATGAAGACAAACTCAAGTGTAAGAGTGAAGTAAATCAGCATTTACGAGTAGAATGCAGAATTCCTAGGTTTTTCTTCTACTGCAATTTGTTATGTGCAATTATTTTTCATTGTTGTTAAGGTTTAATAATTTAAATAATATTCAGTAGCGTATCCGAGTTTTATTTGAAGGAAAAGTGAATGGATAGAGAATGTATCTATTTTGAAAAGATAATATATGTAGGTGGCTCAGTGGTATCGAGTCGGTCTGTGGATCTTGAAAACCCTGGTTCGATTCCCACTGGCGACAAACAATTTTTACCAATCTAAATCTACCCCGTGTGACTCCCTCTCTACTAACATCTTTGGAGGCCGTGATTTGACGGCTCTTCACGCAAATAAATATATCACTTACCGACATCTGCTTACGGCAGAGTGCCACTCCCAGTAATAGGTAAAAGGCGTGATGATATATTTATTTATTTTATTTTACATATGTTTGTATTTTCCCGCTGTAACTTTTATTCCCTATTTTGCTTTATACATAATAATTAATAAGCGTCTTACAGCAGAAAATATGCTAACATATTTAATGCTAAAAACTATCTTTTGTACTTGCTAAGTATGCAACACGAAAAGGTGTGCAAGATTATGATTTGACCGCATATATTATAAGATTTATATACTATCTATTGCAAACATGGTAATGAAGAAAATTAAAGGAGATATTTTGTAAAAATTGATATTTAAAAAATGACCGTTCAATTTTTAAAAATAAATCATCTCGACCTAAAATGTAATTACTGATTACTTTCTTTTATTAGTATTCGCATCACTAAAATTGTACAATAAATGGGTTTTACTTTGTTTGACATTAATTGGTCAATAATTTTGTCATCTTCAAACTTGTTAAATATAGTATAAATCATTTTTGAGTACACGCCTTCTTGTAAATGATGTTGGAACACGCAACTTATTGTTTTATTTTAATTAAATGAAAGTATTATTTTAATACGATATATTAGTACATATTTATCTCTTTCACTGTTAACATTGTTGAGAACCGAGATTTGACGGCTGGTGCTCATAAACATATTATTTGCTGAGACTTGTTACAGAAAAGTACCACATCTAGTAGAAGGTACAAATGTGTTATAATAATAATAATATATCATCACGTCTTTTACCCATTACAGGGTGTGGCACTCTGCTGTAGCAGATCTCGGTAAATGATATATTTCTTCGCGTGAAGTGCGGTTACCAACCGTCAAATTACGGCCAATAAAGATGTTAGTGGAGGGGAAGCCACAGGGGTAGATTTAAATTGGTGAAAATTGTTTGTCAGCTTATTTATTATTATATAGGTACCTTAGATAAATTTTGAAACATATATCAAAACAGATTTATCATTTTAAGGATAGCTGTTCACCTTTAAATTTTAAGGGTAATTAATGAAATAAAGGGTGATAATTTTCATATTTATTATATGTCTAAGATACAAATCAAACAAATAATTTTCTTGGATATGTAAATTGTAAACACTCGTTTCATTACTGTGAACATGTAATTGTAAA
Organism: Pterostichus niger; assembly: GCA_947425015.1. Classification (NCBI taxonomy): domain Eukaryota; kingdom Metazoa; phylum Arthropoda; class Insecta; order Coleoptera; family Carabidae; genus Pterostichus; species Pterostichus niger. The sequence continues at coordinate 26,517,841 of OX380344.1, read as the reverse complement.
TATTATTTTTCTGTATGTATAAATAAATAAATAATATTATATTATTATTAAAACACTTGAAAATTGAAGAACACATATCTATATTAAACTACAAGTGTCAATTTATTTCAAGGTTATATGTTTACATTCTGAAAGTTTTGCTCTTATGCACATATTAAAAATAAATATTAATAAATTAAATTTTACCTTTGTACAAAACAAGTAAAATACAATAATATTTCTAATTTGAAAATTTGGCCATAGGCGTTTAACATGTGAATTGCTTCAAAGACAAGTTATAGACAATTAAATTCTGCATTTAAATCAGTATTCATATTTTACTTTGCAAGTTTTATAACCAAAATAATCGGATTTAAAGTTTTATAAGAATTGCTTCTTACATACATACATACATAACATCACGCTGTATCCCATTAAATGGGGTAGCACGAACCCGTCAACATTCTCATCCTGACACACGATACTCGATTCGACCACATTAACACTTCCTCCATACAAACTCTCTTTTCTCACAACCAAAATCCATCAACACGCAACAAACATTCATCCATTCGCTCTTGTACACCAGTTTTGTAAATTGCTTCTTTATGGTGGCATTGAAACAAAATAACAAATAAATATATGTATATCATTTTAGCTATCAGAAAAGATTAGTTTATAACTTTTCTTTATGTGAATAGTTAACTATTTTCAGTAATAGTATGAGGACAATAACTTTTATTGTCACTTAAATAAATTATAAATCTATTGAAAACTAAACTTTCCTGACAGATAAACATTTTACTAGTTTCAGGATATAAAACCTATGTTTACATGCACAAAAGTAGGCTGGTAAGTAAGTAATAACTGTATTCTGTACGGTAATATTACCATACTGACTTTTCAAAACAGTCAAGAAAATGAAAATAAAACATAATGATAATATAACACTATTAATACAAACGGAACTCAAAACAACAATAATACAAAGATTACTTCTCCTGCTTATCATAATATATATTAATTGCACAGTCTTTCAAATTAGAGATGACCACGTTATGACGTTTAAATAAAAAATTATTTATAAATATGATACAAAACAATTGTAACCATGGCGTTAAATAAAAACATACAGACCACAGACTTACTTGATCACCTTCTAAAATGATGACAATGACATTATTCATAAAAAAAATTCAAAATATAATATTTATTAAGGACGTTAACTTGTTTATATTCTGAAATCGATAAGCTATTGCACAAACCACGATTGCTATGAGTCATAACAGGCCTCAGATGTCTTAAAATCGCGGATTTCAAACTATCATTTGCGGCTGTAATGATACTCATAACATTCTTAGGTATGTTAATAGCTAATACATTTGTTTGTTATTTTGTTTTAAGTCCACAGCTATCACTATAAAAAAGCAAGTCTTATAAAACTTTAAATCCGATAAATTTGGTTACAAAACGAAGAAAATAAAATGAGATTATTGATTTAGATGCAGAATATCATATAACTTGTATTTGAAGTATTTTTGTCTAAAATTAACTGTCTACTTTTGCGCAAGGAAAAACTGATTTTTGTGAAATTGAGCCCAGTGTTAATATTATACTTTTTACTAAACCTAGTTTCACCAAGTGTTGGATGACAATTAATTTTGTCTTTGTTGTTATTTAAATTGCTATTGCGTAGCTTTTCCTTTTTTCTGTAGATGGCATGACCTGTTCCACAGAACTTCTCATGTCATCTTACCTGTTTGTTAGAGATCTTATTCTCTGCTGGCACAGTTCTTCGTCACCTGCTTCTTCATGTGAACTTTGAGCTAGGTGAAGAAGTGAGTTATACCATACTGATGAGCTCTAATAAGAGCGAAACGCGTCTATGGTTACTAAATGTGCTGGCCAGCCTCTGACGATGCCCTCATAAGGTGACCTGGAGGTTGAAATTTGTGAAACTGAGCCAAGTGTTTATTTTATACTTTTTATAAAAACTGATTTCCCATCTTAAACGCCTATGAGCCAGGTTTTCATGTTTATTTATTTATTTATGTTACGCTGTACAACAGGTACAGGTACAGGGTCCGCACTCACCGAGCCGCAGTGTAATAGTTCACTCGATATATTGAAGTATCTTCAATCCATAAAAATTGTAACAATACAAACCTACTAGATCAGATAACAAACCGATGACAAGTTCAAAATGAGGCCAACTGATATTTAAATATTGAAAAGACATTAGACAGGTTCGTATCACCGACCTTTTCCATCTGAGACTAAACTAAATGCTAAATAGATTGTATCTTAAAATAACAAGGGTCATATTGCCCCAATCTTCATTTCACTTCGCCGTCACTGACATGTAATGCAAGCACAATGTTGAAAACTTGAATTTAACTATTTTTTGTTCGTGATTCGCATTTGACATTGAGGTAATCCTACTCACTTGACGTGAGCGAAATTAAACTAGTTTAAATCCGGTTTTATATAAAAAATGGTTTAAAAGGATGTCTAACAGGATGGAATATAGGTAAAGTAATAAGTTATGACTCAAACTGAAGGCTAAGAAGTTTTAAATAACACTGGTTACTAGATCATATTCAGCACTCCTTTTAATTAATAAGTTAACATTAAAAACTATTTTAATTTAGTTTATTTATTAGCATTTGCTATACTTCAGAACAGAAAGTTAATCTTAGTTACATCAGTACATGGGGTCTACATTTTATTCAAACCACTCCAGCTGTGTTGAGTTTGAAGCTTTCTTTAAAGTGAATATTTTAGAATTTATGAATTGATTAATGATTATAAAATATCAAATTAATATATCCTAATTTATGTATAGTGTCCGTCAGTACGATGGTGTGGATAGCAATATGGAATTTGTAACACGAGCGGATCTGGGTGAATAAGTTAATCTTTCTGGACTGCGTCAATTGTAAAACAAAAGGAATGGATGTAGTCTTGAAATTGTATTAACACATTGCTATCAATTATTTTTAACACGAAATGTTATAATTTAATATGAGGATGGAAAAAGAATTATTATTTAAATTATATTTTTATTAATTATAATACTTAATTCACGAATCTAGTTTAAAATTAAATAAAACGCGAACACCGCGTGATGTGAAGATCTACATCTTCATGCTTTGAGTCGATGGACGAGACTGATGGTTCCCACCAAAACACTTGCTGCCCTGGGTACGATACCCACATCTGGAATCCATCCCCCACACATCGGGGTGGACACAGATGTCTCAAGTGGTTTGGTTATGTAGTCTGACGCTCTGGCACTGCAGATAACGCGAACATGAAATCTTGTTGGAATTCTCAGAATATTAACTATAACTGTCTCTTTTTATAATTTAATGTCCTATATTCGAAAACCAAAAGATCTCACACTCAGCCTTAATGGCACATGTGGTCACGAGTGTCAAATTACACGAAACCAATCTTATCTAAACGCAACATAACAACAATGAGATAGCTCATATTGTTACAAATTCGAATCCGGAGTTCCCGAGTTTGAATCGCACTGAAGCTAAAAATTATATATGAACTCTCACACTGCGGCTCGGTGAGTGCGGATCCTGTACTGTAATTAGGATTAAATTCCTGTTGTACAGTGTAACATAAATAAATAAATTACTGAATGGTATCGAGTTGGACTATGGATTTGAGAACCGGGGTTCGATTTCCACAAGTGACAAACAATTTTCACCACATTAAAATTATCCTTGTGGCTCCTTCTTCACTAACATCTTTAAGGACCGTTATATAACGGCCGGAAACCAAACATCATGTGCCCAAATATATCTAAAGGATAGAAGCTGTATTCATAATTGTACTTTTTATGAAACAACGGCAAATTTTCCCATCCATAGACTATCTTATGTATGTATATAACAAACTTTGTGAAATGAGTAATATTCCTGATATTTTTGCTGCTTCATTTCAAACATTTAAACGTCACATATTTATTATTTTAGTATAACTTTCAATTTTACTTCTATCTTATATCTCACCTATCCCATAATGGGGTAGGTGGCTCAGAGGTATCGAGTCGCCCTGTCGGTCTTGAGAATCCAATAATGGGTAAAAGGCGTGAAGATATATTTATTTTTATTTATTTTCTTATATTTCAATTGTCATATAATTATTTTTCTAATATTTTTTTTTGTATCACTAATTTGTTTATTTATTGTATATTATACTTGTAGTGCCACTATATTATTGGGATTTATCCTGTTGAGTGGTCAAACTTCTAATAAATAAATAAAATAAATAAACGGAAAAAATAGATCAAATTTAATAAATAGATTCGAAAAAAATTTCAATAAATATTTATCCATCACTGGGTGTGGCACTCTGCCTAAGCAGATCTCGGTAAGTGATATATTTTTTCGCGTGAAGTGTGGTTACCAGCCGTCAAATCACGGCCTCCAAAGATATTAGTGGTGGTGGAGCCACAGGGGTAGATTTTTTAAATTGGTGAAAATTGTTTGTCGGCTGTGGGGATCGAACCAGGGTTCTCAAGATCCACAGGCCGACTCGATACCACTGAGCCACCTACCCCATTATTACAATACTCACATCTATTGGGTCTGTGATTTGACGGCTGGTAACCGCACTTCAAGCAAAGAAATATATCATTTACTGCGATCTGTTAGGCAGTGTCATACTCAGTAATGGGTAAAAGGCGTGATGATATATTTATTTTATTTTACAATATTAAATAGTAATTTAGGGTGTTATGTTTTTAAGGTTTACGATATTATAATGATAAAAATGTAACTCCGAATTGAGCCTTTGACACATTCATATTTTGTCAGTGACGTTTTAGCTCTCGAGATTTCGTGAGGCGATTAGTTTATCCACAGAACCACGACTGCATGTAAAATAAAATATATAAATAAATAACATATAATCACACTATCTAAGTAATGGATAGTAGATAGCTAAATATACTTGAGAACTCGAGTTCGATTCCCGCAACCGACAATCTTTACTCCACATTAAATTTATCCCTGTGGCTCTCCTTTTACTAATATCTTTAGGGGTTGTCATTTAATATTTGGAAACGTGCATAAATATATCATTTACCGAAATATGCTACGGTGAAGTGCCACATCCAGTAATGGGTAAAATGCATGATAATATATTTATTTAACCTTACGATATCAAATGGGTAGCACGAACCCTTGATAATCGTCGCTAAATATTCCTTTTCTGATACACCACTTTTAGTTTCATCCATATTCATAATAGTTCGTTTATTCCTCCCATACGCAATCTTTAGTTTATGTAATAAACCATAAATCAAATCTATCCATTTTACCCCAAGACGTCCATGCAATGTCTCACCCACAATTTCACCATCTGTTCCATTTTTCACATGCTCAGACTATCTCATATTTATTAATGAATAAATGATATAACCTTTTTAAATTTAGTATAAAATATTATATAAAATTCAAAATACATTTGAAACACTAAAAAGAAAGTACAAAATCATGTTCAAAATAACTTATTGAAAGTGTAACCTTTTTAATGCTAATCAAGTAATCAATAAAATATAAAAACATCATGTTTTGATCATCTAATAAATTAGATTGTTAATAATACTATTCATTACACTATAATTAATTCACGACCTTATTTTTGAAAGCGGATAATATTAATTACACTATTACACAGCTCAGCAATAATTATATCATTCTGGAATAATCTTCCTCAATATTACAAATTATTAGCATTATTTACATCATTAGATTGAAAAATATTGCCTTCAGTGTTTGAACAAAAACAATTCTACTCTTCAGTAATGTATTCAAGGTTCTGTTACATTTTAAATGAATATTATTTCAACATACATTTGGAAATCATATCCACATAAGGATAGTTTGCAAGAATGAAAAATAAAATACATAATATGATCTTGTTTGAAAGAAAAAAGTAATGTTCTCTTTTCTTTGTTTACGAATGAAAGGTCATCAGAATGAAGTTATTTGAATGATGTCAGTTTGGTTTGAAAATTTATGAGAATGACATTGATATTTGCAGTTTAACATGATTCAATTTACGATTTATTTTTCAATTAATTAAGCTCTGTACGACGTTTAATTAATTATATAAGAAAAACAAACATTGAAATATTTATAATATGTTTCATCGCTAATTAGTTGATTTTGAAATATTCCCAAATAATAAAATATCAAACTAAACACTTGTCTAAGTCTCACAAAATTCAGCCTCCAAGTCACCTTATGAGGGCATCGTCAGAAGCTGGCCAGCACAGTTGGTAACCATAGACGCGTTTCGCTCTTATTAGAGCTCATCAGTATGGTATAACCTACTTCTTCACCAAGAACAAAGTTCACGTGAAGAAGCTGGTGACGAAGGACTGTGTCAGCAGAGAATAAGATCTCTAAAAAACGGTAAGATGACATGAGAAGTTCTGTCGAACCAGTAATGCCATCTACCGAAAAAAGCAAAAGCTACGAAATAGCAATTTAAATAAAAAAACAACAAAGACAAAATTGTTCTAGGTGAAGAAGTAGGTTATACCATACTGATGAGCTCTAATAAGAGCGAAACGCGTCTATGGTTACCAACTGTGCTGGTCAGCCTCTGACGTTGCCCTCATAAGATGACTTGGAGGCTGAATTTTTTGAGACTTAGACAAGTGTTTAGTTTGATATTTTATTATTAAACCTAATTTCACCAAGTAAGCATTTAAAGACAATTAATTTTGTCTTTGTTGTTTTTTATTCCCAAATAATCCCTTTCTATTCTGTAATTACATCATTATCTGTTACCGAGCGATAAGTTAATGATAACCATTATTCTTCATGATTATTCTGTATATTACCACCATTTCAACATTCTGGGGTTAATAGTTATTTATGCAACTAGTGTTAAAAGTGACACTGTTTTGCACGAGTGGAAAACTGGCAAACCCACGACTGCAACACAAAACACTTTTAACATGACTTGCATACACTACGATCGAGCTTTAACTAATTTTGCTAGTTGCATTTAAGAAGTCAAAAACAGTTTTATTATGTACTATTTAAATCGTTTTATGTTCGCTTGCACAAATTATAATAATAATATAATAATAATAATTCTGTGTCGGCTTTTAAAGTCATTTCGACTTATAGCCCAACAAATACTCTTTATTACACAATTTTTCGCATTACAATTTTTACAAATTATCATTACAAGTATTTGCAAAGACATTCACAATCATTCAAACCCCAGGTGGGAATCGAATCCACGACCTCAGTGTTGAGCGGGCAAGGTCGCTTCGAGCGCTACTGGCCGTTGCCCAGACACGTTCGCCCACTGAGGCGGGGTGCACAAATTATTTATGACACTTTGTACTGTATGATAAAATAAAATAAATAAATATATCATCACGCCTTTTACCCATCACTGGGTGTGACACTCTGCTTACACAGATCTCGGTAAGTGATATATTTTTTTCGCGTGAAGTGCGGTTACCAGCCGTCAAATCACGGCCTCCAAAGATATTAGTGGTGGAGGAGCCACAGGGGTAGATTTTTTAAATTGATGAAAATTGTTTGTCGGCTGTGGGGATGGAACCAGGGTTCTCAAGATCCACAGGCCGACTCGATACCACTGAGCCACCTGCCCCATAAAAATAAAAATAAAATAGCAAAATTGGATTCTTCTCATTATCAAACAATAAAATTCAAAATAAATATTATACCTAATTAATTAATTAATTCCATTGCAATTTTTGATATTTTGGAATTCTTCTAATCCTTTAAACATGAATACGTTTTTCCATGTTTTTTTAAAACAAATTTGACAGTTTCATCATTTTAAATAATGTTGATATTCAAACACAAAATACACTTTGAGATACAACTATGATTTTCACATTACCAGATTTTAAGAAAACAAATCGCATCAAAAGCAGTCGAACAAAACTTTGTATGCAACTTGTACATAATCAGACTTCGCCGTCTTTTTTATTAAAAATAATATTTTATATTCTTTTTATAATAACAGCTACGCATATAAGTAAACAAAATGCATGAAAGTAATACTAAAATGACAGAGTAAATTATTGTGAACACAGGATATCAAAATTTGTAATAATCCATAAAATACTCATGAAAAAAGAAAAATTGCTCGATTACAAATAATAATCCAGTTATATAATAGAGTAGGAAATAATAGAAAAATGCTTTTTTCCTGTTTTATTTATTATTTTTTAAGGTGAATGCATGATAACCAAAATCATTCTTTGGAAATATAAATAAATATATCATCACGCTTTTTTAACCATTATTGCGTGTGGTATTCTGCCACAGTAGATATTGATAAGTGATATATTTATATGGGGTAGGTAGTTCAGTGGTATCGAGTCGGCCTGTGGATCTTGAAAACCCTGGTTCGATCCCCACAGTCGACAAACAATTTTCACCAATTTAAATCTACCCCTGTGGCTCCTCATCCACTAATATCTTTGGGGGCCGTGAAAAAATATATCACTTACCGAGATCTGCCCCGGCTGAGTGCCACACCCAGTAATAGATAAAAGGCGTGATGATATATTTATTTATATTTATTTAGCGCGTAAGGTGCTTTCACTAGCCATTAAATAATTTAAAATATGGTGAAAATTAGTTTGTCGGCTGTGGAAATAGAACTTATGTCCTCGTATTTGATTACTATAATTTTTTTTATTTAAAACTTAAAAAGAGAATTCACCACACGTCACTGTCAACCAATAGGATCACGAATTTGTTTGAAAATGAACCAATGAAATGTACATTTCGTCGGAAATTCATCACAAGTGAAATTGATATCGGAAATACCACTGTTATTAATATCCTTGGTTACGAATAAAATAAATGATATTTTCAATATTTTCATAAACGTCAATTTTGAATATTAAATGTACACTGAAAAAATGTAGAATTTTCATCACTGTGCAAATAAATACCTAACTATTCTTGTTAATTAACTCTTGTTTGGTAAATTCTCAAGCCTAATACAACTCGTAGTATGAAAATTGACAGATAATATTTTGACATAAATATACATTCGTTGTTATGGAAATAGGAAACACAACTCGTGCTTCGCATTCGTTATGTTTCCATTTCCATAACAACTCATAATTTATGTCAAAATATTTTCAGCAATTTTCATACTATTTGTTATATTATAATATATGAAAATATGTAATTCTTCCAGTATTATTTAAAATGTAGTGATACAATACATATTTATTTAAAATTAATATATTTTGCAACAACTGTAAACAGTTCATTAGAAAAACAGTTAAATAATAATTCCAAGTGATCACGATCACGTTTTCTCCCGGTAGCAGTCTTGCAGTCTTCTGTTCAAATCGTTGCGCATTTGATTTCACGTGATCTGTTGTAGGTATCTAGATTATTCAACAACGATATGCAACATGGAACATGACTTCTATTTATACAAGTATAATTGTGCATAAGTTTTATGATATGGGTGGCATGCTCTAGATTTGAACATGAAAAACATATGATATGTCAACATGTTACGTTAGGTACATTGTAAATTGTAAAATCCTTACAGTAATAGCAAATTTATAACGAAGCCTCAGCTAATATGTACAAATGCAATTTGCAATTTATCGTTAAATAGAATAAATTCGCTTAGATTAGAATGACAAGGAGGGTCATATCAATATTCTTAAATAACAACAAAGACAAAATTAATTGTCATCCAACACTTGGTGAAACTAGGTTTAATAAAAAGTATAAAATAAACACTTGACTCAGTTTCATAAAATTCAGCCTCCAAGTCACCTTATGAGGGCATCGTCAGAGGCTGGCCAGCACAGTTAGTAACCATAGACGCGTTTCGCTTTTATTAGAGCTCATCAGTATGGTATAACTATATATAAATTTTGTGAAACATAGCCAAGCGTTTACTTTATATTTTTTATTAAACTTTGTTTCACCAAGTGTTGGATGACAATTAATTTTGTCTTTGTTGTTATTTAAATTGCTATTGCATAGCTTTCCCTTTTTTCGGTAGATGGCATGACCAGTTCCACAGAACTTCTCATGTCATCTTACTAGTTTGTTAGAGATCTTATTCTCTACTGGCACAGTTCTTCGTCACCAGCTTCTTCACATGAACTTTGTTCTAGGTGAAGAAGTGAGTTATACTATACTGATGAGCTCTAATAAGAGCGAAACGCGTCTATGGTTACTAACTGTGCTGGCCATCCTCTGACGATGCCCTCATAAGGTGACTTGGAGGCTGAATTTTGTGAAACTGATCCAAGTGTTTATTTTATACTTTTTATCAATATTCTTAATTTTATAGGAATATATTTTAAAATAATAGAAATTCAGTGAGTATACTCAATAAATAAGAAGTGGTACGTTAAACATTTTTCGATTTTGCTGAACTCCAAATGAATACACAAGTAGAAAACGAATTTCTTCAGTAAATTTACCTATCTAAAACTTTCACACTACCTCGTTACATTATGTTTTTTTTTTTTAGTAGAAAACATCTTGTGTCCACCTACACTTACGTTATTTTTTTTGTTATATTAATGTGACATTAAGTTATTTTCAAAACAATTTAAATATTACATATCTCATTTCTCTCATAAATCTAAAGTATGTGTAGAAAATTTTTGGAAATAAATGTTCTGTTAAACGTTCTGTGAATAAGAAATTAATTTGGAAACGTTTGACAGAAGACAGAACAACCATTTTGTTAACAATTTTTATAAATCAGTATGTTGAATTTCATTAATAACATACAAATGTTATATATTTTTAATTCAACTCCTGATGATGATCCTTGAGGGCCTAGAAACCGGTTGAGTGAATTTTCAACAATAAATTGATCGAATTCAAGAAAAAAAATATTTTTCCACTATTTTCACAGTCAAGAAGCTTAGTTATTGTCGAAAATATTTAAGTTGTGTCGTATATAAAATATATTATATTCGTAGTACGATTATCAAAAAACTGTTATAATCACCGAGTTAATTATCCTTTGGGAAAAAAATTACTATAATCATGGAAATATTTTTTGGTAAATTCGCAAAAAAAATTGCATCGTATTTAAAGCCAACATTTTGTTAGCCACTGGTTGATAATTATTTTTAATAATTTTATTTAAATTTTCTTACAAGTAATTATTTACATAACACCAAGTAAATGTCTGATGTTCTATAATTAATCATTTAATTTAGCACGTCTTATAGTATATACCCTTAAATTTTCATGTACATATGTTACTTGTTATATATATATACCAATTTAAATTTACCCCTGTGGCTACCCCTCCACTAACATCTTTGAGGGCCGTGATTTGACAGTTGGTAACTGCACTTCACGCGAAAAATATTCCACTTACCGACATCTGCTTAGGCAGAGTGCCACACTCAGTAATGGGTAAAAAGCGTGATGATATATTTTTTTTATATATTATACATATAATGAATTAAATATTTGACAGCAATGTAAATTAGATATTTTATAAAATTCGTTTTACATTTATTTCTCAAACCAATTTAAAAGTTATATAATTTTGATGCATCTCTTGTCACATTTTATTATTATTCTATTTTATTAGAAAGTAGTAAGTTTAAAATGATTATCGTATAATAAATACACAACGTGATGGTCTCTTGATATTTAAATCTGAATTTCTGAATATTCCACCAAGCCAATATTTAATTTGCACATATTCTGAATGACTCAATCAAGAAAACTGTTAATGAAAAAGAAGAGTAACCTTGTCGCTTGTAGTGCATGAAATGAAGAAGCGTTGATCTTTGACTTTGAATTAAAAAATCACTGAAATCATAATAACAAATATATTACTTAATAGTTTGTTTGTTTCATTTATTTCAGCCGCAACTACAGTTTACAGTTATTTTACAAGCAGAAATGTAGTAAAAGTATTTAATAGTAATAAATAAATAAATAAATATGTCATCACGCCTTTTACCCATTACTGTATGTGGCACTCTGCCTAAGCAGATCTCGGTAAGTGATATATTTCTGCAGTTACCAGCCGTCAATTCACGACCCCCAAAGATATTAGTGGAGGGGAAGCCACACGGGGTAGATTTAAATTGGTGAAAATTGTTCCCTGTGGGAATCGAACCAGGGTTCTCAAGATCCACAGGTCGACTTGATACCACTGAGTCACCTACCCCATTTTAATAGTAATATATTGATTAATACTTATATATGTATCAAGAGCGACAAGTGATGTTTAAAGTTTGGGACACGACACGCAGATAATATGTATTTACCACCCTGGGGCAATAATTCACTCATTACATCCTTAGTAACAGGGTTGTAATAATATACATCTAGACACGTTTTCTTTGATTGAAAATTAGGACTTCAAAAGATTTAAATTTGTATGAATTATTTAAAAAGAAAGGTTAAGTTACAATGACAGATTTTAGGAAGCTAATTTCACCTCGTATTTAATATGTTGTTATATTCAAACCGTGACTAAAACTTTCGAAAACACAGCTTGACAACATATGATTAAAATTAAGATTTAGCGTCATGGAAACCAGTTCGTTAAATGACATTTGAATAACTGGAGTAGAAAAAAATAATTATTTGTTTAACTAAGCAAATAAATATATAAACATATCATCATGCCTTTTATCCATTACTGGTTACGGCACTCTGTTAGTGCATGGAGAGCCACAGGGCTAATTTTAATATGGTAAACACTGTTTGTCGCCAGTGTAAATCGAACCCGGGTTCTCCAATTCACACCATTGAGCCACCTATCTCATATTAATTTAATTTACAATATGTAATTAATAAAACGTGATGAAGGCTTGTTAATCCCTTTCGAGAAACGGTATACAGTTGTAATTATATTTATTAAATTAAATCATAAAGACTGCACTAAAATCTATCAATTATCAACAAAAATTCACTTTTATTGTTAATCAGCTCAAATAATTACCTATATACATTGGCTATATAAATATCGTATCTGGTATCGAGTCAGCCTGTGGATCTTGAGAACCCTGGTTCGATCCCCACAGCCGACAAACAATTTTCATCAAATTAAATCTACCCCTATGGCTTCCAAACTACTAACATCTTTGGGGGCCGTGATTTGACAGCTGGTAACTGCACTTCACGCGAAAAATATATCACTTACCGATATCTGCTTAGACAGAGTGCCACACTCAGTAATAGTTAAAAGGCGTGATGATATATTTATTTATTTATTTTATATATTATAAAGAAGAAACATGAACGACGTATAATTGCTGTGGAAATGAGGTATTTGCGGGGTGTGTGTGGATATACCAGAAGAGATCGTGTCCGGAATACATTGGTGTATGAAGAATGTGAGATTGGGAAGAATGTTGTAAGAAGAGTGGGAATAAGTCAGTTGAGATGGTTTGGTCATGTAGAACGTATGCCGAATGACAGATTGGTGAAACAGGTGTATGTTGGTGAAATTGAGGGTGAAAGTTTGCGTGGACAGCCTAGGAACAAGTGGATGAATATGATTGAAGGGTTGTTGCGTGAGCGAAAGATTCTGAGCGTGAAGAATAAACGAGCTTGTATGAAAAGAATTATGAATGTGGTTGAAGCAAAAGTGGTGTGTCAGGATAGGAATGTTTGGAGAAAATTAATTGCGGGATAAATATGATGAATGAAGACAAGCGTATGATTCTTGATTTTAGAGTGTTTACCTGCAATTGTGTGGAGATCACCTTCAGAAACAAGCGCAGTGTACAGGAGTGAATGGATGAATGTTTGTTGTGTGTTGATGGATTTTGGTTGTGAGAAAAGAAAGAGTTTGTATGGAGGAAGTGTTAATGTGGTCGAATCGAGTATCGTGTGTCAGGATGAGAATGTTGACGGGTTCGTGCTACCCCATTTAATGGGATATAGCGTGATGTTATGTATGTATGTATGTATATATTTTATGAAATCGCAGAATTATATTAAATGTAACATATAATATTCAGCTCAGTTACATTTACAATATAGTTCTGTAAGCAAAGAAACAGTCACCTTATTTGGCACTTATTTGGAACAAATATTATTTTAGCAGTTTTACGAATTTTACCAATAGTAGCGCCCGAAGAAATCATTTTAATGTCAACGTCCAATAAAGAAGTATTGTGCAAAAGAAAAATTATGATCAGAGTCGCGTTTAATTTTTTGTTTAACAATTGAACACAATACTATTTTGCATATTATTTCGATTCAAAAAAGAAGTTTACAGAGGCGTCAACAAACAATCTTAAAATGTAATATGACAATGCGGATATATAACTATTTTGGTTTTGAATAAATACAACTTCTTCAGTTTGAGTCATTATTTATTTATTTATGTTACGCTGTACAACAGGAACTTAATCCCAATTACAGTACAGGATCCGCACTCACCGAGCCGCAGTGTGATAGTTCATATAATTTTTAGCTTGAGTGAGATTCGAACTCGGGATCTCCGGATTCGAATTCCGTGTCGCTATTCACACCACCGTACTGACGGATTATCTGTCTGTCATCATCACTCATCTTGAATTTATTCTAAAGTGGCAGTCAATTCTTGTTTGTTGTACATTATACGTTAACTATATAACACTTGCTAAACTCAAGAGTGATTTACTTTACTTAATTGCTTAAATTTATATCCTTTTCTAATTCGCTCACTTGACTATTCGAGGTTGGTACACGTGACCCGTGATCTCTTTCGCATTCAAGAAACGAAAGCACGGAATACGAAGCGAAAAGATTTCACTGTGTCCTCGGAAAGATAAATGATTCGCTCTTGATTTAATGATTTCAATTTTCTCACACAAATGGTAAAACACGAGAAAATATATTATTTCGCAATGTTTCTAATCAATTGCTTTGCAACTCTTTGCTTAATCTCCTTGCTCTGTTTCTTGTAATTAGTTGTTTATATTTAGTTTTAATGACTCTGTGATCTTAAAGTAAATGACCATAAATGTTTACAAACAAACATTATTAATTAATTAGGTATTCCAATGGCTGATGGCGCAGTGGTATCGAGTCGGCCTGTGGATTTGAGAGCCTGGGTTCGATTCTCACAACCGACAAACAATTTTCACCATGTGAGCACCACACCCAGCAATGGGTAAGAGGCGTAATAATTATATATATATATATATATATATATACAGGCTGTTCATTTTAGTTTATCATAAAAACTGTTATCTAAGGGTATACAAATATTATATCACTGAATTCAGAATAAAATTCTCTATCGAATAAGCAAATAAAAAAATTATAGTTAAATTTGAAATAACAACGTTGGTATCCACAATTCGTGAACCACTGGTTGAAATTTTCATTAAAATAGTAATTGTTTGCTAATTTATTCGATCGCGTAGGTCTTATAGTTCTCGAGATAGCAATATTGGACAAACTAAAATGAACACCCTGTATACAGGGTGTTTCACTACTTAGAGCAAAAAATTAAAGGGTATATTCTGTACGACGTGCAGATCATGAAACAAAAATAATTTTTTTTAAATCGCCAAACTATTTTCCATGTTTCCCAGTCCAAAATTTTTCGTTGCCACTGCCACTGGGTGGATGATTATGTTAAAGTTATTAATTAAATAAAATTCTATTATAAATAACTGCTAATAATGGAATTGTGTAATTATTCTTTCGTAGTTGATACGTACTTCATTGTTTGTGTTTAATAGGAAAGCGAATCCTTAATTTTTCGAATTAAAAAAAAAAATCTTTTTGTTTCATGATCAATAGTTTGTTTGTATAAATTTTAAATTTAGGTATTTACATTAAAAAGCTGTAATGCTGCAGATACATAGAAAGCGAGACATATAGGTGTGAGAAATAAATGTTTACTAAGATATTATCTCCAAGGAAGCCAAGTAAAATATGAAATGTTAACTGATTTATGACTGATAATGTAAAGACATTTAAAATTTTGAACGGTCTGCAATTTATAGTTATACTTATAAACTTGTTAAATCATTGGTCACAAAACTGTATGAACTACGCTTAAATTTAAACCTGCATTATAATATCAGCCGTTAAAGGCAGAATCATTAGCTTCGTCCATTTATCAAATGCAAATAACACTACAACCGCAATATAATTTGTTATCTATTTTACGTACATTTGAATCGTAATGAACTGTTTACTTAACTCTGTTACGAGACTTATAACGGGCTAGCCCGTGTAAAATTTATAACGGGCTGTTGACATTGGTTATCATGACAACATATCTAATTTTAAACGTTTGACACTTAAATATTTTTTGATTAAACAAAATCTGTCAGATTTTCAAAGTTTACCTTGATTGAACATTTTAGTTATTGCGTTATACTATTGCAATTAATTTGATTAAATATACATATATTGCGATTCAAATGCACATAAAACATTGTACAATGCTCGACCGTTAACTGAAATTTACAGGCTCACACAGATAACAGGCTCGCTCGCGCTTGCCCGTTACCTTTCTATGCTCGCCTGTAAATTTCTGTATAACGGTCTTGCAATGTAAATAACTATTATATATCCATTCTAAAACAATTAGAAAATATAATTCATTCATAATTTGATTGATAATTACTTCATCATTACGTCATTCATATATTTCAGATTCTTTCTACGCATTGATAATAGGTACTTGTAATAATTTTTCATATTGCAATGTAGCAACGCCTTTTGAAATTACAACGTTTATTACTTTTTTATATTTTCTTCTGCATGTAGATAACACAGATAACATACCATCATGTAAAAATCTTGGTATCCCAAAATAATTAAATTTAATTAACCATTGTTCAATATCCAGTGTTGTAGATTTCAATAGAGTCAATTAATAATGGCACTGTTATTGAAACCTTGTACGTTTTTTTAGACAAGTAACTTAAAGTAATATTACTTTAATTAATTCATTGTAATTCGTTCCAATTAAGGACTTTCATTTTCAGTTTTGCAACTGGGTTACTTTGTCATCAATATAACAAACGGTAACTGACACATATTCACGGTAAATGTGTATGCAAATTTATATTTGATAATCAAGTTTAATCAGTGAAATTAAATGTCAACTAGTATAAGCATTCATTTGTCATGGTACAATATTAGTAATAAAAATTTAACATTCGCGTTTTTTTTTACAATCACCTACTGATTTTTTTTGCTTACAAAAATTCTTTTAAATGTTAACAAACTTATAAATATTTGTTTTGGCTTTCTCGCAAAAGTTTCGAAATTACTTTATATTTAACTTGCTTCAGTTTGTTATATTTTTATTATTTGGCAATTATTATCTCTCAACAATTTTATAACTACCTATTTCAAGAAATTAAATCAGCACTTTTTCTACAATATTAATGTAAAGCTTTTAAATCAGTAGTTCTTAATCTTTCTCAATCAATTACCTTTTGGATTTGCACATTAAACATTTAATAATTTTATAGAACTTAAGTGCTAATAGTGACTGTGGAATTCAGAATTCGACTTCGATTCTCAAAACCGAAAATAGATTTTCACCACAATTACTCCTGTAGTTCCTTGTCTAATATCTTCTTTGCATGTCGAAATTTGACGGTTGGTAATCACACTTCATACACAAAAATATATAACTTAGCGTGATTTGCTACGTCTGAGAGCTAAATCCAGAAATGGATAAAATGGCGTCATAATTTGGCTACATATATATTGTACATCTGTGTTCTCTGTGTCGATATGACGTAGTACGCGTCTGAGCAGTGACTACTCATACGTGCTTTGTTGAAATACTTCTACAATATTCTAGAAATTCTGGAATATTGTAGAAGTAATATGATTCTGTATATAAAGGGAGAATTTGAGCCGGCAATAGTCAGTCTGTATTGAAGTGTGAAAAGTGCAAATTGTTGCTTAGAACTTTAATGTGAATATAAATACGTGTTGTAAATAAATATGTGTTCATAGTTGTAATACTTTACTTTCGTTTTAAATAAATATTTTGTTAGTGTTTTCATTTGCTCGTGTTTTATTTAATAATAAACTTCACCGAACTCGAAATTGTAATAAACGTTACAATACCGTAGCTTAGTTGGTTTAAAGAATATGACCAGATTTGTAGGACCCAAGTTCAAATCAAACAATTTTCACCATATTAAAACTACCCCTGTGGATCTCCCACCGCTAGCATCTTTAGGGGCTGTGAATTGACGGCTGGTAATCGGACTTCACGCGTATTAATATATCACTTACCCTATAGGGTAAATGGCGTAATGATATATCTATTTATTTTTTCGGTAAGTGATATATTTCTTCGTGTCAAATGCGGATACCGACCGTCAAATCACAGCTCCCAAAGATGTTAGTGAAGGGAGAGCCACAGAGGTAGTTTTACCGTGGTGAAAATTGTTTGTCGCCTGTGGGAATCGAACCCAGGTTCTCAAATCTACAGGCAGACTCGATACCACTGTGCCACCTACCCCATAATATATAATATTATTTATATTTTGCATATATTGCAAGCGCTATTTGTTTACTTCTTAAGGGTTTGTTTGTAAAATTGCTTATCTCTTCATTGAAAAATGGAAGAAATAAGTAATAAATTGATTTCCTTACTTTAAGGTGTACAATAGTAGACAGAGTGCCACACCCAGTAATGGGTAAAAGGCGTGATGATATATTTATTTATTAGTTATTAGCAAAGCCCGGATATTTAGGCTCTTAAAAACACCCAAATAAGCAGGCATATAGGCCGGTAATTATTCTAAAATAGGCGGGATTTTAGGCAGCCTAAATGTAAATAATTTGTTTAAACAAAAAAGAATCCTTTTTCTAATATTGGTACTCCTATCTACTCTTCGTTAGAAAAAAATAATCATTTTAAACAAAAGTTAACGCAATCTGAAAAAAAATAATGTAGGGTTCTCATTTTATTAACTATTATGCAAATTCAAAGTATGTAGTATACTTTAATTCACAAAATATTACGAGCAATTGCTCTATGAAATTTTCGGATAGGGACTGTCTTCCGTCAGTCAGAACTTGCTTGTAAGCTGAAAACCTCGTTTGACATCACAAAATGTGACAGAAGCGTTCTTATATTTAGCCATATCGTCTAAACTTACCTCAGCTCCATTGATTAATGGCAAAGACACAATTGAATTGCCACGTAAAATTTTGCCTAAAAATTGTTTTTTCTTTCGGCATTTTAAATACACACACAAAAATTTGATTAAAGTAAGTACTTTAAATATTATAGGTTAGGTTGAAACACTTTGTCGAGTGCTGAATTAGTCAACGAAGTAGATGATAAACCTTGTCTGCTCAATAAAAGTTAGAATAGGCAACAAAAATATGCAAAATAGGCTCTATAAGGTAAAATAGGCAGAATAACCAAAATATAGAAAAAATAGGCTCTAAGGCACGAAAAAAAAACCTTCTATTACACGTAAACATATTACCTATGTATAGGTATAGAAAAACAAAATTGCCTGACGTATATTAAAATTTGAATCTAGGCAATTGCCTAAAAATCCGGGCTTTAGTTATTAGCGTCAGTACATAGGTCACAAGTTCCCAATAGTTGCTAATTGAAAAGACAGTAGAGAGTTAATTTAATTATTTAATTGGTCAGTTGAAGCTGTACTTATGCATGTATGTTATTTGTTAATGAAAATAATCCTAGTGAATGTTCGTCGTTTAGCCGCACGTCAATATCTCCGACAACCTAATGCATGTGTATGTATATCTGTGAATCTGCCGCTTCCGAGAAAAGTTTCACTTTCATAACGCACCAACAAGCATGGGCCACGATTAGCAGATTATAGATCGCTGGTCGCAGTTCAACTGTTCTGCAAACTTCGCCCTTGTTTCGTTACGTAGCAACGGCGATGCGTCACTGTATCGCGAGGCTAATGGCCCGCAGTTTGTAGCACATCACATCCATATAGTGTGCGGTGAAAACGAAAACAAATCAGCGTACTCTTTGTGAAATTATGCTTCAGCGAAAATATGAGATGGTTCAGACGTTCACTATGACGAATGAAAAAGTTATTTACGTGCGATGTGCCTTATGCAGAATCGTTAACTGTTAAGTAAATACGAATTGATGGTTACTTTCGAATTAGTTTTGAATATCGTTTTGAACATTTTATTATACCTGTTTCTGACAATATCTAATCGAATATTTTACAGCAATATAAAACTATTTATGACATTTTATTTCGATTTACTTTTATTTGTTTAATTCAGACATCAAATCAAAGTTTCATAGAACAAAACAAGTTTTAAAATGGCAAACTAATTATATAAATCTTGGAAGAAATAAAAATATTTTATGATTGAAACTCTTAGAAAATAATGAATCGCTTATTTGGACATAGTTATGCATTTAATTTATGATGTTTTGACACCATTATGCTTCATCAGATAAATATACAACAAATTTTTACCTAGAAGAAAGACGTCATCATTTGTTACTAGAATAATGACGGCAAAGACGGCTACGTTTGTAGGATATATATAAAATTAAATGCAATGTTTGTATAATAAATTTCCTAACATTTTAAATGCCATTATCTGTCAAATATATAACACACAAATCACAACAAAATTGACAAACGACAACGCGGAACAAAATGGAGTGAGAGTCAGAAATAAATGTGAACGTTTTCAAAACCAGTAGGTACAAACGAATGATAAAGAAATGCACTTCAATTTCTTTAAATAAATTAAAATTTCTTGAAAAACATTGGCTGCTAGCACAAGCTCTGTTTTTGGGTGTTCTAAGAGCACGGTTTTAACATGTTAGAGATAGCTAAAACACTGCTCTTAAAACAGGCAAAAACAGAGATTGTGCTACCAGCCAATATATTTAATTATGTTTTAATTTTAAATAATTATAAATATCATTAATGTGTACTTTCCTTATTTTATTTTTTTTTTTACTTTTTATTCTATCAGTTCGGTGTAAGTGTACAGTTTTATTCACGATCTATGATGTCTCTCTTCTGC
Organism: Pterostichus niger; assembly: GCA_947425015.1. Taxonomy (NCBI): domain Eukaryota; kingdom Metazoa; phylum Arthropoda; class Insecta; order Coleoptera; family Carabidae; genus Pterostichus; species Pterostichus niger. The sequence goes on along the minus strand of OX380344.1, from coordinate 26,496,833 downwards.
TTTAATTTTTTTATATATAAAATAAATAAATAAATATATCATCACGCCTTTTACCCATAACTGGGTATGGCACTCTGCCGAAGCAAATCTCGGTAAGTGATATATTTTTCGCGTGAAGTGCGGTTACCAGCCGTCAAATATAAATAAATATGTAACACCCGTTTGACCAATGAAACTTAAATTCTAAGTTTTACATAAACTGACAATATCGCATTAAATGTTTGAACGCAATGTAAACTTCTTGCTTTGATTTGCTTTTAAGTCATACATAAGTTTTGTTGATGTAAACGTTCATAAAAGAAGAACCTTTGACATTTGCAATATGGTTCTATGAAAGTATCTATTTTATTTAAATTACAACTAAATACAGTGCCAGTGACAGGTAGTGAAACTCTGAAAATATGTGAACAAAATGTAATTTCATCTGAATCTTAACATACATACATACATAACATCACGCTATATCCCATTAAATGGGGTAGCACGAACCCGTCAACATTCTCATCCTGACACACGATACTCGATTCGACCACATTAACACTTCCTCCATACAAACTCTTTATTTCCTCACAACCAAAATCCATCAACACTCAACAAACATTCATCCATTCGCTCATGTACACCTGTTTCGTAAATCTTCACTTACGCCCACTTCTCTAACAACGAATCTATAAGAAATGAAGGCAGCATCGCCTGCGCTTGTTTAAAAATACATTTAACACAATTGCAGTTACACACTGTATAGCAAAAACTGAAAATGAAGTAAAAAAGATGAGGAAGGAAGGGAGTGATCTATAATGAGTTGGAAATAGCATAATGTTAATAAATTGTGTTTCTGAACTGCTATTTAAATTATAAAAACATGTCTTGTATTAATTTTTTGCACGACCCTATCAAAATATAATGTTTTCTTCCCTCAATTGAGAGATGAAAGTGATATTTTCATCCCTTAAGAAAGGAAAGTAAAATCACATCTATGATAAGTGAAAAACAACGGTATGATTTAACAATTGCGACATTCTGATGACATCCGGTTAAGATAATTATAAACCTTATCTAAATTTCTATTTGATTTCTGAAAATTTTACTTGCTGACTGAATAGCGGAAAAAATTATATGTATACCTTATGAAGGAAGTACCATTCTTCCCTCGGCTTAGGAAATGAAACGCTACCTGTGCAAAGACATGTAATAATATAAAAACGAATAATTTATATTTTTATTTGTGTTCTTATTATTTCGATTTAGTACGTTATTTATACCGGTATCGAGTCGGCCTGTGGATCTTGAGAACCCTGATTCGATCTCCACAGCTGACAAACAATTTTCACCAATTTAAAAAAAATCTACCCCTGTGGCTCCTCCTCCACTAATATCTTTGGAGGCCGTGATTTGACGGCTGATAACCGCACTTCACGCAAAAAATATATCACTTACCGAGATCTGCTTAGGCAGAGTGCCACATCCAGTGATGGGTAAAAGGCGTGATGATATATTTATTTTATTTAAATTTACGATTTTGGAACCAAAATAATATAGGTTCCGTAACGTTTTCGGTTACAGAATCAATTAAATTTTCGTTTCAGTTTTCGATTTCATATATTTCAAAATAAAAAATATCGGTTTCTGTTTTCGGTTACGGTTTCAACTTTTCACTAATATCTGAGGATGCTGTGAGATAACGGTTGGTTAATATTTAATAAAAAGTAATTTAAAACTTAGTAAATGAAATAAATAAATTATTACACAATTTGAAAAATACTCTTTGTAATTTATTTTAAGAATATGTCACATTATTTACGCAATACAATATGCAAAATTAATTTTAATTATATTTCGCAAAAACTGTTCCTATCTAAAGTAGGTTATAAATTATACTGAAAGAATGAAACCATAAAATAATGTAAATCACCACGTAATAATAATAAATGAAATGACCTCTTTGCAACTTCCTCAAGAAGATAATTCCGACAGTCTAACATCACATTTATCTTAGAAAATAAACTCCCAATATCGTATTTGAACTGGCAGTAGATGGACTCCTGATGTTTTGATATTTAGTAGAGTGAGTATTGAAAACTAATCAATACTGTTTACTAGTAAAGTACGTATTAGTTAAAGAATGAGGTTAGCAATTTTTACTGTCGCTAGGAGCAACGGAAGTAAACAAACACGATACTGTTTTGTTGAAACTTCTCTGATATTCGTGTAATTATAAAAATAAATATTTTATATAAGGAAAATTAGAGAAAGTTATAGTAAACATTTTAAGAAACGTACATGACATAATTAAAAAAGTTTTTGAAATGTAAATCAAGAAGATTAAGATAACAATGTCACCTTTATTTTGAATGGTTTAATTATGATATAATTTAAAAGATTTAATCATAGTGCCGACTACTGTCACTTTTTTACACACTTTTACTTCTCATAAAATTTTATATATTTATATCCATAAATAATTAATATGTTATGCTGATGTCATATACTATGTTTGGGATATTTATTGATAGAAATGTATAATTTAAGATAATCCTTAAATTTATTACACATTCATAAACTTTAAAATATAGGACATTGTTCAACCATTTGTAGTTTAATTTATTTACTGTCACCTCAAACTGAATTAATAAAATATGCTTCAAAAATTGTAATGCTATATGTTTTATTTATTTATATTATTATCATTCCACTAAAAAATGTTAAAAGGTCTTAGACTTAGTAAGCCCAAAAACTATGGACGTAGTACTAGCCAAAGAATACAAATAAAAATAGAAATTTCGTTTAAAGGATTGCAATAAGTTGATGATAATTTATAAGAACAAGAAACAACAAATACAATTTTATTAAGAAGAGAATAATTATATAATTCCTTATTAAAAGGCGCGGTGGCCGAGCGTGTTAAGGCACATCTCTTAACATACTGTGACGTCACCCGAGCCAAGGTTCGTCAGTTCGAATCCGCCTGTTGACAATGTGTGATTTGTCGTAAAATATAAAATACAGTTACATGTATTTATCACACTCGGGCGCTATAAACTAGTCACTTATACGCCTTAAATAATGTAGTATTTGACTACGAAAACCGGCAGTACGGCAGTGTAAAAACTGCGGCTCGGTGTGTCCGGTAGGCCCAGGCCCGATTTGAGCTGTAGTGCTACAGATTATGATTATTAACTTTAATAAGAAGGATTTTAGTATTAATTGTTTTCTATATTAACATTAATGTGTAGGTGGCTCAGTGGTATCGATTTTGAGAACCCTGGTTTGATCCCCACAGCCGACAAACAATTTTCATCAAATTAAATCTACCCCTGTGGCTGCCCCTTTACTAATATATTTGAGGGGTTGTGATTTTACCGCACTTTAGAAATATATCACTTACCGAGATCTGATTCGGCAGAAAGCCACACTCAGTAATGGGTAAAAGGCGTGATGATATATTTATTTATTTTATTTAACATTAATTAATTATTTGTGAACAATTATTTAAAATAACTATTGTTATTCCAGCCTAATTTATGTCTAGAAAGTCGATTTAGTATTATATCAATACACGACTATACATATAAAATTCTTCTAGTTCAAAGGTGGTGTATTTCCCACGAAAGCGAAAGTAACAGAACAGCGAAAGATCCTTTTAAAATTCAAATGCATTGTCAAATTTCAGATTAGCGAATCCGAACCGAACTTCCGGTTTTTCTAGACATTAGATAGTCGTGCCATTGAATCTAACTTTTCGCAGGTCTAGCTTACTGACAGATTATTTCTCTTTAGCAAAGAACAAACGTGTGTGAGAAATCTTGAGCTACTGTATTAGAAATAATCTCAGATGTAATTTGATATCAGCTGATCTCCTTTCGCTTTTATTTCCAGGATTAAATAACTACATTATTCTTGGTATGTTGAGATCAATAATAAATGTACAAGGAATTATATTTGTGCAGTATTTTTCTTAAATATATAAAATAAATAAATATATCATTACGCCTTTTACCCATTACTGAATGTGGCACTCTGCCAGAGCAGATCTCGGCAAATGATATATTCCTTCGCGTGCATTTTGATTAATAGCCGTCAAATCACGGCCCCCAAAGATTTTAGTGGAGGGGGAGCCACAGGGGTAGATTTAAATAAATAAATAAATAAATATATCATCACGCCTTTTACCCATTACTGAATGTGGCACTCTGCCAGAGCAGATCTCAGCAAATGATATATTTCTCCGCGTGCATTTTGGTTAACAGCCGTCAAATCACGGCCCTCAAAGATATTAGTAGAGGGGGAGCTACACAGGTAGATTTAATGGTTTGTCGGCTGTGGGGATCGAACCAGGGTTCTGAAGATCCACAGGCCGACTCGATACCACTAAACCACCTACCCCATATAAATATATTATTCGATAAATTACATAAATACAATAGATTTTTGCATACTTGCATGACGTACTCTAAAATAAAATTAATATATCATCACATCTTTTACTCATTACTGGGTGTAGCATTGCTGTAGCAGATCTCGTGAAGTGTGGTTACCAGCCGTCAGATCACGGCTCTCAAAGATAGATATAAGTGGCGGGAAAGTCACAAAAGTAATTTCAATATGGTGAAAATGTTTGTCGACTGTAGGAATCAAACCCGGGTTCTCAAATCCACAGACTCACTGAGCTACTTAGCCCATATCAAGAATTAAACTTGTCGGACCCACGCTGACAAACCGATTTTAACTAACTATAATTATGTATATCATAAAAGTAGAATTATGGTTAATTTTACCGATAAAAGTTTAATTTTAAAGTTTGTTGAAATAAATAAAAGCATATCAAATTGTTAATTATTTCATATGAGAAATAATTTCGCATAGCTTCTTTTTCATCTAAAACTATTTAAAACTTCAACTTTTGCTTGGCGATTAATGTTACATTTTTTATAAAAAAATATTGAACTAATAGATTCTTTTGTGTATAAACTAATATTGAACATTTATTTAAAATACAGAACAAATAAGTACTTTTATTTATGTTTTAAATTGCAACAGATACACATTACAAGTATATTATTTAATATGGAATCATACAAATTAATTTAATGTACTGATAATATACATAGTTATTATTGTAATTATTGTTTATTTATGAAGAATTATTTATAATTGTTATATAGAGAAATGTTCGAAAATAAAAGAATAGTATAACAGAACACAAAGGAAGTAGATCAAAATAAAATGTAAATAATTTCACGTCAATCTTTCATAAAAAATTAATGAGATGAGAATGGATTTAATTAATAATTGTTGTATTTGTTTATATGAAATATTTTTCTCTAATATAATTTAGGAACATAAAGTATTGTTCACATTGTAAACTATAACAGAATGTGATAAATAGCATGAATTTTTATGTTGAATTTATATATTCGTTGGTTGTTATAAATATATCATAAATATTACATTTTTTTTTAAATATTGGCGTTCATTTCATCATTACAAAAAATATGAGTTGAAGTATACATCGGTGTACGAGAATTTTTCTCTAAAAATCAATAAAATTCTAGGTTAACACAACGTGAAATATATTATTTCATTCTTTCTTAGCAAAATTACATTTTAAAGTTAATTTTAAATATGCATGACTGGCCATGTGCAATAATTATTTTTTAATTCCACACATTAACTTGACATGAATCTTAATTTTATTTAACTACTAATAATAATGTGATAACCTATTATTATAATTAAATTTAACACTGGGGGTAAACAAAGAAACAATATGAGCTCATGAACATTAAAACTTGATTATTAGAAATATATACAACCTTTCAGTAATATTACACATAGTAAAAATTATTCCTAGTTATGAATTACTATAAAATGTATATTTTATAATAAGATAAATGTAGAAATTAAAGAAAATTAAATTTTTCAGCAATTTAAAAATAGTTTCATTTTTAGTAATTTAATTAATAAATAAAATTCATATTACTAAAATATTTTAATTATGAAACAGAATATTGTTTCTCTTTAAATCTAAAATTAATTATTTTGTACTTACTGCTTTCATGTTTATAAAGTCCAGTTGACAGAACACTATCAAGTTGTAACACACCACTCACTTGTTTTAACAATCGAACTGATGAGTTCGAGAGAAACTTGGGACATATATTGTTGAGCGCACTCAACGCCTCCGAGCAATTTCAAATGTTTGCCGCGAGGGAGTGGGGAATTATTATTCTCTTATTATAAAGCATTTCGCAACAGAAATACTGCAAATGCAATGAATGTAACTCTAAAATAATATTACAGTATTATTAGATATCTATGAATGGAAGTGACAATAAAACATAATTAATAATGTGTGAAATATTGAATAATTAAATTAGCGTTAAAATTATTAATAAATAGTTTACTGATAATAAATGTTTTTAATGTTAAATATTTTATTGAATTTTTTTGTTAATTCGTACAGGCAAGTAATTATATAAATGTAAAGACGGAAATATAGTTTTTATTTTGATACAAGTTACAATGCAATTGTTAATTAAGTAATTAATAAAGACACCTTGTTTCATTAAAATAATAATATAAATATATCTATAAATATAAATTAGAAATGTATACAGGAACTTCCTCAATTTGATATGTTACGCACAAATTTAATTATTATACTTGCATACTTACGTAAATAAAGTTTATATTTTTTTATTATTGATATTTTGAATTAGTATTGCATAGTTTTGTAGTATAATAATTCATCAATATATGAAAATCCTTTCTCAACATTAAGATTACATAAATAAGTATATATTTTTATTTTAAACATGAAAATAAGAATAAAATAAGAAATTAATTATTAAGTAGATTAATAAATAGATCATATAGGTAAATTAAGTTTATTAAAATACTATTTGAAATAGGCAACCCAATATGCCCAAGTGCAATGCAAAATCTGACAAACAATGATTGACAGTAGTTTAAGTACCAACTGCATCAAATTTATTATGTCTTACTATTAGTCTGAAAAATGATCTAAAACAGTTAATTTAAATCTTTTAAATAATTAATTGATGAAATGATTATTATATATTATAAAATAGTAACAAAGTAAAGAAATTGACTACAAATTTTTAATATTTTATTTCTCCTATAGTTGGCAACACATTTTACCGTTGCAAAGTTTAGTTTGTGAGTGCTTGGACTTGCTGCTCTGCGAGATTATGGGTAATTTCCCAAGATTCTTTACAATTTACAAAATTTTGATAATAATTATCGAATGTTTGTCTGTATGTTTATTTGTCAATGCATTAATAAACTTTATTTCTTATCAGGCTTCTAAAATATGTAGCTTTATTGGTTTAATAATTGATCAGTGTTGGAAAGAAGCCATTTTGAAAGAAATAAATATTGTCTAAATTTTGTACAGCAAAAAAAAAATATGTTGTTTTATATGGTTAATTATTTCTGTAGTACATACATATAGTACATAATATATAAGTAATTCATAAAATGTAAATAATTTTGTTTATGTAAATTTATTTAGTAAATATTATGTTATTAAAGATGTCAACGATCCAAATACAATTCTCACAGAATTACAACTACAGAAGTTAGAAGATGATGAAGATGGTCATGTTTATTACACAATTTTGCAAAGTGACGTAGATGAAGAAAATTTCACACTAAAAACAGAAGAACATGAATTTCTCGACACCAACAATGTGTTTTATTTGTCACTTAACAATGAAGAACTGGAAGAAACAGAAACAACAGTGAACCAGGATGATAACACATCTACTGAAGAACCTGATATTAACATGGAAGGTCTGGAACGAGTAACTCTTGCTGATGGAACTTACGCGTATGTGAAGAGAGGAGGACCATCAGCAGATGGTATAATTACAAATAATATTGTTTTTTTAACTAAATACACTTATTCTTTCAGGAAGCAATTTGAGCCATCAAAATAAAAGCACTTCCGTATTGATAGATTCATCTGATATGTTACAAAATAATGCTAGTGATGAAGAAGACAGTAATTTAGGATTGCAGGAAACAAATTTAGAAAACATAATTTTGTCACAAGATGCCGATGAAGATATAGACTGTAAGCAAACTTGTTTTTGTAGTTTAATATACGGTACTCGATGAATATTATTTCAGTATCTAAATACGAACAAATACAATTAGAAGATGGCAGTGTAGCAATGATCGAAATAGGATTATACAACTCAATTTTAGAACAAAGTAAGAAGAAGGAATTATCCGTTTCCATGTCCAGTTCTAGTGGAATATACAAAGAAAAAGTAATAGTGCCTAGTTCTAATTCTAGAATATCATACCAATGTCCAAACGATGAGTGTGATAAAGCTTACACAACTATGCACCATTTAAGAGTAAGTTTCCGACACTTATGTGAATTCTATTTTCTGATTTTAACTTTTAAGGTTCATATGAGAAGTCATAGTGGTACAAAGCCTTACGTTTGCGAAGTAGAGGGTTGTCTTAAAACATTTTCAACTGGGTATTCTTTAAAGGCACATTCTAGAACTCATACTGGTGAGAAACCTTATGGTTGTCAAACTTGCGTCAAGAGATTTAAAACTTCAGGAGATTTACAAAAACACAATCGAATACATACAGGTTTATAGTTAAATTCATGATGTTTTTACAGCTTTTATGTGAGGATGTTTGCAGGAGAAAAGCCTTTTCTTTGTCCAATTGAAGGGTGCGGGCGCTCTTTCACCACTTCTAATATTCGGAAGGTTCATATTCGGTCTCACACCGGAGAAAGACCTTATCAGTGTCCTGAGCCCGGATGTAAGAAAGCATTTGCTTCAGCTACAAATTACAAAAATCATGTTCGTATTCATTCGGGTGAAAAACCTTATGCTTGTGCTGTTCAGGTAACTATTCATACATGTTTATTTTTACATAAATAAACTATAATCAATGAAAACTGATTTATTTAGGGCTGCGGAAAGCGGTTTACAGAATATTCCTCCCTTTACAAACATCAGCTCGTTCATATCAACGCTAAACCTTGTCCTTGTGAATACTGCGGTAAAATTTGTCGACATCCGTCTACACTGATATCTCATAAAAGATCAGTACATAATATAATCGTCACCGAAAACGGAACCGAAATTATGGTCAAAATGGTCGATAATGAAGCTGATGATGAAGTCTCTGGAGATATTGACGATCTGAATACTCAAATTCTGTTCGTAACCCAGTGAGGTATTATTATTTAAGATATTACTAATAAACTTATTTGTAGTATTGTGTTGAAAACATTCCTATAGTTTTATTTATTATGATACATATCTACGTTATGTACAAGTAAAATTGGTGTAAATTTCATGGCTGTCTTTGTATAAATTTAGTTTTTGTAAAATTGTTTTTATTGACGTTTAATATGACAGAAGGTTTATATTTTATAAATTAAACATGTTCGAATAAAATTTAAATATTTTAAATAATAAAAGTATGTCCAGAAAGAATTTATTTGTATTAAATGTGGGAAAAAATATTATCTTATCAAATATTCCAAAAAGTATAACAGTCAGATTTAATAACAAACTTAAAATTAAAATAATAAAAAATACCAACAAATCATTTCTGTCACCGAAAGTGATTGATTATGCGAATTATGTGCACAAAAGAAATTTTTGTAAGTGTAAGAATGAATACAATAGGCATTTATACGATGAACAGATAGAAAAATTGATAAACGAACAAATAAATGTAGAATTTGTAGCAGCTTATACATATTTAGCAATAGCGAATTATTATGGTCGGTCCAATATTGCTTTACCTGGCCTTTACGGATTCTTCATGAAAATGTATTATGAAGAACTGGACCATGCCATGGGTTTTATCAAGTATCAAATTTTACGAGGTGGAATTGTCTGTTTAAAACCTATTTGTCCTATTGATGATACTGAATTTCCTGATATTGTTGCCTGTTTGGATCGTGCATTGACTATGGAAAAAACTGTTAAAGAGGTCAGTAATGTAATATCTATTATCTGTGAAACCCAAGTATATTATAAATATAAACTCTTTATCTGTAACAAAATTCCTATCGGTTTATTTTGGATCATTTATATAGGACTAATTAACTAATTAAGTGCAATATTAACGTAAAATTGCGAAACCAAACAAAAATAAACAATATTTCTTGCTTGCAAAACAAATTCTTTGCAATTGCAACATATAATAAGTACTGTTTTGATTTATATATAATATTTTGTTTAGAAACTCCAATTTGTTTACAAAGTAGCAAATGATGTCGTCGATACAAATGTTCAGGATATGTTAGATCCATATATCGTACAACAGGTAAATAAAATGATTACCATTAGCAATATCAACATTTTTTAACGTAAATATTGCAATTACGTAATCTTTTATGGCGCACAATTCGTTTATTGACTATGACCTTGTTTTCAAAGGAAAAATCTATTTACGAAATTGCACGACTTTTTACACGTGCAAGTGAATTAGCATGCACCGAAGTTGGAAAATATCTTTTCGACAGAGAATTACATGAAACTCACGTAAAAAAGGATCCAGGAAAATGTATAGCGGAAGTTGGTTCAAAATTATACACGTGATCATACTTTTCATATATTTTACTTGATTTTTATGTATTTGCAGTTTAATATTTAATAATAAAACAATTAATACTTGTGCGTACACTTACGTATAAATATTGACTAAGCTAAGCACCAAGAGTATAATATGTAGGTTTCAACATTTTCAATAATATTAACTTACATGAAGGTATATTTAGTCTTGTTCTTTAATTTCTTTATCAAACATGTACACGCCCAATCCTTCTCCAACCCTCTTCAAGTTTGTGACATGATCAGAAATTTCTTTGATTGCATCAACTTGTTCTTGCAAAAATTCTGTTTCCAAAAAGTCGCATAAATTTGCGTCGCCGTGTGATGACGCAACGCTATGCAACTGCAGTAAGCTCTGCAACAATTAACATATTTTTATTTTTTGTTTCAAATAAACAGAAGAGCAATTATGTATTTTTACCTCATTTACATCTCGTTCCAGAGTTAAAGCTGTATTCATTGCTTCTTCAGCTGTGCCCCATTCTTTCTTTTCGGGAGTAGTGATGTCTTTCAAAATAATTCTTCCTCCGCGTTTGTTCTGATATTTCAAAAATTTGAGAGCATGCTCTCTTTCTTCATCTGAAGCTTTTTTGAAATACCAATGCATCCCCGGTAATGCTATATCATCACGGTCGAAGTAATACGCCTTAAACAAAAAAATATATATATTTTCAAATTTATTTGCATCGCGCGAAATGTTGATATTGATTTTCATTTGTCTGTAATTTATTTACCATAGAAAGATACACGTAACTGGCGTAGAGTTCCATATTTATCTGTTTATTAATTGCATCTTCACAGTCTTTATGAAAATTCTGTCGCACTTGAGCCATTTTTAATTATATAAATTCACTATATTTAAATCTTGTATCCAACAATGTGTTACGCCTTGTGGTGCGATGAGTTGCATTGCACTTCGCTATATGCGATGCGACTTAAGAAGAGGTGGAACATAGGACCGGAATCATATTTTTTAATACAATGCATGTTGATTCATAATTCAATGTACGTAAACAAAAAAGTATATAAATGTAAGAAAATTTCAAAGATATTATATAGATTAATATCGGAGATACATAATAAAGTACGATTTTTGTAAAAGTCTAAGAATTTGTAGATACGGTTCTGTTGATATTGTCACATGCGCTGTGCAGAAGGATGGACCAATGGGACATTTGACATTTGTAAAATGGAAACATGAAAAATGGTGAAATTAAAGAATTGGAAAATATTTTTCATATTGTTAGAGATTATTCTTGGCATTTCAGCATCAACTCATTGGATAGTTACTGAAAATGGTCGTATACAGTCACATGTAAGTGGAAAATTTACTTTATGTATTGTTATGTTTTGTAAACATATAGGTTAATGATGTGTACATTTTTCAAGAAATCTTATCATGTTTACAAAATTACTAGTACATATTTTATAAATATGGTTTAAGTATCCAGTATATTATGGATTGACATGTTTATAAAATTTATTTATAATTTTCTTTGACATTTATAGTAATCAATAATCAGCTGACCTGATTGTTCAAACACATGTTGAATAGGAAATGACAGATACGTATTAAAATTTCCAGCTTGATTCTCCGTTTCATTTACGTCGCCCATACGATCTCCTAGGACTCCTGGATCAAGAGCACAGGTTAACAAAAATAGATACTCTCTATCAAGACCTTGTAACAAGAAAAGCATTAATCGACAAAAAATGGTCTGGATTAGAAGGCGCATCAGATTTAGAATCCAGAATTTATTCACAAGATCTAGACTGCTTAAAAGCTGGGAAGTTGTTAAGTGAAATCGACCTTTATACAAGTATTGCTGCTGATGGTAGCGACAGAGATGGAATTCGTTTGGCAGATTTCCTTATTGAAGATGTCTCCGAAGGTTCCGATGTACCTGATTGTCGGAAGGCTGTGCGGTTAGATTTTAGTCTATTTGTATTTGAACATCTTTCAGCGATGGTTAACAGAGCTAATTTAAGTATTATGCCAGAACAAGCTCTTGAACAGTGGCTTCAGCCAGGTACGACAGTTGCAACGTTCGGTCACCAAGTATCTCTAGGACTTGTTAGAAATAATACTTCTTGGTTGCATCACAATTTGGGTGCCATTTATTGGAGAATAAAAGGTGATGCTTTTCAAGCTGTAGAATGTGGTAGGCGTGCTGTTCATTTTGCACCTAGGTAATTTTTTAATTATTATTTTATTTTTTGATTATTATAAAAAATTATTCTGCAGGGAATATCGTGATATTGCGTTATTGAACTTAGCGAGTATTTTCCATCAGGCTCGTTACCCCGGAGAAGCTGCAATTATTTTACATGCAGCTGTTGACCATGCTCCACATCAACCAGCGAATCATTTTGCTTTAGGAAATGTTTACGCTGTCCTGGCTGACTACAATCGTTCTGTTGCTTGTTACGATAATTTCTTAAAATTACGACCTGGATTACCGGAAGCTCTTACAACAAAACACGCCACATTGTGTCATAAAAAACTTGAAAAGGGCCTTATGGATTTACACGAGTCTCTTCAGGGCATTTTATCAGAGTTGCATGATTATCATAGTCAACAAGAACAGTGGTTAAGATTGCAGGAAAGATTGATGTGGGAACAAGCGCCTTTAGAAGCAAAATTAGTTGCGTACAATCCTGAAACTTTCAGTGCAATGTTAGCGAACAGAGGTCAGAGTTGTATGCAAAGAAGTGGCGATGATGGTAAACCATCAGTGTTAAGTTGTGATTTAAACAGTGATAGCCAAATGATGGCGCATAATCTCCAAATCGATATAACTTTAAGTCTTCAAATGTTATTACGAAATGTTGAATCACAAGCACAAAAAATTAGCGAACAAATGGCGAAAGGAAAACGTTATGTTAACAAAATAATTTCACAAAAAAATAAAAAAGAAACGTCAACAAAACCAAAATATGTTTCTAGTTTTAATTCGTTGAGTGTTGATTCCGAAGAACTCTTTGTACCTGCTACTCAGGAACCGAAATATCCTCCAGATATGATTGTTTCTAAAACCAGCGCAAATTTTGACAGTCCTGGTTGGCCAACGAAACAACAGTGTTTACAATGGAAATTGTATACAAATGTTGGTAAAAAAGATGCTATTTTACCTGTATTTTTAAATCCAGAAAATAAAGGATTCGAGTAAGTGAAATTTAACATCTAAATAATTTTAATTTTAAACTATATGTATTTTAGGGTGACAAAAATATTGTCAGATTTAATCGGATTATCACCTGGGATGGAACACGCTTTACCGTGGTACCCTCCAATATGCCAATCACCTAAGGGTAGTGATAAACCTTTAGATAAGAAATACTTTCCCGCTTCTTTGTTACGAAGTGGTTTAAATTCACAGTTGTCTTCTGACGTGTTCCTACAGTCTCAGTTGTTAAATTATGTTAATCAAGGCAAAGTGAATGAGGCTGAAATTGGTCAGAGAGTTATTACAGCCATCCAAAAGGTAAGAAAATAGAATATAAATATATTTTATTATTCAATAACATTAGAATGATTTAATTATATTTTATAGAAAGCTGGGCCAGGCTGGTTATTGGGAACATTGGCCAGTTTATATTGGCGAGTTCGAACAAATACCAGAAACAGCATCGACTGTTTAAATTTAGCTTTACAATCAGTTCCCAACGATTATAAAGACGTAGTTTTAGTTTCCATTAGTTCAGTGTTATATGAATTAGGTTACATCGACGATGCCTTAAAAGTTGCATTAGAAGCTTTTAGTTTAAATAAAGTGGAACCAGCAACTAATTTTATACTAGCAATGTTGTACAACGTAAAAGATAATCCAGTGATCGCAAGTTACCATTTAAAACAAACTTTACGCGTTGATTCGAATTTTTACAATGATCAGGCGGACTTAATGCTTCGAACCTGGGCTTGTAAATCTAGATTGCACCTTCTAGAGGAAGGGACAATTAAACAAGAACATAAAGATGGAATGTGTGCGGAAAAGGATGCCATGAGCGCGGAAGGAGTCATTTGCAGCGCTGGGGGGGAACAGTGCAAAGCTGCTGCAATTCAGTGTTACAGAGCGGAAACAATTTCTGATGATTCAGGTAACTTAGTCTAAAAGAATATATTACAATCAGTATTATAACAGCCCACTTTTAAAATAATCTATTTCAAGATCATATTGTCTATATCTAGATAAAATCTAAGATTAAAAAAATAATCATGCATTAATTAGATTTGTATGATTAAAAAAACAGTTTTCCTTTTACAAATTACAATGGCTATAATTCCAATCTGTATTATATTTTAAAAGTCCCTAGATCTATTTTTTTAAAACTAGATCAAGATAAAGATATAAAATAATCTAAGTGAGATCTGAAAATTTGATCTAGATTAGTTACAACACTAACTATAATTTATTTTTTCATCCAAAAAATTATTGTAGAAATTCAATCGCTGTCAAAGTTACTGGCAAGCGACCATTGTACTCAGAGGAAAGTAGGGCTGGGTCATTCATTGATCTCAACGCTCTTAGCAGCAAATACTGGCGGAGACGGATCTGCTTCTATTGAAGGTTCTGGAAACCTGGAACCAGATCAGTCACAACTAGAAAGTATGAATGATGGTCAACAACAAGCGTTTCATATGCGCATTTCTTTAGGAGATGAAAATACTCCTATCAGTGCTAGTACTTTAGGAGATTTTTACGGTATGAGAAAAATATTTTATATAAATATTTGAGACTAATAATAATTCTCGAGTAGTTTCGGTATCGTTGACGGATGATCCAACACCAGAAGCAATGCTTTACGTATATGACAAATCAGGAACGTACCCATTAAGTCCAAAAGGTTGTCGAGCAATTAAAGATGCAGATTGGCTTCATTTTAGTTCAATGTGGCAGTCAATTGCAACAAGAAATATGGAGTAATAACAATATTGTGTTAACTAACAAACAATTTATTAATTTAAAATAATTATTACAGCATCGGTCCAATGTTAAAACCATTATCATCAAATCAGGAAACATTAAAGCCTCATTGTGATATAAGTTTGCCTCCCTCACCGACAACATTAGATCATTTGACGGCAATGCGCTTGCGCTACCATCGTCTAATGCCGAATCCCGAACCTGCGTTGGTCGAATGGTTGGGACTTATGGCAGGTGACCAATCAGCAAGTTTACGAGATTTGGGAACGAGGATTGCCATTGCTCTACAAGAAGTAAAGGAACATATATTAAATACATTTTTAGAGGTTTTTATGTCTGTGATTGTAGAATACAACTTCATGGATTCTGGCAACAGCTGCGGCGTTATATTGGAGAACGGTTGGGTACACCGATGAAGCAGTCACTTGTTTGAGGCAGGCTCTCACGTTTGCGCCGGCTGATGTCAGGGATATTCCTTTGATTAATCTAGCAAACGTACTTCACAGGTAACTAGAAACAGAAAATAAATCACGCTTTAGGTGTGACAAAAATTTGAAAAACTTCAATTGTTTCTTAAAATCGGTGAATTTAAACGGAATTTTTGGATTATTTTTGTCAACTGTTTTTGAGAAATTAAATCACAATTTTTTTCCTCTTATTATTTTCACATAAATTTAATGTTTTAAAATTTATTACAATATCTAACTTCAAAAATATTTACAATACATAATATATTTCCATTATACATACATAACATGTTCCATCAAATGAGGTAGCATGAATGTTTGAAGTATTTAATGAATATTTATTCTTAGATTCAATCCGAAATTATCTTCGCTAAATTTGGTAAACCACTTTCACTTTCTTCACATTCATAATATCTTTCATAACCTTTTATAAGCATATTTGGTATCTATCTTTCACGCAACAAACTTTCATATTTATCTATGAAATTTCACACCCCCAATTTAACCAAAATATACCGGTTTCACAATTATTTCATTCGATATAATATGTTCCATTTGTTCAAATCATCTCAACTCTTCTAATAACATTCTTCTCACGCATTATACACCTAAGCATTTCGAACATGATCACTTCTTGCATACCCACACATATTTCGGAAATGTCTTATTTCCATAGACATTATATCCTGTTCATGCTTCTTCATCCACACCCAACATTCACTACCTTACTATACATCAAAGTCGGCACTAACACAATACACTCAATGGAGCATTGCTTGAGAAATTCATTTCTCGAGCAAAGGTACCCAAATCAACAGTTTTCATTTAAATTTAGCTAAGAATTCGTGATTACTATTCTGAAATAGATTGGACATGGTTCTAAAAAATATCATTTGCATATTTTCAGGGTGGGTTTCCATAGCGACGCCCTGGAGGTGGCGTACATGGCCCTGGATAGTCGTCCGAACTTCGTCGTGAATCATTTCACGATTGGAAACATCCAGACTTCTTTGGGTGACTTGGAGAAAGCGATCTCATTTTACAGATCATCTCTAGCGCTTGACGCGAACTTTGAACCTGCGAGAAATCGTCTTCAGGCGATCTTGTGTACTCTTTTATTTGATGAGACAGGATCACTGAGAGATTCCTCCGATTTATCGGACAATTAATATAATTTACTACGTTTACATGCGGTCTTGAATTCAGTTTTATTTTCAATAAAAATCAAAATACATTTAATTTTCTTATCTTGATTTTATTTTAAATTTTGTAAGCTACGAACAAACTTGAGCAAGAATATTATTGAAGGAAAAATGAAGCAAAGCGAACTGAGCGTCATGAAGCAAATTTTCATATGTCGAACGCCGAACATATGGGAATTTGTTCGTGCTTGCCTTGCTTTTTGAATTCTTGCTAAGATATGTACGTGGCTTTACAAAATATAAATTTAATATTTTATAATCTTCAGTACAAAATAGTTTTGTAGATTATAATGTAATGTATTTTTTTGGTAATTTTTATTGATATTTATTGAAAACTGCATGTTGACATAGCATTTGTTCTCATTTATTTGTTTCATTCATTCTTTTTTACCAATTGTTTTCTTGTTCTACTTATATTAATTATTTGATTTGTTATGAGGTAAAGTACAAATTGAGAAATAGAATTATATTAATTTGATTCGGGATGAATTAATTTGCGAGTTTTGTTTATATGAGGTTGATAATTCTAAGTGGCATTTCTCATAAAAGCCAAAGATAAACTAATTTAGTTTAAGACATCGACATTCCGATTTTTACCATTATTAGTGTCTTATTTCTTTGTATTTGTGCTCAGATTTTAAAAGACCAACAATTAAAAAGTACCTTAACTTTTAAATGGTATATAAATATGAACATAATTGTACGCAATTTATTGGTATTACCATGTGAATTTATATATGTGTAGACCAAATTTATTTTAAAAGAAATAAAGACTGCATAAGCAACTTTGTTGAATTTTATATCTCTTTTTTTTGTCCAGCAACAATTTCAGACTTTTTATTTCGCTTATTGATTTAAATGAACTTTGACATTTTTCCTGCGGGAAACCTTCAAATAAGGGATGAACAAGCAGCAGCGGATATCTGGTTTTCTTGTTTCACTATTTTTTTATTAGTAAATTTTCTAGTGTTACAGAAATCGACTCAGGAGCCATATTTAAATTTGGATGATATGATTTTCTCGTTATGACATAAGGTATTACAATGTAGTAAGCTACATAACAGGGACCTGGTTATTTTTTATTTGTTTTTACTTCCTTGTACGAAGTACCTAAAGGAAGTATTGTAATCGCGAAAATTTTCGGTTCTCAGATTTCAGCGGAAATACGCATTTTGGCCATCCCTGAATCCATTTTGACTAATTTCGTCGTGCCGTCTGTACGTACGTATGTATCTCGCATAACTCAAAAACGGTAAGCCGTAGAAAGTTAAAATTTTGTATTTAGGACTGTTATAACATCTAGTTATGCACCTCCCTTTTTGGTCATTATATAACTTCCGGAAGTGGTATTTTTCTTCAAGCCTTTAATAGATTTTAATGAAAAACTATATCAAAATAGAATACAAAACTTTTCAAATTTGGTATATAAGACTACTATATCAATGGAAATAACATAATAGATTTTGGTTAAAAGGGACTAACCGGAAGTGATACATTACATGAAGCTGCTACCAGTTTTTCTTGAAAAAAATGGTATCATTTTGATTTTAGAAATAAATGCTGCAAATAAAAGTTTTAGAGAATTAAATTCTGCGTCTAGCACATTAAGAATTTTTAAATTAGCCTTTTGTATAAGCGAGATATCTAAATTTAAAAATTATATATTTCTTGTTTCATGTAATTAAATTTGCTATGAATTAGAACAAAGATAAGGAAAAATAAGAAATTTATTATCAATGTCAAATTACGTCAAAATAAAATAATGTAGGTATAGTATTATACGCGTACAAGGAAATCATGTGGTGTCCACATCAGATTTTTTTAATATAACATTATTGTAAATTTATAAATAAAGCAAGTACTCACTTATATAATATGTATTTTATAATTTATTTATGATTGTATTTTAATAAACGTGTTTTTGTTTTAAAAATTATTTTTTTTAATTTTTCGCATACATATTAGCTTCTTAAAAACATGTTAATATTGTAATTTAAATTTTTGCGCGATTTTTAATTCAATATAATATAATTAAGAAGATATTAAACAAGCACAAACCAAAATTATTACAGTAACATGTTTCAACTTCGTACGATTAGTGATGCTTATTTTGTTTCTCGGCAGGTCAAAAACGTATTTGTGCTTCGCAGTCAGGTGTAGTGATAATTTTAAAGCAAATTTAGTGCATAACTTTATATTTTTTTGTATTTAAGGAGCAAACATAACTATAAAATGTGTTTTGTGTTGTGTTCTATGGAATTTTTGTGCCACTACAAAAGAAAGTTGTTCTAGAAGCTCGACAATAAGGTAGGAATTTAACTATTTTATGTGTTCATATATTGTATTATATAAGTATGTGCAAATGGTTTTATACAATTGACATGATAGATTCACACCGTCAACAAATTATATACCTTTCTTAATTAACCAGTGCAGGCTATTAATAAGAATGTTATCGATTTATAAATAAACTTCAAATTGAAAATAATAGCTAAAAAGAAAATATTAATATACGATCATAGACAAAGAATAATTTATATTTGTATGGAATTGTTAAAAAACAGAATCGATTTTTAATTAAATTTGCATGTGGGAAAATAATGCAGTACATTAATAAATTCATTTTAGCAAGCATTGTACTTACATCTTTAGTTAGATATAAATTAATTATACTTTGTTTCACCGTAACTTAGCAGAGTTTCACAGTATAAGGAATAAATTTCCACGTCGGTGATTGATTGATTGCTGTAGCGGATATAACAAATGATATTTATTTTTCTGTTTGTATATCGTTTTCACAGTTTTACTTTATTTTGTGATTTTGGAGACAAGTCGAAACTTTTTTGAATTCTTTTTTATAATTTTTCTCTGTAAATCGGTCTACTATGAAGTTTCGGTAAGACAAACATTACGAAAACATACCTATTTTAGTGAGAATTGGAAGATAATTCTGATCAAAATATGTATTGTTCTAAACTAACTTCTAGATTTCTAATGCTAATAATATTACTAATAGTGTTTTCATGAAAAGTATTTGTTTACTCAAGTGATGGTGATATGAAATATAAACATCTGATAAATGAATCTAATTTTTACTTCCTTGTACGAAGTAAAGCAAGTATTGTAATCGCGAAAATTTTCGGTTCTCAGATATCAACGGAAATAGGTATTTTGGCCCTCCCTGAATCCATTTTGACTAATTTCGTCGTGCCGTCTGTACGTACGTATCTCGCATAACTCAAAAACGGTAAGTCGTAGAAAATTGAAACTTTATATTTAGGACTGTTATAACATCTAGTTGTGCACCTCCCTTTTTGGTCATTATACAACTACCGGAAGTGGTACTTTACTTGAAGCCTATAATAGATTTTCATGAAAAACTATATTCAAATATAATTTAAAACTTTTCAAATTTGGTATATAAGACTACTATATCAATGGAAATAACATAATAGATTTTGGTTAAAATAGACTAACCGGAAGTGGCACATTACATGAAGCTGCTAACAGTTTTCCTTGAAAAAAATGGTATTATTTTAATTTTAGAAATAAATGCTGCAAATAAAAGTTTTGGAGAATTAAATTCTGCGTCTAGCACATGAAGAATTATTAAATTAGCTTTTTGCATAAACGAGATATCTAAATTTAAATATTATATATTTTTTGATTTAAAAAAAATAATTAAGATTGCTATGGATTAGAACAAAAAATAAAAGATTTAATGTCAAATAAAATGTGCAATTAAAAAAATATCTATAGTTTAATACGCGTACAAGGAAGTTATGTGGTGTGCACATCAGATTTTTAAATTTTAGTAATATAGGTAAATGACATGCGTTTGACGTCACATGTTTTCTGTAGTAGGTGGAAAATTATTAAACTTCACAGAAAATCATTGAAAATTCGTTCTCATATTTTATATTTACATCAAAGCTACATACAATACTTAATAACATAATGGGATTCGAACTATTTTACTTCTATCTAATAAATTTATGTAATTTTAGATTCATTAAAATATCGTAACTATGTAATAATTTGCTCAAAACTCTATTAATATATAATCCGCAAAGTGTAAAATCAGGCAAATTGTAGAACACATGGTTAAATACGGATTTAAAATGTAAGCGAAATTAATTTGGTTAAGAATGAATCATGCATACAGTATAAAAATAAATGTAAGGAATTTAGAATATTTTGTTGCAAAAATAGAATATAATATAATACGCGTGTGTACAGTTTACGTATTAAATAATATTATTTTTCTGAAATCGTCAAGAAAATGCCTACTTTCCTGACGCATTTTAGTATGGAAAGTAAGTGTTTACCTGACTCAAATAAATAAACTAAATAACTAAAAACTTTAATAAGATTTTTATTTATTTTTATCAATAATATTAATACTAAATATACAATTGCTTAAATTACTAAAATTTATGTATGACACTGGCGAATTTGAAGCTAAATTTATTGGAGATTCAGTAAATAAAATAAGCAAGTAGCACATTTGCTGACAAATTATTTTGCTTTTTCCAATCCATGAAAATTTCATATTCTTTATCATATCGGTCTTTGGACTTGCTCGGTAATAAATTTTCAACAGCCGCAATTGCTTGATTTAAGATTTCAGGAGGAGTACTTGAAAATACCGCCCCATACTCATTTTCATCTATATTTTCCAACATTATAAAGAAATCTTCTCTGTCAACAATATTACTTTTGACACAAATATATTCAATAGATTTTTCACATAAGATATTGTTTTCAACAACTTTTGTTATCACCTTGGATATGTAGTTTGCTGCCAATATGATTCTTACCAAAAAATTAAACATTTTGAAATATTTATTATTAATTATATTGATAAAATATAAATATGAACGATTTCAGAAAAAATAGTATACATAATACTTGACTCAGCGAATTAAAATACTCGGCCTAACGGCCTCGCACTTCAAACAACCGCTTCGTCAAGTAAAGCATCACTTTCCTGACTTATTATGTAATATACTATTATTTCATACAATAGTAATTTTAGTTCGGAAAATGAGACCTTACAGTACTATTATCTTGAAGTTGTTAGGTGACAAACACTTTTTGAAATTTTATTATAATTATTTTAATATGTCACATTCATGGTTAGGATATGAAAATAATGTTTAATGATTAAATGCAACCCAGTATGAAATAGAACGTTGTATGTCATACTTCCGTTAATATTTTTTTACGGTACTCATTTTGAAATTCCAGACTAGGTTCTTCGTCGCCTCGTACGAAAATATTTATCTTACTCGTACCGTAAAATAGTTATTTACATTGCAAGACCGATATACAGAAATTTATTTACAGGCGAGTATAAAAAGGTATCTGTGTGAACATGTAAATTTCAGGTAACGATCGAGCATTGTACGATGTTTTATGGGCGTTTGAATCGCAATATATTTATATTTAATAAAATTAATTGCAATAGTATAACGCAATAACTAAAATGTTCAATCAAGGTAGACTTTAAAAATCTGACAGATTTTGTTTAATCAAAAAATATTTAAGTGTCAGACGTTTTAAATAAGATATGTTGTTATGATAACCAATGTCAACAGCCCGTTATCATTTTTCACGGGCTAACTCGTTAAAAGTCTCATAACCCCTAGAGACAGAGTTAATTAAACAGTTCTTTACTATTCAAATGCCCATATAGTATGTTATGCATCAAGGGAGGGAAACAAGCGATTATTCCCGCGTGTGAAGTTGGCAAACCGAGACGTAAGCAAGGGCCGAAGGCTCGAGCTGAAGTCGAGGTGTGCCAACTTCACATAAGGGATAATCGCGCCCTCCCGTGATGCATATTATACTTTTCGTAACAAGTGCACAAAAATTACTGTCTTATCGGGAGAAATGTCAAATATGGGTTGCGTAACTAGTTACCTAGGAAACGCCGCAAACAGCTAATAATCGTAGTCTCTAGGGAGAGAAACATCCTACCTAGGGGAGAAAAGCAGTGTTTCTCTCTCTAAAATTAGGGAATAAGAACGTGTTTATTATGCATGTATTACGAAATAGTATGTTATGCATCAAGGGAAGGAAACAAGCGATTATTCTCGCGTGCGAAGTTGACAAACCGAGACGTAAGCGAGGGCCGAAGGCTCGAGCTGAAGTCGAAGTTTGCCAACTTCACACAAGGGATAATCGCGCCCTCCCATGAAGCATATTATACTTTTCGTAACAAGTGCACAAAAATTACTGTCTTATCGGGACAAATGTCAAATATGCGTTGCGTAACTAGTGACCTAGGAAACGCCGCAAACAGCTAATAACCGTAATCTCTAGGGAGAGAAACATGCTACCTAGGGAGAGAAACATTATGTTTCTCTCCCTAAGGGAGAAAAGCAGTGTTTCCCTCTCTAAAATTAGGGAATAAGAACGTGTTTCTTGTGCATGTGTTACGAGAACCTTATTTGCTGGATATATTGTAAATAACTATTTTGTATTCCTGTAGACTAATAGACATGGCATTTACAGGTTTGACAGCTTTCGTACTTTGCTGATAAAAGCAAGAAAAAACACAATATTTAAATAGTTCGGATTACGTTACAAGTTACTATAAGTCGTATTATCGTCCTGGTTACAGAGTAATACATAAATGAATATATGTTTAGTCTACTACTACAAAAGACAATTAATAACATACTGAAAATAAAAAAATTAAATGAAAAATAAAGAACGTGATTTCCGGGAAATTTTTATTTCTAGCGAGATAATTACGTTTGCTATTATCTGTAATATAAAGTATTTCTATAAATAAGTCCATTGCAGTCTAATGTTTTTTTTGCTGACCTTTTCAACATCATATGTTCTATATACTATACAGGTGAACTTTATGTTTCATTGGACAACAATATAAATCGAGTTCCTCCTATCAAAGTCTGGACCAGAAATTTGAAACATACATAAATATCTAAATAATCGAATAAAAAACCGTTTTGCATTGCACAGAACTTCTAAATCCAAATAAGATGAGATCTTTAATTTAATACAACAATCGTTGTATTATCAATGATGAAACAAATACTAATAATAACTTATATAGTTTTATTTTTTAAATATTTGAGATATAAAAAATCATGTTTTCTACAACTGTCAAAAAATGTTAATTTTTTTCACTAATATCAATACGCGAAGTACGTGATTTTTACATCATAAACATTATCATGACAACGCATATTTTGCGCATTATTTTGCACCCTAGTGCGCAAAATGAGTATCCCGCGCACGCTCCTAAATTATTTGTTATCAGGTTTCATTCGTTACAACACATCAATAGTATCAAATTAATATTATTGTTAATTGTTTTCCTTCAATTTACTTAAATAAATCAATAATTATTGTATTATTCTTTATTTACAGTTGTAGAAAAAATGTTGTTTGTATTTCGTGGGCAAAATTCTGGTTTTTTGGTGCGTTTGAATGACTTTTATTGTCTCGACCTGCGGTCGACTCAGAAGCTGAAATTTTGTGCTTTTTCAATATTTTAATTATGACTAGTGTAAAAAGCACAAATATTAAAAAAAATGTTCCAGCTCTCTCTCTAGAAGCTTCTCGTTCCACTTGGGGGTCCATAGACTCTTGGTTCAAAATCTCTGTTCTATAACATAAAATTTATGGTATAATATATTTTAACTCACTGTGCCGTTGCTAAGAGTGACGACACTATAATGAGCTTTTGCTAATAACAACAGGAGATAAAGTGTATTTTACTCCCGTTGCTATGGGAAGAAATAGTATATTATACACTAAGAGAGAAAGGTGCAAACACTCTCAAGGTGTAATATTTTTCCATTGCCTCAATATTTAAAACAATTTTCTTTATAAAAAATTAAATAAACAAACGATTTAAATTTCTTTATCAACGGAAATAATATATTGTTAGCTACGGGGCTAAAATAGTTTTAGTAACGGGAGAAAAAATAATTTTAGGCCAATTGTTCTTAGTAATTGTGCAGTGGGTTAAAATATATTACTTTTATCACGATTTTGATGCAGATTTTTACACTTCATTGTTGAAAAAAGGTTTAGTTTAATTTTAAGAAAAAGTTTAATTGTAAATTTTGGTTAACCGATGATTTACATAAAATAGTAGGTAATTTAGAGATACAACTAGAATATGGTATTAGAGTAGGATTTTTTCAGAATTTACTTTGGATATTATATTTTTATGGCCTATATTTTACAATAGAATTATGTACAGAGAAATCCGTGACAGGACTTTACTTTGATAATAGAGATGACATCTATTTTTCCAGGAATATCTACCTACGCATTTTTAGATACGTTTAATTTAATCCAATTAAATGTTCAATATTTTTTTTTATCAGATTCTTTAAAGCGTAAAATTAGTACTGATTTTTTCCTTGTATGTTTTTAATAAAAGTTTGTATTACATTTTTTTTGGCGGTTAAATAAGTATGACTAAATTAATCAATCAACTGATCCAATTAATAAGGATCAATACTTGAGTGCTGTGACCATTAGCAAAGAAATTGTTAAAAATAAATTTTACTTTAATTTAAGGACCGATATCTAACAAAATTCCTATTAAATTTATTTACCTGAAACTGACAGGAAAATAAACATTTACCTGACCTTTAAGACTCAGGAAAGCTTTGTTTTGCATTCCAAGTCAGGAAAATAACATATTGCCTGCCTAGGCAGGTAATGAAAGAAACGTGAGTGTCTAGTTAATTAGCAACATAAAATACTGACTGAATATGTAAGTCAAATATTAATTTAAAATATGTATTATTTGTTTATAAGTTACAGGTAAAATGTTACACATAACACGTCAGTAAAGCGTCGTACAGGAATCGTAGACTGTTTCAAGCCTCGCTGTTGCTCGGCATGAAACTATCTACTCATCCTGTAATTGAACACTTTCCTGATTTTTACGTAAATAACTATTGTTAAACAAACAAAAAATATCGCATTGATAGATTTAAATATCCTTCCAAACCTTATATCTAAAGAATATTAACTAAACTTTATTGTATTACCCACGAAAATAAATCATGTTTGTCACATCATTAAACAATTTGAATTTAAACCATGTTTCTTGAGGTACAATGATTTTATTTTTGAATGTTAAAAATTATATAGAGTTTTAATAGCTATTAACATACCTAGGAATATTATGAGTATCATTACAGCCGCAGATGTCAGTTTGAAATTCGAGCTCGTAGAGCGAAGATTTTAAGACATCTAAGGACGGTTATGTCTCATAACATCTGTGGTTTGTTCAAAAGTTTATCGGTTTCAGAATATAAACACGTTAACGTCATTAATAAATATTATTTTTTAAAATTTTTTTATGAATAACGTCATTGTCATTATTTTAGAAGGTGATCAAGTAAGTCTGTGGTCTGTATGTTTTTATTTAACGCTATGGTTACAATTGTTTTGTATCATATTTGTAAATATATTTTTTTAAACGTCATAACGTGGTCATCTTTAATTTTAAAGACTGTACAATTAATATATATTATGATAAGCAGGATAAGTAATCTTTGTATTATTGTTGTTTTGAGTTCCGTTTGTATTAATAGTGTTATATTATTATTATGTTTTATTTTTATGTTCTTGCCTGTTTTGACAAGTCAGTATGGTAATAGTACCGTACAGAATACAGTTATTACTTACTTACTTTTCTATTATGTAAATTGGACTAGACTTATTGACAAACATTTAATTCAGATTGGGTCATGTTAATGTCACAAATTATAGAAATTAATGAAAATGTTTTGAGAAAATCGCGAACCTATTATAATTTTTAATGACAGTTACACTATGGAAATCATAGCTGACAATCATATTTGTAATAAATATTCGAAATTAATAGGCATTTTGTATTATAAATAGACCTACACAACAAGTGACAGTTATTGTTTACATCCACTAGTTACCACAAAAAAAATCATAATTATAGTAGAAATGTTTGTGAAATTGACTTACATCTATAAATACTATAACTAAATAAAAGACGTATTGTGTCGCTATGTTCACATAGAATATCTGTATCAGTTTTTAAATTATTTCACATTATTATATTTTTATAAAGTTTTATCTAATCCTGACTAGCAAGTCACAAGTAACAAGATTATATTAGACTTTGTTTAAACTTTTTTGAAAATATGGTTTAGCTAAATTCGACTAATCCAAAATTCGG
The DNA here is from genome assembly GCA_947425015.1 of Pterostichus niger. Lineage (NCBI taxonomy): Eukaryota > Metazoa > Arthropoda > Insecta > Coleoptera > Carabidae > Pterostichus > Pterostichus niger. Next base: position 26,469,401 of record OX380344.1, on the reverse strand, counting down.
ATTTAGCTGAAACTCTTGAGAATTGTTCTGTAAGAAACTAAGTGTCGGGTGTCAACAACAAAAATTCAATTTTAAATAAATAAAAGCAAATTACATGTTCAATGAAGTAATTAACATTGCTGTCATACATTCAATTCCCTTTAATTATTAAAATCATGTATAAGATTTAACTTTTGTTGGTGAAATCAACCATCGAGTCTTTAATGTTTTTCTATATAAAAGTAAATGAAACGCTTCAAGATTTCAAACGAATATTTGATGTAACATGATCACGAATCAATTGACAGATCAATAACAACAATAAATATCAACATCACAAGATTTTCAGCCTCCTAGTCAATGATTACTAACTGTGCAGACCGGCCTCTGATGATGACCTAATAAGTTGACTAAGAAGGCTGAAAATCTTGTGAAACTCTGACAAGTGTTTATTTAATTTTTTGTATTAAACCTGCTTTCACTAATCAGATGGCAATTAATTTTGTCTTTGTTTTTATAATGTGAGTGCGAACCCTGTACTTTAATTTTGATTAAGTTCCTGTTGTACAGCGTAACATAAATAAATAAATAAATAGTTTAGTTTAAGCGACTGCATTTTGTGTAAGTAAAATCAGTTAGATTAATTATCTACATCGGCCCTGCATTTTATTCGCGTAAAATCATACCTCATAACAAGTTTGATTTAAAAAAAACTATTTATATATGTATGTATATGACCGTCGGTAACATTATAATATAACGCCTGGAAATGTAAACTAGTTTCTAAGACAAAAAGATAAACAAAGGTTACAAAATTGTGCCACAAAAGACTATTATTACGACGATTTCAGATGTTTCAGTTAATTTTTGATAGAGACAGTAAAATAATTATTAGTTGTGTAACGTGGAAAGAAAGTATAGTATTTCCTCCCGCGAGTGACGTTCAATACCTGAACGTAGTAATAATCATACAAGGAAGAAAATGACATTTTATTTCAGAGGGATACATATGATTTTTTTGTCGGTTAACATTAAAAGTGGGGTTATGTTGACAATTGGCAGGTTGTGAAGTGCTACTTTTATAGCCTAAGCTGTAAAAGTATTTCTGTTGTAAAACAACAAATTTGAAATTAATTATTTAATTTCGTACATATAATTACAGCCGCATGTCGCTTCTTTAATCTCTAGTATGGTTAACATTCCTTTATCACTTTCCATTATGTATTGTAAATTTAAATAATATATAGTGATTGACAACATTTACAAAAAGCAGATTGACATTCACGAAATTATAAACGTTAAGTTTGTTTTTGTATAGCAACAGCTTAATAAACGCATAGCAACACAATGATTACGATGATGGCGATGACGTTAAATATAATCACATAATTGATATAAATTTTAAACAATCAGGAAAAAATAATGTGTTCAAAAAGCAGATTTACTGCTTTGTCTAGATTCATAAAACTGTAGCTCCAGCTGTAAATCTGCTATTTTTGCCTAGTTAAACAAACAATGATTTTCTACGACCCTTGATTTATGTCATTAAGGACCATTATTTCTATATCTTAACAAAATTTCTAATGAATATATACAATTAACAAACAAAAAATAGTACATCAAAAAATGATTGTTAATATAAATGAAGGAGGAAAACAGGTACTTTCCTTCCTAGACTAAAATGAGCTTTTTCTCCTTTGTTAATAACGACGGGAGAAAAAGAGTATTTTAGTTCCGTTACCAACTATATAATAAGGGAAGAAAAACTAAAACAAATTTCAATCGGTAATATATTTAGTTTTTTATTATGTCAACTTTTGGTTAAATTCGTAGAAATAAAATTTTCCCCTAATTTAATCTCTTCTCTCGCCTGGAATAGTGAATTAGGATATTTTGTATAATATTTAAGTCAACCTTTTGACAGGTATCCTGTCATCATCAGGGCCGAATATTGTTTAAACAAAAATAATATTAATTTTCATGTTTAACGTAAATGAAAATATATATTTTTGATAGTTGATAGTTGTTGCGAATTGATGTATATTTTTAAATATATATATTGCTCAAAATTGTGCAAGGATATTTTAAAAATTGAATGTTAAATTAAAACTATACATATATTATATTATAAATATGTATTTAAGAATGATTCAATATAAAACTTAATATAAGTTATATTCAAATATTTCTAAGAAAAATAATACTTTAGGTATTCTTACAAACACTGTATAATAACGTAAACAATGATGTGAAGATGAATTTGTCGTCACTTTTCTTCTTATTCCAGACTCCCAGAATTGATAAACCGGCACTGAATATTCGTATATTAATTTGTCCAGTAACGATAATACGAGTATAGTCATTATTATTGTTTTATATTTTGAAGATCCTTTATATCTTGGAGGCCTAAACTGTAAGCCATATTGTCCGTGGATATATCAACATCAATTAATTAATATGTTGATACTATTTTGACATCCATTCTTCTTGATTTTTTTATGTTTTTGGTTGTATATGTATTGATGAGAAAGAGTATCCACCATAGCCGCTGTCACACGCACAAGAGTTATACTCATTCTAATCTTGAGCAGTGTCCAGCAGCTGCGGAAGATTCTCAACAACCACTCACTTTGAGTTTCTTCTTTTTTCTCTTCTTTGTTTACATCTTCAATCATTTAAAGTGTTTTAAGGACATCCTGGCCATGAAGCGATTGGGAAAGAGCCTCTGTCTTTGGGTTACAGAATATGTCTCTTTTTTCCACGACCGGGTAGTAAACTTCTGTTTCTGGAGCATAAAAATCTTGATAGAAATAATACATTTTTGGCTGCTGTACCGTTGCTCAGAGCAACGGGACTAAAATGAGCTTTTTCTCCCTTGTTAATAACGACGGGAGAAAAAGAGTATTTTAGTTCCGTTACCAATAATATAATAAGGGAAGGAAAACTAAAACAAATTTCAATCGTTCATATATTTAGTTTTTTAGTATTCATTAAGAACAAGTATTTGTTTTAAATAATGAAATCGTGAAAAATTGTATATATAAAGTACTGTTTTAATAACCCTCAGCTTCGCGTCAGAAAAAATAATCATGCACTTCTCTCCCTTGGTGTATAATGTACTATTATTTTAACTCACTATTACAATATTATGATTCGGGAATTATAAGATATCACAAAAGGTGATAATTGTTTGAGAATTGTTAGTCATTTTCATAGCAACTTATTTTTATCAATTTTAAGATACAAAACATTTGAAAATTGCCATCAACTTATTTTCGTGAAATTTTCTATGATGTTTGTGGAGTAAAATTAAAAATTAAATTTCCATGCAAAAGACAAATAATTTTCTTTAAAAACTATCGCCTCAAGTAGTATTTAGGATGAAATTTGTATTTAGCAAATTGATTTGTTTTTCGTAACTATAGCAACTAGATGAAAATCATGCTACATGTATGCTTCTCGTTCTAATTAGTACCTTACTGGCTAATTTGTCAGTAATTGTATAATATGATTGGCTAATACTGTTTGGCAGAAAATTGTCAGTTATGCTTTTTACTAGAAAGCGAATTTATTGGACTTTTTATTTATCAAATAGAGATGTAATGTGATCATACAAAGTGCATATAATTACATTATTATTATTAAAAAGGTAGATTTTATTTAAACAATTTTATTTCTAATAGATAATTTTAAGGCTGATCCAGAGGCGAAATCATTTATTTTGCTGCATATTTGGAGATAACAGAAAAATGTATGATTTTAAAATTGAACCTACCCACATTGTATTTCATAAAATATTTTTTCCATCGGTATACCAAAATGTTTTTACAAATGATTAACTCGATCATTATCTGTTATCGAACAATAAATTGATGACAACCATTATTTTTTATAATTATTCTAGCATTCCATCTTTTCGGAATTCTATGACAAATCGTTTATTTCGTTGTTTCTATTTCACTTTCATGTATTTTCCTTTAATACGAAGTTGCTAATATTAAAAAAATATATATTTCTTAACTGTCAGTGAGCTGTTTTTATATTATTATTTTTTCATATATATATACGTAAGTAAGCAAAATGCCTGAAAATAGAGTAAATTATCTTGATTACAGAGTACTAAAATTATGATAATTTATAAAACGATCACGAATTAATAAAATTGTTTCTGACATATTAATCGATTAAAGATAATGATCTCCTAGAGGGGGATATATTTTTGTCTTTGTAAAGCTTTTTGAACCAATTTTAAATGCTTAAATATTGTATTTATATATTTATCTTGTAATTTATGTCTTATATGTATTATTCTAAAAATAATTTTTGGATTAGGTACTGCACATTTTATTTAAACCAAAAGTTGTTTTAATTATTTAATATGAGTTCAGAAAATTTTCATAAATTGTTTATATGCCTATAACAAGTAATTTTAATTTTTCTTATGATTTTGTTTAACAGCGTTACAAAAATACATTTTAGGCAGTAATAATTAGTAAGAAAATGTTTTATTTATTTGTAAATAAAATAAATTGCAGGTTGAAATATTAGAATTAATTTAATACTAGTTTAGTGTCTAGAAAAAGGCTAGTTTATTTATATAATTAGACAAATGCATGAAAAGGTATAAATTTAGAGTCCATTTTTATTAAAATTAAAATTTACAAAACAAGTAAAATTGTGAATTAAATATAGAGTTTAGTTTTTCAAATGTCATTATTTTGTTTATCTTTGTTATTTAGATCCATACAGCCATTTTGTGTTATTTATTTTTTCATTTATGAGTAGTTGCCACAACATTTATAATAGAAAATAAGACATATGGTCAATTACCGCAGCCCCTATTCATAAATAAAAATAGAAATTTTAAATAAATAACAAAGCAATTCCATAAGTAAAAAAACTATATAATTTTAAAATATATTTTTTTTAAATAAATGATTTTGTAATTAATATACAGTAAATGTATTTGAAACAATATTAGTAAAATGTTTAATAAATAATTTAACTCCAAATATTTATTTTTATCTTATCTCGCCTTAAATAGCAATCTGTCCGACGGTAGGCCTAAATATCGGTCATCTTTTTCTCAAAAAAACCTTAATTATTCAACTAAGAAACCATCAACCATTTGAGTATTGTTTCAAATTAACTTTCAAGAACAATTTAAGCACAAAAAAAGCCACAAAAACCCTCAATAAACGGACAAAAATAATAAAAACATTGTATCTCGTTCAAGCAACCTTTAACCACATCAATCATTTGTACAAATAAAACAAAAACAACAAAAAAATCAACAATCAACAAAACTCACTTAGCTGCTTATTTTTCTTTCATAGATTTTCCAAAAGTTCGATGTAGTTTTCCACCGGAAAAACAAATTTTCACTCATATATTTCACCGGTAAACATTACTCATTGTACTGACACTACTTTTTTACGAAAAATTCCCGTGGAAATCAAATTTTGTTTGATTTTTTTCGCATATAGGATGCAACGAGGATACCTTGTACAAGGACTTCAATTGACTAAGCGCTACGCACTTACTCCGATGCGCAGGCGCAGTGATAAATATCGTGGGTGAACAAAGTTTTCACTTGACTGACAGGATAGTGGGGGTTCAATTTTATCTTTCAATTTGCTATTTTGTAGTAAATATTATGTAAAATGTTGTAGGAGATGAACTCGAGAATTACAGAAAAGATTTTGCGATTTTGAGAGATCAACAAATCTGAAGAACTATACTTTTAAAAAGGTCACATCTTTTTTATATTCAAATACTTTTACTGGGTATTTAATAAACATTATTTATACTTTAGGATTATTTATTATTTATGGGGTAGGTGGCTCAGTGGTATTGATTCGGCCTGTGGATTTTGAGAACCCTGGTTCAATCCCCACAGCCGACAAACAATTTTCACCTATTTAAATGTACCCCTGTGGCTCCCCCTCCACTAACATCTTTGGGGGTCGTTATTTGATGGCTGGTAACTGCACTTCACACGACAAAATATATCACTTACCGAGATCTGCTAAGGCAGAGTGCCACGCCCAGTAATGGGTAAAAGGCGTGATGATATATTTATTTATTTTATTTTTAGGATTATTTAATAGTGATAAAATTATGTTAGCTCATCGTCAGGAATTATTAGAGATTGAATCTAGTTAGGTAATTTCAAAACGTCAATTAAAATGTACGTAATAATGTAATTCCTTTATTGTCGTTTTGTTATTCTTCTCAACAGGGCCTATAGTAGCAGGTAAATAAAGAAACTTGGAGTGTCTAGTTATTTAGCAACATAAAATACTGACTGAATATGTAAGTCAAATATTTCTTTTAATTTAAATTAATTTAAAATATTTATTATTTGTTTATAAGTTTTAGGTAAAATGTTATACGTAACATGTTAGTAAAGCGTCGTACAGGATTCGTAAGCTGTTTCCTAACTATCTAATCATCATGTAATTGAACACTTTCCTGACTTTTTACGTAAATAACTATTAATAATTATGGTTGTTAGATTTGGCCGTAGAAAAAATAATGTACGCAACTCGTGTATAATGGCTATAATAATGTGCTTTTTATCCTTTCATTCCAATTGCATTACTATTTCAATTATTCAAGATAACTGCCATTTTGAATACATCTGTATTAAACTCTATTGGTATCTATTGAAATCTACAGATTTCTTGTCAAAACATTCAAACTTTGTAGTTCATTAAAAGACATCTGATATATCAAAAAAAATTCTCAACACATTTCATTCTTTCGATTTTTCCCGTCATGATCGACAAGTAAATATTATATAAAGTAATGTTACTGTGAACAGTGTCGTTTACACACCTGAATTATTTACTGGCATCTGTTCGTTCCCAGCAATTCACAGAACAAGAAGACCTAATTATTTCAACCATATGATGAGGTCAAACTTGTCTTTTTCTGTTGTGAATGATTTTTGATACAAATTATTAAGAAAATTGAATAACGTTGTTTTTGTTCGGGGAAAAATTATGACAGAATGTACTTATTAATCTTTGCTTCAATTATAATTAATTAATAATAAAACGGTTCGTTTATTAAAACTAGTTAGATAAATAAATTTACTGTTAATATGTAATTTTGCAATTTATAGTTTGAATTTCATGTGATATTTTTTTCCTTATCTATTTGTCACTTTTACCCAGCATTTTGTAAACTGTCTCTAAATGCAGTTATTTAATTTTTTTATTTATTTCAATATTTTAATAATTGTAATAAATATTTTTCATTTGCGTATAAAGTACAGATTATCTGCCAGAGAAGTTATATTCAGTATATATTTTATAATATGTACTGAGATTTGAATACAATATTATTTATTTATTTGACAGATAGTTATCATGTATTGTAGAATGTTACTTTTAGTCGAGACCGCAGGTCGAGACAATAAAAGTCATTCGAATGCGCCAAAAAACAAGAATTTTGCCCACGAAATACAAACAACATTTTTTCTACAATTGTGAATAAAGAATAATACAATAATTATTGATTTATTTAAGTAAATTGAAGGAAAACAATCAACAATAATATTAATTTGATACTATTGATGTGTTGTAACTAATGCAACCACTAGAATACGAAACAAGGAGCAAAATATTCATTTTGTGTAAAAATCACGTATTTGGCGTATTAGTGAAAAAAAAATTTTGACAGTTGTAGAAAAATATATTATTGTTTCGTAATAGTCTGCCCTTGATCAAAACATTATTTTTTATTCTACATTTTAGCGTTTTTTTAAATTTTAATTATATGAAAACTTAGTTTATAGGGCACGCATCTAACTGTGAAATTAGGAAATTATATGTGTTCGATTTACACCTCATTAAAATTACTTCTGTAAGTTTTCTCCTACGATTAGATGGCCAGTATTCGTCGAACTTTATTTTCAAAAATATATTATTTACCGAGATATGCTGCAGCAAACTCAAAAATGGATAAACTTACATGCTGATGATATATTTATCTTAAAAATATTCTATACTATTAATACAAAATCTATCCATTTAATTATCAATAATTATAATATAATATTCAAGGAAGATGAAAGAAACAATATCATTTCTATGAAGGGACGTTTAAATCGTTACAACAAAATAAAGTATCATAGTGTAAATTATTAATAAAATTCTGTGGGATCTCTGCACACATGGCGTCCTGGGCCGGCTGAAGGAGGACAACACGCGATGGCCAGTGGGATGTTAGAGAATGTATTATTCATTTACAAACCCCTTATTTTATTATTATAATTAAAGAGAGGTGGTTGTTTAAATTTTTCAGTAACCCGTAAACGGTAACAGTTGTTCAGTTGTTTCTGAGACAGAATAAATGAGTGAAAAGTTGGTAAGGATTGAGGAAATTTTTTGAAAAAATTATTGGTATTGACTAGAAATTATAAGGGTAACATTTTTGTTTTGAAAAATAAATTTTGGTGATGGAATATTATTTATGTTAATTGAAAGTGTAAGGACAAACTTTGTCATAAAATTTTGTTGGAAATTATAGGACATTTAGTCTAGTTCTGTAAATGAAAAAGTTAGGACATCCGATCAACAATAGCTATTAACAAAATTATATGGTAGCAGCTTTGCTAAGTAAGAATCGAACTAAATATTAATTGTTATAAAAAAAGTAGAGTGCAGGGAGATACTCCCTTCCTTCCTCATATTTTTTACTTCATTTTCAGTTTTTACTATACAGTGTGTAACTGCAATTGTGTTAAATGTATTTTTAAATAAGCGCAGGCGATGCTGCCTTCATTTCTTATAGATTCGTTGTTAGAGAAGTGGGCGTAAGTGAAAATTTACGAAACAGGTGTACAGGAGCGAATGGATGAATGTTTGTTGTGTGTTGATGGATTTTGGTTGTGAGAAAAGAAAGAGTTTGTATGGAGGAAGTGTTAATGTGGTCGAATCGAGTATCGTGTGTCAGGATGAGAATGTTGACGGGTTCGTGCTACCCCATTTAATGGGATATAGCGTGATGTTATGTATGTATGTATCTTTCGACCAAAAAGTATCTAGATGTTTCTTGCAAATTTGAGACTTATTTCAAAATGATTGCTGTATAACTATTGTGTAATAATAGTATTGAAAAAATCATATGGCAGCAGCACACGTTGCAATCAATCCTCTTGGCTTTAATATATTTATTATTATTATGATTTTATTTCACACGAACTTTGGAAAAAATGAATTTATAAGAATATTGTTACTTGTAACAATTAACAAAAGTTATTGCCTTTAGAATTTACCACGGGTATGTGGGAACTAATAGAAAAACGAATGAAAATGAATCAATGAAAAGAAAACTATTTTGATAGTTTTTCATTAGTGAAATTAATATGTGATAATTTTTCACTGTAATTAATCTCCTTGGTTATCAATAAAATAAATAATATTTTCATAAACGTCAATTAAAAAATATATTAACTTTTTGCTTGTTAAATTCAAAATATATCTCGTAATATGATAATTGTCAAATAATATTATGACATGAATTTAAATTCGTTGTAATAGAAATGAAAAAATAGCCAGTGCACAGCACGAGCTGTATTTCATATTTTATAATTATTTAAAATTGTGTAAAATAAAATTCCTTTGTTTAAACTGAATTTATAAAAAATAATCTACATAAATATTACTTGAGAGTTCGATAAATTAGAAAATAATTCTCCATTTTATCTTGTAGCTATTTGACAACATGATTTCGAAAATCTGTGCAATTATTTTCAGTTTATTCTCACTCTCTTGTTACTGATACGTAAAACCGTTGTTTTACCTTAAAGCAACCCAAGGACTGAAACTAGTAATAATTTGGCCGGACAAAAAATTTAACCTTACTGTCATAATTTTCTGAATGAATATATATATTTTAAATTATTATACTTATTAACCGTTTCCAAAATAATGAAGGTAGATAAAAATTATATCACAAACAGTTCTTTACTCTGTTTTTACGATGTCAAATGACAAAAGTGTTACTTTTATATATATATATTTATACATGAACTGAATAATTAGTATAAAAAGGAATTATATTTTAAATGTTTTAATGACATGATATTTTACATTTAACGAATTAAGCAATTTTTTTTATATATATTTTAGAAATATTTCTTTAATTTCAGGAACACTGAAGTGTTTTATATTATTTTTAGGTGAAAATAAAAAAATATTCGTATAAATTTTTGAATATTCATTTTTTAATTCGTACAAAAATATAAATATATTTTTATATTGAATGAATATTTATAACGACGCAGAACAATTTTACAATATATTAGGATTTTTGCCTTAGAAACATTATTTGAGAAATTAAGTAAGTATTTAATTTATTGTATGTACTGTATTTCTTTACATTTTTAACTTTTTGAAATCTGATTTTGATTTAACAATTTTACAGTAAAAATGTGTCAAAAACACGGAAAACATTTCGCTTTTTGTTTTATTTTTAATAAATAATAACAACAGTAGAAAGAATAACTGATTTATTATTTTTTCAATTATTCTTTCTTCTATTTCCTACTACATTTTTTCACACTTGGGTGTAATGAATTTCAAATGAGTATTATTGACAAAACGGATAAAAGTTTAAATAATTGAAAATATTTTCTATTTATTATGATTACCGAAATTTAATTTAATTTAATAAAATATTTAGAGTTGTTTATATATTTGGTTATTTGCTTCAATATTATATGGTAGTCACTTATTTTATTTTAAAAAATTGTTTTGTTATTGCATTTTGTTTTGAAAACCGAAGATTATAAACAGATATTATATAAAATAATTTAATTTTGAATCAAAATCTGATGCGCAGTTGCAATACGCTGAGGCGTAAAATTCATGTTCCATTTCTTTTTAGAACAACAGAATATGCAAATAAAATTGTTATCCTTCGAATGGACAAAATGATTTCAGAATACAAATAATGTAATATTACAAATTATATTCATATAAATATTTCAACAAAAATTGTAATACATTAATTTTACTATGTGCTTTTATATTCCTAAAATTGATAATAATAATTTTGAACTAAAAGCTAAACAATAACAATTATTAAAATAATAAGACTAAAAAAAAGAATACCACTTACTCATTCATTACAGTCATTCCTTCCAACAAATAACAAAAAGTAACCATTCAAATAATAGAACAAAACAAAATCACAAATACAACAACTAGATCACCTGTCGTCACAAGGGGAAAGTAGCACCGCACCATAAGACCCGATCACCACTGGACATTCTAAGGGTTTCCAACCCCTTATAAACGGACTATCCCCACCAATGCTAAACACTATAATTTCTAAAAATGTCAGAACAGGAATAAGTTGTTTTTTTATTTAATTTAATATTCGAATAATTTGGAGAGAGACAAAACTTAAGACAATTTAAGTTTTTTAAATACTGTAATTAAATTTGTGTTGGTTGTAATTTTTCACATTTTAAAAAACAAAAGCACTAATTTGTAGGCATAGCAAAATTTTGAATGTGTTACCAACTTTTCTACTCAAAAACACTATTTCAGTAAATTTTAGTTTCTTCTGGATTTGAAATTTTGACACCTGATTTAAAAATATAAATTGAATGTTGAGTGGCACTTGTCATTCTGAAACGCATTTTCACTTCACTGACTTTAAATTTCAACTGTTTACTAATAACAAAATTATGATTTTTCAATAATTTGTTATTTTCTTGTCACTATTAAAATTCTTTCTTATAAATTCAAAGCTTATAATAAAACTTGAACAATGCTAGACTGTTAATAAAATTTAAGTGTTCTTTATTTGATTATTGGATATAATGTGCATTGTAGGTACAATGCAAGATAAATGCAATTAAACTTTATTGTTGAACTGAAACAACAGTTATTCATGATTGAAGATGCAATTTTTTATATCGAATCATATACATATTCTTCTAGTGGAAAATAGCTGTTTAAATAGCTTCCATAAGAGATAGTTAAAAAATATATTAGATTAAATTAAAAGAACCATTTCCGAAAAAGGGACATTGTATTTTATATCATACATACTTTTAGAATTATTTATGTTTTGTACAAGAGAATTAATTGCCATTTTAGTGAAACAAATATTAATGTTTATTTATTAGTTACATTGCACCACCGGAACTTAATTCCAATTGCAGTGGTCCTTCAGCTTATAGTTAAATATGAATCACTCAAACACGATAGTATATTATTATAATTTAAGTTTAGCTTACGATCTTTTTTTTTTGAAACGTAAGTTTTGTTTCGAATTTTTTTACTAGGTTCAATTGTCTGTCGTTATTCTAATATGAGATAAAAATGTCAATCAATATTTTCGTCTTCAAATGACAGGTGCTCAAAATATTTCTTCTTTTAGTCCATTCTGTATACGATTTATGTGGAGAATATTTATATTGGTATGTAGATTTTCTATTGACAAACATATAAACAATGCAATAATAATATAAATTTGATATTTCTACATTTTGTTTCACAATTTATTTGATTATCTGTGTTTTTTTATGCAGCAAATTTTAACTATATTATCCAAATAATTATCTTAGTAATTTATTTCCGTATCTGTAACATATTAAAATCAATTAATAAAACAATTAACAACAAAAATTTTAATTTTTTCGCTTATGCAGTTTTAACATTACTTAAAACATGTACATTCAATTTTCTAATTTGAATTATTTGATCCAAAATAAAGTAATAATTATCGAAATACTCTATCTGCGTATAAAAACAAACCCGGTTGCTATTTTACTACTTTTTGTAATCTGGCGATGCGCGATTGGCCAATCTTTACTCCAATAACTGCTGCCTTCGCACCTGATTGGTTCGGGCTAAGTCCGGCCCTGTTTCGATGGTTTATCACTAATTTAAATGCGTTTTACAATATAGTAAATTCTGATAAAAAAGTTAAATATTAATAGCAGAAAAAAGTTTTATATTGTAACAGGAAGTTCAACATTTTTTTCGAAGTTAGACGGTAAAATTACATGTTTTTTGATTTTTCAATAGTATATTATGGAAAAATTATCAATTTTTTATATTTAGTATAGATTTTCACTAGTTCAATGCATTGAAATGCAATTTTCAATCGTATATTATAGAAAAATTATACATTTTTTTAATATTTAGTATAGATTTTTACTAGTTGAAATGCAATTTTCAATTAACATGTAATTCAATAATTTATTTTTGTTAAAATAATTATGGAAAATAGAAAATTTAATAATAATTACAACAATTTTAGGTTTAAGTTCTTAAAATATTATTTAATTATTAAATATGTGTTCTGAAAACTCTTTTCATGTGTCAGAAAATTTAATAAATATTCAAAATGGTCGCAAATTTTTGGTCTACAGAATTAAATCTATTATTTAACTAATTTTTTAAATATAAATTAGAATCATTTGACAGAAAGAGAATATATAGAGCAAATAAATAAAAACAGGCGTTAAATATGAAAAATTAGTTTTCTGCAAATCAAATGTGGCCAGCTAATAATTATGATATAAAATTAGATACCAGATTTTAGTACCACAAATTGTTGGTAATATTTATAAAAAAGTGATAGATATTACCGCAATAATCTGTAACATAAATTACTAAGCACAGCAATTGTTAGGACCCTCGATTAACAATGGTTGTTAGGGATCAAAATATTATGTTAGCATTCGCTATATTTGTTTTTGTTTTTTGTTCCGGAATAGACATAATTGTTTCCATAACGTAGTTGTTACAATTTTATTTTATCGAACTATTTAATTTTTTTTAATTTGTAACATATTCAAATGAGGCAATCTGTAGTATATAAATAATATATTCAATTTGAACCTATAATTGCTTATCGAACAGATTTAATTTTTAAAAAACAAAACTATTTTACTATGATAAACGCTGATTGCTTCTATTTATTTGCAATATATCTAGGGTGTATCTATATCTATTTATGGAATGATATATTTGATGAAACATACAAAACTATTCATTAAAAATTATAAATAGTGTAATAAGAACAACAGAAATATTAATCATTATTGCAAATTACAAGTAATGAAATAAGTTAAAATCAAAGTATGAAACATATTTGTCATGCATATACTTTACCAAAATTATATTATTTATTGTACGACAGATTAAATAATAATACGTACAATTGGTGTTAAGTACCTACCGACGCTGGAAGATTATAGATGAAAATTTGCGCCTAGATATCTGCATCTGCTTCAAACTAAAAACAAAATAGTTGCCAATTCGAAAAAATAGCCAATTCGATTTCAAGTCCAATCTAAAACACAAAATTATATTAATTTCAGTATAAGCCAATTATAAATTTGTAGAAATCTGAGTTAATTTAGAAGTTATAAGTTTTCAGCTATAAAATATTTATTATAATAATGTTTTATTTTCTTTGTACTTTGTTTATAATTTATAAACAAATAATGAACTTATTAATATTGTAAATTTAAAATATTTATGCACACAAATATTTATTTGTTTTAAATTATTTACTGGAAATTTATCGTACGGTATATGATTGAATATATTTGTATATTAGATAGAAAAAAATATTTATTGTTTAATACAAAGCATTTAATCAGAATTTAAAAGAAAGAATATCTGAGTATATCACTTATTGATTAGACATATTAATGTCAGTGTTGTAAGGGAAATTTGAAATCTGTTTAATTGTTTTTCGTTCATATAACATTTAATGACAACTTAGGGGAGGCACTATCCTTCTTCTTAATATAATATTCATACTTAATTACACAACACATCTATATATATTAATTAATTATATGTTGTTACCTCTAAATTAATACCTTCATAATGATAATAGTAATAAAAAAATCATTAAAAAATGGAGGAGCATTTGACAGGAACTAGTAAAATACTTTTGAAAAATGTCAATACAATTTGTGAAATTATTTAGAAAACTATTTGATTCATTAGTTATTTTTTAACATATGACTTCGACTGAACGTACAGTAATGAAGATAATTTTAAAGTTAAATTTTTATGACAGAAAAATTCGGATGACGCCTGGAAAAATAAATTAACTTTAAAATGATTAGTTATCTGTTTATAAGTAATTTGATAAAAACAAATGAAGTTGCATTTAAAATATAAGCAATCGTAATCTAATAGATAAAACCAAGATAAAAAAAATACGAGTGGGTCGCGTTCAACTATAATATGCTGTACACCATTCTGTACTGTTATTTAGAATAACTTCGTGTTTTGTAAAATAGCAAATAAATAAATAATCATTCATTTAAATTTAAATCTGGTTGAAATAAATACAAATAAATCAAAGTTGTTATGTATGATATAGTTTTACTGTATTAAAATTTAAGTTAAGCTCATTCTTTCATTTATCTACATTTGATAATTCATCATTAATCCTCAACAATATATGTAATTTTTTATTCATTTGTCTACCTTCTGATGTCATCCATATTCTAAAACAAAAATCATGTGTATTTTAACGCCCACGCACGCTTATTTCCGGGTGCAATCCGGTGTTACTTGCGTGTTGGTGGACGGAAGTACCAGTGAGTGTCTCTTTCCTCTCTCGCCCCACTAATAGGGGGCAGCCACACATGTGCCGCAGGGATAGTGTTACACCTTTAGGGGATTCCTGCAGAAACCGTAATAATGCTGTTAGCAGAGGTGACTCGTTATAAAGGGTAGAATTAATTATATTGTTGTTAGTGTTTGGTTTAACATTAAATATTGTTATAGTTATTTACATTGCAAGACCGTTATACAGAAATTTACATGATGGTATGTTATCTGTGTTATCTACATGCAGATGAAAATATAAAAAAGTAATAAACGTTGTAATTTCAAAAGGCGTTGCTACATTGCAATATGAAAAATTATTACAAGTACCTATTATCAATGCGTAGAAAGAATCTGAAATATATGAATGACGTAATGATGAAGTAATTATCAATCAAATTATGAATGAATTATATTTTCTAATTGTTTTACAATGGATATATAATAATTATTTACATTGCAAGACCGTTATACAGAAATTTACAGGCGAGCATAGAAAGGTAACGGGCGAGCGCTAGCGAACCTGTTCTCTGTGTGTGCCTGTAAATTTCAGTTAACGGTCGAGCATTGTACAGTGTTTTATGTGCATTTGAATCGCAATATATGTATAATTAATCAAATTAATTGCAATAGTATAACGTAATAACTAAAATGTTCAATCAAGGTAGACTTTGAAAATCTGATAGATTTTGTTTAATCAAAAAATATTTAAGTGTCAAACGTTTAAAATTAGATATGTTGTCATGATAACCAATGTCAACAGCCTGTTATAAATTTTACACGGGCTAGCACGTTATAAGTCTCGTAACCCCTAGAGACAGAGTTAAGTAAACAGTTCATTACGATTCAAATGTACGTAAAAATATAAACTAACAGGATTGATAATATTACAGTATTATTTGTAAAATTTTAAACGTTGTAATCTAGATATAGATACAGAACTAAACCCTAATAATTGTTTAGTTTTTTTATGGAACTGTGAAAAAGTTAACATTGACAGAAGCGAAGTCATTTATTTTGTCTAATATTACTTTATTTTATGTAGCTATACGTATACCTACTTATATTATTTGGTTTAGGCACAAAAATTTAGTTAGTGACGGATACATTTTACTTATATTTAAGTATTTTTTTTAATAATAGAATTCTTGATTAAAAGTATAAACAAAGTATATTAAAACTAGCTAATCTCTCTCATGATTGTTTAAGATTTCTTGAAGATTCAAATAATCATGTAATATAGGTATATCAGAGATATTTAGAGCCTATTTATCAATCCTGAAATGAATAAATGAATAATAACTCATTTATCAAATAGACAAATCAATAAACGCAATTAAATATACAATTTCAGTAAGATATTCTTATCATTATCTATGAAATTCAAAAATTTCTTCGTAATCACTCAAAAAAAAATATTATTAATGTTTCATTCTAGTAAATAATAATTAAGAATATTAATTAATATAACTATGTTGTCAAAAAAGTGTCAATAATCTGTCATATATCTGGGTATCTTTACCAAATTATAGCAAGTTAGTTGCCTGACGTAGCATTGAAGTCGCCGCGTATATTGGTCTCTACTACAAAATTGATTAAAAGTGGGTAGAAAAGTAATTTATTTTAGTAAAATATTTATTTTGTATTAAATATAATGATGTTAAATAGATTTTTGTTTAAATTTAAATATATTTTATTGATATGGTTTGGAAAATACAAAATTGTATTTGTAATAAAGGTACATTATACAGAAATAATTAGAATTTGCTGTTAATTTACTTATATCTTAATTTTAAGAACATTAATATTAATTTTTCATTTATTATTATGAAGTA
Source organism: Pterostichus niger (assembly GCA_947425015.1). Taxonomy (NCBI): domain Eukaryota; kingdom Metazoa; phylum Arthropoda; class Insecta; order Coleoptera; family Carabidae; genus Pterostichus; species Pterostichus niger. The sequence continues at coordinate 26,451,979 of OX380344.1, read as the reverse complement.
GATAATTGTAACAGCAGTAATAGGTGTGGAAATTAATTATAATATGTAAATTAAAATTAAAATTATAAAAAATAAGAAACATTATAAATAATATTGTTTTTTGACAATAATACTGAATAAGTACTGTTCTGCAAATATAGGCACACGAAATAAATGTATTGTTTATAGATACTAAAATTTATAAAAATTATGCAGTTTAAGAAGTTATAAATAAATTTGAGATATCGCTATTGCTTGTTTAAAAATATAAACATTAAAATAGTATATAATGTAACAAGTTTAATAAACGTCTCTTTAGTTATGTGTGTATAAAAAAAGAGTATCTAAATAGTTTATAAATCAAATCACATATTATACTTTTTCTACGATTGCAAATTAAAACAACAAAAACAATGTAAAGTTTTATGAATCATTTAAAATGTTAGGTTAAGATACATTAACAGATTCCCGTATTTAATATGTTAGTTGTTATATTCAAGCCGTGACTAAAACGTTCGAAGCGACAGCTTATCAACATGTGATTAAGATGTTATTTAACGCCATGGAAACCAGTACGTTAATAGTTATTTATGTAAAAAGTCAGGAAAGTGTTCAATTACAGGATGAGTAGAAAGCTTACGAATCCTGTACAATGCTTTACTGACGTGTTACGTATAACATTTTGCCTGAAACTTATAAACAAATAATACATATTTTAAATTAAAAGAAATATTTGACTTATATATTCAGTCAGCATTTTATGTTGCTAAATAACTAGATACTCACGTTTCTTTCATTACCTGTCTAGGCAGGCAATATGTTATTTTCCTGACTAGACATACAAAGCAAAGCTTTCCTGGGTCTTAAATGTCAGACAAATGTTTATTTTACTGTCAGTTTCAGGTAAATGATATTTTAATAACCGGAGTAGAAAAAAATGTAAGTTAAATTAAAAATAAATGTAAAAGTATAGTTTTAGGTGGACGCCTATGTTGTCAGCGGATTACTCCTATAATTGGATAATAGAAACATGGCGTGTGTCCCTGGCTAGAACTGGAACTCAATCTGTGTCGATTCCCTCCGACGTAAGTATGGAAATGTTGGAAATAATGACAATTAGGATCAATAGACAACCTCATATGTCATATTTCATTATACGTAGTATCTTTAAGTATGAATAAGCTACTTTCATCATATTGAAATATACTTTTTGTTATCACTTAATTAATATTTACGCTGACACATTTAAAATAATAATATATGTAACAACAAAGACAAAATTAATTGTCATCCAACACTTGGTGAAACGAGGTTTAATAAAAAATAAACTAACTGTGCTGGCCAGCCTCTGACGATGCCCTCATAAGGTGACTTGGAGGCTGAATTTTGTGAAACATAGCCAAGTGTTTATTTTATATTTTTTAATAATATATGTCTTTACTCGTTCTTATTTGAACATTAAAATACCAAAACATTATTTATCCACTAATAATAATTCATAATGTACGAATTTTTAACTATTAAAAAATCATTAAAATAAATTAATTCAAAATAAAAAGAAGCAAAAAGTTGTGCTAGAAACAAAAAAGAGTACGCTTTGTGTACAAATAAAAACCCAAACCCGGCACTAAAAAATAAAAGGGTACTGACTATACAATATATAATTTATAATAATTTATTAAAATGTTTTGAATCGAATTATGATTGTGATAAGAAACAAACTTCAAAATTAAAAACTTATCAACAAGGTTATGTTATCATAGATTGAATATAGTCTATTAATGAACTTAATCTCAGTTTTTTGGTTATGTCATATAAGCTTAAATTTAAGTTTTAAATCTCCAAAGCCATACCAATAAATCGATTTTTATAAAACTTGTTTTTTAGATTCAGAAAATTACAATATTATACCTATAGATTAGTTAAGTAATTAGATCAAAGTAAAATATTAATATTATATTTCTTTATAAAATTTTGCAGAAATTTGCTGATGTCGTAGTTTATACTTGTAGGGGATGTAAATAGTTTATCGTCAGTTAATAGTTGATGACGTCCTACTTTAAATAAATTCAAATTGTTAACGACTTGTTATTTTATTTTAAAAGTGTTAAGTAAAATAAAACTGACTATTTAAACAAAATTATTACAACACTTATGGTGCATTTGTAAAATTAATGCAAAATAGATTATAATATTATGGAAATATTGTACGGAAATATGTTTAATACTGAACAATGAAATTAAAATTAATTCCTTGTAATTTATCTATTGCATATTTTGTTTTAAATGTCAGTAGACATAGATACGAGACTGAAAGCTCCTGAAATTTAACGCAGAGCCATCTCTCGGGCAGTGTATAAAGCACTGCGCAGCCGTAAAGCTCAAAGCTTTGTCGTTGGGTTGGTGTCTGAACTTATTTCAAATATTCAGTTTTAACTTGTATATCCAATATTCTTTATACATGCATTTTAATACAGTTATTAATTTAAAAACTTGGTAGTTATTTAGATTTTTGTCGATATTTATGATGAAGGTGAATCATATGCCTAATTAGATCTGAATTTTATGTATTTTTGAAGTTAAAGATTAAAAATATTGTAGTAAAATCGAAAATATTATATTTATGTACCAATAATAATGAAAAATTATTACAAAATTTTGATTTAATTTCTCAAAAATAATTGGAAATGAATATTTAATATGAGTGAATATTTAGGACAATGTGACAATATTAAATAGTAATATTTAATAAAAAAACAACGCACAATCGCTGTTATTTAAAAAATATATTCTGATCTATCTTCACATTTTAAGTAATATATTGAAAAATTGCAAATTTTAAACAAACAAACAAAATATATATATATATATATATATATATATATATATAGATTATTGCAGTGCCCTGAATATTTTTGAATCATTCCATAATAAAGTATAATAAATAAGAGGAAAGGTGAAAATGTTATTGTTTTAAATTTCTAGTTAACATTTTGAACTTGACTTTTTGTAATGTGTTTCTAATATACATATTATCATGTGAGACATATACATTTTGAATATTTCGGTTATTCTCTTGTATTAAGAACGAAAAAATAATAAATAATGATTATCTGAAGAAAGTTGTTTGTTATATTCTGGATCCATATTATATAATTAATAAAACTACAAAACTAGATCAATACACATTGAATTAATTTGAATTATTAAACTGTAAGTTTTTTAAATTTTATTAAAAATAATTTATTATTGAAATTTAAATGTTTTGTTGTATTCCTGAAAAATAAAACGAAAATATCCGCAATCAACTAGCTCTCAATCAAAACTAAAACCCACAATCCAGTTTCAGATCACAGTAACCATTGAATTCATTTGTTTTTGTGTTAAGCGCCAGTGTGGCGATGACATGTCAATACACCACCTCTCACCCCTGCGATAGTCGTTTGTTCGTGGCGCTATGACGTCAGTACGGGGCGTCGTGCTTACGATGACGTCAGCATTCGAAGCATGCTCAGGAACAACGCGCCAAATCTGCGAAAGTTTGGCAACGGTGTCGAGCACGTGCACGAGATGAATTTCTCGGGGTGCTAGAAACTTAAAAGAGGCAAGTTTTCAGGACGAAATAGTTTTAATCAAAATAAATCATTTTCTCTAATACTGACTACTTGTAGTCCAAATACCAGAAAACACTATTTAAATGTATAATTTTCGAAATAAAAAAATTAGAGATGGGCGAATATCATCCGCGAATAGTCGAATGCCGCGAATATTGACATTATTCGATATTCGAGATTTTCGAATATTAATGTCAGTATAGCGAACATTCGAATACCTCATCGAATATCGCGCCATATGTTGATCTCAATTTTTGACTATGTTTTTCTTTATCATTTGTACATAAACTTAAAGCTATTACAATACTTTGAAGTTATTAATAACAAAGATATTTTGTTTCAAAACCATGAAATTTGTTTTTCGCCAACATCAGCCCGTACGTTTCACCTTAATTTGAAGTTTTCGTCTTTTTCTTTTTTGTTTCAATTTTATTTTATCTTAACAATTTCATTCAAATAATGAAAAGGACATAATTATATAATTATTAATAATAAATAAATTAACTTTTAGGAGTATTCGAGTACCTCGAATATTCGAGATCTGATTAATATTCGTATTCGATATTCGAATTCGAGAAATTTGATATTCGCCCATCTCTAAAAAAAATATATTCTCCAATAGCTTAAGTTTATCTCCAATTTTGTCTTATGCCACTTTTTAATTTTTCATCCGCAATTTTTTCCTTTCTTAGATTAAAACTTATCCAAATTGTATGATTTTATAATTAAAATGTAACATACAAATTTAATAAAACTGTCATTAGACAAAAGAATTTTTTGCGAAAAAAATTACAAACTATTAAAAATTATCATAATATTTATTACAATATTAATAAGAAAACAAAGCTCATGTTTTACAAAAAATAGTGCATGCCGCGAGATTTAGTCGTACTGGATTTCGCCCTATGTACACTCAGCTACAGAAGTAAGGAGTAAGTGCATTATTTATATGATATGCTGTGCAATAATTTTTATTTTGAATGTATATGAAGGAATTGGAGTGCAATTTAAGTTCAGCCTTTTTGTTACTTCGCCCATTACATTTGCAATACCTTAGATGGTTTAAATAACTATACAAGAACCTTAAATTATTAATGTGAGATTTAAGTAAAGGGATATATCCATCACAAGATAAATATTTCACAATTACTGTCTATGTAATTTGGCTTTTAAGTATTTTTAGTATAATGTATTGCAAAAAATAAATCTTAGTCCGTAAAAATATAAATTTTGTAGCAAAGGACTAAATAGATTTCATTTCAGAAGCAATTAAATAACAAAACAATAATTAACAACAAAGACAATTATTAATTGTCATCCAACACTTGGTGAAACTAGATTTAATAAAAAGTATAAAATAAACACTTGGCTAAGTTTCACAAAATTCAGCCTCCAAGTCACCTTATGAGGGCATCTCATGTCATCTTACCTGTTTGTTAGAGATCTTATTCTCTGCTGACACAGTTCTTCGTCACCAGCTTCTTCACGTGAACTTTGTTCTAGGTGAAGAAGTGTGTTATACCATACTGATGAGCTATAATAAGAGCGAAACGCGTCTATGGTTACTAACTGTGCTGGCCAGCCTCTGACGATGCCCTCATAAGGTGACTTGGAGGCTGAATTTTGTGAAACTTAACCAAGTGTTTATTTTATACTTTTTATTAAAAATAATAATTTTTTGATGGAATGCTATTAATTTAATAATATTTATGTTATTGAAATTATTATGCGCTAGGAAAAATTATAAAATGATGAATTGTTCTTTATTTGCAACAGGAACGTCTTTGTGTCAAATTAGGAAGTAGGCCATGAGAAAAGAGAAAACAAAAGCGAAACGAACACATAATGCAGCCAACACAGCGTTAACGCAACGCGGGTGGTGGCCGCTCGCCTCAATGGGTCATTCAATAAAGCTCAAGGATCACTGCGTTTGCTTTGCTTCGCATATTCTGAACTTGTGTACGTTTTGGGAAATTATTACTGCTGTAGAAAGAATAGATACATTTTTAAAATGATAATATTTACTAATATCAAAAGTATGAGCCGTTGGCCCTTGGTGAAACATTATGAATAAGAATAAAGAACGTAGACACTTGTAGTTTCACAAAATTTTGTGTAACTACATCAAGTGTCTACGTTCTTTATTCTTAATAATATTTACTATTTATTGGAAAGCGCTTCTTTGTTTATTTGTATCTCTTCTATCCTGGACTTCAATTTTTTTTAAATTGTTGTTATTTATAATACAAATACCGCACCGATCACTTCAGCTCATCTCTTTGAGAGTTATCGAGTTAATAACATCGTTTTACTCTGTTCTATTCTGTCATTAAATGAAGTTATACAATTAAAAGAAAATATTGGACAGATTAGAATTGCATAATATCTTGACATTATAGTTGTTATAAAGATAAAAAAAACATTTTGTCATGTAAGTTAAAAAATAATTATACCATTTTTCTGTTCTCCGACGAACTCAAAAAACATACTAACTAGACTCTGATGAAATGAAAATAAATCGTTACATTGTTGACAAAAAGAAGATTCAATTATGTAAAAATGTTGGTGGAGTGGTCGAGTACGTTAGAGCGTAGATTATTGTTTGATGTGACTGAAGATAGTCATGAAGTCCCGGGTTTGAGTCTACCGGCTGGCAGGTGTTAAAATTCCTCAATAGATGGCATTTATTTACACACTCTATACTGTAATTGGGATTAAGTTACTATTGTACAATGTAACATCAAAATAAAAACTACGTCTCAAAACTTTATCTGAAGCAGAAGACGCTCAGTTTCTTTTATTTCAATGCCCGCTGTTAAACATTTGTAAGTTGTTTTTAAGAAAAATGCGTCAAATAAAAAAATATAAAATAAATATAAAATAAATATATCATCACGCCTTTTACCCATTACTGGGTGTGGCACTCTGTCTAAACAGATCTCGGTAAGTGATATATTGTTTGCGTGAAGTGCGGTTACCAGCCGTCAAATCACTGCCCCCTAAAGATATTAGTGGAGGGAGAGCCATAGCGGTAGATTTTTTTAAATTGGTGCAATTTGTTTGTCGACTGTGGGGATCGAACCAGGGTTCTCAAGATCCACAGGCAGACTCGATACCACTGAGCCACCTACCCCAAATTTAATTTTTTCTAAAATAATTCAGGAACGTTTAATATCGAGAAACTTATGAACATTTTAAAGTTGAATTTTTTGAAAATAATGTATAATTATATAAATATTCCGCATGAATCATCCCCTTGCAAAATGCACCACACCGAGTGCACTGCAGGGTAATGCACTCTGCACCGCTTTCCCTTCTCTGTCTCTGTCTTACGAGCTGCTCGTTCTCTCTCTGTTCGACGGCGTGCTATTATTAGTTCGAGGCCGAGCTATTTTTAGCCCTGGCGGAAGTAGGTCAGAGACGCGGAGGGTGGCAGCGACGTCGACAACACGCATGCGCAAACCACGACACCGCGTGACGTCATGCTTGCCCTAAATATCCCAGGGTCGACAGAAAGGGGTGCCAAGGGAGGGGATGTAGGGAATTATCAACGAGAACTGGAGATATTGGAGCGGTTTTGGGTGGGAATTAGTTGCTGCATGTTTATTAGTCATAAATTAAAATGTATTTAGATGCTACTGTTGTATTTACTATGCTGCACAACAGGAAATTAATTCCAATTACAGTGAAATTAGAATCATTCAGTTGCAGATATCTGTTGGTTATCTCATCAATGCACCATATTGTTGCCTACATTTTGTTTATTCATTAATTTGTGACTTTGGTTTAAGGTTGTTTGAATTTATGGTACGTACTAAAGTCTACAGATATATATTTTAGGAAAAGTTCGGTTGTATTGTTAATATTTTAGTTTTAATTTCACTACACTCCAACAAAGTTAAGATATTTAGAATTAAAAATATAGCAAATATTATTTGTATGTAAATATAAAAGATTTAATAACATTTATAATAACTTTTATATTTTATTTAATTTAAATTATCATTTATTACAAACACCAAAAATATTAGATGTTGAATACAGAAAAACAGGGGTTGGATTCTGTAATTAAAAACAATTAAAAGTAACCATTTTAAATACGTTTCTAATTGTTATTTTCTTTTATTCAGATATCATTAAAAGTTCAAATGATAGCAACCGAAGTTATGGAATCTCACCTCTGTATTGCTGGTTGCAAATCATGTATAAATTTATTGTTCTTGAAATTTTCCAATGTTTTGATCTAGGCTATTTATTGTTTAATTAATAATAAATAAAAACAGACAGTTTTGACTTACCTGGTTAACTTCTTTGGGGGCCGTAATTTTACGACTGGTAACCACACTTCACGCGAAGAAATATATTACTTACCGAAATCTGCTTCAGCAGAGCGCCACGCCCAGTAATGGGCAAAAGGCGTGATGATATTTTATATATTTTTATAATTATGTTACTAATGAAATAAAAGTATAAACACTGCCTACAAATAATCATTTATTAATTAGTTATTATGTAGGTACCTAGTGTAATGCCTTATTTTAATTTTTTTTAAATTAAATGTACTATGAAATACCCTAATTTTTGCGAATTTCAAAAAAAATCTACTTGTTTTATAATCTGTATATCAAAGTATATATGTCATTAAAGTTTCGTGTAGAGGTATAGAAACATCCTGTATAAGGGATTATTATTATTTTCCTGCTAAACATGGTTTTAGAATATTAGTAGTTATTAGTAAAGTTCAGATATAACAAAATAATGAGATCCAAAGATTTATTCAATTCTCACAAAAACCAATAAAAACTAACCCCCAGTAAAATCCACTGCCAAAATTCCTCATTACTCCACCGGATGTCATAGACTTTTGTCCTCTCGGTATGACGTCAGAGGCTGCATTATGGCCGCAGCGGGGGTGCAGGGCGGTGCGAGGGTATGAACAGAACCCCGATGCTGGTCCCGTGATTTGGGGCACTGCTGCCCCGCGCGCGCGCTGCTGCCGTCACCGTCACCAGTGACGTCATTGCACTAGGAGTTCGATAACCTACCCTCGTCCGCCACCCCCGCAGAAGACCTTGGACTGGTGCGATGTTCTGCATGGTGATAAATTCGCAAGGGTTTGGAGGTTTGGACCTCACGTAAATAAAAACTTTCGAACTATGGCTTCGGATTATTGGGATTTTTATTGTTATTGTTTTGATAACATAGAAATTATTAATTAATAAAATAGGGTTTGATACTATTTATGAACATATACAATTTATATATCTGTTTTCCAAGAAATAATTATTAAACAGCTTTAAAGTTGAACAAAGTATGGTTTTTTTATGATTTTATTTTATTCGATAATTTGCAATTTGGCTAACTGAACTAGTCAGAAATATCTACAAAACTGATACTATGAGGGCGATTTTTGGGTGCACTAAAAAGATGGTTTTCTTAGCACACTTAAGAAGCAAACTAGTGTAATAGTACTTGCCATTATGTTTAGTTTAATAAAAAATATAAAATAAACACTTGGCTAAGTCTCACAAAATTCAGCCTCCAAGTCACCTTATGAGGGCATCGTCAGAGGCTGGCCAGCACAGTTATTAACCATGCCAGCCTCTGACAATGCCCTTATAAGGGGACTTGGAGGCTTAATTTTGTGAGACTTAGCCAAGTGTTTATTTTATATTTTTTATTAAACCTAGTTTCACCAAGTGTATGGACGACAATTAATTTTTTCTTTGTTGTTATGTTTAGTTTCCTTCCAGAGTTTGAATGTTCAATTTATATAAAAAAAATTACGCAGAAGAGAGAAGTCATCAAAATGTGTAACTAGAATAATGACGTATGAATAATTATTTTAAATAAATTAAAATTTCTTGAAAAACATTGGCTGATAGCACAAGCTCTGTTTTTGCCTGTTTTAAGAGCAGTATATTTGGGTGTTTTAGCTATCTCTAACATGTTAAAACCGTGATCTTAAAACATCCAAAAACAGAGCTTGTGCTACTAGCTTTTATGTTTAATTATGTTTTAATTTTAAATAATTGTAAATATCATTAATGTGTACTTTCTTTATTATAATTTTGTTTTCACTTCATTATAAATATATTTATCATTCTCTCAGTTCGGTGCAAGTAAGTTTTCATTTTGTACAGTTTTATACAAGACCTATGACGTCTTTCTTCTGCTTAAAAATTGTTTGTGTATGAATTATATAACCATAGTTGACCATAGGATTCAAAAGGCGTCTGCTTTTAAAATTAAAACTAATACATCAACTTGGATCTATTGAAGATGTATGCAAAATAAGAAGCTTCCTTTTACGATATTGTTTGTATTCGGTGAATAAATATTTAAATTAATTTGAAAAGATGTGGACTGGAATTGAGGTGGGTATTCCATATATTTTTTTGACTATGACTTATTTTGATCTGTTATAAACAATTTAATTTTTGACTTGAATATTATGGGCTGTTTTTTGCTATGCTACGAAGTATAAAAATAACACTATAACGACTGGAACATAATGAGAGGGCATTCATATTTTAGTTTTAATTTAATTTAATGTTTTAACTTAGTGTTTACAAGTAACTATTTTGTTGTTGGTTTCAATTAGCAACACCTAGTGTCAAATATTATACGGTAATTTAGGAGAATCGTTAATACTGTACTCGATAATATTTACTGATTCGAAAACCTATCTGCTGAACTGTCAAATGATTTTATTGATATTTATAAGGTTAATGTTAGTGTTATGTTCTTGATCTATCAAAACTTTCGATTTTTTCAAATTTATCTTTTTGCCTTTTTTGAAATAGCACCGAACAATCAAAATGAGAAAAGTTAACATTATCTTGTCTATCTTCATTATCCCCAAAAATAAAATAAAACGTAGAGCAATTGATGTTTAAAATTAATAAACAAAATTAAGGAACAATATCCTTGACAACGCAACGCCACAGTTAATAAATACTTTTGTATATATATTATTATAAATTGAAACTAATTATACATATATTCTAGGAAAAAAAAATTATATGAACCACGGACGTTACTGGATGATAATGATCTCGGACGACACCTATCCCTCGGGGCAGAGGCGCTTGATATCGTTGCCTTAACTTAAATAAGTAAATTAAATTAAACTCGGTGTTTTATTATTTAAACTGAGAAACAAGATGTTAAAATTTCATATTTTGACCGTAAAGTAAATGTACAAATTTATTGTTATTATTTTTTTTATATTTCCTAAGATATTGATTTAGATCAAAATTAAATCTACCCTTGTGGCGCCCCCTCAACCAACATCTTTGGGAGCCGTGATTTGACGGTTGGTAACCGCACTTCACGCGAAGAAATAAATCACTTATCGATATATGCTACGGCAGAGTGCCATACCCAGTAATGGGTAAAAGGCGTGATGATATATTTATTTATATTTATTATGATCTATCATCTTTAAAAAGATTTTATAAAAAATATAAAATAAACACTTGGCTATGTTTCACAAAATTCAGCCTCCAAGTCACCTTATGAGGGCATCGTCAGTTGCTGGCCAGCACAGTTAGTAACCATAGACGCGTTTCGCTCTTATTAGAGCTCATCAGTATGGTATAACTCACTTCTTCACCTAGAACAAAGTTAATGAGAAGAAGCTGGTGACGAAGAAACATAGCCAAGTGTTTACTATATATTTTCTATTAAACCTTGTTTCACCAAGTGTTGGATGACAATTTATTTTGACTTTGTTGTTAGATTTTATAAAACTTACTGTTTATTACTTTATTTTATTCTACATAGTATTTTTACAATACCAAATTATTTTTCATTTTTACCTTAAGTGCTTAATTTGATAAAATAATAATTCTATTGTATACAGGGTATTTCTAAACCTCTGCACGAAACTTTAATGACATAGATAATTTGATATAGAACAAAAAGATTTTTTTTGAAATTCGCAATAATTAGGGTATTTCATTCCCAGTGAACATTTTAGTCTCACTGGTTTAATAGTACATTTAATTATTTATAATTATGTTACTAATGAAATAAAAGTATAAACACTGCCTACAAATAATCATTTATTAATTAGTTATTATGTAGGTACCTGGTGTAATGCCTTATTTTTAACTACCACACTGCGGCTCGGTGAGTGCGGACTCTGTACTGTAATTGGGATTCAGTTCCTGTTGTACAGCGTAACATAAATAAATAAATATTTTTCTGTCATAAATTTAATTTTAAAATTATCTTCATTACTGTACGTTCAGTCGAAGTCATATGTTAAAAAATAAATAAATATTGTTTTCAAATAGTAGCCTACTTTTAGCATAATTATCGTGTAGATGTATAAATCAAAATTTAATATCTGCATTTCCGTCCCATTTTAAAGAATAGCTTATTAGCTTGTTATACTAATGACATAAATGCATCCGAGCAAGCACCAATGCAATTTACTTTTAACTTAATGAATAAAGGTAGGGAAAGGATAAATTTGAGTGCAGGTATTTAGTGAAGTTAGCAAGCATTTGCACCCACGCGCAGTTCATCGTTCTTTGGACGTGGGTGGACTAGTCGACCGCCCGAGAGAACTACGTTTGGGGTAGGTCGCTCATCACTTTCACCCAACATCTGTGCGGCGAGTTCATACATCCCCATCTGGGATATGGGCCATGCATTATAAAAATAAATAATATATATATATAAGCAGATCTCGGTAAGTGATTTATTTTTTCCGCGTGAAGTGCGGTTACCAACCGTCAAATCACGGCCCCCAAAGGTATTAGTAAAGGGGGAATATGTATATATCTTCATATCTTTTATTCCTTACTGGATATGGCATGTTGTCGATAAATTATATATATTTGTGCGACTATCCGCCGTCAAATCATGAGTCCTAAACATGTCAGTAGAGGCGGAACCTCAGGGGTAATTTTAATATAGAGTAAAGTTTGTCGGCTGTGGGTTCTTATATTTACAAGCCGACTCGATCTAGCTCTCAATAATATTTTAATAAAACTAATAGTTTTCACCCCTGTAACTTCCCTCGACTAACAAATTTGGGGGCCGTCATTATTAAACCAGTGGCAATAAAAATGTTCGCTAGGAATGATATATCCGAATTTTTGCGAATTTCAAAAAAATCTTTTTGTTCTATATCAAATTAAATATGTCATTAAAGTTTCGTGCAGAAGTATAGAAACACCCTATATACACCCTATATATATATATATAGGTATATATAAATAAAATAAATAAATATAAAAATATCATCACGCCTTTTACCCATTAATGGGTGTGGCACTCTGCCTAAGCAGATCTTGGTAAGTGATATATTTCTTAGCGTGAAATCATGGCCCCCAACGATATTAGTGGAGGGGGAGCCACAGGGATAGGTTTAAATTGGTGAAAATGGTTTGTCGGCTGTGGGGATCGAACCAGGGTTCTCAAGATATATGTATATATATATATATATATAACCTAGCTGAATTCAGATATTTTTGTACAATTTAGTATTGTCATATCCAACTTGACACCATAATTGTTAGCCGGATATTTATTTATTAGCAGAAAACTAATACCTCATCTTAAATGCCTACTTAGAGCATACAATATATATAATAGTACTTTCAACACATTAATATTTTTTAAAAGTACCTAGTATATTATGAAATTTGCATATATATATTAATCAAGTAGTAAAACAATTTATTCACAGTTCAGTATAACAATTTCAGTTGATAATGATCTCTAAACACATTTAGAAAGTTAGATGCATAAGCATGTTTTAAAAATAGCTTTCGAAGACCTCGACTACTGCAAATAACACTCAGAAGTTATTTTTAGAGGTTATCAGAATTTATTTATAAGTCTGATTTTTTGCAGGTTCCATTCTTAAAGAAATTACCTTTAATTATAGACATTAGAATAATTTTTAACTGATATATCGATATACATATTTTGGAATAATCATGAGATTAAATCAATATTTATTTTCTAAGAATTGATTATTAAAAGAGGTTTTTTTAAAAAAATAAGTAATTACTGTTTTCTTTTATATTTTATTTTTAATATGAAAATATAGTTTATTTCATTAATCACTCGATAAATATAACAGGTAATAGTAGCCAACTGGGTAAAACTAAAATATAACTTGCATTTATTTATTAACAAGCAAGAGGTTGCAGATCAAATCTCGCTAATTCCACTTATATATTAAAAAATAAAATTTTATCTTAGTGGTGTAGATTCTACTTATTGGCTGTAGACTTCCTGTATTTATTTATTTATTTTTAATTTATATATCGGATCAACTACTCATATGGTCATATGCCGATATGTCCTTTGTATGGCCGCCACGGCCGGGACCCGAACCCACGACCTTATGGTTGTGACTCAGGCCCTCAAGCCGCGCGGCCAACACGCGGGACAATTTATTTATTTATTTATTTATATGACGCTGTACAACAGGAACTTAATCCCAATTACAGTACAAGGTTCGCACTCACCGAGCCGCAGTGTGGCAGTTCATATAATTTTTAGCTTGAGTGAGATTCGAACTCGGGATCTCCGGATTAGAATTCCATATCGCTATCCACACCACCGTACTGTAATTAAGTTCCTGTTGTGCAGAGTAACAAATAAATATATGGCGGTAAAATGATAGATATTGTATAATTTGCAATTATAAATAAATAAGGATCGGTTTTTCCATCTACGGATAAAGTGCCCGATTAATATTAGCAGGATAAATTAAAAAAATATCGCATCGAAATCATAGCACAAATGGTAATAATTAGACTATATGCTCTTTTTAGATGTGATAGTTTTTTATTTATCCTGCCGATAGTTATCGGGAACTTTATCCGGAGATATAAAACTGGCCCTTCATATTTTATAAAATTATTTAACAAGTATTGCAACTGTACAGTTAAGTGGGTGACATATTTTCTTTGTAACTACAGAAGTTATTCGAAATTATTTTAAATGGTTTCAAATAGATTTCAAAATTATAGCGACTACAAGCCATGATTTAATGCACTGGGATACCTATTCAATAAATATTTAAAATGTTTTGTTTATTAATATTATTATGTTGCCTTAAAACAATATTGATGTATTTTTTTGTTACAGGCAGAAATGTAGCAGTACCTACTAAATGACAAGGTAATTTTACTTTTTATTTTAAATCAGGAATCAATTAATAGATAATAAAATGTTACATATCAGATAAGTACGTATATCGCATTGAAAACTCAGTAAAATTTATATTAATTCAAATTAAAAATAATAATAAAGTTCATTAATTTCTAGCATTTATCTATAAATAAATATTGATTTGTTTGTTCGATAAATCTAATTAAATTAAAATTTTGTGTTTATATATATACACATATACAGGGTGTTTTTATACCTCTGCATGAAACTTTAATGACATATATGATTTGATATACTGACTATAGAACAAAAGAATTTTTTTTTAGAAATTCGCAAAAAAAATTACCTTTCATTTTTAGTGTCACTGGTTTAATAGTACATTTAATTATTTATAATTATGTTACTAATGAAATAAAAGTATAAACCTTGCCTACAAATAATAATTAATTAATTAGTTATTATGTAGGTACCTGGTGTAATGCCTTATTTTTATTTTTTTAAAATTAAATGTACTATTAAACTAGTGACACTAAAATTGTTCGCTAGGAATAAAATATCCTATTTTTTGCGAATTTCATAATAAAGTATAAAAAATTATTTTTGTTCTATAATCAGTATATCAAATTATATTTGTCAGTTTCGTGCAGAGGTGCATCCTGTGTATATATATATATATATATATATATATACTTTATGAATTCGAATATTATTCAAAGCTCTGTTTTTTCATATATTTAAATTGAGAAGATCACATGTGTTGCGTGTGAAACAGCGCTATAGCATTTATGTGTTTTTCATGTATATTTGCCCTACTCTATATAATTAAGCACGAATTCATGCATGTAGTTCGAAGGGACATTTAGGGCCTACAACATTATTTAATCATACTTATCATATTTAACATGTAGTATAATATCATCTTAACTTATTATTACATACATGTTCTATAATCGTTAATAAATAATATGGAAAATAGGTCCATCAATTTAGGTTTTACTTAACTGGGAATAAAAATACAATAAATATTATTTCTTTATTTGACCCAAATTTAATTTGAAATTTAGTTTTTTACTAGCCATTTTTATGCATGCATTTCAAAAGTTTTAAAGCATTTTTACCAAAAATAATTTGAAAAATTATACTTTATGATAAAATTAAAAAACAATAAATATTATTTCTTTATTTGACCAAAATTTAATTTGAAATTTAATTTTTTATCAGCCATTTTTATGCATGCATTGCAAAATGTTTTAAAGCATTTTTTCCCAAAAATAATTTGAAAAACTTATACTTTATAATAAAGCTATATTTAACAGTATTTTAAATTGTATTATTTATATATTCATATGAAGTATATTTCATTAAAACATTTTAAAATACCGCTAATCATTTTGAACAAAGTAGAATTAAAAATATACTTACTTTTATTAAGTGGTCTTCTCGAAGTTCAGTTGGAGTGTCGCGGAAAAATAAAATAAAACCACGTGTATAAAACAGCTGAAAAGTCAACAAAATCACATACAAAAATTTAGTACTTCATTAGTTTTCCAAAAACTCGATCACAAATATAACAAAGTGAATAAACAATAAAATAATAAATAAAATGCAAGCAGAGCGTCTGGAGCGCCTGATTGCATGCAACCGCTTCGACTGACGCGTCGTGCGGGACTGCCTGTTTTCAGGATGAATCTGTCGCTTGGTAGACGCGGCAACACCGCACATGCCTGTGAATGGATGTGCGACGCGATTGGTCCATTGCGTCTCTGACGTCATTACATTGATTGTCAGCTCTCACGTGCTGCAAAGGAGATAACTCTGAGGGGTTGTTAACCATTCTTGTAATCAGGTGGATGTATGTAGGTACTAACACTAATATACGTACCTACACGTACGATTCAATATCATAAATAAATATATTAAGAATCGATTCTATAAATACAAATTTTTAATGACTTTTATTAGATTTTACGATATAAACTAAAACTGTCTTTATAAATTACTTCATTACATATTTATTATCTTATATTTTTTAATCATTTTGAAATTAATAAAAGGTACTATTTGTAGCTCTAAATATTAATAAACAAATTCATAAACCAAGTTAGCTGCTAAATACGATTCATATTATCATTTAAAATGCGATTCCCATTCGAAAAATGAGTAAAATTTAGTGACAACTAATATTTTTCATAATTCAATTTGTTTCATAAATATATTGCAACAGAGGAATTAAATATGATGTTAATAGCTAACTCGCTTTATTAATCTGTCTTAAAATAACTTAAGGAATCTAACATAACATACAGTACTTTTACTTGATTTCAATGAAAATTGAATGTTGCTTAACTTTAAATAACTTATTTCAAGTTACTTAAGTATGTGCACAAAACTTAATGATTTAAATAATGGAAGTCTATTACATATAAATTTATAAGTTTGAAGCCATTGAGTATATAGTTCTAATAAACTCGGGAAAAAACACGCACCACTTGAAAATGCACCAAAAATGCCATAACTTGGTTGAATTTGATCGAAAATTGATGAATCTTTGAGTGCCGAAAATCTTCAAGTTTTATCTTTAGGGTCATACAAGTTAATGTGCCGAAAGTCCATACTACCCTCACCACCCTCCAACAAAACAAAGTCCCTGATGTAAAAAATGTCAAAAGTCCATGAACTTTTTCGTCCTGGTGTTGGATGATGTGCACGTTTTTTTCGCACATAGTACACGGTGTCAAATTTTGACATTTTTTACATCAGGGACTTTTTTTTCGTAGGAGGGTGGCGGGGGTGACATGGACTTGCGACACATTAACTTGCATGACTTTAAAGAGAAAACTTGAAAATTTTCGGGGCTCAAAGATTCATTAATTTTCGATCAAATTCAACCAAATTATGGTTCTCTGAATATTTGGCATTTTTGGTGCATTTTCAAGTGGTGCGTTTTTTTCCCGAGTTTACATCTTAATGAATTAATTCGTAATATTATATTGTATTACGGGTAGTTGTGACTCAATGGTTAAATCAATTATAAAGCTATAGATAGAAGACATGCACTTCCTGTTATTTAGTAAACGAATAAATATATAATTACTTACGTACATGTCAAAAACAGTGCCTGCGTCATAGCCAAAGCACGGAAGCTGTTAAGATATTTTTAAAAGATCTTGACACATTTGGCATTAGAACACTTCAATATTTATTGCTGTCGAAAGCTCTTGAATTATGCAAAGAATTAAATTATAAATAGATATATTTCTCATTAAAATAATTTAGGTACATTTGATGCCGGAAATATACTCATATCTTGATGCATCAAGATCTTTTAAAAACACTTTATATAAGTCTATTAATAATTTTATCTGGATATAGAATACTCAGAAATCCTGTAATAAATTAAATTAAACTTTATTTTGATGACTACAAGAAAATAGTGAACTTCTGCTGAAGACTGCTCTTCTATTTAAACAAAACAGTATTGCAAAATAACAATTAACAAGTATTTTGATAAATAACAGTTATTTGTACATCAAGGGAAGAAAGTGAGACATTTCTTCCCGAAGGTACCACTTCATTTCGTGACACTTGTAAGTTGGGTTTCTAACAACAGATTTTATTATTCTGAAAAGAATATACAAACATAAGTTTTAATAATAAACTATGAAATATTACATTCGTAAGTAAAGTAAAATAATCATACCTGAAAATAATAATTAAATTACACGTTATTAATCATTAATTGAACAAATGTCACAATCTGAACTGTCAACGAATTATTTAAACAACATAAGAGAAACAAAGACATTTTACGCTCGTGATACACACATCATTTTACGATTGCATCTTAAAATTATTAAAAAACGTATACGTACTGAAAATAAATTCGTTTTGTCAACTATCAATAAGACAAGTTTCTGTTTTGTTTGTATCCCTGGCAACTATTGAAATAAGCGCTCATTTAATATCTTTTTCGCGCGTTGCCATTAGAGACGCGCTACAAAAATATTTTTCGATTCTTCCACAGAAAACGTCAACTTTACGATGACAAATGAGAGTGTAATTGTCAACTTTTCATAGCAATCGTAGAAAAAAACCAATTTTGTGACACTGTTTTTTACTTCTGCAAAATAAAGCTCAATTTTAATTTTAATCAGATATGCTTCCATGATAACAATAAACACTCAAGAGTAAAATTCATTGCTATGTTACTTAAGTATGCTACAATAGTTATTTGTGTATTAAGAGCGTAAAGTGATTCTTTGTTACTCGAGCACGGTAATTGCAGCGCGAGCCGAAGGCGAGAGCTGCAATAGTGCAAGAGGAACAAAGACAATTTACGCTCGTGATACACACATAATTTTTTCTACGATTGCATCTTAAAGTTATTAAAAAACGTAGGTATACGTCTAAAACTAAATTCGTTTTGTTAACTGTCAATATGACAAGTTTCTGTTTTGTTTGTATCCCTGGTAACTATTGAAATAATCTTTTTCGCGTGTTGCCATTGGAAACGCGCGAATTTAACGTCTTTTTCGCGCGTTGCCATAGGAGACGCGCAAAAATGATATTTTTCGATTGTTCCACAGAAAACGTCAACTTTACGATGACAAATGAGAGCGTAATTGTCATCTTTTCATAGCAATCGTAGAAAAAGTACTTTACACATCCGTCCTGTAAACCGTCATTTTCAGCATTAAAAATAAACCAGAAAGATAATTTTATAAAACAGATGTAGAAAAATTTACTTTTTATATAATAATGACAGACAGTAGACTTTTCTGCATTTATTTCAGGTAGATGATATTTGCCGCCTACACGGGTAGCAAGAATGATTTTCCGCACTCGTGCGAAATATGAGTTTTTCTGATTGAGTACCCGCATAGATACATGAAAACTGTCAACATTTTTAAGTGCATTTTATATTTAAAAATGTGTCAAAAATTATTTTTAAATTCTTTTTCAAGCTTTTCGGAATATAAAAAATAAGATCTACCACGAGTAGAAAGTGTCTTTGTTACTCTTACATGGCTGTTACTCTTGGTTGCGCCTCGATCAACAATCTTCATGTGTGAGCAACAAATAGATTATATTTCGCTGTAGATATTCAAATACTATTCTTCTGTAGACATGATCACTTGCTTCTCTCATTTGACAGGATCGTAATAGTATATTACATAATAAGTCAGGAAAGTGATGCTTTACTTGACGAAGCGGTTGTTTGTAGTACGAGGCCGTCAGGCAAGTAAAACACTTTCGTGACGTATTATGTATACTATTTTTTCTGAAATCGTTCATATTTATATTTTATCAATATAATTAATAATAAATATTTCAAAATGTTTAATTTTTTGGTAAGAATCATATTGGCAGCAAACTACATATCCAAGGTGATAACAAAAGTTGTTGAAAACAATATCTTATGTGAAAAATCTATTGAACATATTTGTGTCAAAAGTAATATTGTTGACAGAGAAGATTTCTTTATAATGTTGGAAAATATAGATGAAAATGAGTATGAGGCGGTATTTTCAAGTACTCCTCCTGAAATCTTAAATCAAGCAACTGCGGCTGTTGAAAATTTATTACCGAGCAAGTCCAAAGACCGATATGATAAAGAGTATGAAATTTTCATGGATTGGAAAAAGCAAAATAATTTGTCAGCAAATGTGCTACTTGCTTATTTTATTTACTGAATCTCCAATAAATTTAGCTTCAAATTCGCCAGTGTCATACATAAATTTTAGTAATTTAAGCAATTGTATATTTAGTATTAATATTATTGATAAAAATAAATAAAAATCTTATTAAATTTTTTAGTTATTTAGTTTATTTATTTGAGTCAGATAAACACTTACTTTCCATACTAAAATGCGTCAGGAAAGTAGGCATTTTCTTGACGATTTCAGAAAAAATTATTTTTTTTGCAATAAGCAGCGGTTATTATCCCTCTACTAATTACCCGCACTCATAAATATGAATAAAAAATGATTTTGCTTCACTGAAAAGTCTTATCAAACTAAGTTGAAGTTTCTATTATCTACATTACAAGTTATAAATAGTAACACATTGATTGAGGTAGTGTTAAAAATACCCCTGATGATCATCCCCATCCCTAGTCTTGTTGTTCCGTTCCAGCAGCATGCAGGTCATGTGATGGTGGAACAGACAAGGATGGAAGCTCCAGTTTCTGAATTGGAGTAACGCGCGGGATCGAAGCTGCAGAGCGGACGTCATTCAGCTTTGCAGCTGCTGGTGATGATGGCCAGGGGTAGAGACGCAAGGGGGCGCTAGCTCTAACACCAGGAGTAGGCCTTCCACATGGAGAGCTGGATGGTAGCTTGAATCGGAAAGATTTGAATGAGGAGACAAATATGATTTTATATATTTTCTTGTATATTTTATACATTTTTCAACTATTTTAAAAATCATTTTTATTGGTTTAATTTTACTTTTTCTTACTATATGGGGTAGGTGGCTCAATGATATCGAGTCGGTTTATGGATTTAAGAACCTGGGTTCGATTCCCACAGCTGATAAACAATTTTCACCACGTTAAAACTACCCCAGTGGCTTCTCTACCACTAGCATCATTATCCACAATCCATAAATTTGGCCCTTCAAAAATTGAATGAAGAAACTAAATTACAAATAGAAGATTTTTTTTAGGGTAACTTAGAAGAATATTCCGCTGCTGTTCTTCTAATCGAATGATTAACCTGACAATTAAATGTAGGGATCTTGTAAATTTCTGATGTTCGTCTTCATAAAAATTATTTTATTTTTATTTTCAATCAAAACTAGAACTTTAAATTATTAAATATTTGTCATAGTGTTGACGAAACAATTATTTTATAAATTATTATTTATTTTATGGAGTAGATGCTTAGATAGCTCAGTGGCATCGTGGTGGACTGTTAATTTGAGAACCCGAGTTTGATTCCCATAGCCGACAAGCTGATTTTCTCTAAATTAAATAAAAATACACCTATGGTCCCTCTCTACTAACATCTTTAGTGGCAACGATTTAACGGCTGGTAACCAGACTTCACGCGCGTTATAGGTATATTTATAAATTGATTCAATAACGTAATGTGACTAGAATGTATTCATGCTTTAGTTACTTTTTAATGACGTCTATACTTACTGAATAACATATCTGTAAAGAAACGCTATGCGCCTCCTACATCTCGAGTGCTCCAGCAGCCTCCTTACCACTTCAGTTTTGCGGGCCATCTCTTAATGAATTCTATTTATATCTTGGCGGTGTTGGGGGATGAAGGGATGCAGCCAGGCAGCGCGCAGCAATGCTGTGATGCAGCACCCCCTGCATCTGTGTTGGTGCACACGAACACTGAACTGCAGGTCTGTGACCCGGCCTCGACGCTGCGCCGGTGGCCTACTTGCCGCCCTGTTTGACACACTTCGCAACAAGTATTGACGCCGGCCCACCCCCACCCCGCACACTATGACGTCATCACACGCACCAACACACCGACACACCACATGCACCCTGTATTTTTATATTACAGTTCATATTTGTGAATTAATTCTAAACTAATCAGTTTCAACTCAATTATCCCTAGAAGGAGCAACCGATTAAGACTAATTAACTAGCTATTCCCTAGCTGTCAAATGTAAACATGCTTCAGATAATATATATGTCACCGGCAAAGACTGATATTCAAATTTTGCTAAAAACATAAAATATAAAGGCTTGTATATATGGAGCGTCCCCCCTCCACTAACACCTTTGAGGGGCGTTATTTGACGGCTGGTAACCGCACTTCACGCAAAGAAATATATCACTTACCGAGATCTGTTTCGGCAGAGTGCCACACCCAGTAATGGGTAAAAGGCGTGATGATATATTTATTTTATTTGTATATACTGATTTAGATTTTCGTAATGAAGGACTCCATGTCAGTTTGTAATAATTATATTATAGTAAGGTTAATTGTAATAAGGACAAACTGAATTTATAATGTTTAATATTATATTCTATGTGCGATCGATTTCGAGACTATGCTCATCTTCGGGCAAACAGCTGAAAAATACATTGATAAATGATTCGAAAATAATGTACAAAATAATTAATTAGTTACACATATAAAATAAATACAATTTTTATAAATACATAAATAAATAAGTTAATTTATAATTTGTCTAGTTAATAAAATTTGAGTCAAGTAATAAAATAAAATGTGATAATATAAAATAAATATAAGTAGAAAATATGTGTATATGAAAAACAAATATAAGCGTAGTCATTGTTACTGAAGTTGTTATAAATATAAAAAGCAAAATTAAGGAGTGTGTAAAACAAAATGAACTAAATTACAACGTGCTCATAAATTTAGGTTATAAATTTAAATCTTAAGTAATCACACTGATCATAACATGGAATATGTTGAAAAATTTAGGACTTACCGTCAAAAATGTACAGTTGAAAAGTTAGCAAAAATATTGTAAATACATTGATAAGTAAAATAATATTATTAAATATAATTGTGGAGAAAAACTGTCAAGTGATGTAGTTGGAACAAGTGTCAGGAGAAGAATGACGGGAATGGCGGGAAGTTATATTTGACAAAAGTTAATTATTGAAAAGGCGGTAAATTTTTGAAAATATGATATTCTGGAAAATTAGTTTGATCGTTTAATAATTGGTAATGTTCTTTTTTGTGTTTTAGAATTTCGTATTTTTCCAATAAAATTAATTTATGAAAGTTACTTTCTGAGTGTAGTAAAGATATATTATCGGTGCTGGATGAGTGGTTATTGTTAATAAGGTGGGAGCCGAAGGCAGAGTAAGGGTTATTTCTGACGTGTTCTTTAAATCTAGTTTTTAAGTTGCGTGAAGTAAGACCGATATAGACTTCACGCAACTTAAAAACTAGATTTAAAGAACACGTCAGAAATAACCCTTACTCTGCCTTCGGCTCCCACCTTATTAACAATAACCACTCATCCAGCACCGATAATATATCTTTACTACACTCAGAAAGTAACTTTCATAAATTAATTTTATTGGAAAAATACGAAATTCTAAAACACAAAAAAGAACATTACCAATTATTAAACGATCAAACTAATTTTCCAGAATATCATATTTTCAAAAATTTACCGCCTTTTCAATAATTAACTTTTGTCAAATATAACTTCCCGCCATTCCCGTCATTCTTCTCCTGACACTTGTTCCAACTACATCACTTGACAGTTTTTCTCCACAATTATATTTAATAATATTATTTTACTTATCAATGTATTTACAATATTTTTGCTAACTTTTCAACTGTACATTTTTGACGGTAAGTCCTAAATTTTTCAACATATTCCATGTTATGATCAGTGTGATTACTTAAGATTTAAATTTATAACCTAAATTTATGAGCACGTTGTAATTTAGTTCATTTTGTTTTACACACTCCTTAATTTTGCTTTTTATATTTATAACAACTTCAGTAACAATGACTACGCTTATATTTGTTTTTCATATACACATATTTTCTACTTATATTTATTTTATATTATCACATTTTATTTTATTACTTGACTCAAATTTTATTAACTAGACAAATTATAAATTAACTTATTTATTTATGTATTTATAAAAATTGTATTTATTTTATATGTGTAACTAATTAATTATTTTGTACATTATTTTCGAATCATTTATCAATGTATTTTTCAGCTGTTTGCCCGAAGATGAGCATAGTCTCGAAATCGATCGCACATAGAATATAATATTAAACATTATAAATTCAGTTTGTCCTTATTACAATTAACCTTACTATAATATACTGATTTAGAGTTTGATTGTTTCACACGTGAGCGAAACGAACCTTGCAATAACACGTTTAATATTAAAATAAACGTATGAAATTCGAAATAATTTAAGCTAAAATCGAATGTTAAGCCTTGCGTACATATTGTGTTCCACAGTTTATTTACTAAAAGTGCCAACGAAGCAAGTCTTCAAGAACGCATTCTAATATAAAAAATTAATGGTACTCGTAAATGATAACATTTTTGCACTTGGAATTTTGTACATTATCTAGGCAAGATATAATCGTATATATTGTATACACATAACAAAATATTTTGAGAGTTTTTACATTTTTGACAGCTGAATATTCTGATGATAAAATTTGGTACTAAAAATTGTATGTCTGCTGTCAAATACACCAAATTTCTTGTCATTTAAATAGATAAATTTTGTATTTTATTCATTTGTTGTTGTTATTATTACAGTTTATAATAAAAATATTAATTAACAATTAGAGAGCAACTCGAGCTTCCAATATTCCGCCATGTTTTAATGTTGGAGCCGCCCATGTATCAATTACGAATAGTTAGTTACCCTTAAACGGCGTCCTTATTGAGAGACAGGTTTACCAACGTCCTGAAAGGTTAGTTTTAATATGATAGATAAAATAACAATTTTAAATTAAACTCGAAAATACAAATAAAAATAATGTTATATAATATGAATCCATTTTGTAAATCTGCTAAAAAAATTATGATGTGTTCTAGTTTTATGAATTTAATAATAAGCTACTCTTTTATTTTAATTGGAATTAATTTCTTGTTGCACACAATATCAATTAAATGAATGACTGAAAAATATAATATTCTGCTCGTCTTGTACATAAATGTAGGTTTCGGACAAAATCTATTACGTGATAGTATACTTTTTTTAATTTGTTTATTTAGGTGTCATTGACAATATGATAATGGATCGTTACTTTCTGTAACTAAATAAGTTTCTCTAAAAATAGGATATGATAAATTAATTTTTAAAAATATTTATTATTTAATATATAATTACAAAGCTAAATTAATATAATTTATAACAAAACAATTAACTTTTGAAAATATGTATTTTAGATCAATTTTATTATTTTTCCCATTTAGTATTCGTGACAATAAATACTCGTATGTAATGCTGGTTGCTAAGCAATATTACTGAAAACTATTAAATTATATTAATATAACATAAAGAAACAAGTAAATAATTATAAAAACATTTAAATATAAATTCCATAAAGTCAAACAATGACATTCAACACTGAAAATTTCATTTCATTCACAATTTACGAACATTTTCCTCTCTTATATTTCTTAACCTATCATACAAATCACCACGAATTCACAAGTTTTCAACTGTCCATGGTGTAAACTCACCATATATGCCCCGCTTTGGGCTTCATCCCCTATCAACGAGGGGTAAAACTACCCCAGTTGTGATCGCAGCTCAGTCATTCATTGGAAGATATGAATGAGGAAGCAAACTGCCGCCGCCGCCACCGGACCGGTCCAAGTCGAGGGGTGGTTGGATGGAGCAGCCCGGTGCACTGCATACCTGCATGTACCCCCACCCCTGGCGGTGGTAGGAGAGGGGATAGGTCACTGATCATGAGCTGAAAATAGATCGCTCATTGATGGAAAAACTGACAAAGGGTGCTTTAGAAACTGGATTTTATATTTTATTAGTATTAAATTAGGCTTTAATTACAATCTGTGAATTCTGTGTTTTAATATACTTATTTATTTAATAATTGTTAGTAAAGTTTATTACTAATTCGATAGATGAATTAAATAACTAGGTACATAATATAAAAATGAATATATAAGGAATACAGTTAGTATTCTTATTTTAAATTATAATTGTTTAAATATCGGAATGGTGTGCCAGGATAGAATGAATTTATGAATAAATGTTGAGTGAAAGTTTCAAAGGTTTATTTAATAATCAGGAATGGATACAGACTAAGATATTAAGGGAAAGGAGGGGGTTAATTTATAAGTATTTCATATGGGTAAAAGGTGTGATGATATACGTATTTATTTATTTTATTTGTAGTGTTTTTCCTATTTCGTATAAGGAAAGGGGTGAAAAAAAAATCTACAATTTTATTACTTTATTATACATTTTCACATACTTGGGGAAAAGAGGTGATTACTTTCATTACTTTCTGAATTCGTCAATTTTGATTGGATATAACGTGTTATTATGTATGTAATTTTGGTAACTAAATTTAAATTATTTTAAAATTTTGTTAATGATGACGGAATTAAAATATATTTTTATTTTATATATAATCAAGTACTTGACGCTACTTGGTTTATTTACTAAAACTGCTTCTTTATTTAACCTTAATCTAATTTTAATTTAATAACCACATTTACTCCAATAAATTTTGCATCGACATTTTTAACATTATTAATAAAAACCTGAAATGTCATTTTATGAAACCGTGTACATTCTGACATTTTACCCTATTCTAACCTTTACTATAATGATTGTTTTAAATAAAGTGTTAAAGTGATAACCATTCACGTCAAGTAATGTCTCATTTTTTATCAGGACAGCTATTTCTATACCAAAACATATTTCTTACTCATATTTTTATTAAATTTATGTTAATAAAAATGTTTAAATAATTATTTTTATTACATTTTTTGCTCAATTACAGTACACGGGGTCTACAGCTTATAGTGGAATCCTAGTCACAATCGAATTTTTTTTATATAAATTGCAAACAACGAGATTTGAACGCACGAATTCTTGCTCATTAATTAATAAATGTAAGTTTTTTACCTCAGTAGACTATGATTAACTAATTCATATGTCATTCAAAGTTCCAAGAATATTTGCTAATTGTCACTATTCGTTTTAAAAGAGTATTTTGTACATGGGAGTCGGATTATTAATAATAACAATAAATCAGCTTTAGAGATAGTAAATATCACAGCTTGCGATAAGCCAAAGATTTTAAGTACCAAACAACAAATTTAATGAAAATTTGACCCAATTTCATAAACACTTGCTACTTATAAACAATTCAAATTTAAATTAAAACAATAATATTTTTAAAACTGTTTTTGAAATAAAATAAATAAATAAATATATCATCACGCCTTTTACCCATTACTGGGTGTGGCACTCTGCCTATGCAGATCTCGGTAAGTGATATATTTTTTCGCGTGAAATGCGGTTACCAGCCGTTTTTGAATACACTTAAAAAACTACAAAATCATGGTTACTAATTAGAAAATGTGGTAAATTATAAATGTAATTTTTTGTATTGATTAAATTCACGTCTTTATTAATATAAATATTTTTTCTACGATTGCTATGAAAAGATGACAATTACGCTCTCATTTATCATCGTAAAGTTGACGTTTTTTGTGGAACAATCGAAAAATATCTTTTTTGCGCGTCTCCAATGGCAACGCGCGAAAAAGACGTTAAATTCGCGCGTTGCCATTGGAAAAAGATTATTTCCATAGTTACCAGGGATACAAACAAAACAGAAACTTGTCATATTGACAGTTAACAAAACGAATTTAGTTTTAGACGTATATCTACGTTTTTTAATAACTTTAAGATGCAATCGTAGAAAAAATGATGTGTGTATCACGAGCGTAAAGTGTCTTTGTTCCTCTTGCACTATTGCAGCTCTCGACTTCGGCTCGCTCTTCAATTACCGTGCTCGAGTAACAAAGAATCACTTTACGCTCTTAATACACAAATAACTATTATGGATTAGATTGATATTTAATTTTAAATATTTATAAAAAGTGTGAAAAAAATACAAAATGAGGTCAAAACCTTGACGTCATCATTGATTTGTGTCTTACCTACTCATTGATATTTTAGTTTGACAGAATTGTAACAAATTAGTGTTGTTCAGTAAATATAGTAACAAGTAGTAAGCATGAAGTAATTGTGAAATATTTGGTAGAACCTCTCTGATGCATCCCAGCAGTTAACCCCATTGCAACCCCTCCCTTGGCCATCACTCGTTCAGAATCAGCACATTGATGACGCACACAGTCCGCTTCCCCCTCCAGCGTGCACAGCCCTGGTCCAGGCCAGGCCCGAACCCGGACTATCCCGTCCTATCCCGTGCTCCGTGTCCTCGAACCGCCGGCTAACCGGGGCATCGCACCCTGCGTGACCTAGTTCCCAGGTCGCTGCACCGTGCCGTGTGTGACATCACTGGCTGACGTCATTGCCGATGTAGGACAATTTCATTCTAAAGTATCGGGCCTGGATGCAGGGATTGAGGACGACGAAGAGGGCGGTGGTGGATATTTTTAGATGGAGTTTTTGTTTTGGTGGATGCTATTTTTAGTTGGGGGTGGAAGACAAGGGATTTTATTATTTTACAAAATGTCATTCATTCTTTTCACTCAAAATATTCGCATTTATGAAAACTATTACATAAATTTCTTCATTTATCACGGATTTAGCAAGATGGAATTTTTGTTTATAAAGTTGATTTACTAACTGGGGGCTGGATTTTACGTTTTGACAGATAATTGATTTTATAAAATATCAAATACTCATTCAGACCTTTGACAAAAAATATTCGTTTATGTCATATACATATATTTATAGATTATATTATTATGGATTTAGGTAGATGGTTAGTATTACTAGTTTGGCGTTCGATGCTTTGTTTGAGAACAAAGGATTTTATTATTTTAGAAAATGTCATCCTTTTGATATAAAACATTCGTTTTTAGAAAATCAGATAATTAGATAAATAATAGTTGTTTGTCAGATATGATATAATTCATGATGATTTTGTTTTAAAATAAATAGATTTTATCAACTGTTACGATTATATTTCTTCAGAATATTATTAGATAATTAAATGGATAAAATTTGTGTTTAACTATAATTAGTATAACTAATTTGGGACTGAATACTTTATTCATTATTGATTTTGAAAATGAGGTCCACTATTCATTCATCCGTTTGATTTCGTTCAAAATAATTATATTTCTTAAAAATTCAGTTAGCTACCTATAAGATTAATGAAATTTTTAGTTGTTATTTCTATATAGTTTTGATAGTTTGTTTTGGAACACAAGAAATTTTATATTTTAGAAATTGTCCGCTAGTACCAAAGGCGCGGTGGCCGAGTGTGTTAAGGCACATCTCTTAGCTACTGTGACGTTACCCGAACCAAGGTTCGTCAGTTCGAATCCGCCTGCCGACAATGTGTGATTTGTCGTAAAATATAAAAATACAGTTACATATATTATCACACTCGGGCGCTATAAGCTAGTCACTTATACGCCTTAAATAATCTGACTAAAGAAACCGGCAGTACGGTAGTGTAAAAACTGCGGCTCGGTGTGCCCGGCCCCTATGTTCCGAAACGGAATGATGGGACTATATATATATATATACCACTGCTCCATATTAATACTTTAAATGCAATATAATACTATAATAATAAAAAAAATTGTTATTACTATAGTTGAGCAACTTTCTGAACTCTTAGGTTATTTTAATTATAAATAAAAATAAATATAAAATAAATATATCATCACGCCTTTTACCCATTACTGGGTGTGGCACTCTGCCTAAGCAGATCTCGGTAAGTGATATATTTTTTTGCGTGAAGTGCGGTTACCAGACGTCCAATCACGGCCCCCAAAGATATTAGTGGTGAGGGAGCCACAGGGGTAGATTTAAATTGGTGAAAATTGTTTGTCGGCTGTGGGGATCGAACCAGGGTTCTCAAGATCCACAGGCCGACTCGATACCACCTACCCCATTATAATTATTTAATTATACTTATTTTGATATCAAAATATTGGACTATTTATGTTTTTAATTACAGATTTTATACGTATATTCTTCAGATATTTTAAATATTTTATTAAGGAAACTAACAAGCATAAAATTAAAAGTAATTTTTAAATAATGGGGTAGGTGGCTCAGTGGTATCCAGTCGGCCTGTGGATTTGAGAACTCGGGTTTAATCCCCACAGCCGACAAACAATTTTCACCAAATTAAAAACTACCTCCGTGGCTCCCCTTCACTAACATCTTTAGGAGCCGTGATTTGACGGCCGGTAACCGCACTTCACGCGAAGAAATATATTATTTATCGAGATGTATTACTGCGAAGTACCACACCTAGTAATAGGTAAAAGGCGTGATGATATATTTAGCAAAAAAAACTAATATATAATATGTTAACTAAATAAAATGAAATAAACTGGTTACTATTAGCTATTATTATTCTGTCACTAATATATTCAGTCTGATTCTGTAAGAAGTTACTACATTAACAATAATTTTAAAGCAACCATTGTTGATCGGATGTATAAATATTTTATCATAGGATCTCTTATCATTATATCAAATTGAATATCTGCAGGAGTTCAAAGTTATCATATCCAAAAAACCTAAAATGTATTGATTTAATATTACAAGAATATTACAGATAATAATAATAATAAAAAGCTAATAGAGCATAAAGTAATCTAGTGGATAATTACAACAAAGTAGTGTATCCATTGTCAAGTAACGATGAAGAAAATGCAGCACAAACATTGAATGTTAACCTGTTGCCATAGAGACGGCAATGACGTCATTGCTGCGAGTTCCTCGTCCCTTGCTTCCTCCTGCGGCACTTATTCAGCAGCACAGCTACCCTAGATTAAATAGGTCAAGTTATTTTAGGTATTATTTGCACATTCTAAATATAGCCCCTGCAACGTGTTCAATGAAATTCTGTGGTGGGGCAGTATACTCTCTCGCGGATTTTTTCTGCAAAATTCTGCAAAAACTTAACATTTTTCATATAAATATCAACTAGTTTATTAGTTTTATTCAAAATTAACTCATTTTTATGATTTTTAACCGAAATATCTATTTTTTTTTGTAATTATAACAACTTAAAAGGATAAAGGATAATTTAGCATATTAGGTTAATAAATAAAATGTCAAAATATTTTGAGAAACTTTTCTAAAACATTGGTGTGTTTTGAACAAAAGCACGTGATTTCCGTAAAGTCAATGACCTATGTAAACACCGGTATAGTTCCAGTTTTCCTCGTAAAAGGCGCCACGAATCAGTGAGGGTGACTCTACCATCTGCAGGAATATTTCTGAGATTTTAGTTTTAATATAAACAGGAATCTTTTAAAATTTTCTATGTGACTTGGATAAAATATAAATAGTGTGTTAAATGTGGTATGCCAAATATTTTTTTGACACGGTTTTGAAATATAGTAGCACGCTAAACGATATTTTAGTAAACGGAGAGGTGGACCTAAAATTATTGGTGTTTTAAAATAAATTGTTTTGGACGTTTTCCTGAAAACTGTGGACTGAAAGTTGATAAAAATATTATGTTGATCTAATTTATATTTACTTTATTTTTTACATGAAAGCTTTTGAAGCGTAGCAGAATCTATTAAAGGTATTAGAACTTAGGTGAAAGCGACTGAATAAATCTGACATGAATACCTGAAATCTAATCCTTTCGAAACAAGTTATTATTGTTATTATAAATGAAATAATGTATGTAATATTAATATGTTGAAGTTAAGGGTTGAAAATATTGTAATAAATTTAGGTTAATTTCTGAAAACGGTTAGGAGGTATGTTAAAAAAAATAGTTTAGTTATAAATACAGTGATTTATTCTTAGTAAATTTTTATTTCATTTGAAATACACAATTTTGAAGATAAAATATACACTAAACACTCGATAAACAAATATTTAATCTTTTTGAAAATATCGTGATTCTCAGAATAAAAATAAAATAAATGTGATACGAATAATATTTCTAAATCTATCATTAACAACACTGATTGTACTTCACACACTGGTCAATTGTTACATACCAACATATTTTACAACTGTAATAATAACAATAAAATGTTGATTTGTTACTTATGCAAAACTTGGAATTAAACAAAAATAATTGATTAATATTATATTATTATAAACAGCAAATAAATTTACTTCCAAAATATATATATAATTCGTTGTCATATGTAATAAAGTGAAACAATTCAGAATTAGTTTTTGTTATAATTAGGATTTTTCACTATCAACTCGGCTTCGAAAGATACAGACAAATTAAATATTATCTTTAGTATCTTTTTTAAAAGTTGACTTGACAGAGTTTTGGTTATCAAATTTAATGTTTGTAATAATTTCAGTATTCTTCGGTCATTATTTATCAAGTTTATGGCTTCTCTAAATTGTCGCGCTTGTTAGAACGTATGTGTAATGACATATCTGGGTAAATTATTAGCTGTGCGTTGGTCTGAAATAACTTTTGATCCTTGTATTAAATCCCTTAGAAGCGTCTGGGGTTTTTTATGTAAACTCATGTATGGGAACAGTTGTCTTGAACCAACGCAACGATTCCGCCCTCTTACCCCTTGTCAGCACGTCCCATGGAAAACAACAACAAATAGTCAGTGGTGGTTTAGCTTTTGGATTGGCAAGATGTAGTCTTGCCATGTAGTAACTTAAGTTCATACGTTGTTTGCCATCTTCGGTCAATTTGTTTAAATCGTCATTTAATTTGTCCTGTTTAGTTATTTTAATATTCATTTAACTTCTGTAATTTTGTAACTTTTGCTATTTATTTTTATATTCCGAATATATTTTAATCTACACAATTTATTCGTCTTTAACATCTGTTGCCAAGCGGCATTAAGTTTTACTTTAAATGACATTGAAACAGTAGTGTTACACATAAAATATGTGAAATCGATAAGAAGTAAATTTATTGGATGTAAATTTATTATGTCCTTTATAATACCGGGTTTAAATTTGTACTAATTATTTATATACTAAGAGCGATAAGTGCTATTATAAGATCAAAAGTTCAACCGAAAAGACCTTCAAATTCGCTTAATACTCGTGGTATATATACAGGATGTTTCTATACCTCTGCATGAAACTTTGATGACATATATAGTTTGATATACTGATTATAGAACAAAAAGAACTTTTTAAAAATTCGAAATAATTAGGATATTTCATTCCTTACGAACATTTTTAGTGTCACTGATTTAATAGTACATTTAATTATTTATAATTATATTACTAATGAAATAAAAGTAAAAACACTGCCTATAAATAATCATTTATTAATTAGTTATTATGTAAGTACCTTATGCAATGTCTTATATTTATTTTTTTTTTATTATGAATATAATAAAAAAATTGTTAATATATTTATTTACTGAAACGTATGTAGATCTATAAGAATTAAATAATTTTTTGTAAATAGCCGAAATTTGGTCCCATATCCTAAAAATAATATTATTTCTACATCAGGCTGTAACTAGCCCTTTTCTAATCTCTGTGGGAGACCTCAACGATCGATGAGAACACGTCAATGTAAACTGTATCATCTATCAAAATCTGCAATTAAAATGTTCCTGCATAACATTTCGGAATGAATTAAAGATAAAAAAATGTGAGATGTATATTTTTCTAAACATACTACTTTGTTAAATTAAATAACAGAGACAAATTTTAGCAGAGTAGAAGTACTAAAAAAATCGTACAAATTATTATATAACGTTGAAACTACTAACGAAAGCTAGACAAAAGTACATATATATAATGCGTTTCGATAAAAATAAAGAATCAAACCAAAAATGAGATAAGTATCGCAAAACTTTTTCGTTAAACGTAAATAATACTTTTGGCTAAGAATGTGATACAGTTGTCGGAAGATATCTAATAATAGTGAAATTAATTAGCAACGAGTGAATGAACGTGCGATTTTCTGGCACTGAATTATTTTGGAAAGACACAACACACGTGGCACGCGCTTACATTTCGTCTTGTACTTTTTTTTCTACGTGACTCAATAATTACGCTAATTTTAAATATTCTCTATCTGGGCATTAATAAATATTTACATTGTTTGTTGTATTTTACAGAAATTTGCACAAATGTGGTTGTGGACGAACCCATAAATGATATATGATGATAAATATGTTAAATGTTTTGATACAACTTTTAATTCTGAACATATTTACACTCTTTTTTTTTCGTAACATAAATAGGAGAGCTGGAAATGAAATGAATATTACATGTTAAATCTTGATGTCCACCTCTAACCGGCATCACCCGGTATATTTAAGGGCGTTATAATAGAGTAGTAGGCCCTTGAGAATAGGTGTGTTTCTTTAGATTGTGAATCGTAATGAAAATGATCAAAGTTATCATGATCAAGAAGAATTATGTTTCCTCTTTCGTTATTCGCTAATTTTGGGATCATGAAACGACAATCCTCTTTCTCTTCTAAATTATACTTTTTCTGTGTTTCCTATTTACTAATTCGTATCAAAGGTTTTCAAAATGGCTTCTACAAATAAATATGAGTGCTCCATATATAAGAAAAAATGTTTCAATAAATAACAATAATAACTACAGTAAATTTTCATATATATTGCCATACATCTTAATGAACAGTATTTAATTAATTAACAATTAAATAATAATTTGTTATGTGTCAAACTGAAACAATATGACAGTTTGAATAGTATGTTTTGTTTTCTATGTCATTCTGTAATTAGCATTAAATTATAAATTTTATTCTGCGTTTTAATCGTGAAAAAATTAAATTTATGAATAATTTTAAAGTCATTAGATGCAGTTTTAAATTCTGAATATTTTTTTATTTACAATTTTGTTCTAAAATTAATAGGACATAAATTATCACAATATGAAAACTGTACCATAAAAAAGCATACTCTCTGTATAATTTATATTACTATTAGTTAACATTTACTTAATATTCGATTGATAATTCGAGCATATCCGGTTTCGTTCTTATCGAATAACTGTTATATTGTTTTAGTTTGACTGAAAATAAATTTATTTATTCCTATTTTTGAAATTTTCCATTTCGAGCCCTGCTTACAGTTTATTTAGTTCCACGTGTAATGAAACAAGATATTAAGTAAACGAATAAGTGCAAATATCAGTCACGTATGAAATTAAAACCTGCTAATTTCATCTACAACTCAAAACTAAATTTCAAGTTTTTCTAAATATATTAACATTAGAGTTGTACTTGATTCCCACAGTATAAAAAAACAAAAGACTGGTGTAACGCCATTAAAAATATTCCCAACTCCCACATACCCCTTTCAGTTTGTTCTTTAGTTACTGTTCACTTAAAGATGAGTTTTGTGTGTTTGTTCTCATCTCGTTTACCTCTCATCTATTTGCGTCGCGAGCGGCGTCGACCGGCGATGCCTATATGGCGAGAGCGACGCCAAAGCCCCGATGGAGGGGGTGCTCCAGGTGGGGACCCAAACCGACGCCCCTTCGCGTCACAGTCAGCAGAAGAAGGTCTCGTTGACTAGTCACATCTGCTTTGCGCCTTCCTTCGTTGACTCAGGTATGAGCGAATTCAACATCGAAAAGTGTTAGTGTTCATATGTGAAAGATTAGGAGTCTATACGCGGTTGTGAGTTCTTAAATTTGAATTTTGTGAAGAGAGGTTTGTGAGAAAAAAAGATATTTCATTTGGAATACATTTACATTCTTAATAATAATAATAATATATAGTTCAAGTTTTCTAGATTCATCTGTTTTCAAATAATCTGTGAAATTTTATACGGAATTTTTAGTTAGTATTACGTGTTATGGAAATCAAAATAAAACAGAAGTTTAGTTATGTACTCATATGTACCTAGTGAAGAAAACGTGTAGTTTTCGCACTAGCTGTGAAAAAGAAAACACACTCTACTGACACTTATGTATTATACAATCGTGTGAAAATGTAGCACTTTCTCTTGTAGAAACATCATAACCAAATTCGTTACTTTGTTAAATGAATTATCACAAAAATGTCACTAAAACAGATACAAAAAATAAAATGCAATGAAGTTAAAATAGTTATGTAATTTTAATTGATAAATACCATATTATGGTTCTGGTATTGTTGGCTCAGATCAAAATAAAATTAGAGCCAAAAGACAACCAGCAATAACCAGATGTAATCTAAGGCATTTTGCCAAACATTCTTGGAAGAATACAAATTATTATATGACACTATAAACAAATTACGAAATTTTTACATAAACGGACAACATAACGTATTATTAAATAAAATCATAGTACATTTTATATAAAAAAGTAGGATCGTGTTTTATTTCATTTAAGATATAGGATCTAACAAAATTGTAATTTAACTTTAGCAAACTGAACATTTATTTCTTCTCCAATTGATTTACAATTTAAGTTTATACTTTTTATAAGAGATCTTATAGACTCAAAGTAATGTGAAATAAACGCTAGTAACGGCGACTAGCAAGAAGTAGCTAACTTTATTTTCAGTTGTCAAATGTTTCTAAATTATTTTAAAAGAAAGACTTGAAACAAAAGTATTTACTAGAATATTTATTTTTGTCTTTATTTTATCCGAAGCATTTATTTGGAAACCAAGTTAGTTAACTGCTAGATAACTACCCTTAATCGGAAATTCATACTAGAGGTCACGTGATTTTGAATGTCAATAATTTGAACATTTTATGCGTTATCAATTTTAGCACCTAATACAACTTATTCTAAAATAAATGTTGACAATATATTTGTCGTTTTATTTATAAATAAATAGATACATTCTAAAGTTTTAAACATTCTTTAAGATTAATTAAAAGATGATCATATAATAGAGTCACGTAAACTATTTCATAATTTATTTGTTAAATAAATAATAGTTAAGAAACGATTTAAAATACACGAAAATAACTTGAAACTCGAGTACAAGAAGCAATATTGCGAGCCAAATTAGGATAGAGTAGACCGGACGTTTATTTTGAGGCGAGTTAAAAATAACTCAGCGCTAGATGTACGCTAGTAACCTGCTAATATACGAGCAGATTCTATTATCACACTGATCTAACTACACTTTACAAATCTTTTTCAAGATTTTATAAAAATATTTTAATTTTTCAGTCTAACCCCAAAGACTTCCAACATGGCGGACGATGAGGTAAGGTAAGAATCGAAAATAATTAAATAAATGCGTCTCAAAATGATTCATTATTAACACAATTTTTTTCTGTTTTATTTCTTTCGAAAATTCCATTTTTCGTCTACTCATCAACATGGATTTCTTCTGTTTGGTTATCAACAGTTCGATTCCCCTTTCATTAAAAGGTAATGTCGTGTGAATAACTGCTTACATTTCTCTCTAAAAGTTAGATTTACTAATCTTTTTAGCACCTTTTAGAAACCACCATTTAGTACCTATTCTTATAAATAATTTAATATTTTAATAAACCATCCTATAGGGAATGATTTACTAGTTCTACCCTTTCTAGTTTGTAAATATTTTACCCTGTAAGTATTAGAGTCTCCATGTCTGTAAATATGCTTTCAATGTTACCTGTATTTTTTGGTAATTAACCCTATATTCCTTTTACTTATTATATGCTAATATAATTGAATAATAACATGTTTTTTATATCGTTATGTAATAATTTTTTGTTAGCAAGATGGATACATTTTTTGGTGATTTTTATAAGAAAATTATTTTTGAATCCATCTTGTAATGTGTAATGTATATACTTTTTTGTTGTAAACATTTATTCCCCAAAAAACCTCTTGTATTCATAATTTTTGTTTTAATGTTAAATGTTCACCCACCCACAATCATTTTTATGTATCTATGTTATTTTTGTGAAATATCATTATAGCAACGTATGCATTGTTTATCAATTTAAATCTATGGTTGCTATTTTGATAATATTTTTTAAATGAACACAGTTTCTAATACATTTTTATATTTTTACAGAGAAAGAAAGTGGAAGAGGCACGTAACTATAAATAACACAAACACAAAAAGAACACCTTGAAACTACATTATTTGAAATCATTATATTATTTAATGAATACGAGTACAAAATATATAAGTACTCACAAAAATTAACCACATGCAAAAGATAAATAAATAATTATAAATTCACATCATTTTACCCATTATTGAAAGTTTTTTCAAAAACTAATCCAGCACTTGACTAAGTTAATCATGGATGCAACATTCGAATTTAAAATAAACAATTATTTATTCATCTTTACAACAATAAATTTATTCCTAATATGTGACAAAAATTATTCATATTAACAATTAACACTTGTACACTTGCTAACACATCACACAAAGACAAGTTTACACTTAGGTAGTGAAATGGCTAACTCTGGTTTGTGGCACATTTCACCACGCTACAGGAAAAGAAGAGGAAGCAGGCGGAAATCGACCGCAAGAGGGCCGAGGTCCGCGCCCGTATGGAGGAAGCCTCCAAGGCCAAGAAGGCTAAGAAGGGTTTCATGACACCGGAGAGAAAGAAGAAACTTAGGGTAAGTTTATACATCTCTTCATTGTAAACTATAATAGTTATTTTTCTAGATTGCGAAATATTACTTTTGCATTCGAGAATGCAAAAGCATTTCGCAATCGAGTATCAAACAACGTTTTTTCGAAAACTATGTCCCAAAATTAGTAATAATGTAATGAGAAAATTTTGACGTTTAGAATTAATTAATGTGACATTTAATGTCTCCATGACAACAATGTATGTAATATAATTGCTATCAAATCTGGTATTCTCTGACCAGCAATTGACAGCTGATTGGCAATAGAAACCAAACAAACGTTCTAATTTCTTTCTGCGATTTATTGGGATACATCAGTTAGCTTCCTCAAGCGGGATAAATATGAATAATTGCTCAATTGGAACATTAAATATAAATTTTGTTAAAGAATAGAAGTATTGTTTCTAAGCAAAAAAATAAAGTGACAAATTTTATTAAATTGTGAGCCTTTCTTCTATCAAAAAATTGCAGGATGCAAAAAACTTTTGCATCCTGCATGCAAAAGTCTTTTGCGTTCTGTAGATAAAAAACACTCATTTCGCGTGTTGATAGTTGTCATGTAAATTTTAACTTTATATGACAGTTTTCGAAAAATATAATTTTCTGGTAAAACAAGCTCTTTTTTGTTTGTCTTATGTCGAATATATTTAATGTTTTAAAATTATACTTTTAAACCCAGTTTGTTTTATTTTGGATAAAGTAGCACATAATTATCTCTCAGATAAGTGAAAAATATTGCATCTAAATTGCAACACAAACTGCTAAGATTTTATTGTCATTTATGATGCAATACTTTTTTATCTGTCAGATGAATTATCTATTACTGTAAGCAGCAATATACAAATTGCGCTTCATTCAACATATATCAAATTTAAATCACAACAACGTAATACAAAATGAAATATGTTGTAGTTCCTAGAGAAATATTTAAAATTTACCTAAATGATAAAAACAAATTGAGTTACTTATATTTTGAACCACAACCAATCAATGACGTAATTGTCCACCTTGACTAATGTATTGAAAAGTATCACTTATAATTTATAATAGTATATTAAAGAACGAATTTTATAAGACAAGTTTAGAAAACGAGTCGCAGGCGAGTTTTCCAAAGGACAAGTGTTATAAAAGTCTTATAAAATGTGTTATTTATATTATTTTTCTATTTTGCTTCTTTTATAAATTAAAATTAAAAAATAAATCTGCGATAAACTACTGTTATTGACATTTATGAAATTGTTTAGATTTTGAGGTTATATTAAAATTTGGATGTTCCCAGCTTGACAATTTCAGTATGTCATCCGCTACTATCAATCGCCTAAAACAAAATGTTGCGTATCGTAATGAACGCTCTTTCGATATGCAACTGGGTTTCGTAATGACTTCCTTATGAACGCAAAATAGAAAAACTCCTTTTTAAGTTTTCCCTCTTTAATTTGTGAATAACAGAAGACTAAATTATGAATGACTAGTATTCGTAATAAGTAGCATTATTATCTTGTCAAAAAATGTTTGTAAATGTTTAATTTATGTGATAATTATATTGCGTTCTCATCGAGCATTGGTATTTCCGGTATACAGCTGCTGTTGAGAAAGAAGGCTGCTGAAGAGCTGAAGAAGGAACAGGAACGCAAGGCTGCTGAACGTAGGCGCATCATTGAAGAACGTTGCGGCAAACCCAAGCTCATTGACGACGCGAATGAAGGTAGGAATGTTGCCAACCCCCAAAAGTGGTTCTCTAAATCTAAATTTCAATTTCAATCACCTTTTTATAGAGGAAATATTACTTTTTAACTCATTTTTGAGGTTATTCAAATTTTAAACAAATTAAACTTGAAGAAGTTATTTGTCTTATAAACTATCACAAAAAGATAACAAAAATTCAAATAAATCTGTTTCCAGTAACATCTTCAAGTATTTTAGTCAGTATATAGAACTAAGAAATAAAAGATTTTTGAAGCCAGTAAAGTTTCTGAAAAGAAAACCTCGAAATATCGACATTTTTATAAACCTAATACACGTCTTATATCAATGGATTCTT
Source organism: Pterostichus niger (assembly GCA_947425015.1). NCBI lineage: Eukaryota > Metazoa > Arthropoda > Insecta > Coleoptera > Carabidae > Pterostichus > Pterostichus niger. The sequence continues at coordinate 26,411,022 of OX380344.1, read as the reverse complement.
TCACCACACTGACATCATACATGACACATTTACATAACATTGCGAGAACTTTTAAAAAACACATCGGAATTTTCATCCTAGATTCCCTGAAACGCATTCTCAGAGACTATTATGAGAGAATCAACGGTTTGGAAGACTCCAAGTACGATATGGAGTACATCGTTAAAAATAAAGATTTCCAGGTACACTACACGCATTGGATGTTCTCTTCGTCTGTCGCACGAGCGCGAGTTTTCTATCTCTTTTTACTCTGTCACTCCCTTCACATTCTGCAACATTCTTACCTACTTACACATATTTACACTAAATTATACAAATCAATCATTTTTCTCTTATACAATGAAAACCACAAACATCGATGTTACATTCTCCTCATTCAGTTCTTGAATTTTTTCGTATTTAAAAGAAATTTATATTTTTTATGTGAATATTGCAGAATGTGGGAGTTTTTTTATAGCTTTTTTCTTAGCGCGTGTTTTTAATTTTTCTTTTTTATGCTCATATTCTTCAACTATCGGGATATACCCCCAAATAAAGTCTCCCACCACCAAAAAAACAAAACAAACTTAATTGAATCCGCGAATGAAACTCTGTGTACATTTATAGGTAGTTTAAAACAGTACTGTACCCAATACCACAAGCGTATAGCCGAGCTGGAAAACCAAAAATATGACACAGAAATCGAAGTGGATCGGAGAACTCTGGAGGTATCCACGTAGGCGACGGTTGCTCGCACCGTTGTCCTGCACGCTAGCGATTCTAGCGCACTCAATGGCATCACCCCCACCCAAAGCACTCAGCCGCGCATTTTCTATCAGTTATTTTCAAACGATCTTGGCACATATCAAAAATATTCATTTTTTTAGCTACCAACCAATACTAAATTATTTTGAAAAAAGCACTTTTTTCTAAAGTAATTTAGAAAAGTTTGCTAGCAGCAAATATATAAACATTTCTTCTAATGTGTCAATTTTTTTTGATAAACTTATACGTGGAATAGCTTCCGTTTCGACTGAATTGGTCCAGAAAATTTAAGCTCTTTACCAAATTCTTCATTAATTGCAAAATCATAAAAATAATCATACATTTTGAGTTATTGATCGAAATTAAATCATTGATTCATCTTGTCTATATTATTTATTGACGATAAATTTAACTAAATCGATGTTTGCAAAATTGGATGTAAAATTTCTAATAAGATTTACGAATCTCCTAATTGTTGTAATGTCGAAAAGAAATGCAAATTCTGCGTAAAATTTTGCACACCCCGCCTTTAACCACGTAGATGATTTGTTTCTATGTACAGCACAGTATAATTTATTAATAGGGAGCACAGTAGTAGTGACTAAATAACTCGGTAAAAATACTAAGCGCCGCCCCCCGCCAAAATCCACCTCAAAGCCCGACGCGCAATCTGACGAATTTTCAAAATCAGCCGCCTTTTATTTCTATTATTTTTACGGCTTGCGCTTATTTACACGCTTTCCACCTAAGTTTTCCTGTCTATTTTTCCGAACTCCCCCGGAAAAGTGGAAATACCGATAGCTGTTACAAACACATGCATCACACAAAAAGAAAATAAATAAGACAACATCGGGTATGCAAACAATAATCTACTATTGAAAAGTTCTTCTACTGGAGTCGTATCTTTTTAGATAAGTTTGCTTAGATTAAAGTGTACTCGTATATCCAAAAAATACTGACAGTTCTGGCATGTCAAACATTTCCGAACTAATTGAGAAAGAAATGCTTCAAATGAAAGTTAATGAGAGTGTGTGACAGCCTCAGCTGTTAGTATAAGTTTGGATAATGAACTTTTCAATAATGGGTCTCGAACAACAACAGGGATAGGGCGATAAAGGATATAAGAAAAGATGATGGAGATAGGTTATAATGAAAATGTATTGGGAGTCGCAATCTCGTTATCTGATGATTTTGGTTTCTTTTAGCGGAAATCCAAACACTTTGTAACCAATACTGGCAAAGAGTTTGTGAACTCGAAGAACAAAAATATGATTTAGAACGGATCAGTATTGTAAAGGACCTTGAGGTATCAGAACACAGAATTGAAGCACGCGTTTTTCTGAGAGATTTTGTACAATTTTGATTTATTTTCAGTTTGGTTTCTTTTGAATTTTTTTCTGATTTTGAACATGTTTATATAGGTTTCTAGCATTAGGCATTCTAATACTGGCGACATGTTTTATTTTTAACAATGAGCACTTTTGGCTGCAAGGTTGACTTGCTTTGACGTTGGTGGAAATTGTTGATGGAAATTTCGATGATTGTTTTCTGTTAGATACAAAAGTGCTTATTTCTTGGCTGCTGGTCTCTCCTCTGCAAGTGTAAATATTTTGCCAAAGCGGTGGTGTTGACCACCGTTTTAAATGGAATTTCGAGTTAACTCTCCACGCAGGACTTGGAGAACATGTCCGCATCAACCCTATTTCTCTCTCTCTCTCTCTCTCTTACACGAACCCCTAGCAAGAATAAACATTAGCAATTCAATCGCACATTTTTATTTCATTACATTATTATCACTATTAATACCGGGTTTATTTCTCAAATCATTTCATTATATTACTTATCACCTAGTTTTATCACATTAATTCAACTATTTTCATTAATACTTACGCTCTACAAACTACAAAGAAAATTACGTAGATATTTACAAAATCTATTTCATAATTTGAGATAAATTTAAATAACAACAAAGACAAAATTAATTGTCATCCAACACTTGGTGAAACTAGGTTTAATAAAAAGTATAAAATAAACACTTGGCTCAGTTTCACAAAATTCAGCCTCCAAGTCACCTTATGAGGGCATCGTCAGAGGCTGGCCAGCACAGTTAGTAACCATACTGATGAGCTCTAATAAGAGCGAAACGCGTCTATAGTTACTAACTGTACTGGCCAGCCTCTGACGATGCCCTCATAAGGTGACTTGGAGGCTGAATTTTGTGAAACTGAGCCAAGTGTTTATTTTATACTTTTTATTGAGATAAATTTATAAAAGGACACAAAATAGCTGTTTGTATAACGTGGGAGGAAATAACACTTTACTTTTGAGGTATACATATATTTTTTCTACGACCATTCTTTCATGTCATTTAATTAAAAATAAGAATAAAGAACGTAGACACTTGATGTAGTTTCACAAAATTATTTATTAACAAGTAGATCGATTTCGGCTTATTAATAAATAATTTTGTGAAACTACATCGAGTGTCTACGTTCTTTATTCTTATTCATAATGTTTCACCAAGTGCCAACGGCTCATACTTTTGATATTATAATTAAAAATACATGGGTTAAATTTCTAAGATTGTACTGACGGTTGCTATGAAACCAACCAAAAATAAGGCAGGACAACAGTTACTTGCCTACTTTCAATTAAGGTCGTAGAAAAATTATTTCACTCAGTAGAAATGATTAAAATCAATTTGCCCTCATCTTTATCTATTAAATGTGAATTAGACTATGTTTAAGGATCCTATTCACGATCAGATATTTACGAATATATATTTTATCAAATTTCTGTCGGCTTTTAGAATGTAAATTTTACTTAAACAAAATTTCGAACAGGACTGATGGAATCCTCTAGAAGAATAAAAGTGTAGGGATAAAATATTGGCTTAAGTCCTTGAATGTATTGAAGTTCTAGTCCTAAAACATGTTAGAAACAATAGAACAGCAAAATGTACGTGAAAGGGGAGGGAACATGAAAACAAAACTAGTGAACAAATAGAGAAATTGTATAGGATAGTGTGAGAGTGTTGAGTTGTTGTTATTGAGCACTGATTTTGACTGGTCGTTCCGTTTCCGATTGTAGGCCAGCTTAAGAAGATAATGCAGGACTATTATGACCGAATGTATAGTTGTGAGGAACAGAAATGGGACTTGGAACGCGAAGTCCGGAAAAGAGACTTTGAGGTACCGGCCAACACAATACACTGTGTTCTTTATGCTTGATCATTTAATTATCAGTCAGTGATGATGGTTTCTGATGATCTGAACGTATCGAATGTCTATTGTACGTCTCTTGGACAGAGAACAGGGTTCATTACACCACATTTATTCACTGCTCTTCTTGTATTTACAAATTTTCATTTTCACAACCGATTATTTCAGTAGCATATGCTACATTATACCTATGGCACATTGATCGATGAGCGTCGATGAGCATCGATGAGCTCTTCGATGAAACAACAGAACGCACTCTTCATTGACAAACAATAAAAGCTTCTAAAGTTGAGAAAGAAAAACTAAATTTCAAAAATATGCTAACGTGAAGTGAGACACAAAAGATACGAGTGAAATGAGATAGGTTCGTTTCATCGATGAGCTCTTCGATGGAAATAGAGGAGCCTCTAATTTTCGTCGATGACGGGTGCGTTCTGTTGTTTCATCGACCAGTGTGCCATAGGCATAAGATTTCTTTATTTCACCTAATGTTTATAGCTTTCTACAACTAGTTTTAAATTAACTTTTAGTAGCAATTTCTTCATGCTTATTTGTATATTTTTTAACACAATATCTACTGCGTTTATACAGATGCCAAGAGGTGAAACAAACAAATCTATTCTTAGCATTTGCTACAGACGTATTTATTTTATAGTAGTTTATATTTGAACAAGAAAAGCAGTCACGCAAAATATATCACTCAGTCTCTTGTGGAAATTTTGCTATTTGTAATCCACTTTCTACGTTTTATTTTTTCTACATATTTTTCCCAATATTTTTAATAAAAATATGCAAGTAATTCGAATATATACACCATGTTTAAATAGGAAAACAACCTATTACTTTTAAGCAAACAAAATTCATTGTTGTGTTTTGAAGATATATATAAACTACTAATTAGTGCTTGACGCAGTTGTTTTCCTGTGTAACATGGGCTTTATTCAACTTGTTTATCTTCGGTGTGTGTATTTTGATACAAGTTTCCAGGACTGGAACAAATTTTGGAACATTTTCTAGGAAATGGATTTTTCCACAAGAACTGAAACACGGTACAGTCCTGAGGTTCAAAAAATCACCGATGAATTTTTGAATAAAATATAATTTTGTAAAGCATATATGAAGTGCTATCCTATACCATCCCTGCGATTTTTATATTTTGATTTTTGGTTTTTATTTTTAATTTTGACTATTTTTACTAACCCTAAAATAAATGTTTAAATGATCGATAACCCAGGGCTGGCCAAAATTCACTCAACAACATTCACACGAACAAGTTTTCTGTAAATAAAAATTTAACATTGAATTTCGCTTTAACTGCGTATTTATTAAAATACGCGCCATGTGCAGAACCGATTCTGAGTTGTTTTACCCTCCAAGCCTCCTGCGTTGCATGACTTCCTCCGCTTACTAAAATCACTGCAGTAGCTTCCACCACGAGTATATTTGTCTCTCTTGCACCATTTCACACTTGCACAATATGTTGAGATACTCCAAGTTGTAGATTTTTCAATTGACGCAGCCAGTTTCCCAAAATAGTATTCTCAGCTCTGTAGGAGAACTATTTTCAAAACAATTTACTTTTGGCAGATTGAGCATGCGTCAGAAACTGTAATCTAACTATGCTTTCAACTTTAAATAGATTTTTTAGACGTCAGAATTGAAATCAGTAGATTTTTTAATTTTAAATATAAATTCTGTGTATTGGCTTAGCAAACAGATGGGTAGCGTTTTTCTCGTGATTCATTTGTTTGTTGATGTTCGTCTGTTTCCATAGCATGCTGCGCTTTTTGAAACCAGTTCGCATTTCGCCGCTTTTTACTGAAGTGTCCCGTTTGTTGCTGTGTTATAAGTATGGCACTTCATATCTGTTATAAAATGTGTTTTAATAAGAAAAAAAAAAAGAAAAATAAAAACAGTTTGTTGAGACACGTACACAGCCACTGTCCGAACCCACATGTCTCCTCTCTTTCTATCTCATACACACACCGTTATGTAGAACAGAGATGATAGTACTTCTTGACCTTCAGAATCGGAACCGGAACGTATTGGTTTAGAAGTGCCATGCTACATTTCCCGCTTCCCGTAGTTATTGACACACTCTGTATATACTTTGTAACGCCGTCCTCCACATTCAAAAATGAATGAACTTCTTCAGACAAAACTGCCGCACAGGCCGAATAATCTAAATAATAAAATTTATATTACTCCTGAATACGATCACAGAAGAGTACAATATTGTGTAAATTTTATTATCTGTTCATATCTAGTGGATTTCTGGACATAATCTCTTGTGGCGGACGGTTTGATGTGTCAGCCTCTGAACAGTTCAGGATCGTTTTTGTACAGACATTTTGTAAATACGATGTGATGATTTTCAAGTGTTTTGAAGTATGTAGGTCGAGAGAAAAGGCTTATATGAGCTCGATTCAGAACGATCTAACCGCATTGTACATATTGAACTGATTGCTGAAATGATTTGTAGCTCGAGATGTTAGAGACAATGATGCATTGGTTTCTGGAACGAAGCTTTTATAGATAACTTTCTAGACCAGAAGCTGTGACGTGACGTCACGACGAAAGCTGCACAAGACCAGCACGGCCCTAGATAAGATAATATCCCCTAAAAAGCACAACATGAACTTTTTTCAAAAATCAACCACAGTACATTTTGCGTAAACGACAGAACTACATCAAGATGTGTGTGATTTGTGATTTTTTACGTTTTTCATGAGAAATAAACATTTTTTGATGTTTCTCCCCGTATGTTTTTACAGGTTTACCAACCATATTTGTTTTTACACTGAGCACGCGTCCGATATTTTTGTGATGTATTTGTTTTTACATATTTCACACGATGACTTGGATTCCCGTTTCGTAAAGTTTACAATCTCCACTTGTTTATAGCCACCTTAGACTTCTCCTGTCTTTGTCTTTCGCTGCTCGCAATAATTAAAGCCTAATTTTCTATCTCACTTGTGTTTACACTAATGTGTGTTTGTTGAGTTATTTTGTCTAATGATTTTCTGCACTTTTCATAACAGTTTGTTTATATCTTCACTTTTATATAGCTATAGTTTTCTTTCAAATTTTTATTTTTTACATTTAGTTTTTCAGTACATGTTTTTTTCACATTTCATTATTGATTCTTTTACTACTATATTTTGACTTTTAAATGTAGCATTTTTTTTCATTCTCTTTGTACTTTTTTTGTCGGTAGAAGAATTAATAATTATTCTTAATCACTTCACTGGTTAATATCAATTTGATTTATCTAGATTGCCGATCTGAACAGCCAAGTCAACGACCTGAGAGGCAAATTGTAAGTAAAAAAATATTCACACACTCTCATGTTTACACACAATCCAACTTTGATTTTAACAAAATGTCCTATTATATTATTTGACAATAATCATATTAATCTTTAAAATTTTTGAACAAAATTTTATAAATAAATATAATAAATATATCATCACGCCTTTTAACCATTACTGAGTGTGGCACTTTGCCAAAGCAGATCTCGGTAAGTGATATATTTCTTCGCGTGAAGTGCGGTTACCAGCCATCAAATCACGGCCCCCAAAGATGTTAGTTATATTACATTTATTAAGATAAAAGAATCATTTCTATTTATTCTTCCTTAAATTTAATAATAAATACATCATTTTAAAAAGGACTCTCTCTTTATGTGTGTAAATATGTGATGTGTTAGTTTTGACGGATTTTTTTCTAAAAACACTTATGTAAATTAGCGTCAAGCCTACCTTGAAGAAGGTCTCCAAATACGAGAACAAATTCGCTAAGCTTCAGAAGAAGGCTGCTGAATTCAACTTCCGTAACCAACTCAAAGTCGTGAAGAAGAAGGAATTCACCCTGGAAGAAGAGGACAAAGAGGTAAGGGATTCAGTAACCATTTACTATCACCGGAATAATAAACAAGGCATCGACTTTTTTAATAAAATTTTTGCATATAATTTTTGTTTTTTGTATTTGAACTTTTTTTTAACCATTCATCTCATTTTTATTTTTAAACTGAAAGTTTAAATTAATTTTAATTTTAAAAGAATATATTTATATATGTTTTATTAATGAAAATAAGTTAAAATATTGATTGATTAATCGCTGTACAATTTTTACATTTTCTAATATATATTTTTACTACAGCTTCTGTATAAAGTAGTTGACTTTATATCTACGAATGGCTGTCATTTTGTCCTGTTTTGTATTCTAATACTAGAATTTGTATTTTGTCAAGTATTTTTGAGCTTTTGTTTCTTGTGACGTCCGCTGTATATCTTTCTCTTATACACACAAAACACACATGCATTTTCATCAACTTTTACACAATTTCTCATATATTTTCCTCAGCATTCGTTTGTTTTCCTTCGCAGGCTAAACAACAAGAGAAAGCCGAATGGATGAAGAAGTGAACATCTTATCTTTTCCTTAAACTATTTTTGTTTAAAGATATCTTAATAATAAATATTTATCTATCTATAGTATAAAATATAAAACTATATTAAAATATCAACTATATATAAATAAATAAATATCAATATTTCATCATATTCCTAATTTCATTGCAATTTTCATATTTTCAATAATCATTTTTGCAGATTATACATTTTTTACACACTACACTTTTTTACTAATTTTTCTCTGTTCTTCGTTGTATTTTTGAGCAGAATTTTTGTATTTAAATGCTTTTTGTATTTGTTGTTGGAGTCCTTAAAAAGGTGAGCCCATTATGTGCGCAATTTGTCTGCGCTTTTAGATGCTTTAGATCTGTTTACACTATAGCAGGAACAGATACGTGGTGTAAACAGTTCTTTATATGTTGTTTGTTCTTAGTATAGTGCTGCTTTATATGTTAATTGGCATAGAGACCTTTTATCAATTCTAAAATAAAGTGACATATATCATCTGTCATATAAGAGAAAAAATATCGTGTCAGAAAATGACAGTTAATATACACACCTTATCATTATATGTAATCGATCGAAATGGTAATGACAACTTTTTTAATTTCATAGTTGCCAGAATAATTTGCCCTTGCATTTTTATTTAAGTAATTTATTTATTTATTCATTCGAACAGGCAATCGCCCAAAAATACAATATGTGCGTATAAGTAGTACGACTTTACATATTTCATTTCACATGTAACATTGGATACAGGTCATTTCTCAGGAGAAATCATTTAATAGCATATTTTTGGTTAAGTCTATAAATCTGGTTAACGTGGTTGAAATCAAGTCACTGGTTACATCATTAATATTAAAATTTAAACTATTAAAGCGCCGACATATTCTCCATAAAGGAGCATGAAACCAGTAGTTTGCGGTACAATGAGGAATACAAAATATAGGTTGAGCATTTCTCAGATTCCGTGACGGAATCTGCCAAGACAGTTTAGATAATAAAAACGGACAGTCGATGTTGTTATTAATTAATTTAAATACAAATAATGTATTTTATGTTATTTTTATACATTTTTATTAAAAAGTAGAAGAGAATTAATATATCTTTTATTTCACAATATGCACAGAAAATCTATTTTCTTCTCGCAAAATTAAATACTTTTTTCTTAGTTTTATTATATGCGTGTTATTTAAAATATATATATATATATAATATTCATTATTTTATTAAAATTCTAATTAAATAGTAATATGCATTAAATTTGTACATTATGTTATTAATTTGATTTAAATAAATGAAATATTACCATTATTGTATTTACTAGACTGTATTTAAAGATGAAAGAAAACTATAAGAAAAGCGCTTTTTTCATTCTCGTCTCACTCGCTATGCTTGAACTCAAGTAGGAAACATTGCGTTTCTTTCTAATTTGACAAATATCTATTGGTCACAAAATGTCTTTATGGTAGTAATTTATTATTGAATAATAAGGGTTGTTATTAATTCATACATTGGTAACAAATAATGATCGAGTTACAGAATATATTTATATAATTATGATATGATATTATTATCTACAACGATTTAAACATACTTTCATTATGCATCTAACTTTAAATAGATAAATTTGCTCATAGTGTACTTCCAACCAATAGCAATCAAGTATTTTCTTATGTTTCAAGCACATGATTTATCTAACAACAAAGACAAAATTAATTGTCATCCAACAGTTGGTGAAACAAGGTTTAATAAAAATATAAAGTAAACACTTGGCTATGTTTCACAAAATTCAGCCTCCAAGTCACCTTATGAGGGCAGCACAGTCCTGATGAGCTCTAATAAGAGCGAAACGCGTCTATGGTTACTAACTGTGCTGGCCAGCCTCTGACGATGCCCTCATAAGGTGACTTGGAGGCTGAATTTTGTGAAACATAGCCAAGTGTTTACTTTATATTTTTACATGTTTTGCTATTTTTGTTTCGTGTATTTAAATAATTGTAGATAAAGTATAGAATAGTATAATATTCTTATTTGATAGATAAATAATTTGTCACTTTATTCCAACATTGATAAAACATAATCGTAGACAAATTAGAAATACTTGTTTAGTTTAACAATGTAAATTTGTAGAACTATGTATAGAATAGAATCTAACAATTCTACAAAACATACATTATATAAATTGTTCATAATAATACCAAATATTAAAAATAACTACCCCTAAAATATAAAGAAAACCCTTCTGTGATTAACACAAAAATACATTCAGGAAAAATTATAAAATGCCACCAATAACAAAATAGATGTGTCCCTTTCCATGCTTTAATACGTTGTGTCTTTTATTAAATTACTGATCTATTTCTCATGATTGCAGAAAAAACCTGACTGGTCCAAGAAGTCCGGAGATAAGGTAAAAGAAGAAGAAGTCGAAGCATGAAGACCCTCTGTCTGACTTGTTCTTCCTTCCTTTGTATATTTGTATACTAATGAAAAGTCCATCTATATCTCTATACAAATGGGGTAAAAATTGTAATTCCCATACTATATTTTTTTGCACGATTCCCATGTATAGATTCTGATAAATATCTATGTATTTATGTTAATTTTTCTTCAGTGAAAAAAATGGTGATCCAATAATTTACTTGTTTGTTTTTGTCTTGGTACCTTTTGAATATCCTTTCCTTTGTTTTTGTTTTGTATTATTTTTATTGAGAATTTCGTATTATGTTCATGTAATAAAACAAAAATTTTAATAGGTATGAAATAGAAGCATTTATTTTTTAGTTAAAATAATAAAATATTCTTTATTCTTTTAATGATATATGCAGAGCTATTATAATCATTTTCAACGCTCCAGAAAGAGTATATATTTCGTGAATTAGCAACCTAGACATTTGCTTGGTTTTCTATCATGTCTCTATGACTATCGACACATAGTATTAATTAAAAATCGGCTATAAGTGCAATAGTTATTTGTATATGAAGGGAAGATAGTGAGGCATTTCTTCCTGAAGATGCTCTTTCATTTTCCGAGCCAAAGGCGAGAATATAAAGCAACTAAAGAAAGAATAACACTTTACTTACAATTTTTCACTACTCTATCAGAAAGTAAAATTTTCAGAAATAAATTTAAAATGTAGATTCTTTTGACACTTGTCACTAATGTCAAATATTACTTTTGTTCTCTAATTGCCATGGAAGTTTGGCTTTAGTTTCTTTCCCTAGGGAAGAAAATTTTACTTTCTTTCCTAGGCATTAAGAGTGTCGTTTACATGATTTAGCGAAAACATGGTTCACTAGAATTGAAATATCTTTTGTTTAACAAAATACTGTGTTTTATCCAACAGTGCCTTCGATAGAAAAAATATCAAAGAATGGATTGGGTGGAACACATTTTTTAATTTTTCATTTATTTGTTGTTAAATGGGGCTCAAAGTTTGCATGATTTTACACATATAACTTTCACTGAAATTTATTAATTTCCATTAAAAAACACTTTAAAATTAATTCTTTCTGGTGTACTTATTATAATAAGTTATATTCATATAAATAGTATCAGAAAACGATGATATATTAAAATTTTGATTTTTATTTATAGATATGTTATGTATCAAGGGAGGGAAACAAACGATTATTCCTGCGTGTGAAGTTGACAAACCGAGACGTAAGCGAGGGCTGAAGGCTCGAGCGGAAGTCGAGGTTTGCTAACTTCTCACAAGGGATAATTGCGCCCTCCTGTGAAGCATATTATACTTTTCGTAACAAGTGCACAAAAATTACTGTTTTATCGGGACAAATGTCAAATATGTGTTTCGTAACTAGTTACCTAGGAAACACCGCAAACAGCTAATCTCTCTAGGGAGAGAAACATGGTACCTATGGAAACATAATGTTTCTCTCCCTAGGGGAGAAAAGCAGTGTTTCTCTCTCTAAAATTAGGGAATAAGGACGTGTTTCTTGTGCATGTATTACGAAAAAGTATCACTTTCTTCTCTCAATTACATACATAACATCACGCTATATCCCATCAAATGGTGTAGCATGAACCCTTGAAATATTCACAGTCTTCGTCAAACATTCTCATCCTAACACACCATTCTCACTTCAACCACATTCATAGTTTCCTTTATACAAACTCATGTATTCCCCACACTCGGTATCTTTCATCACGTAACAAACCTTCAATCACATCCATACATTCGCTCCTCTATACACTTGTTTTTATTAATCTTTCATTCGACGTATATTCCACATGCTCAAATTATCTCAATTTACTTACGCCCATTCCTCTAACATCTAATCTAAAAATATAGATAGGAATGCATAAATTTCATACAAATTAAGTTAGACACTCTATTATAAGAATCGCAAACAAATCAAAAAGATAAGAAAGGAAAGAAAAAATACTTTCTAACAGGGTTAGGGAAAAAAATAGTGTTTCCTTCCACAAAATTCTTATATACTTCAATTAAAGATTGCAAAAAAAATCAAGTTTGTTTTAATCAGTAGAAACTAAATAACAATTATGGTATCTAATTATAGAAAGCAATATTTTTAAATTTCTTTAAACTTGTCTACAATATTTATTTTATTTTTATTAATCTTTCATTCGACGTACATTCCACATGCTCAAATTATCTCAATTTACTTACGCCCATTCCTCTAACATCTAATCTAAATATATAGAAAGGACTGCGTAAATTCCACACAAATTAAGTTAGACACTCTATTATAAGAATCGCAAACAAATCAAAAAGATAAGAAAGGAAAGAAAAAAATACTTTCTAACAGGGTTGAGGAAAACATTAGTGTTTCCTTCCACAAAATTCTTATATACTTCAATTAAAAATTGCAAAAAAAAATCAAGTTTGTTTTAATTAGTAGAAACTAAATAACAATTATGGTATCTAATTATAGAAAGCAATATTTTTAAATTTTTTTAAACTTGTCTACAATATTTATTTGAAGTTTTTTTTTCTGTATTAAGCACTTATGAATCTCTTTTTAATTAATACTTTGTGTACATATGAAATATTTGATTAATCGGCGGTAGTTGTACTGTAAGTATGTATATTTGTACCCTTAGTTCATTAGATAAAATAGTATATTGTTTTGAATTTTGTTAGTGTGCAGATGTGCTACCCCTTAAACGTTTTGTGTGCTCTCCTGGTAAGTTATCCATATATTATTAATATTTATAAATATAATCAAAATACAGCATAGTATGTACGTATAAAACAATAAGAAGTTAAATATTGCGCGCTCGAATAGAGATTGCATTTTGTTCGTAATTTATTTGCAAAATGAACAACTCTAAGAAAACCTCTAATATAATATTATAACCTATACTTTAGCACTCAATTTTCTGTTTATATTTAATTTAAAAGTAATCGAAGACATGTTTTTATAATTCAAATAACAGTTTATAGAAAAAATAAACAAATTCTAATACTATCTAGATTATTCATCATCATTGGTCAAATCTGAAATATTTTGTAGAGATTCAGTCGAAATTACACATTAGTTCACATATTTGCCGAACTTAACTTTTCGCAGGTTACATTGTACAAAGATTTTTACCTGAAACTGACAGGAAAATAAACATTTGCCTGAGCTTTACGGTTCAGGAAATCTTTGCTTTGCATGACTAGACAGGAAAATAACATATTGCCTGACTAGGCAGGTAATGAAAGAAACGTGAGTGTCTAGTTACTTAGCAACATAAAATACCGACTGAATATGTAAGTCAAATATTTCTTTTAATTTAAATTAATTTAAAATATTTATTATTTGTTTGTAAGTTTCAGGTAAAATGTTATACGTAACACGTCAGTAAAGCCTCGTACAGGAATCGTAAGCTGTTTCAAGCTCGGCATGAAACTAACTACTCATCCTGTAATTGAACACTTTCCTGACTTTTTACGTAAATAACTATTTATTTGTTTCGACTATAATTATATTATATTTCAGTATACAATTAAAATCCAAAATTATTCACATTAACTAAAATATTTAAATCTATGACAATCATAAACAACTAATATGATATTTCACTTATTTGATAGCATCTCTGTTCAATTTAATTTGTTCTGTAAAATAAAACTTTATATATCACACGCGAATTAAATGTCACTATATGCTCATGAGAATTATTAATCGTCTCACTCGCATCATTTATAGTATAATGTAATATTATTACTCGAAAATTTTATTAAATGATTTACCCAATATCGATATAAAATAAACAAAACAGTATTAGAAAAGTTATGTGACATTTAAAACCCGTTTATTAATGCTAAACACGATTATAGTGATGCTAAAATAAAATGTCAAATACAAATAAATATTATTAGAACGACATCTGTTATCTCGCAAAATGTGAACTTTTACACATAGTTCTTCTTATTGTTTATTACAAATCATGTTAAAATGTTTTAAAAATTAAATTGTGAATTTATGCAACCAAAATACAAAGAAGTAAACTAAGTTGTATACCTCCTTGTAATTTTACAACCATTCTGCTGCTTGAAGGAGGCACAGCCAGCAGAAGAAGCCCCACCAGCAGAAGGCGAAGCACCTCCAGGTGAAGAGGCGCCACCAGGCGCTGAAGGTGAAACACCTGCCGAAGGCGCTCCTACACCAGAAGGTGAAGCATCTACACCTTCAGCTGACGGAGCGCCTCCTGTTGAAGGTGAAGCCCCATCAGCAGAGGGAGCGCTACCTGCGCCTGAGGGAGAAGCTGCACCCCCAACAGAAGGTAAGTGATATTATTTTATTTGCTGCTTCGCATAACAGGAACTTAATTTTAAGTTGAAATCAGTGAGGTTTTAACTCACGAACTCTTGTTTGAACTTGATAGCTGCAAGTTGTAATATAATTTAAACTACAGTAAAAGTTAATTTCATATTAATCAAAATTCATAATTATATATAGTCCCATCATTCCGTTTCGGAACATAGGGGCCGAGCACACCGAGCCGCAGTTTTTACACTGCCGTACTTCCGGTTTCTTTAGTCAGATTATTTAAGGCGTGTAAGTGACTAGCTTATAGAGCCCGAGTGTGATAATACATGTAACTGTATTTTTATATTTTACGACAAATCACAACAATGTCGACAGGCGGATTCGAAATTCATAATTAGGTATAAAATATTATTCCATTTTCTACAATTGGATCATTATCTCTAATCCATCGATGTGATAATGATATCTTTCTTTATTTCATGATTATACAGTTTCAGTATTCTGTATGCAGAAAAATTTACCCTAAAATATTTCATGCATTTTGTTTGTTATATATACCGGGTGTTCACAGAAAGCAGGACACTTCAATTAGCTTCTTTATTTATAAATATATCTAATTGAAACTTTATATGCGTAAATTTAACATATGTGACGTAATTTTTATCTATAAATAATAAATATATCACTTTTGATTTAACCGGAAGTGGCATCAACTTTCTTATTTTAAATGAAACGTTCTGTATATTTTTATATTTTTCATTTTTACGTAAAATTCTAAATAAATATATCATCACGCTTTTTACCCATTACTATTTGTGGATCTCTGCAGTAGCAGATCCCAGTAAGTGATATATTTTTTCGCGTGAAGTGCAGTTACCAGCCGTCAAAACACTGCCTACAAATAATAATTTATTAATTAGTTATTATGTAGGTATCTGGTGTAATGCCTTATTTTTATTTTTTATTTTTGTATTCAGAATGGGGTAGATGGCTCAGTGGTATCGAGTTTGCCTGTGGATCTTGAGAACCCTGGTTCAATCCCCACAGCCGACAAACAATTTTCACCAAATTAAATCTAACCCTGTGGCACCCCTTCCACTAACATCTTTGGGGGCCGTGATCTGACGGCTAGTAACTGCACTTCACGCGAAAAAATATATCACTTACCGAGATCTGCTCTGGAAGAGTGCCATACCCAGTAATGGGTAAAATGCGTGATGATATATTTATTTATTTATTTTATATAAATACATCTTACGTAAAAATAATTATTTATATATTGACAGCTCCATACGAGAGGAAAATACATAAAAATAAAATAGAAATAACATCATTTTAACAATTTGTTGCTATTTTTCTGTATTTTAAAAATATTATCTTTTTTAATTAAAAATAATAGAAATTATAACTGTTAATGATTAGGAGCTCCAACAGCAGAGAGCGCACCACCTGCAGAAGGTGCCCCACCTTCAGAAGGAGCACCAGTTACAGAAGGAGTGCCTCCTACAGAAGGTAAAATAAAATAATTATTCTAGACCAACTGTTTATTTTTTCTTTAATATTTTAAAGTAAAAATCCTTATTAATATTATTTTTATAATGAATAAATAAACAAATATGCGGTTATATTTATAGGTGGAGAAGTAGCACCCCCAGCTGAAGGGACGCCTGCACCAGCCCCAGCAGAGGGTGAAACACCCGCATCTGCAGAAGGAACCCCATCAACGACAGAAGGTTATTTTTAACATAAAATTGATCATACTGGAATTTTAATTATGTATGAGACAGGAAATTATTTTGCGGTTGTGACTCACAAGAAAGTATACTTCATTTTATACTTAGTACATAAATAAATTAAAATAATAATATTCTTAGAAAATTATCTAACAATTAATATTTAAATATTTATTTTACATTTTTTTAAACAAAAATATTTGTTAAATCGTATCATTGCAATACGAGTATTAAAACTTAATTAAAACAACTAACAATTTATAAATAATTATTACGCAAAATGCTTCATTAAACAAATCAACCAGTTATAAGTGCAATACTCGTAATACACAAAGAATTACATAAAATTTTATAACAGGATAAAATATAAAATTACAACCACCAAGTCTATCAGTTTGTCACAATCATTCTTGAAGAGAAGATCAACTAAATTCTACAATGGTGATTATAGGCGAACCTACAGCTCCTGCCATCGCAGAAGGTGCCCCAGCCGAACCTGCGCCCCCTGTTGAAGGCGACGCACCTCCTGCACCTGCTGGAGATCCAGCAGTGCCTGCCGAAGCCCCAGCTCCAGCAGAAGGTAAGCTGGTTTCACATACAATTGTTGATAATATTGTTGAGATTACCGTTTGTTATTGTTTTAATCAGGAGGGGATGTTACCCCAGCTGAACCTCCCGCACCCGCAGCTGATGCCGAACCTAGTGCAGCACCACTTGCGGAAGCTCCACAAGAAGAAGGTTTGTTTAGTTTACTTATAATTAATGCAATTTATATTATAAATAGTGACCTCAAATTTATTCTTTTCATTTATCTTATCGTACATAAAACGTGCAAGCATTTTTATCTGCATTTCTAAATTTTATCTCCTTTATTATTAAAGGATTCTTTGCATACTTGTGGCATTTAATTTGAGAAATAAGATTATATAAACTTTATTTAACAGTAGCATTGAGGTTAGTTTTGTGCATTGCAGCTCCCGCTTCCTAATTCCATAAAAAGGCAACTGGGCAGTGGGCAGAACCCGGAAGTAACTATATCCTATTGTTGCGGATATAGATCGTGAATTCGTGATTTGAAACACAATGGAAAAATCAATTCTAATCATCAAAGTGTCACCATTTCTGCCAAAATTCATTTCCAAATGTAATTTGCTATACTTTTACTCATAATCAATTAATAAAATGATATTTTTGTTCTGTAATCTTAGATTTCAAATAAATTTATTTCAATTATTTTATACTACCGTGTTTATTTCGCAGAACCCATAACCCGGCTCGTAAATGTAATATCTTAAATAGGTAATTAATTATATTTATTTTATTGTTTCTTATAAAATAACACAATTGTAGTGCTCTTTTTAAACAATCATATATGTATTAGAATACAAATTACATTCGAGTAAGTAGGTACTGTGTATGATTAAACAAGTACGTGATTCTAAATTTCTAAAGTGATTATTAACATATATTTCATTTGTTGTAAATGTACTAACCTAAAATCCTTCTTATAAAAGAAAATAAGCACATTTATTTGTAAATCAGACTTCACTCTATATACGAGAACGAGTAGTTTGATAGGAAACTGACTGCAAAATATTATAGTGACAGAGTGATTATTGGTAACAACAATAAAGTCAATTGTTGTAATCAAGCAATCGGATTGTTGATCACGTGAGCCCGGTGAGAAATCATTTGTCAAACATGCGCGCGAGTTCAGTTGTGTTTTGGTCGCGTTTGGTGTAGCACGTCAAGCTAGTTCGCGTAGCAGGAACATCACGCTGTTAGATAAATCAGTGCTCATCTTAATTTTGTTGCGTTTCATCGTTACCTAGTTTCGTGTTTTAATTTACCAGCATGACGTAATGAAAATACGGAGGCCAGTGTTTAAAAATAATTAAGGTGAGTGATTTTTAACCTGTACTATTTAAAAAGTAGCTGTCAATATTATCGTGCAAAGAATATAAATGACATTGATAACGTTCTATCTTCATTGTTGGTTTGATTAATGTGAGTAGAATCGATTATTTTGTGTTGTAGGTGTAATTTTAACTCAATTTGGTTTAAAAAGAACATATTTATCATCGAAAATCAGTTCTGAGAACTTATATTTTAAGATGCGAACATGATTTCTAATGAAAACATGAATAATCTAGAACTTTTTTGCAGACGCAAAATGATTGTACATTTAAATTATCATTTCCTTATTTGCTGACATTATGTATGTAGTTTTATATAAATTTTCCGTTGTTATCAAACTCAGGAAACAAATATGGAAAAGCATGTTTTTATGATACATCAATTTTTAATGTGCTGTCCTTCAAAATGTCAAACTTGCTATTGTATTCGTGAAAATTAATTAACCTTGCAAAACCAAAATAAGAAAATATTAATCTTCTATTTTAGTCCTTATCTGATTTACTTGCATTATAAATTACTCTAACAAAAATGCAAAATTACATATTTGCAAATTAATTTAACTTGTGATATTTTCTAATTAAAATAATGGATGAGTACTGTTTTATATTCAAATTTAAGTAATTTTATTTGTTAAAATTTAAGCACATGGTTCTAATGAAAAAACTGCAGGTATTTTAATTAAGGTTGTTTTTAATTAACACTGAACAATTAAGACTGAATAACGAACGTGCCCTCGCTTGCCGCAATGCTATCTGAATCATAAATATCTAGTTGATATAATTATTTATAAATAAATACATGTCTATATTTTTATGGTTCTGATTTGTAATAATCTATAAATAAACAGTGATTATATTTTGCACGAAATGGTATAATTTTTAGAATTTCTAAATAAATTTTTGTTTACTTTTCCTTATTTATATTGTGGGACTATATTGATACTAATGGAAAATATTTATAAAATATTATTTTCATTTTTCTTTAAAGTTCCTGTTTGTATAAAATTATAAACAACTCCTGCACTGCATCCATTCTGAACTAATTATATGTTATTTATATGACTGAAATTACAGTAAATTTTTTAACTTTAAAATGTATCCATTCTTATAATGAATTTATTTTTCTTATGGGCTAGTTCTGCCCTGTATTATATTTTTTGTTTGTGCATCTACTTCAAAAGTGTTGAAAAACATTTTTAAAAATAAATATTTTGCCAAAATATACATACACTCATTCCAAATTTTCTTTCATGTTGAAAAATCAAAGTGAAATTTTGGTGATTCATTTTTTTCGTATAAATCCGGAAGTAATAAAAACTACATTAACGTTAAACAAAACTTCAAGTGTCAAAATATCGTTAACAAGTATCTCGTCTGTTTATTCTAGTTTAAATTTAACCCGCCTCTTAAAATTAAGTGCTCTATATATCCCCCTATGTAATATACCAGATGATACAACATGTAAAGTATACTAGAGATAAATCAATTTATTTTTGAAAACATTTGATAACGCATCCAATAGGTCGAATTTTATGCGGTTACCGCCTATCGACAGAAGTGTCGGATTTAATGTATTTCCGGTATAGAAAAGCTGATTATGTATTTTAAAAGGCCTTTTAATTTTGCTGTTGCGGCTAGGACTTTTAGTAGGTTTTGTTTAACTCTTTTGTGAACTAAGAAGGTTGTGTACACAAAACAAATGAGTTTTTTGTTCTGTCAATTCCATTTGTGACGCAATAATAGATTTTTAACGGACTTTTTATTGTTGATGGATTGATATAGAAATTTTATCTGAGTATGATTTTTTGCAATATGACGCGATAAAAAAAATTGAATTTTTAGGTCAATGTATTTTAATGGAAGGTTCTCTTGGTCAAACATGTCATTAAAATTTCGCGTGTCGAAATATTAATCGTATATTTAAAAACTATAATTAAATAGTGCAGGGGTGTGCTGCATTTAGAACACAGTTTAAAAAAATTAAATTGAGAATTGTTTGTGTCTACATATGCGCGAAGACGCCAATTAAAAGTACAGGTTGTTACATAAATAGTTCCAAATTTGGTATTAAACTTTTTTAGACCCAATCGTAATTTTATTGCGAAACTATTACAAAGTGATAGTACTACGAGGTTTTAGTGACGTATATGTTTTTTCGAATTGAAAGTCACGCATCAGAAATTAAAATTTAAAACAGAAGCAACAGTGCTGTGTTGAACATGTTTTATCGCTAGTCGAGTGTGCTTTCTACGCGGAATGTACTCCACTGACAGCTCACAGCGACGGCAGCGCTGTACAACGGAGCGGCAGTCGTCGAAGTAAATCGCAGAATGACGGTTCATTATGTTGTATCACATCAGATAATAGAATTTTTGGGTGATTCACGAGTTTGTAACAAATAGTTAGTTAATAATCAAGAAACAAAGACTGTGATAATTGTGTGTGTTAGTTATTGAAGTGTTTTGAACTCAGTGCAGTAAGAAAATAGTGTAGTGAAATTTGGGAGGTTATACAAGTGGCATTAAATAGAGTGCGACAAAGTTCCTTGGCCTCACACCCACATTAGCTGATATATAAATGCCACGACATTTTCATTTCAACTCTACAAGTATCGATCTAACATTTTCGGAGTAATTTAACACAGTTTTGTACACGTTCAAGGTAACCTCATTATGTCAGTGTATCAGGCCAGGGCTCTGTATGATTTTGCTGGCGAACCCGGTACAGCGGAACTGTCCATTATCGCGGGAGAGACCCTTACAGTAACTCGTAAAGATGTCGGTGAAGGATGGTGGGAGGGAACAAACAGCCGTAGTCAAACTGGCCTCTTCCCAGCCGCCTACGTCGAGGAGGTCACATCACCAGGTCCGCCTTCGGTTCCTGCGCCCGTTCTCCAGCCACAACAAGAAGATGATTGGGGTGAATCAGGAGTCGCCAGCACTCCCCAAGATGCAGATGGGTGGGACGACGATTGGGATGATGACGTTTACTCCGAAATTCCAGGACAGGCTCAGCCCAATCAACAACAACCAGAGCAAATTTATGCAAATGAAAGCAACAATCAGTATCCCATGCCGCTTCCAGTTCACACCAGAAATCGTTTAGAAGATTCTGATACTTTATCTGTTGCTGGTGGTGATAATCGAGGTACAGTCACAAAGAAAAATCTAAACCGTTTTTCATCTTTTGTCAAATCAGGGGGCGAGAGCTACATTCTAGGAATACTGAAGCTACAAGTATCAGATGCGGATAAAATTCATATTCGACAACAAGATGATGGTGGATATTACTGGGATCCAATCACACAACCCTATTTCGTTTCGGTTGCTTCACCGAAAAAAGAATCTAAACTAAAAGGTTTAAAAAGTTATATTGCATATCAACTCACACCTTCATTCAATAATATCCAAGTGTCTAGAAGATACAAGCATTTTGACTGGTTACACGAAAGACTGACTGAAAAATACTGTCTGATTCCGGTTCCTCCTCTGCCTGACAAACAAATATCCGGCCGCTATGAGGAACAATTCATTGAGCATCGCCGTGTTCAACTGCAGGAGTTTGTTAACTGGGTATGTAGACATCCTGTTCTATCTATCTCTCCAGTTTGGCAGCATTTTCTCACATGTACGGACGAAAAAAGATGGAAAGCAGGTAAAAGATCCGCTGAGAAGGACCCTCTTTCAGGAGCGAATTACTGCAATGCAGTTACAGCTCCTGAAAGAAACTTGCAACTATCTTACGTTGATCAACAGCTTGACACTTGTTCCAATTTTATTCACAGTCTCGACATAGCTGTTAAAAACTTGATGGCAACAGCTCAGGATCAATCTAAGAAGCATCAAGGGCCGTATAAACGTGAGTACACTAAAATTGGAGACACTTTTGCTAGTTTAGGTGCAGCTTTAGAACTGGATGAAGGTGTCACACCGTCAAAACTCACAAATGCTATTAAAAGAACTGGTGTAGCGTACATGGCGATTGCTAAAATGTTTGAGGATCAGCCAAAATATGATTGGGAACCGCTCTCAGATAAATTACATATTTACAAAGGCATTACCAACGCCTATCCGGATGTGCTTGCAGTACATCGTGGCACGATGTTAAAAAGAAAAGAGTGTGAAAAGTTAACTGCTGAGCACAAAATGGAGATGACACAACTGATGGATGTACAAAAACGCACAGATGTTGTCAGTTATGCAGTTCTTGCCGAAATCAATCACTTCAGGAGCGAAAGATCGGTGGATCTCAAGAATACAATGAAAGGCTATCTTCAGGAGCAGATTAACTTCTACCAAAAAATTGTGGACCAGCTTCAACAAACGTTAACGTTTTTTGAAGATGAATAATGTTGTGTGTAAGTAAAATAAATGTGCAAAATATTGTGATGTGTTTAATAATGAAAAAGTTAATTAATCAGAGGTGTATCAAGATATTTATGCCCAATATTGTTTAAAATTTTGTGGAACGTGGTAGAAAACCTGTGATGTTATACAAATAATTTTATACAGTTCTGTATATTTCTGTAATCTTTCCAGATATTATGTCTTAGTTTTTTTAATAATTTTCCTGTAAGCATGATAATCTTTTAAACTTGTTAATTTGTTATATAATACTGAAGTGTATATTGCTACAGCGTGTAAGTAAATCTTGAATGTGTATATTTTTATAGCTATTATACTATACTATATTTGTAATGTAGGAATTTAATTGTGTATAGCTGGCACTCCTGTGCAATGAAACAATCACCAGATTGTATTTTATTTATGTCCCAATGGAATATAAAAATCCTTTTATATCGATTTAAATAAAAATAGCTTTCCTAACAATAAGTTTTTGGCGTTTTATTTTTATTTAATCAATACAAAAGTAAATCTAACATTTACCAATGTTTTACTATTTTAAATTTATATAATTAAAGTTAAAAAGTTGCCTCGTGGTTCACGCTTACTTTATTTATCAGCTGTTGAGCAAGTTACCTGTTGATATGCCTTTATCATAGTTTTAAAATGACCTTTCAAGTGATAACGACTCATAAATGTACAGAATATAAAATATGTTTTTTTCAATTCATGCCGATTGAATATTTACTTGTATTTAATCATGTTTACCAAGTATATTCCGTGACAAAATTATCAACTATTTTGTTGACATTACAGTTAGATAACTAATCTTGAATTTAAAAATTAAATTCTGCTCTAACTTTGATTAATATTTTTCGGTTGCGTGTTACGAATTAGAGCAGGGCTGACAATGATAAGTTTTCTTTGTGCCGTCACTGTTTACATTAATAATAATCATAATTCACGCTTCAGCATTGGTTGACCAATAAATCTGTTATCATTCTTGAGCGTGATCAAAGAACATTGATAAACTTTTGAATAATATTTTGTGTTAATGTTTATGTAAATTTACTAATAATTTCTGTACAAACAAATATTTATGTGAATTTCAAGAATGCAGAATGACGAAATATATTATATTTTAACATGTTTTCTATTCCAAAATTCAGGCTAAAAATGTAACAGCAAATTTTATTTGTTTACCAGCGTAAAATAGTTTTTATCGATGATTAACATTTAACCTTCAAGATATGGTTATTAAATAATAATTTTCGTTTCTATTTGACGTCAATTATAATTCTTTTTTATTTATAATTACGTAACAGATATTAAGGTAAACAACTACCGGGTATTTCAAAATTTAAAAAAATTAATCATGTATTTCATTTTAGAAACATAAAACAATTATTTTAATGATTATTATATCACATAATTTCTAGTAAAAGTGTAATAAATAAATTCATTTTCTACAGATAATTAGCGCAGTTAAAATAAAATATAAAAAGATATATACTTGTAACATTAGCAAAGTACATTTCTATACAATTACAGTAAATGCGAATACTTTGTAATTGCCTTGGGAATTTTGTTTAATCAGAAGAAAAAACTATTCTGCAGAAAGTGATTTAAATTGCCATCTGGTTTGAAGGTGAACGCAGTGTGTTTGCATCCAAGAAATTCGAGGTATGTACTTCAATCTGGCGCAACTTACCAAGGTATTTGAGTTGGTAGACCGTGTGTTATCATTTTAAAATAAGGGTACACAAACAAAGAGTGACTGCTATTTTTGGAACGACTTCTAAAAATATTTCTGCACTTTGTTGCGTAGCGACTGACATTCAAATAGTATTCCATTAATACATTATTTTATTTATTTAGAAATTTTACTAGTTGGAATGTAGACTGGTGTAAGAAGTGAGGCTGTTTCGATTTAATTTCAGATTTTAGTTTTAAGATAAATAGAAAAAATTAAATATCGTATCAATTTATGTATAATTATTAGAAATTAATCCCAATATACATTACAAGAAGCCTACATCTTATAGTTGAATCACGGTTCTCGTCTCTCCAGTTTCAGCTTGGAAATTTTGGTTTATAAGAAAAATTGGTCGAGTTGAGTAATATTTTAAAAAAGAATTATTTTTGTAGCTGTCTGATAAATAATAAATTTAAATCTCTAGTTTTCTTAAATAATTTCCAACATATTTTTGAAAAATAAATAGTGTTTTATTTTTATCTCTCTGTTATGAGAATAGTGACATTTGTTTCGTTCTGAAAGGACACGTTTTGATTACAATTATGACTTATTTTTATAATAAATAACTTTTTATAAAATGTTCTAAATTTGATTAAGCCGAAAATGTTATGTTGATATGGAAAACAAATTCAAATAAATTGGATTTTATGGCTTTATTAGTTTGTTGTTTTAATTAAACGATGATAGTGATAACGTTTTTAATCTTGAAACGATTCATTTTCAAGTCAGAATACAAAATTGTTTTAAACAATACAAATTTTAAAATTAATAACATCCAATAGGAATAAATCCTGGAGTCTAAACGTATGACTAGTTTTTTAATTTATTAATTTTAAAATGTAACCTTTATTGTTTAAAACAATTTCGTATTATGACTTGTAAATTAATCATTCCAAGATTCGAAACGTTGTCACTATCATCGTGTAATTAAAGAAAATACTATGTAATTATTTAAATACTATTTAACTATTAAAGTCATATAATCCAATCTTTAAAGGAATTATTTGAATTTTTCTTCCCTTATCAACAAATAATTTATTACTTAACATTTATTGTATTTATTTGCCCACAATACATATTTTATTTTATTTATATTTTAAATCATAACAAAGAAGAAATAGTTTCCTATAGCATTTTTTTGAAAATCAAAATTTTCGGTTTAATATCGACAAAGAACTCAGACTTACAATCGTATTTTATTTTATATAAGTTGAAGTCAGCGAGATTTGATACATTCTAATAATTAATACAACATAATTAATCATAAAAAACTGTTCTAGTGAAGATAGTATTATTTATTAGAATATCTTTAACTCCCAATAATTACCTAATTATTTTACCTCTTGTGATATAATTATTGGTTTAGTATTTTTCAAAATTAGTCAGAATAAAAAACGTTCACTAGCGTTCACTATATTTTTTTCCTTAGTTTATAATTTTTTTAACTAATTTTTCCAGTCTTTATTCATTGTTAGTCCGGTCCTAAATAAATAGATTAAATAACTAATTAAATAGTATCGAATCAGCCAGTGGATCTTGAGAACCCTTGTTCGATCCCCACAGTCGACAAACAATTGTCACCAAATTAAATCTACTCCTGTGGTTCCGCCTCCACTAACATCTTTGGAGGCCGTGATTAGACGGCTGGTAACCTCACTTCATGCGAAGAAATATATCACTTAATGAGACCTGCTTCGGCAGATTGCCACACCTAGTAATGGGTAAAAGGTGTGATGATATATTTATTTTATTTTACAGAAGACACGTGGAACAATAAATTACAAGATATTTAAATTTTGTTTGTAATAAAACAAACTATAAATAAATATATCATCACGCCTTTTACCCATTACTGGGTGTGGCACTCTGCCTAAGCAGATCTCGGTAAGTGATATATTTTTTTCGCGTGAAGTGCGGTTACCAGCCGTCAGATCACGGCCCTCAAAGATATTAGTGGAGAGGGAGCCACAGGGGTAGATTTAAATTGGTGAAAATTGTTTGTCGACTGTGGAGATCGAACCAGGGTTCTCAACATCCACAGGCCGACTCGATACCACTGAGCCACCTACCCCAAAACAAACTATAAATTAAGAAAAAAAATTACAATTTGGTACAACTGTTTGGCTAGAAATTTTACCAGGCTTTTAATATCTACTAAGTTATGTATAGTAATTAGTAATTAAAAATTTGTTAATATGAATGTAATAACTTGTGCGGTAAAGTCCAACAGAGCAAAACTAACAAATAGTTGAATAGCAAAATGACTAACATTTTTAGAGACTGTAGTATGACTAATACTATTTTAATCTTAGAAAGACAAAAATTATTCATGTAATATGTATTCATGTGATTCTGAATAACTTAATTTCCAAGTATAAAATTTTTATTATAATGTGACCTTTGAAACTCGACGTAAATAATACATCTTGTTTGATTCTTAAAAAGGTCGTTATAAACAAGAAAATATTTTACAAAAATGCCGATTTCATCTTCACGATGTTCTTGTATTCAACCTTGTTACGAAAGTTTTATAGATAAGTAATCCTAATAGTATATTCTATAATGATGGGTTATTATCTTGTAGTACTGTAGTAATGACTGTCTATTTACTGATGCAGATGTTTACCTGTGCAATAATTGGTTTACATATGATAATTAATTCAAATATTTTCATTATACCTACGTACATATCATTTTATTGCGACATTTTTCGTGCGAGAATAATTAATAAACTTATAAATAGATATATGAGGATTAAATGTAAACAAAAGAGGAGCGCCTGTACGTGACATAGTATAATACATTTGCGTGTTGCCAAAAATTAATGATTAAACATTTACTATAAAGCATTAATTACATTATATATAAAATTATTCAAGTTATTAATTAAATCAAAAATGTTAAAAAGTTATTCTTCTTTTACAAGATCTGTAATTGTAGAGCTGCAGTATCGTATACCCTTAAAAATGTTTGAAGTACATAAATAAATAAATTATCAACGTTTACGATTCAAGACAATTAGTTAATTTGATTATGTTTTAATTTAATTATGACAGGAGTAACTTCTAGAAACTAAGTAAGTATTGATATAAATAAATAAAATAAATATATCATCACGCCTTTTATCCATTACTGGGTGTGACTCTGCCATAGCAAATCTCAGTAAGTGATATATTTATTTCGCGTAAAGTGCGGTTACAAGCCGTTAAATCACGGCTCCCAAAGATATTAGTGGAGAGGGAGCCACAGGGGTAGATTTAATTTGGTGAAAATTGTTTGTCGGCTGTGGGAATCGAACCAGGGTTCTCAAGATCCACAGGCCTACTTGATACCACTGAGCCACCTACCCCATCTTCTATATAATTATAAGGTCCCAAGTTTAAATTCTGGTGGTATTCCAAATTTTCTGTTTATAATTTAATTTGATTTTCATCTTCTATTATTTCTTAAGCGAAGCTCAGTTTTCCAGATATTTAGATATGTTACATATAAAAAGTTTAAAATTAAACTTTTGGCGGTACAACCAACCAAAATGGCGCATGCATTTATTTTATTTATTATTTTGTTATAACTTGTCAAATATCACGCTTCTTAATTAAAATCACCTGTTTTTACGCCTATTTCTCTTATCAAATGATACTTGTATACGGATACGATATATTTATTTTATTATTATTTTGATTCTAATGTATCAGTACAAACTTTGATCATTTCTTTTGTTAATCGTATACATCCGTTTTTACTTCATACTTTGTGTATCCCTGCAAATACTATCAGTTCTTTGTGGGGGACGGGGGACAACAAATTATACTTCCCAGTCCGCCGCCACTGCCGCCGGGGCCGGCTCACATCAACAGAGAATGAATCAATTGGTTGTATTTCACTGTGCCGGCTGGTACTCTGGGAGTATGTTGTCCACATATGGCGAGGTATGTTGATTACCTCTGCTTCCCTGTAGCCATGACACGAATGCGTGTAATCTAACCCTACCTCAGGCTAGACATGCCAAAATTACCCACAAGAAAAGTCAGATAAATATTATTTACAACATTGTAGGCACAAAGAAATTTCCGTTTTAATATCTCTAAATGAATTCAGAGAATTTGAAATATACTGCTCAAAATTGTACAGGGATATTTTACAAATTTAATGTAAAATTAAAACTGTAAATTATATTAAAATACTTGTAAGGATAGCTAAGGTATTATTTTTCTTAGAAATATTTGATTATAATTTATAGTTTTAATTTTATAAATATGTATTTAAAAAGTTTAAATTTGACATGCAATTTTTCAAATATCCCTGTACAATTTTAAGCAGTGTATATTATTATGTCATTTTACCCAGTTTTAAGTGTGCCACTTTATTATAACAATCTTTTATTTGCGAAGTACAGTTATGAATGTAGCTTCCAGAGATGTTAGTGCAGGGTGTCCCAAGTTTAACCCACCAAACTTAAACCATAAGGGGTAGGTGGCTCAGTGGTATCGAGTCGACCTATGGATTTAAAAACCCCGATTCGATTCTCACAGCCGACAAACAATTTACACCACATAAAAACTACTCCTGTGCTTCCCTCTCCACTAACATCTTTAGGAGCCTTGATTTGACGGCTGGTAACCGTACTTCATGTGAAGAAATATATCACTTACTGAGATCTGCGACGGTAGAGTGCCACAACCAGTAATGGGTAAAAGGCGTGATGATATATTTATTTATAGAGAGGTTTTTGTGATCGCCAAAATATATTTTCAGGATCATTTTGATCATATGAATTTTTAAGGGGTTAAAAAGGGGATGGGGGGATGAAATTACGATATTCAACTGAAATAGAGTTTTAGGTTCAAAACTAGTTACTCGAGGGTTTTTGGGGTCGCTGAATCTATTTTTGAGGTTACCCCTGGGTAACTAATGTTGAACGCGTAATATTTTGATATTATTTAATTTCATTTATGGCGATTCTTGCTTTTACCACCTTTCAGGGGTGGTTTGTACCCCTAAAAAACAACTCCCGGAAGAAAAAAATACTGGTTCAATATTTTTTAGAGTTCTATTAGTGTGCCAAGTTTCATTTTAATCGGTGAGTGACAGTTGAGTAGGGTTGTGCCGTGGTCAATTGACCAAAAATATTTGACGGCCAAATAATACGGTCAAATAATCTAAATGGAACCGCCACGACATCTGTTGTTCAATAGAAATAGCTACTTACTATTATTACATGAATATATCTAGTTTGGTATTCTGGGTTCTGGAGAATTTGCTTACTTTACTTTACAAATAAAGTAAATACATATTATTTCATTCCATAACGTCTTTTACTTTATTTTCCCCTTTATTTTGAATTTGATGTGGTTTTGTTTATTAGTTGTTGTTGGTTTTTCATTTTCATTAATATTGGATGTAGTAAACAGTACTATATAAATGAATTTTTATTAAATGTTTCTTGGTCAGTTGACTGGTCAAATGACCTGTCAAATAGTCGGTCAATTGACCGAAAAATATTTGACTGGTCAAATGCACAACCCTACAGTTGAATAGTCTTACTTGTTAGATTCACCTTTGGTTTTAGATTAAATTCCAGTTTTCAGTTCACGCGAAAATCATTTCTATACTAAAAGACGCTCGTCTACTAATAATGCGAGTGTCATGATTAAAAATAGTTCTTGGTTGTAGATAAAAAATAAAGAAAAAATATATATTTATCAGTTTTTAATAGCTTAACGGGTTTAAAACTAACGACCATCAACATACCTATACATTCTTTTTTATTATAGTCAAGTTCATTGTTCATTTGTTTATTGTAGAGTGTCGTATGTCCCATGACCGTGATTTATGGTAATGCGCGAACTGTCAAATATTTACCAACGAATTTGTTGTCAGGTGTAGAGACATGCCTACTTCGCTCCGTTCAAAGTCGTTGCGTAATTTTTGTGTGCAGTTACTTAACCTGTAATTGTGTTGTGTGTCGTATGTGTATTATGGGCGCAGACGATTTGTTGTTGACTTGCTTTGCGACAGACTGGAGACATGTCGTGAGAAATAAAAACATAAAAATAGGTTTTTTGGTTGGTTAAATAGTAAACAAATGCTTTAGTACTTCATGTAATTATAGTTGGATTTTGATGAAGAAAGTAAATACAATAATTACTCAATGTTTATGAACTGTATATCTTCTTGGGCAACCTAATATTACGAGTAATTTTAAATTTGGTTGAAATAAAATAAAGAAAAACGATTTGGATCCAATACATACGTAATAATGAATATATCTATAAAAAAATTGAATTAATTTTATTTAATTAAACCAAGCTTAAAATGTAACTTTTGATAAAAGTTATCTAAGTGACATGTTATATGGAATAAATTAGGTACATTGTTTTCAAATATTGTCAATTGGCAGAAATAGATATAAGATTTATTGACAATTGATTTTTTCAATTTTGCTCGTGAGTCCTTTCAAGGAAGAAAAAGTTTTGAAGTAGTTTTATCTGAAACAATTGCCGAACGAAAAATTTCAAATTTCAAAAAATAATTAATATATAGTATTGTATATACGGATTACAACGCAAAAATATTTTTTCTGCGATTGCTATGAAAATTTGACAATTACGCTTTCATTTGTCATCGTAAAGTTGACGTTTTTCTGTGGAACAATCGAAAAATATGTCGCGCGTCTCCAATGGCAACGTGCGAAAAAGATATTAAATGCTTATTTCAATAGTTACCAGGGATACAAACAAAACAGAAACATGACATATTGACAGTTGACAGAATGAATTTATTTTCAGTACGTATATATTTTTTAATAATGCAATCGTAGAAAAAATTGTTTGTCACGACCGTAAAGTGAGCAGATCTCGGTAAGTGATATATTTCTTCTCGTGAAATGCGGTTACCACCCGTCAAATCACGACCCATAAAGATGTTAGTGGAGTTGGAGCCACAGGGATAGATTTAAATTGGTTAAAATTGTTTGTCGGCTGTGGGGATCGAATCGATACCACTGAGCCACCTACTCCGTAAAAATGACTTTCAAATTGACTTAATCAATGAATTTTCCGGAGAATTCGACCTAAGTAGAGCGTTTGCTAAAGTCAAAAAACATTAGTCAATTCCGAAATCGTTGACAGATACAAACAAACAGACAAGAATTGCTGAAATTAGAGTATAGGATATGGATACATCCGATATGTGAAACTATTAGTACTGCTAGTAATTTCTCCACTTGTGTTGAAATAATGTATCTATCAACTAGTAAAAGATCACATTCAAACTTCATTCACAAGTCAGTCGTTCAGTTTCAGTCAATTAGTTCAGATTTACAACCTCACATTTAACATCTCTTCATTACTCGATAAAACAGTCTTCAGCCTAACAACATTTCAAAAAAAAAATAGAACTCTTTCACCAGCCAGTCACCACCAACACACAAAACAATAATGTAGTCAAACGACATACCTAGAACACACAGACAGAGCCACATATGCAAAGTGAAACCCTTTCAAGATTGTACGATAGTTGATAGTAGAGTAGCGGACAGTGCTGGACCTGGACAGGCCTGGTGTAGTTTCCGGTTCCACCTACGTCATCTTCAGCGCGTGGGCCAAGATCTCATTCTTCGGCGAGGTCTTCGGTCACGGAAGATTAAGCGTAGCACGTGCTAACATTGACAAGACAAGATTTTCAAAGAAGTTCAGAAGAACTTTATAAAACGTTTATTTATGCTACTCTGTACACCTATACAATTACAGTTGCGATACACATTATTAGGGTTGTGCATTTAACCAGTCAAATATTTTTCAGTCAATTGACCGACTATTTGACTGGCCAATTGACCAATAAACATTTAATAAAAATCGCAATTAAAATTGTAATTTATTTATATAGTACTGTTTACTACACCCAATATTACTGAAAATGAAAAACCAACAACAACTAATATACAAAACCACATCAAATTCAAAATAAATAAAAATAAATAAATAAAAATATCATCACGCCTTTTACCCATCACTGGGTGTGGCACTCTGCCTAAGCAGATCTTGGTAAGTGATATATTTTTTCGCGTGAAGTGCGGTTACCAGCCGTCAAATCACGGCCTCCAAAGATATTAGTGGTAGAGGAGCCACAGGGGTAGATTTTTTAAATTGGTGA
Organism: Pterostichus niger; assembly: GCA_947425015.1. Taxonomy (NCBI): domain Eukaryota; kingdom Metazoa; phylum Arthropoda; class Insecta; order Coleoptera; family Carabidae; genus Pterostichus; species Pterostichus niger. The sequence continues at coordinate 26,377,993 of OX380344.1, read as the reverse complement.
AAATTGTTTGTCGGCTGTGGGGATCGAACCAGGGTTCTCAAGATCCACAGGCCGACTCGATACCACTGAGCCACCTACCCCATAAAATAAATAAAGGGGAAAATAAAGTAAAAGACGTAATGAAATGAAAAATATGTATTTATTTTATTTGTAAAGTAAAGTAAACGAATTCTCCAGAACCCAGAATACCAAACTAGATATATTCATGTAATAATAGTATGTAGCTATTTTTATTGAACAACAGAGGTCGTGGCGGTTCCATTTAGATTATTTGACCGTTTTATTTGGCCGTCAAATATTTTTGGTCAATTGACCACGGCGCAACCCTACACATTATATGTTTCTTCGTACAAATATATGTCTGGATTTTGCTGGTAATAGGGAATCTTTGACGGTAGCAGCGATATTTTTTATATCGTCAAAAATTTCTTCACTAGAAATGTGCGTTTGCATTTTGCTTCAAATAACATTTTCAAACAAACAACAAACAACTTAGTAACCAAGGAATAGAAAAGGCACCCTTTGTTAGATATTATATTTGAATTTGTCATTTTTCAAATGAGTCATTATGTCATTATAGGTAATAGAAAATCTTCTGTAGGGCAGTCAAACATAAAGCTTTGTATGGAACTCGTACATAATCACACTTTATAGACTCGCCTTATTTATTAGCCTTGCTCTGCCATAAACTTCGTCTCGTCAAATAAAGTCCTACATTATGTACTTGTTACATATCATTAAATTTATTTATTGGAGTTTTTTATTATTATTATTTGACGGCTGGTAACCGCACTTCACGCAATGAAATATATCACTTACCGAGATCTGCTTCGGCAGAGTGCCAGACCCAGTAATGAGTAAAAGGCGTGATGATATATTTATTTATTTTATTATATCAGTCCTTATTTCAAAATCTATATAATATTCGTAATCTCAGTAGAAACCTCCCGGAGGGCGGCGAAATATATCTTGCAAATTTCTAGACCCGCGGTGACAAAATGGTTAAGAATCACTGCACTAAATGCCAGGTTTTGCGGAATTTTAACGATACACATTTGCCGGTCGGTAGACTCGAACCCGAAACTTCACGGATGTGTCTATGTTCTAACGTGTCCGACCACCTCTCCGATATAATATGATAATGTTAGATTTTTCACTAATTTAAACATTTTAGCACGATTAGGCTCCTTTTATTTGTTTATCTGTTAGTTAAGTGCTAAAAATATCGCATCTAAATTGCAGTATAAATTATACTGTCATTTATTAGTAGCATTATTTTTTGTTTCAACGTTGATAAATGGACACTTAGTCGATATATTTTAGCTGAAAATGAAATATAGGAACCTTTTAACGTTTTGCCATTAAGCAACATTATAAATTAATCAAATTGCTATAATTAATATCCCAGTCAAATGTAGCAATAATACGGAAAATTTGGTTCGATTAATTATTACAAAATCCTGATTCCGCAATGTGAATTGTTAAAGTTTACAATTGTACTTTTGAATGAACTCAGCTGGCGTAATTTACTCGAATACTTTTCAGAATCTAGCTCATTGTAGAGTTGTAAGCCAAAGTCAGGTTGAATGGGTGCGCCAATACGATCGTTTTTTGTTTATTTTTCAGGTTGAATTGAAACTCAGAGTCGAAAGTGATATTCGAATGTTTATCTGTTGTTGATGCACCGTGTGTAGGTTTTTGACTGAAGATTTGAAAATTATGCTAATTTCTTAATGACATTTAATAATAGTTCTCTGATGTAATTAACTTTTGAGTATAATGAAAAGCTACTTTTTTTTAAGAAGATTGCAGAGGTGTGTACTTATTTATTTTATCCAATCAAATAGAAACAGTTTATTAAATAACTTAATAAACGTTTCACAATCTTTTTAAAAAACTGTATGTAGGTGGCTTAGTGGTATCGAGTCGACCAGTGGGTCTAAAGAACCCTGGTTCGATCCCCACAGCCGATAAACAATTTTCACCAATTTAAATCTATCCCTATGGCTCCCCCTCCACTAATATCTTCGGGGACCGTGATTTGACGGCTGGTAACCGCACTTCACGCGAAAAAGTATATCACTTACCGAGATCTGCTTAGGCAGAGTGCCACACCCAGTAAAAGGCGTGATGATATATTTATGTATTTATTTAAATCTACACCTGTGGCTGCCCCTCCACTAATATCTTTGGGGGCCGTGCTTTGACGCCTTGTAACCTCACTTCACGCGAAAAAATATATCACTTACCGAGACCTGCTTAGGCAGAATGCCACACCCAGTAATGGGTAAAAGGCATGATGATATATTTATGTATTTATTTATTTAAATCTATCCCTGTGGCTCCCCCACCACTAATATCTTCGGGGGCCGAGCTTTGACGCCTTGTAACCGTACTTCACGTGAAGAAATATATCACTTACCGAGATCTGCTTAGACAGAGTGCCACATCCAGTAAAAGGCGTGATGATATATTTATGTATTTATTTATTTAAATCTACACCAGTGGCTCCCCCACCACTAATATCTTCGTGGACCGTGATTTGTCGACTTATAACCGCATTTCACGCGATAATTATATCACTTACCGAGATCTGCTTCGGCAGAGTGCCACATCCAGTAATGGGTAAAAGGCGTGATGATATATTTATTTATTTATTTTATATTTGCATTCGAAGTTCATCTTTTTGTACAATACTACTTTGTTGGACATTAACTTAACAGTGTCGACTTAAATCAACTTTATCGGACGCGTATATTTGCCAAAATTATTTTTTTTATTTCGTATGTTTCAATCATTTGTCTTAATGAGTATTGGGGCTATAGGTGTGCGCGAATTTGATTAATATCTCACATCTGTTTAAAAGTCTGAATAATTTCATCCAAATAAAAGAGTATCGACTCGCCGCCACCCATGAAGTAACGTAACAAGTTACAAGTAGGGCGGTGTTAGTTGATACCAATCTGACATGCCCATAAGACAACGCAGTTAGAAGGTGAGACTTTTTATGTCAAGTTATATTACCTCACACAAACTTGATGCAGTACTGTCACAGTCTAGTTTGATTTTGAATAAATTATTCAGGGTTTTTAAACATGGAGATGCACTTGTTTTTCGTAATCGATTGTTTTTGTTTTTGACGCCATGGAAATTTAGTAGGCGTAGATATTTTTTTTTATTAAGGAACAAACTTATATTAGTATTATTTATCATTTTTTAATTATTGCACTTCTTTTTCGTAATCGATTATTTTTGTTTTTGACACCATGGAAATTTAGTAGGCGTAGATATTATTTTTTATTAAGAAACAAACTTATATTCGTATTATTTATCATTTTTTAATTATTGCACTTGTTTTTCGTAACCGATTATTTTTGTTTTTGACGCCATGGAAATTTAGTATAGGCGTAGATATTTTTTTTTTATTAAGAAACAAACTTATATTCGTATTTATCATTTTTTAATTATTGCACTTGTTTTTCGTAATCGATTATTTTTGTTTTTGACACCATGGAAATTTAGTAGGCGTAGATATTTTTTTTTTATTAAGGAACAAACTTGTATTTGTTTTATTTATAATTTTTTACTTATTTTGATGAATATTTACGGGATAAATGATTCAATAATTTCTTGACAAAATGGTACTCGAGTTTGATTCCTTACTTATTTACTTTCGTCATATTAGAATTTTTCTCACTAATATCTTTGGCGATTATAATTTGACAACTGGTAATTGTAATTCACGCACAAAATATATCACTTATCGAAATCTGATTACCCAGCGTTCCTCTACGCGCATGAAATATATATTTGCTCTAGTAGTTCACTATCTATACGCCTTTTACCCATTACTGGGTGTGGCACTCTGCCTAAACAGGTCTCAGTAAGTGATATATTTTTAGCGTGAAGTGCGGTTACCAGCCGTCAAATCACGGCCCCCAAAATGTTAGTGGAGGGGGAGCCCCAGGGGTAGATTTAATTTAGTGAAAATTGTTTGTCGGCTGTGGGGATCGAACCAGGGTTCTCAAGATCCATAGGCCGACTCGATACCACTGTGCCACCTACCCCATAAATAAAATAAATCAATATATCATCACACCTTTTACCCATTACTGGGTGTGGCACTCTGCCTCAGCAGATCTCGGTAAGTGATATATTTCTTTGCATGAAGTGCGTTTACAAGCCGTCAAATAACGGCCCTACAGGCGTTGATTTAATTTGGTGAAAATTGTTTGTCGGCTGTGGGGATCGAACCAGGGTTCTCAAGATCCACAGGCCGACTTGATACCACTGAGCCACCTACCTTTAACTATACTTAAAGCAATTGTATTAAATCGATCAATAAGCACTTAAACGTGTTTCTATCAATTTAATATTATCATACCGTTTTGTTATAGCCATAGATTTTCTATTTTTCTTTTAGAAGGGACATGCCGAAATTGTGTCATTTCGTAACAACAGAAAGTTTGAGAACACGAGTTAGAAGCAAACATCAAATATAGCTTGAAATCTCCAATACTATTGAGTTGGCACTGGAAAACTAAGCAAACAATTTATTTTTGAAAATAAATCGATAAAATTTTGTGCTTTACACGTACCGATATATATCAGGTTGACCAATAAATCTCCTGATTTATTGTTAACTGTAATACAACCATTTAGCCTTATTGGTATTACTTTCAGATGAATCTATTGAAATGCGTCTGGTTGTCACGGAAATATTTCTAAACAAGTCCTTTTTTGATGAGCTCTTCGATGAAACAACAGAACGCATCCGTCATTGACAAAAAATAAAAGCTTCTAAAATTGACAAAGTAAAACTAAAATGCAAAAATACGTTTACGTGAAATGAGACACGAAAGATACGAGTGAAATGAGATACGTTTGTTTCATCGATTTGAAATTTAAATTTATAAAAGACGCAAAATAAAATAAAAACATTTTCGTTGACCGGAAACATACTTTTAATCATGGAGTACATAGACCATAAGCTGGTTTTTTTTTCAATTATTAGCCTGTTAAAAATAATTTACAATAAAGAAAACAGTTTTTTTTAGTTTTTATAATATATCTTTTCAAAAAGGTAAGCCAGCATTTTTAACCATGTTCTTTTCTCTCCATTCACAAAATAAGTTTCAGCACATTTTTTTTTCGATTTTTCTGGAAGCATATTCGATGAAGCTTCTTGAGCTGCATTTAAAATATCTTCTCCAAAAGAAAATAGGGTTTCCGAATTATTATTTTCGGCTTCTATCTCGCCTAAATCGAATTTTCTATTTTTACAGTATTTTTGTTTGTTTATAATGCCTTGTTTTAGTTGCTAGGACAAGCCACCTAATATTTATTAATTAATAAATATTTATAAAATCTCAAAAATCCGAGAAAAATGCGAAATAATAATAATAATATAATTTTTATTTGGCAAATATTTGTTAATGTTAAAATTTTGATGTAGTGGTTTTAAAAATAAAACTAGAATAGCCCGCCAAAGTAGCTGACAGACAGGTAATGAATTTTTTGTTGGGCTGTTTACAAAAAGTTGAATTTCGTATACTGATTTGTGTGCATAAATGTCAACTTTGTTTGACAGTTGCGTAACAAGCTGCTAACAGTTTTTCTTGAAAAAAATGGTATTATTTTGATTTTAGAAATAAATACTGGAAATAAAAGTTTTGGAGAATTAAATTCTGATATCTAAATTTAAAAATTATTTATTTTTTAAAACGCTCGGCCAATCGCGCCTATTATTACTGGATATAAATCCATATAAAGTATTTACGATAATTTGTCCTATTATATGGTAAAATAACACAAATTCTGTCTTAATCCTAGCTATTTTTATCAGTTTCACCAAATATAGAATAAATAATTGCAGATCATGAATAAACCAATTTAATTAATATAAACCGAGATCATATATAGTTATTTAAACTTAAACTACTCCATAAATATATTTAAATACTGATTATAAATCAAACACGATTTAAATAAATTCAGAATAATAAATAGCTTTTGTATCTTAAATCGCTCCAAATACGTCTCTGCTATAAGCAATTGTTCATCAACGTCACATCAGTCAACTTGATCTAAATCCGGTCTAAAATAAACCGAGCAACATGAGACAATATGGCGTCGTTCGTTACAAGCCCACTACAATCTGCAAGAAGCAAACAACTGAAGAGTTTAACTCTTTACGTGCTTGGTGTACAAATAACTGCTCTTCTTACATTAGCACGTACGCGTGTGCGTGCAATGCGTGGTCTACAGTTTGTTATACTTGTGAAGAAGTGGCCAGCAAAATGAATGACAAGCACGAAGTGGAAAAAACGAGAGATTGAATGGTACGGTGAACAACCGGTTGTTTTCTGTTGTCAATGGTGAATAGAGATTTGTTTATTTATACATGTACTGGAAAGTAGAAGGATAAGTAGATCAAATATAGGTAGTTTCCTGGAACTATTTCTATTCTAACATATTTTTAAATAGGTTGGAGTTGGCTATGTGTAAGTAAACTGTATTTTAAAAATCTAAACACGTTACAAATGTTATGGGAAAACGACCCACATTTTGATGATTCCAATTCTGACACCAGTTTTGTTTAATTTGATTAATTTTATTTCTTATAATGTTTATTTACATCTACTATACATACACTATTTACATACATACATGCATATATACAGGGTGTTTCACAACTTAGAGCAAAAAATTAAAGGGTATATTCTGTACGACGTGCTGATCATGAAACAAAAAGATTTTTTTTTAATTCGAAAAATTAAGGATTGTTAACCTAAAACATTTTTTGTAGTACTGCACTGGATTCGCTTTCCTATTAAACACAAACAATGAAGTAGGCATCAACTACGAAAGAATAATTACACAATTCAATTATTAGCAGTTATTTATAATAGAATTTTATTTAATTAATAACTTTAACATAATCATCCACCCAGTGGCAGTGGCAACGAAAAATTTTGGACTGGAAAACATGGAAAATAGTTTTGCGATTTAAAAAAAATTCTTTTTGTTTCATGATCAGCACGTCGTACAGAATATACCCTTTAATTTTTTGCTCTAAGTTGTGAAACAGCCTGTATAATATTTCATAATTTAGAGATTTTTATGTTGTTGACTGTGGCAATGTCAAGTTGTGAGTAAGGACTTGAGTTAAATATTTTGAATCGAATGTTCTGATTTTGGAATGAGTTAGAAGAAATATAGGAAAATGAAATAGACGAGGTAAAACGTAGTTTATTTCTGAAATTGGATTATATCTACATATACGATATTGGCCATATTACGTAGCTTAGTTTTTTGTTAGGTGTTTGTTTACATTTCATAAAAAAGTATTAGGGTTTTATTTTGTTTTAGACGATAGGAATGCAAAGTCAAATCACCTTATATTATGAATAAGTAACGTAATACATAGAAATAAGAATTACGGAAAACAAAATAGGTAGGCGGCTCAGTGATATTCAGTCGGCCTGTGGATTTGAGAACTCGGGTTCGATTCCTACAGCCAAATTAAATCTCCCTCTTCCCCTCCATCAACGTCTTTGGGGGCCGTGATTTTGACGGCGGGTACCCGAATTTTCTTCTTCTTTCTAGCGCTACAACCCTGGGTGAGTTTTGGCTTCCTCTAGTATCCTCTTCCATGCCCGAATTTTACGCGAAGAAATATATCATTTACCAAAATCTGCTACGGTAGAGTGCCACACCAAGTAATGGGTAAAAGGCGTGATATATTTATTTATTTATTTAAAATAAATTTAGATTTCTAAAACATAAAATCATTAAGAATATTTAAGCATATTTTATATATATATATATATATATATATATATATATATATATATATATATATATATATATATATATATATATATATATATATATTAGGGTGGCCCTTATTTTGGGTAAGTTCGAATTTTGTCGGTCTCCACCCGAAATCTGGTTTAAAATCACAAAAAAGTAATAAATTATTTTTTTGAGATTTTTAAAATAAGTCTAACCCGTGCCCTAGGCCACATTCACTTTTGCCTTCAGTTCCCAAATCACTGCTGAGCAGTGACTATTCAAAATGCAATAACTTGTTTGTTTTTCAATATTTTGACACAATTCCAAGCGGGAATTAAACTAGATGAGATTACGAATCGATCGATTACAATAAACAATAATTTTATATGATTGTTTATTGCTAAACGGGTGCTCAAAAACTAACGAAAATTGAGTTTTTTTAAATACGCAAAAAGTGATTCACAGTAATGATTATTTTCCAACAATTTTGTTTTATAAACTAGTTTTGATTATTTTAGACTGTTTTTGAATAATATTCATATGGATTATAACATTTTTAATTTATTTAATCATATTTTTAGCCACATATATTTTATCATTTGTAGTGTTTATTTGTAAATGTGTATAAGTGAAAGTGGCCCAGAGGCACGGGTTAAACTTATTTTAAAAATCTGTGATTTTAAACCAGATTTCGGGTGGAGACCGACAAAATTCGAACTTACCCAAAATAAGGGCCACCCTAATATATATATATATATATATATATATATATATATATATATATATATATATATATATATATATATATAGTGCCGAAAACTAGTCAAAATGTAATACATTAAATTAGATATAGAAATCTTGTATATGTTTTTACTTCCTTGTACGAAATATATATATATATATATATATATATATATATATATATATATATATATATATATATATGTAGGTATAGTATAATACACGTACAAGGAAGTAATGTGGTGTCCACATTTTTTGTATTATTATTATGAGACAACATAATGTTAAATTTACTTATAGACTTCATTGCCCTGCGGCACACTTTTCGTGGGACACCTGTATTTATTTTGAACATTTGCAATAACTATTACAAACTGCGAACTGCGATCCAGTATATCGGTCAAGACTAAACATTATTTATAAACTCGTTTCTTTGATTAACTATAAAAAAATACACTAACCATACCTTGTAGACCAGCCAATAAATAATGTAATTTTTTGTCTAGGTGTCATTTACATTATTAATGGTATAAAAATATCTGATTACAGCCCTGTAATGGCATTTATCGTGTAGTAGTTGATTGTACAACCCAGCGTAACAATACAAGGACAATTGGCATGATTATTTATTTACGTTGCTGCATTCGAGTAGCAATGATTTATAATCTATTCATTTATGACTTATTACGATTATTGATTGATATTTGCGTTCGATTCTCGTGAGAGAATTGCAAATACTATTGATCGGTTGAGATTTATGTTCTTGCTGTTTATGGTATAAATGTGTTCCATATAAAGGTTTGTTTTGTGTTTTGTCTTTTGAAAAGTATTTTAAGTACTTAAGAATTGTTTAAGAACGTGGTTTATCATTTGTTTAGAAATTGTTATTGTAACTGATTTGTATATTTATATTAAAGTTAAATCGAATGAAAGATTGGTGAAACAGGTGTATGTTGGTGAAATTGAAGGTGAGAGATTGCGTGAATGATTTAGGAATAAATGGATGAATATATAATTGATCTTTCAAAACATTTATATATACAGGGTGTTTCACAACTTAGAGCAAAAAATGAAAGGGTATATTCTGTACGACGTGCTGATCATGAAACAAAAAGAATGTTTTTTTAAATCGCAAAACTATTTTCCATGTTTCCTAGTCCAAAATTTTTCGTTGCCACTTGGTGGATGATTATGTTAAAGTTATTAATTAAATAAAATTCTATTATAAATAACTGCTAATAATTGAATTGTGTAATTATTCTTTCGTAGTTGATACCTACTTCATTGTTTGTGTTTAATAGGAAAGCGAATCCAGTGCAGTACTACAAAAATGTTTTAGGTTAACAACCCTTAATTTTTCGAATTTAAAAAAAAAAATTTTGTTTCATGATCATCACGTCGTACAGAATATACCCTTTAATTTTTTGCTCTAAGTTGTGAAACACCCTGTATATATACCGGGAGTTTTTCTTATCAGTAAACATAGGGATATATCATTACCATAGTTACAGTTAAAAAGTTTGGCAGCAATACATTAGAGCGTTTATTTTAAAAGTAAACATAGGGAAAATAATATTTTCAGCAATGCATTGTAATAGTCTATAGTCTAAAAGAAACATTTTAAGTTTAAACAAATTAAATGAATTTGAATTACTTTAAATTACATTAACTAAACGTTAGGTATAAATTTAGAACCTCAAAACAATCCAAAAGTTCTTTTGTGTAGAGGTTTGTTCGCAAATTCTTCGTTTAAGAGCTCGTACATACAAATAATGAGAATTTTGGGTTGAACCAGTTCAAAAATCGAAAATTATTAAAATGTGGTTCTATATAATTCAGACCACGAGAAATCGAATGGCGCAAGGCGCATCTTCATATCTTTTTTAGTTTTTGAGTTACAGCGATTTTTAAGCTCAACTTTGAAAGCCTATAACTCAAAAACTAAAAGAGATATTGAAATGCGGTTTGAACTAGTGTATTTCTCGTGCGCTACTTAACTTGTACCGGTATTTTGAAAATTTTGAAAATTTTTCAATTTTTTTCGCAATTTTCTTTTGTCAATATTTCAAAAAGTTGAAGAGATAATGTAAATATGAAAACACCAGTGAATTCCTCGCGTGAAAATATATAGGTATGCAAATTTTCACAATAAAATTCGCACGGATACATTTTTTATTACAAAAAATCTAAAAATGGCCAAAAATCATAAAAATCTTAAGGCTAAACCCCTTAAGAAATCTTCAAAAAACGGCCATTTTCAATTTTTTGTAATAAAAAAATGTATCCGTCCGAATTTTCTTCTGAAAATTTGCATACCTATATATTTTCACGCGAGGAATTCACTGGTGTTTTCATATTTACATTATCTCTTCAACTTTTTGAAATATCGACAAAAGAAAATTGCGAAAAAAATTGAAAAATTTTCAAAATTTTTAAAATACAAGTACAAGTTAAGTAGCGCACGAGAAATACACTCGTTCAAACCGCATTTCAATATCTCTGTTAGTTTTTCAGTTATGGGCTTTCAAAGTTGAACTTTAAAAAGAGTCAAAAATCGCTGTAACTCAAAAACTAAAAGAGATATTGAAATGCGGTTTGAACGAGTGTATTTCTCGTGCTCCGAACTATATAGAACCATATAATAAAAAATCTGACTTTTTGAACTGGTTCAACCAGAAATCAATGAAATTTCACTGTAATCGCTTGAAAGACCATATTTGATTAGTTGTATTATATTTTGTATTTATTTCATTACATATTTTTGAAATACGAGTATTCGAAATATATCAGAAATATTCCAAATATATCAGAATATTTGAAAATTACAATTTAATAAAACTATATGAATGTATGAATGCAGTGCCAGACTACAGCCATGTGTATTTGTATCTATTTGTACGTTCTGTCTGTAATATCAACAATTTACATTAATCACAAACTAAACTATTTCGACTGTCGGCTGTTTTTCATTGGCGATCAACAGGCACCAAGCCAGATCACACAACACGCACACGCACACACATTTCGCATGTATGTGATTTTCTCTCTTCGTCTAACTTATATAAATGACAGGCTACAAACATTACACAGACTAACTTTGTTACAAATTGTGGTCTAGAGATCTCGCTGATCTCATGTTCTGTTTATTTATGTTATTCAAGTTACTTGATTTTAGTTTCTGTCAGGATTTATGTCCATATAAATTTAAATGTACAAATTAAGTTTTAATGATTTTTTTTAACATATGACTTCGACTGAACGTACAGTAATGAAGATAATTTTAAAGTTAAATTTATGACAGAAAAATTCGGATGACGCCTGGATTCGAACCAGGGACCCTCCATAAATCAGCACTGTGTCGCTGTAGACGAAACCCGTTGTCATAAATTTAACTTTAAAATAAGTTTTAATGTATCAGGAATTGACATTTATGATTTTTTGAAAATTATTAGTGTCGTTTTAGATCTTATATACTTTTTAATGCAGTTTTATTTAGTTTGAAATATAGAAAACACAAGTTTAAATATTCAGTTGTGATCTAATAATTAGAATGATCGCCTTACAGGCGAAAATCTTATACCTTTCTGATTTATAACGAAAAAATATAAAATAAATAAATATATCATCACGCCTGGGTGTGGCATTCTGCTGTAGAAGATTTCGGTAAGTGAAATATTTCTTCACTTGAAGTAAAAGACGTGAGTGGAGGGGGAACCACAGAGGGAGATTTAATTTGGTGAAAATTGTTTGTCGGCTGTGAGAATCGAACCCGAGTTGTCAAATTCACAAGCCGACTCGATATCACTGAGCCACCAACCCCAAAATCTAATTATACAATGTGTGCAGGAAACTTTAATGAAATATATAATTTGATATACTGATTATAGAACAAAAAGAATTTTAAAGATTGCTATGAAAAATTGAAAATTACGCTCTCATTTGTCATCGTAAAGTTGACGTTTTTTCTGGAACAATCTAAAAATATCTTTTTCTACGATTGCTATGAAAAGTTGACAATTACGCTCTCATTTGTCATCGTAAAGTTGACGTTTTCTGTGGAACAATCGAAAAATATCTTTTTTGCGCGTCTCCAATGGCAACGCGCGAAAAAGACGTTAAATACGTGCGTTTCCAATGGCAACGCGCGAAAAAGATTATAAATGCGCGTTACCAGGGATACAAACAAAACAGAAACTTGTCATATTGACAGTTGACAGAATGAATTTATTTTCAGTACGTATACGTTTTTAAATAATTTTAAGATGCAATCGTAGAAAAAATTATGTGTGTATCACGAGCGTAAAGTGTCTTTGTTCCTCTTACACTATTGCAGCTCTCGCCTTCGGCTCGCGCTGCAATTTCCGTGTTCGAGTAACAAAGAATCACTTTACGCTCTTAATACACAAATAACTATTTCTACGATTGCTATGAAAAGTTGACAATTACGCTCTCATTTGTCATCGTAAAGTTGACGTTTTCGGTGGAACAATCGAAAAATATCTTTTATGTGCGTCTCCAATGGAAACGCGCAAAATAGTTATTTGTGTATTAAGAGCGTAAAGTGATTCTTTGTTACTTGAGCACGGCAATAGTGCAAGAGGAACAAATACACTTTACGCTCGTGATACACACATATTTTTTTCTACGATTGCATCTTAAATTATTTAAAAACCTATACGTACTGAAAATAAATTCATTCTGTCAACTGTCAATATGATAAGTTTCTGTTTTGTTTGTATCCCTGGTAACTATTGAAATAAGCGCGCATTTACAATCATTTCGCGCGTTGCCATTGGAAACGCGCGCATTTAACGTCTTTTTCGCGCGTTGCCATTGGAGACTTGCAAAAAAGATATTTTTCGATTGTTCCACAAAAAATGTCAACTTTACGATTATAAATAAGAGCGTAATTATTGTCATAGCAATCGTAGAAAAAATATATTAAATACGCGCTTATTTCAATAGTTACCAGGGATACAAATAAAATATAAACTTGTCATATTGACAGTTAACAGAACGAATTTATTTTCAGTATGCATACGTTTTTAAACAATTTTAAGATGCAATCGTAAAAAAAATATGTGTGTATCACGCGCGTATCGAGTCTTTGTTCCTCTTACACTATTGCAGCTCTCGCTTTCGGCTCGCGCTGCAATTACCGTGCTCGAGTAACAAAGAATCACTTTACGCTCTTAATACACAAATAACTATTTTGAAATTCTCAAGAATTAGGGTATTTCATTTCTAGCGAACATTTTTAGTGTCACTAGTATAATTCGGAATTTTGTGCCGCTTCTCCATACACTAACAGCATATCCACTAATTCACTGTTGCTATACATTTTTCTCAAATTTCTCCTACAACAACTTACCCTTTCAATACCGTATACGAAATCAGAAATAATTTTGAAAAATCAAGATACGCATAGAAGTTGTTTTAAATAAATGAACGTAATTTTTAAATAAACATTACACGAAAAATCATGAGTACTTCACCGAATATTTGTAGCTCACTTAATGTGTGAAAGGTTCTGGATTCAAATCCCGGCGAATACTCATGATATTTCAAAAAAATTTGTATACAATTTAGTACTTTCTTTACTGTGTATAATTGATTTAAAAGCATTATACTCTATCTCATCGTAACTTCATAGCCTTGCACAGTATATGGAATAAATTTCCGCATCGATGATTAGCTAATAACCGTAGCGGATTTACAATTCACTGGCAGTTAATGTATCATTTTCACGGTTTTACCGAATTTATTGTGTTGATATTTGAAATATTTTAAAATTTCTTAATAATATTTTTTCGCTTTGTAAAAATTTGGTTTACTATGAAGTTACGGTGAAATTGGAATTAATTGCCTGTTGCGTAAAATAAGAAATAAAATAAGTTTTTTCTACGATTGCTATGAAAAGTTGACAATTACGCTCTAATTTGTCATCTTAAAGTTGACGTTTTCTGTGGAACAATCGAAAAATATCTTTTTTTGCGCGTCTCCAATGACAACGCGCGAAAAAGATATTAAATGCGCGCTTATTTCAATAGTTACCAGGGATACAAACAAAACAGAAACTTGTCATATTGACATTTCACAGAATGAATTTATTTTCAGTACGTATACGTTTTTAAATAATTTTAAGATGCAATCGTAGAAAAAATAATGTGTGTATCACGAGTGTAAAGTGTCTTTGTTCCTCTTGCACTATTGCAGCTCTCGCCTTCGGCTCGCGCTGCAGTTACCGTGTTCAAGTAACAAAGAATCACTTTACGCTCTTAATACACAAATAACTATTATAGAGCTTCTGCCGAAATACAATTTATGTCACATATTTTCTTGAGTTACATTCCCATTCGATTGCAATGTAATTATAACTCAATTATTATTTGAGTCTTTGTTCTATAATTTCTTATGTAATTAAATGTGTACTTTATTTATATCTCTTTTGTTTTCCAGGGGCTAGTGTTGATCTGCTCATGTTGACAAACACTACAAATCATGGCTAGACAAAAGACCCGCGATTCTGACTGCTGTAGCGTCAACTTCCTGAAATATGTGCTCTACATCTTCAACATCATATTCCTGGTGAGGCAATGACTCATAACTATAACTACGAACTATGTATATACAAGCGGATATTCATCAACTACCCAGTTCCTATCTTGAATATCTTATTATATCTAGATGTTACGAATGAGCTTGTTACCGCAATGTGCACCGCAGTTAGTTTCACATGATAAACAACCACAAAAATGTTTCTTTTCCTCTGAAAATTTCTTTGAAATACCAGATTTATCTGAGATAATCTCAGACAAGTAGAAAAAAGGTCAGCAAAAATGTAATCTTATATTGTCTTGCTTTCAAAATCAATTGACACGTTTTTTTTTTAAATTAACTTTTAATTATTTTTGTTTAGTAAGTAGTTAAAGTTAATTAACGCAATCAAATATCTACTAAGATGTTCTATAATATGTAGTAAACCAGGAAATGAATAAAGTTGACATATACGTGCACAATTCAACCGGCGAAATTCAACTTTTTCGTAAACAACTCGACTGGGCTGTCAGTTACTTTGGCGGGCGGTTCTAAATCAATCAAAAACATGATTACAATATTCCATCGATAATCAAACTGATAAAATATCTCTTGGATTACAAATTCATATTTATAATAACCTCTTCACTAACATCTTTGGGGGCGGAGATTTGATGACTGCTAATCGCACTTCACGTGAAGAAATATATCACTTATCGAGATCTGCTACGGCAGAGTGCCACACCTAGTAATGGATAAAAGGCGTGATGATATATTTATTTATTTTATTTATGGGGTAAGTGGCTCAGTGGTATAGAGTCGGCCTGTGGATTTGAGAACCCGGGTTTGATTCCCACAGCCGACAAACAATTTTCACCAATTAAATCTACCCCTGAGGCTCCCCCACCACTAACATCTTTGGGGGCCGTGATTTGACGGCCGGTAACCGCACTTCACGCGAAGAAATATATCACTTACCGAGATCTACTACGGCTGAGTGCCACACCCAGTAATGGATAAAAGGCGTGATGATATATTTATTTATTTTATTTATGGGGTAAGTGGCTCAGTGGTATAGAGTCGGCCTGTGGATTTGAGAACCCGGGTTTGATTCCCACAACCGACAAACAATTTTCACCAAATTAAATCTACCCCTGTGGCTCCTCCACCACTAACATCTTTGGGGACCGTAATTTGACGGCTGGTAACTGCTTTTCACGTGAAGAAATATATCACTTACCGAGATCTCCTACGGCATAGTGTCATACCCAGTAATGGGTAAAAGGTGTGATGATATATTTATTTATTTTATTTATGGGGTAGGTGGCTCAGTGGTATAGAGTCGGTCTGTGGATTTGAGAACCCGGGTTCGATTCCCACAACTGACAAACAATTTTCACCAAATTATGTCTCCTGTATCACTAATATCTTTGGGGGCCTTAATTTGACGGTTGGTAAACGCACTTCATGCAAATAAATATATCACTTACCGAGATCTGCTACTGCAGATTGCCACATCCAGTAATGAGTATAAGGCGTGTTGATATA
The DNA here is from genome assembly GCA_947425015.1 of Pterostichus niger. NCBI lineage: Eukaryota > Metazoa > Arthropoda > Insecta > Coleoptera > Carabidae > Pterostichus > Pterostichus niger. Next base: position 26,361,370 of record OX380344.1, on the reverse strand, counting down.
TTTATTTATTTTATATATATATATATATATATATATAAATTATTATATTGTAGAGTGTATAGCAAAGTTTTATTCCACGAATTCTAGTTTGTAAGGCGAATGTTCTATCAATACTATCTATAAAAAGAATATACAAAAAAAGATAAACGTATGATTTTTGATCATGCAACATCAAGTTATGTATTTATTTTTCACCAATTTTTAAATACGTTTTAATAACTGTAGTTAATGTAGTTATCTTAATAGCTTTTATACAATTTTCTTCAATTAGTTGAACGTGTAATTGCGTCTAAGTTTCTTAGTTCTTATCATTTACATTTTTGTCATGGTTTTGTTACACACACACAACACAGGTGTTTATAATTATTATTTATTCCATGAAAGTCACGTACGCTTCATAATAAGTTATAAAATATATTCCACATTATAAAAATATATGCAGTCGTAACAATAAATATTTTATATCATTCTCTAATCTTAACGATACAAAACTTAATAATACTTACTTGATCTTTGAATAGGTAAAATAGAAAATGATATTTAAAAAAAGTCTATTGTGCTTGTAAAAATGTCAAAGGTATGAATATTAAAATTACATAGTTATCTCATATCTTTGAATAAACCTTATCATTAAAATGGTGAATCAATCTTTTGTTAAAAGATGAATATCATAGAACAAAAGACATGGGAACAGTACCGCCTCCTAGAATATCTGATCATAATTAATAATGATTATTATATTTTAATTTCTTATATATTATAATTGTTGCAAGAAATAACTGCAAAATTTAAATTACTAGTACAGTATTATTTTATAATAAAGTATGAGATATTTTATCACTAAAATATCTAATTCAGAAACAAGGAATTATTGACCAGGTAGATATTATCTGTAATAACATAATTATTAGTTATGTAATATCTATTAATTCTCATACATGCTATAGGTATTTTAAAAGATGAACGCATTCAAATAATACAGTATTTATAGTTTATTTTATTGTTTTATTTTATGAATAATAAATAATATTAATAATACTAACCGTTAAGGCTCAGTAGAAGCATTCGAGGAATTAATTTTCGCTGAATTAAACTGAGAAAAAATTTTCAAATAAATGTTGTAGAGCAAATCAATAAACATAATTATTTTTTAGAGATGGGCGAATAATAAATTTCTCGAATTCGAATACGAATATTAATCAGATCTCGAATATTCTAGGTACTCGAATATTAGAATACTCCTAAAAGTTAATTTATGTATTATTAATAATTATTTAATTATGTCCTTTTCATTATTTGAATGAAATTGTTAAGATAAAATAAAATTAAAACAAAACAGAAAAGAAAAAGACGAAAACTTCAAATTTAAGGTGAAACGTACGGGCTGATGTTGGCGAAAAACAAATTTGAAATATGGTACGTCTTCATGGTTTTGAAACAAAATATCTTTATTATTAATAACTTCAAAATATTGTAATAGCTCTAAGTTTATGTACAAATGATAAAGAAAAACATAGCCAAAAATTGAGGTCAACATAAAGCGCGATATTCGAGGTATTCGAATGTTCGCTATACTGACGTTAATATTAGAAAATCTCGAATATCGAATAATGTCAATATTCGTAGCATTCGACTATTCGCGGATGATATTCGCCCATCTCTATTATTTTTGCATGCTTTATAATGGCAGGAATTAAATTGAAAATGTTGAAAATTAGCTTTAAAATAGGGTACGTTTGAATGACAAAAAACAGTCATTTCGCGCACTAAATACAAAATAGTTATGTTTGTATTAAGTGCGCAAAATGAGAATGTTACTTTTAGTCGAGACCGCAGGTCGAGACAATAAAAGTCATTCGAACGCGCCAAAAAAAACAAGAATTTTGCCCACGAAATACAAACAACATTTTTTCTACAACTGTAAATAATGAATAATATAATAATTATTGATTTATTTAAGTAAATTGAAGGAAAACAATCAATAATGATATTAATTTTATACTACTGATGTGTTGTAACTAACGAAACCTGACAACAAATAATTTGGGAGCGTGCGCGAGATACTCATTTTGCGCACTAGAATATGAAACAGTGCGCAAAATTTTCATTTTACACACTAGGGTGCAAAATAATGCACAAAATACGAGTTGCCATGGTAATGTAAATGATGAGAAAAACACGTACTTCGCGTATTGATATTAGTGAAAAAAAAATTAACATTTTTTGACTGTTGTAGAAAATAGTTATTTTTGTATTAAGAGCGTTAAGTGATTCTTTGTTACTCGAGCACGGTAATACCAGCGCGAGACGAAGGCGAGAGCTGCAATAGTGTAAGAGGAACAAAGACACTTTACGCTCGTAATACACACATAATTTTTTCTACGATTGCATCTTAAAATTATTCAAAACGTATACATACTGAAAATAAATTCGTTCTGTCAACTGTCAATATGACAAGTTTCTGTTTTGTTTGTATCTCTGGTAACTATTGAAATAAGCGCACGTTTAATCTTTTTCGCGCGTTGCCATTGGAAACGCGCGCATGTAACATATTTTTCGCGCGTTGCCATTGGAGATGCCCAAAAAAGATATTTTTCGATTGTTCCACAGAAAACGTTAACTTTACGATGACAAATGAGAGCGTAATTGTCAACTTTTCATAGTAATCGTAGACAAAAGTATTTTTCCAATAATGGATGGATGTGAATGAAGGTTTGTTGCGTGATGATGGATTTTGGTTGTGAGGAATGAAAGAGCTCGTAAGGAGGAAGTGTTAATGTGGTTGAAACGAGTATCGTGTGTCAGGATGAGAATGTTGACGTGGACTGATTTTTTTTATAAATCTTTTAGTGGATGTTCTGTGAATGTTTCAGGGGTTCGTACTACGTGCTTCAAAATAATGTACAGCGTAGCTATATATAAGTATTACTTATTTTAAAATATAAGCATATAGAAATATCAGCAAAGACAGTTATTTATTCATTAAAAATTTAATTAATTCAACAAACAACGTTTAATATACACATCAAAAAAGTCTTATAAAGTAATCAGAGCATGTATCTAACAGATCCGTCAATTAACACCAAGTATTAAAATCAATTAATTTTGATTTATTACGTATAATATTATCGTCGATCTATTAAAATCGATAAAGTTGTACTACATAAATATTTAATAGCAAAATATAAACGTTATAACAAGTTTTTCATCAGAGATGCTTCATTTTTTTTATTCATTTACGTTTATGTTTCATAATTTAACATTTATAAATAAAGACCTTACGTAGTGTATGAACCACTGGTTAAATACTGTAGTATTTAGTTACAATTTTAGTAAAAATCTATTTTAGCTAGATGATCAAATACAATTATATCATTTGTGTGTTTATATGATACACCCATATGATATAAGTACATCCTCTTATGATATGAGACATATGTCTGTCTGTCTGTATGTGCGAATTGTTTTACATTTTAATTCAAAACGTTACTTCAAGGCAAACTAGATGATTTAATAAGTCGTGGGATATAAAGAAATTCATTCATAATTCACATTACGCCTGAAAGTATAATTTTATGCATTTCATAAAACAGGGCTGTATTTATATTGTCAGCTTACCTTGCTCAGAAAGGAGTTAAGATATTATTTCATTATATTTATGATTATTTTTTTGCATATTGATAAAAATAATACTGAAAGTAGAATATTTTTCAACTATTTTAAAAATCATGAAAAAAGATTAAATTAGTGTACAACTTTGAAGTTTAATGCAGGACAGCGAAGTTATAGTGTATCTATCAAATGATGCTATTATTATGAGTCGACATTTTAATGAATTTCTTTTTATATTGACATTAGATTGTTTTATGGAGATGAAAAATTAGAAAGTATTTTGAGAGATATCAAAATTTCGGTAGTATATTGCGGAAAAAAGTAAAATTGAACCAATGTTAATGTAATATTTACTTTTGTCACTATTTTTAATTTCTTTTTACGATGTTTAAAATAGTATTTTTTTCTCCACAATTTTTTTGATAAAAAATAGTTATTTGTGTATTAAGAGCGTAAAGTGATTCTTTGTTACTCGAGCACGGTAATTGCAGCGCGAGCCGAAGGCGAGAGCTGCAAGAGTGCAAGAGGAACAAAGACACTTTACGCTCGTGATACACACATAATTTTTTCTACGATTGCATCTTAAAGTTATTAAAAAACGTAGGTATACGTCTAAAACTAAATTCGTTTTGTTAACTGTCAATATGACAAGTTTCTGTTTTATTTGTATCCCTGGTAACTATTGAAATAATCTTTTTCGCGCGTTGCCATTGGAAACGCGCGAATTTAACGTCTTTTTCGCGCGTTGCCATTGGAGACGCGCAAAAAAGATATTTTTCGATTGTTCCACAGAAAACGTCAACTTTACGATGACAAATGAGAGCGTAATTGTCATCTTTTCATAGCAATCGTAGAAAAAATACTTTTTGTTTTACTTTTTTATTTATTTATCTCTTTGGAGATAATTTAAAATTTAACAACATTCTATCGAAATCTGTTAAAACACGTAATGTAAGTATAATTTGTTCACTTATTTATTTGACATTTCGATTTCGTGGTCCTACATCAAACTTCAAATTCATGAAACAAATTATTGCTTTCATTACAAAATTAAAAAAAAAAAATTATCATCACGCCTTTCATCCATTACTGCCACTCTGTCTTAGCAGATCTCGGTAAATGATATATTTATGCGCTTATAGCCGTCAAAACATGTTAATGGAGGGGGAGCCACAGGGTTAATTTTAATGTGGTAAAAATTGTTTGTTGGCTATTAGAATTAAACCCGGATTCTCAAATCCTTAAGTCGACTGAGATATTTATCCCATATAGCAGATAAGTATAACAGAAACATAACAGTTGGATGAAAAATTCAACAATCATAAATTCATTTAATTTCATAAATAATAATATCAAATTGTTACAACTAGATTTTTGGTGTTATGCTGCTGCAATTATAAAAATAGAAACATCTCTGAAGTAAAGCATTTACAAGCATGTGTTCAAATTGACTTTTTCCCTTATTTTCAAGTGTTTAAAACTTTGGATATTTCATATAATTATCTTTTCAAATTGACATGGCATTTAGCCAAGTTTCCGTAACAGATATAAATGTAACCATCTCATAAATGAATTTCTGTGCTCCTGTTAACTAAATATTGATTCTATCCTGTTTTCTGGTCGTAGTTGGCAGGTTTGGCGGTGCTAGGAGTTGGGCTCTGGACAGTTCTGGACCGTCACCGATATGTGTCACTACTCACGTCGTCCACGTATCCAGCAGTCGCTTATCTCCTGGTGGCTGCTGGATCCCTGGTAGTCATCGTCACCATTATCGGCTGTTGCGCCATCTCCAAGGAGAATCGACCTGTTCTCATAAGTGTAAGTAAGTAGCAAAGACAAACTGTATTTGTTAGTCTAACTTTCATTCGAATTATTTCTTTTGTCCGATTTGGAAATATACACTGTACAGGGGCGGATCCAGACTTCGAGTTGGGAGGGGGTCATGGAGTGAATTTTGTCTCGGGGGGTGGGGGGAGGTATTGCCCTTCTTCTAAATATAAAAAATATTTGTATTTGCTCATATTATATTCCTGCTTTAAATAATTTTTACAATCACATTAAATCGTCTTTGGAATCGCATTAAATCACAATAAATCATTTTTTCACCTCAAAAATTGCCTCTAAGAACGCCAACACTTTTTAAATCATAAAGTTTCAATATCTAAACGGTTCTTCGATAGAATACAAAAATTATTGAATTAGAAGTGTCGGTATCGGTAGTCACATACTTGACTAGGTCTTAAATAGAATACCTCTCTCATCTGCGGGTCGAAATAATATCCCCACAAAATATTGGTTTTTGGCTATTAGAATAATAAAACAAACAATAGGTCTTAATTATCTTAGAATATTAAGTTCTTAGATAATATTTTTTATTTAATTTGTTTAATAAATTGAGTTATCGTAAATAATTACATCATTATTATGTATTAACGCCAACATTTAAAAAAGTTCTACCTAGGGGGGGGGGGTCATGACCCCCATGACCCCCCCTGGATCCGTCCCTGACACTGTAATAGCGGTGCTTAATCATTTAGTTATCACATCACGAACAACCAAATTTTAAACCATATTTAGGATGATTCTAAATATAGGGACAAATGGCTATTTTTACTATTAGTTTTAGACCTTTAATTTTCGGTGTGAAAAATTCAGAATTCTACTTCTAGTTTTGCCGGAAACAGCAATAAGCGCAATAAATAGAAAAATGCATAATTTTACTCATAATGAAAAAGTTGATATTCGTCCATAGCCAGGAACCACAAACCGAATATAAATGTAATCTTATTTGCAGAAAGGACAGTTAACAACAAAGATTTCTTTAATTCTCGATTGCGAATGTACACCGCTTATTTATGTCTGTAATGGTTCGTTATTACTCTCTTCTGCAATTCACTTTGCTAATTTCGTTTCCTAAAGCGAATCATGAACTCTGTGGAAGGCAACTTAATTGACACCTACACCAGGTCAAACTTCGCGTGGGTTGAACCATCGCTCAATTATCTGTTATTTCAGTCCGTCGGCAGAAATCAGAAATAGCGTTCAAGACTCGTGACGGTATAAGATCTCTTGAAACTTCGCTTTCGTAGAAGAGGAAGAGGTTGTTAAATGCAAATAACTGTGTATCAACTGGCAGTTAATAAGCTGGTGTACAGTAAATTCAGTTTAAAATGGTCATCCAAGGTTCATTCATGCATTTCATTAATAGTTAATCATTGTTTTTGTCATCATAAATAATAGAATGATACGACTATATCAGAGAGGTTTTATAAATGTCACAGATTATGAATTTAAAACTAATATTACTCCTAAATTACTACATTTAAAGTTCCCTCCGAAACTTTTACTATATAAACAGTATTACTATTTTCTTTCCTATTTAAGAATGTCGTATTTTACTGATTGATAATCATATTTCACAATAAAAATTCAATAAATACATTTTTATAAATACTTATGAGCAGTTGCACCATCAAAACATTTTAAACTCTTTGCCGAAATTATCAAATTTTTAAATGCGCATTTATTAAATGCTTTAAATTTTGACAGCAATGTTAATTTTCCTAAATGATTTGTTCTTATTTTTCTTGAACTAGATTTAAGAAAAAACAACTTTAAAATTTAAGTTTTGTTAATGAAACTGGTTATTAAAGATTTATCTATGTATGTATGTCCGATAAGAATTAATATTTTTCACGATACTGCCAGAAATTAAAACTTTCTTTTGTCAATTGAGAGAAGAAAGTGATACATTTCATCCCTAGAAAAGAAAAAATAAATTAATATTCATGGTAACTGGGAAACAACTGTATGATTTTATATTTGTGATATCCAGGTGACATCGGTCAAGAAAATCATAAATCTTATCTAAATTTCTAATTTATTTTTGAAATGGAAAAATGGTATTTGAAGAATGTGTCATTCTTCAATCGGTGTGGGAAATGAAACAAAACCTTTGGTTCCATTTTCAAGTCAGTATAAATTTTATATAAAGCAAAATTTGAATTACATTCTCAAAAGTCTAAATTACTTTATATATTTCTGTAATTTTACAAAATTTATATGTAATTTAGTTTTTGCTTTATATAAAATTTATACTGACTTGAAATTGGAATCAATCTTTAGTTGCGAAACGTCGTCTTTTGCTAAAAGAAAATTTAACTGTTCTAATGAAGCCAACCAAATAAAAGGAAGTTTTTGATTTTCCACTCCTACATTCAAATAAATAATTTTATGGTTTAATTAGATTCAAAATCATTTGACAATATAAAATTTTAATCTTTATCTAATTTGACAATATTTTTAATATTACTATAATTTCGTTTCAAATTTAAGCAGATACGCAAAGTGAAATAAATTTAATTCTAATTAACATTCTTTTCTAAGTTGCAAAAAAATATAAATTGATGTTAGGAATAGCCACTCTGTGAATCTGCTTGTAAATTAGTTATAAAAAATTTAATAAAACATGGTAATATAAATTATAATAAAATAATTAACAAATGTATTTTATGTTTACAGTTCACATTTATGCTTCTTCTCATCTTTCTAATGGAAGCAATGGTTGGAATCCTCGCTTACGTATACAAGGACCAAGTCCACACTGAATTGGAATTGAATCTGAACACCACATTTTTAGAAAACTATCAAATTAATCCAGAAAAAACTGAAGCTATAGACAACATGCAACAAGAAGTATAATATTTATCATTATACCTACAAATAAAACATAACTGTAAATAATATTTTTTTCTAGTTTAAATGTTGCGGAGCCGTTCGATTTGACGACTGGGCGTCGAGCCGATGGCGTCTGGAGCACAGGGCTGGAGTGAATAGAGTTCCGGATTCGTGCTGTAAATCTGTAACACTTCAATGTGGGAAGAGTCATCATCCTAGCAATATTTACTATAGCGTAAGTTCTAATATTAAACAGGCAGATTCATAAAACAGATTAGCTGTTAATACCATTTTAGTTCATAGTTTAACTCCACTTTTAATTCATTAAAAAGTAATAAGCACAAAGCGCTAAGGAGGTAAAAATACAATCTAAGACTAACTTTTCAAAAAACCGGTTTCCGAATTGCAGTATTTTAAAGAAAGAGTAAACGATAAAATCCTAGTAAATAGCTATAAATATACCAATTATTTCAATCCGGAATAATAACACAAAATTTAATCCTGATTATGAATCTGTCCGAAAATTATTAAATAAGAAATAAATAATTTGTTTTTTATTATTTCAGGGGTGTATTTATAAATTAACCAGTACGATGGAATCTCATTTAAATATTTTAGGAGCAGTTGGACTTGGAATTTGTGTATTACAAATATTTGGTATGTTGTTTTCTTGTTGTCTCTTCGTAAAGTTGAAAGATATAGAATAGGTTAGAGTTAATAGTCATATAATTAAGCGCAAATTATAATCTTATTTATTGTTTATCACTTTTTTCAGTACACTCTTTAAAAAGAATTTAATTTATAATTCGGAGCATTCAAAACTGTTTCCACTTTTTCGTATTATAAATTAATAGTAATATTATTGTGAAATTGTGATATTCGAATCTGTGTTACTTTTTTCTATTAAGATTTATTTGTGCTTGATAAATATGTTAAAATGTACCTTGATGTGTCAAAATATTTAATATTGTCGTAGATAGTAGAACCAGTGAGGCTATCTTTAAATATTTATTTAAAATTACGTACAAACTTGCTTTAAAAGCAGCTGTAAGCAATTTAATATTTATTCGAATTGACTAAACCAAAAATAATAACTCATATTACTTATTAACATTTATTTAAGATATGTACATAATTTATTACAAGTATTTATATCACACTTAAATGTAAGTAACAAGGAATATGTTGTGCATTTATTTATTGTAAACTTCAATAAATAACTAAAAAAATAAAAATCCAAAAGTCGATTGATGTAAATTTAATAACTGTAACATGGATTTCAGGCTTTAGTGAAAAATAAGAAAGGAAAGTTTAAATTAGTGACGTTTCGCTACACTGTTTTGGTCATTTTCAAGCTACAAAACCAAACAAAAAACAATTTATATATTTTAACTTCTAACAAATTAATAATAAAGTTACCAATAATTTTGAGGTTACATTGTAAAATTGTAATCAAAAACTAAATTTTGAAAGTAAGTTTTTTATTTTTCACTAAAGACTGAATCCATGTAACAATTATTAAATTCAATAAATAAGGTTAGATTTAAGCCGGATTCATTATAAATCTCTCCATGTTTGATAAATGTTCGTAAAGCATATCTTCATTTGGAGACAAAGCAACAATTATCCACCCAAAGATAGCTAGAAGTGATCTCCACATTGACAAAGTGCTCCATTGAGTCAAATATTCAACATCCAACTAAAAACATTTAACAATTTAGTAAGTAAACACAAGAAATTAATAATACTTACCGTATCAGAAGTTTCATTGAAATTTATAAAAGTATTGTTTTCTTTTTCTAAATAATTGTAATTACTAATTCGATCGTCATTTTTTGCGTTGGCTAAATGAACCAAAAGAGCAGCGAGATAAATAAAGATAACAATAAAACTCCTTCGATTGTGAACAATGTCAGAAAAATTAGTGAAGTTCATATGTTTCACATCATATCTACAAAAATATTATCAATTATACGATAAGTTGTATTTTTATTGGTTAAATTATACTATTACCTATCAAACACTGAAATGACGCAAATTACACACAAAAAGAAAAATGCAGTTGTGTACGGCTCAGAATAAGTTTGATATTGTTTGATGAATTCTTCTGACATAATGCTTCCGTGAGTGACAATCGTATGAGCAAGAGCTAATCCTGCTAGTAATCCATGACAGAGTACAGTAAATGGCAACCAGTATTTTTGCAAGTTTACTGCTACTTCTATTGGTGTCATATCTGAAAATCTGTCAAAAATATTCATAGTATACTAGTTAAAATAATAGTGTTGCTTATTTGATTCGCGGGCAATTTTATTAGTTAATAACGCTACCACTTGATAGCGCTAGTAGTGAGTAGTGTCAGTTCGTGTGTACATCGGTGACGTTTGTTATCCAAAATAATTTAAATTTTGTATGTTTTTAGTAAAGTAATATTAATTGTTATTTACTGTGAGTGATTTTGAACAATTTTAAAGTTGTTTTAAATACTTTGTAAGTGTTTGCTTGTGTTTTGTGGACAATTACGAGAAATTTTGGCTGAACATTGAAGGGTAAGTTAATATGTAAACTAATTAAAACCTGTTGAGTTTGCTATCAGCATTCTAATGATATTGAAATACAAAGCACTGATAATATTTATTTTAATCTTACAATGTACAATTTAAAAAGTTTTATTTTTGTTATTTTCCACTTCTATGTATAAATAAATAATTTGACAGCTTAATTAAATCAAAAATCGTTTGAAAATATAAAAATTTTAACCTTTATTTATAATATTATTATAATGTCATTTCAAATTTAAGCAGATTAGCAAAGTGAAATAAATTTGATTCTTTACTAAGTTGCAAATAAACTATAAATTAATGTTAAGGATACCCGCTCTGTGAATCGGTTTGTAGATTATTTAAAATATTATATTTTAGAAAAAGCGTTAACTAACTTTAAATATTTATTTTGAATAAGAACGTAAATATTCTAATATGATACATTAAACCTTTTAATATATTAAGCTGCATGGAATGTTAAAAAACAATTGTTTGTTAAGACATAACAAAATTATCAATCATCGACTGAATAGCAACCTATGTTGCATACATGCATATTCTTGTCTAGGAATTATTACTAGGTACGCGATATAAAGCCAGTAGTAGATTGTCTACAATGCGGCGTTTCAAATTAGAATATATATTGAAAAATATTGGAAGTATTAAATATGCTACAAATTACAATGTAGATTAAATAGTTACCGTTTATCAATATGATCTTCTTTTCCAATTTCAATGCTGCTGAATAACCGATCTCTTGGAGTAGCCTCAAATCCATTGCGTTTTTGAACATATACAGTGTTAGGTCTAGTAGGCAGTTTTAATTGTGCTTCATACTGATATGTAACATTATTGGGATCTTTCTCAAATACATCATCTTGTAATTCTTCTAAAGCAACAGTTATATCATTTTTTGGTTCGTATTCATCACGTTTGCGATGTTTTTTCTTGTGGCTAGAACTTGGCAAAGGTGATGATTCTTTCGATTTAGATTTGGACTTTTTCGTTTTACGTTTCCCTGATGGAATCATTTGTTCTCGACTATCGCCAATGCCTGCTAAGCTTTCTTCGGAATCAAATTGTTTCTTTTTGCGTGATTTAGATTTTTGAGATTTCATGATTCCCGCCAGTAGTACATCTTCCTTTTCGCGGTTAAGTACATTTTGAATTTCTTTGTATGTGCTTGCATCTAGTTCGATATCAATTTTTCGATCTTCTTTACGCCTTTTTAAAACACGCTTTTCTTCAGGACTTAGTTGTTCCAACTGACCCGATAATTCTTCTGGGTCTTTTTCTTCTTCATAAAAACTTAAACTTTGTGGCCTAGAATCAGTAAAATGACTATATTTACTTTTTTCTTTTATTATTTCGGTTTCCATGAATCCAATGATCCCCTTTTCGATTTTTGTGTTTATTTGCAATTCACTTTCACAGGACATTTCACGACTCAGTGCTAGATTTTGATAATTGATATTATCATTTTTATCTTCAATTGTGAATGATTTCTTTGATTCCGAACTTGTATCTATTTCCGATTTATTTTCAATTCCATTCGGTATTTGGATTGTTTCTGATTGATTTATTTCATTTTTGATTGGTTTGTGTACCGGTGCGACTGATTCGTTTATTATTTCGTCTTTTGTTTGTCGTTTTCTTGACCGAGGTTTCGGTGACGATTTTGTGCTCATTTTTAAAATGGCTTTAAAACGCGCTGCTGAATAGTATTGATTTTCTGTCACAGACCAGCTGTAGGAGAATTAATGATACGTATTTCTATTTGTACACAACAATTTACTTTATTTTATAATATTTTATTATATTCCTAAGCTATCTGATGATATTGCAACTGCATACAATTAATTTTTCTCGAAATATACACTTTTCGATGTCACATCTTTCGTTTCGTTTTAACTGCGCCGCCATACGTAAACAACAATAATCAGAACTAGAAATTCAATAAAAATTGTATCATAATTAAATTAATTTTTAATTTGTAATATTTTTGTAAACGAAAATAGTTTAAAACCATTTGAAATAAATGTTATATATATGATCATGGTATTTTAAAATGTATAGTTTTTAGTTCGTACGTTCAATAACAGATGGAACTAGTAGTATTAAATTTACTTCAGCACCTTGTTTTAGAAAATCTACTGTTAGTGAATGTATAAAATATTTATAAAGTATAAAAATCTTTATAAAATGGCGGTCGTTTCTAACACAAATGTATTAGAATGTAGGCGACCTTGTCGAACTGGTTTGCTAATACTTGCACATGTTCACGCGCCCAGATATTATTGTTTTTTTACAGAATTAAAATGGGACTTAACTTGCAAGTACGCATGTAAAACATAATTTCACACAAAATAAATTACATTAGAATAATTATATTTTACATAAATTGAGTTTATTGGTTTTGAAATAAATTAAATATCAATATAATTCAAATAAAATATTTTTATTGTTAAAAAATATCTTTGAATTTTATTTTCATAACGGTTAAAGTCTTTTTAGTTTTTTTATATTTTTTTTTTCGAAACGACGAATTATAAAAAATATAAAAACGAAATTTTATGTTATCTATAACCTTCAAGAATAACATGTTTTGTCTTCTTAAACTTTTTTGTTTTTTGTTTTACGTTTTTGGCCATGCAAAGAATTCAAAGAATGTTTCGTGTAAAAAATTATTTATTGCTGACAAACTTTTCAACTGATAATCTTTGATCTGCCAAATGACAAAGATGAGTAGGTTTTGAAAAGCCAGGTGTTTGATACAAGTTCGTTCGTCAAATAAGATTTTTTTTTAATTCTGTAACTCAGAGATCACAAAATAGTTTTTTGTAAAACTAATTTATTAAGATTTAATTTTTGAAATTCTGATAAATAAAATGACTCAATAAGATACTGAAATTAAATGTTAACTACTTATAAAAAGAGTTATACTTTTTTTTAACTGTAAAAAATATGATAACTTTGTAGAAATTTGTGATAATGGTTAATAAACATTTTCGTTCAGTGACCACAAAATTTAATTGACCTATGATGACTAAACAAAATAATTAATTCCACGAATATTACAATTTTATCTTCAACCACGTTTATCAAAATTGCACAATTTTTGTACATAAACATTTGATAAATAAAATCAAGAGGGAGCAACAAAAAGTAAGCAAAATTTACAAAACTACATTATTTATTGCAACGCAACATATTTTACAAAAATATATCTTTATTACAAACTAAATATTTTATACAACTTAAAACGTTTTAGTTTTAAATAAATTATTTGTTATACGACTTTAAATATGAAACTTTAAAAACCTTAAAGCTAAATAAATCATTAGGTATATATTATATGAATTTTATAAAAATAAAATTATGAATATTATTGTACATTTTGTAAGGTACATACATTAAATATTTCTTTTAACAATAAATATTAATTTGCGAATACTTTCGCAACTCTTATATTACATATACAACATTGGATACATAAACATTATTATTAACGTTCATAGAACATACAAGAAGATATATCATAGATATATGGGACCAAAGATCACTAAGCGTTCAACAAAGATAAGAAAAATCATGAATTTATCACGCAGTTTATATTCCTTGCTGAGCTCAAGAAAAAACACATTTCTGAGCACCGAACAACTAGAATAAAACCACGCAATAAGATTTTTCCTCTTTGTCTACTTGTCAGTAAATATATTTTACTTAAACATTATTTTAAAAGAGATTGACAAGAAATTACCTTCTTGAATCTCAGTATAGCAACGATTAACTATCGTGCTTTTAAAATTATTAGCTGTTTCAATAACTTCGAAACGCTATAATAAATAAAATTAACCATTAAACCAATCACCAAAGAGTACCCAACCATGTTACCCCCAAAATAAATAATTTTATACAAAATAAATAACTCTTAACCTAACTATTTACAACCGCCATTTTGTTTCTCACTTTACAAACAATATGGATGACAGAACTGGTAAACCAATCTTTGGGATCTTTCTGTCTTTTTCATAATTCCTTTTTTGTAATATTGACGAATTGATCGACTCAATTTATCATAATTCATAGCAGGACGATTTTTTCTTTTACCCCATAATTTGGCAACCTTAACGGAATCTTCGATTTTGAAGACACCTTTTCCGCGATCTAACCAACGAATACACGATCCATGTACTGCAGGAGACGCCAAAAGTTCTTTTAAGAATTGCCATAAGTGAATGTGTGATCCTCCAGATGTACGGGACCCCGACGGTTTGGTACTGCTGGTTGGTTGGTTTGATGTAGGTTCTTCCTCGTCATCTACAAGAATAGAAAATGTTAATGTTATAATCGTTGGTTTGATTGCTGCAGGTGTGGGGTTTTCTACGCCAGTGCTGGCGTTCGCAAAAGTTTTTTCGGGGATTGCAAAAAGTTATAGATGAGATTGTCATATTTATTCCATTATTGATTTTTTTTAGTTGCCATAACTAACAAATTAGATAATTTTTGTCTAAATTTGATGAAATTGTTATGGTTTAAATAACAGTTGGTATTCTTAGTTTTATTAAAACTCATTTTAAAATTTTCATTTCTAGTTAAATTCTATGCAAATCCATAGGTTTTGTAGATCCGTTAACCTGTAAATAATGAACAAAATCGCAACGAAATCTACGATTTTATGAAATATTTTCTACTTGTCAACAAATATTGATGTGTTTTTGTTCATTATTTACAAATTTATGAGTCTATAAATTTATAGATTTATCATAGAAATCCATCATTCATTTCTTCAAAGTGTTTTTGGCTGAATTTTTTCATATCTTTTATTTTCCAAATTGCCGAATTCAAATAGAAAAAAAAATTGAAATATAGATCATTATATTTATAAATATACTGTTTTTTTTACTACCCTACTCATAACTATTTTTGAGAAATTGAATCAAAATTTTTCACTATTACTTATACATTAAATTAATTTTAATTTTCAAAATTTACTTCAAAAATATGTACAATGTCAAATCTTCTATTTGCGACAAAAATGTCATAAATTAAAATTTGACATTTTTAAGTTATGTCCCAATATATACAAACATAATTATTGGTCCTTTTATATATATATATATATGTCGATAAACAATATTCACCAATTTAAAAAATCTACCCCTGTGGCTCCTCCTCCACTAATATCTTTGGAGGCCGTGATTTGACGCCTGGTAACCGCACTTTACGCGAAAAAATATATCACTTACCGAGATTTGCTAAGGCAGAGTGCCACACCCAGTGATGGGTAAAAGGCGTGAATATATTTATTTTTTTATATATGTAAATATATTTAGTGATCCTTCCATATATTTATAAAGTGTCTTACGTAAATAAAAATTATTATTATTATTAATAATTAAAAATACATTTTGGTTTAGCCAAAGTTTATTTTTTCGTCTTTAGTTTATTATTATATGCGAAATACTAATCTCGATATATATTTCTGTTCGTAATAAAATAAGTTTTATGATTGCTATTACAAAATTATTGTTACATTTTTTGCTTTTATAATTTAGACAAGTTAAATATCAATTCAGAGTGCTCAGGTTCAAACTACAGACACAGGTGCATATTTCAGAGTAGTTTTTGGAAATAATTTGAAACATTTATGAGCATCCGCCAGGATTTTTCAAAATTATTTTTATACTTTTACGATCTGACTTTAATGTCAATAATTTAATTCTTATAGAAGTAGTTTTGCTTGTATAAAACTAGCTTTATGAACTATTACCAGTGATTGATTAATAATAACTGTGTTATCAAAGCTATTACTAATTAACAAACTTAATGAAATTATGATTCTATATTAGATTTTGATCAAACGACTTATATTCCTTTAAATTCAGAATAAATACAATGTTTTCTGCATTATATACATACAAAAAATTAAATTATAAAAATGAGGCAATTCTATTAGAAATCTGTGATTACATTTTAGAACAGTACTAAGTATTTTTAGTTTGTTGGTTATTAGTAATTGACTATTTTCCTATTGGAATATTTAGTTTTTCGAGCGCAAAAGTTTATTTTGGCTTAGCCAAAGTTTATTTTTTCGTCAAATTTAGTTTCTATGTTTATTTTTACATGCGAAATACCAAGCTAGATATATATATTTCTGTTCGCAATAAAATAAGTTTTATAATTTAGACAAGTTTTTTGTATCAATTCAAAAAAACTAAAGTTCGTATTAGAATGTAGGTGTATTATTATTAATATGGTACAAGTTGTCCACGTGTGTTATTATTAAAAAGAGATAGTAGCAAAAGACTGCAAGATGAAGTGAGACAGAACATTCTTGTGAAGGTCGACAAGCAAGCATTTGCGACTGGTTGCTTAGCGATTCTGATTTATTTAACTGGATTGCTGTCTATTATTTTTTATTTAAAATAGAATAATTAATGGCAAGTTTTTCTTAATAACTTTGCTCTATAAATGTCATAGGTAAATGTAGCGGTGCTCGCCACAGAAATGTAATTAAAACTGTTTTAATTGTTCACAATTATCAATTATGCAATTCAAATAAAAGAAAAATGGAAATAAATGACAAGCGCCACCTTTGATATAACTTTATGTAATTTATTCATTTGTTTTAGAACTTTCCATCCAAGTAAAGATAATAATAATTAACTAGTTTTTAATTAAATTATAGAAGGCGTATAATATTATCTTCTGTGCTGGCCAGCCTCTGACGATGCCCTCATAAGGTGACTTGGAGGCTGAATTTTGTGAAACATAGCCAAGTGTTTATTTTATACTTTTTATTAAATATTATCTTCATGTAAGAGTAAATAATAAATAATATTTAGAAGTTGCAAAATTTTCCATCCAGTTCAAACTAGATTTTTTTCGATTTAGTTGTTTTAATAAAATTATCAGTGTCTCAATTCTTATCTTTTCTTGTAAAGGTCACGGGTGTTAAAACCTCAAGAGGTTAAGATTTCGAAAATTCGGAGAATTTATAATCACAATTACTGATTAAAAATTAATAAGAAGTTTTTATTAAGCAGGTCAGGTAATAGAAAAAGATATTTACCATCTGTGGCATCGCCGCAGTTTGACCCGTTGTTTGAAGATAAGTTAGGAGTTGGTGTTGTTGACCACTGCATGGAAAGGTCGTCTTCTAGACACGCTGCCTTCCAGAGCTCCAGTTGTGCATGGAGAATACTTCCACTCTGTAACAGAAAAAGAATACTTCATTAATATACTGGAATCACTTTTTTACAAATTTGTAAAATTTATATATCATGCATTTTTATACTTTTCTCGGCGAAACTGTTGCAGATATATATTGAAAGATGATATTTTTACGGTAATAAAAAAAACAATAGATTATTATAACAGAAAGTAAACTGCGTTCTTAGTTTTAAATATTAAATTTTAATTATGCGCCTAATTGGGGTTAAAGATGGCAACTGAACATTTATCTTCTTTAAACAATATATTATAAAGTACCTAAATATAATTTTTTTTTTTTTTTTTTTTTAACAGTTAACGGTTAACATCTCTGCCCGGCAAGCGGAGGGTCCCTGGTTCGAATCCAGGCGTCATCCGAATTTTTCTTTCATAAAAATTTAACTTTAAAATTACCTAAATATAAATTTTATAATATTTACAGTACAATAATTTTAATGCAATTTTTTAAAGCAATTGGGAGGACGGTAATAAATAGTTATTTGTGTATTAAGAGCGTAAAGAGATTCTTTGTTACCCGAACACGGTAAGGCGGGAGCTGAAATAGTGTAAGAGGAACAAAGACACTTTACGCTCGTGATACACACATAATTTTTTCTATGATTACATCTTAAAATTATTAAAAAACGTATGCGTACTGAAAATAAATTCGTTCTGTCAACTGTCAATAAGACAAGTGTCTATTTTGTTTGTATCCCTGATAACTATTTAAATAAGCGCGCATTTAATATCTTTTTCGCGCGTTACCATTAGAAACGCGCGCATTTAACATCTTTTTCGCGCGTTGCCATTGGAGACGAGCAAAAAAGATATTTTTCGATTGTTCCACAGAAAACGTCAACGATGAGAAATGAGAGCGTAATTGTCAACTTTTCATAGCAATCGTAGAAAAAAGATATTTTTCGATTGTTCCACGGAAAACGTCAACTTTACGATGACAAATGTGAGTGTAATTGTCAACTTTTCATAGCAATCGTAGAAAAAATATATTTATAAATGTAGTGATCTATATCTCAGTAATTTTGTTAATTTAGAGAATATAATAAAAAATATGCAATGCAAATGGTATAAAAACACGTTCTACATTTGTTAAAAAAAAAATTTGTGCGTTTAACTTATATTTCAACCTTGCAGTCTAAATATTTCATTCAAATTAGAAAATAAATAATTAAATAATACTTATTACTTATACCACTATTTTCCTAGGTAGTTTAAAAGCAATTACATCTAACAAATTAAAAACATTAACGCAGCAATAAAAACTAGATTTAAAAACCGTAATTAACAACCCAAGTGTTTAAATGTCCATAAATAATTAACGCAATTATTTGTAATTACCGCTAATAAAACACAACAAAAAAATCCTAAAATATTTGGGACACATCAAAAAATTCTCCTCGCTCAAATATTTGAACATCAGAGACCAAGTCCAAGTAGATGATTCAGCTTGTAACTGTATTCGCGTGTGTTGAAAACATACGTGAAATTAGCGATTTAATGTTGTGCAATAAGAAAGCGAGATGGCTCTAGTGAAAATAATGTTGAATCACCGTTATTTTGCCAAACTGTAAAAATATCTTGTTTATAACTGTTATATTAGTAGCTTAAATTAATGTTTACACAAAATGCTTCTTCTAAATTTGTTTGATTTCATATTTTGTCTATAAAATTAGTAAATACTATTTTATCTTATCTTCTTTATACATATAAAAAGTACATATTTTTAGTACTCTACTAACGATAAATACCTTACTAGACATAGTCAACTCTAGTTTCGTTGTCGTTTCAAATTTGCAAGACGAGAAAATCAAGTATTCGTGTGCCACTTATTTCTCAAAAATTCATATCTTGTTTCTGCCTTAACAAGTAAAGAAATTACGAATCTCGTTTAATCTAAAAACACGACAGATAACTGAGTGGTAAAACATCGGATTGTGGGTTTCAGAACCCGACAAACTAATTTTCACCTCATTAAAATTACCCGTGGGGTAGGTGGCTCAGTGGTATCAAGTCGGCCAGTGGATTTGAGAATTCTGGTTTGATTCTGACAGCCGACAAACAATTTTCAAACATTACAATTACCCCTGTGGCTCTCCCTCCACTAATATCTTTGGAGGCCGTAATTTGACGGCTGATAAACACAAATATATCATTTATCTAGATCTGGTACAGAGAGTGCCACACCCAGTAATAGGTAAAAGACGTCGAGATAATATATTTATTTTTTATTGAAAATTACTCATGTGGATTTCCCTCCACTAACATCTTTGAGGGTTGGTAAGCGCATAAATATATCACTTACCGAGATCTGCTACGACAAACTGCCATACCCAATAATGGATAAAAGACGTGATGATATATTTATTTATGTTTTATCTAATTATGGGGTAGGTTGCTCAGTGGTATCGAGTCGACCTGTGGATTTGAGAACCCGGGTTCGGTTTCCACTGCTGACAAACAATTTTCACCACGTTAAAATTACCCCTGTGGCACCTCCTCCACTAACATCTTTGGGGGCCGTGATTTAACGATTGGTAACCACACTTCACGCGAAAAAATATATCACGTACTGAGATCTGCTACGGCAGAGTTCCACACATAGTAATGGGTAAAAGGCGTGATGATATATGTATTTATTTAATTAATTATAAAGCATAAATTGTTACGAATGAAATGAAAAAATGCAGTGAAGAAATATATCACTTACTGAGATCTGCTACTGAAGAGTGCCATACCCAGTAATGGATAAAAGACGTGATGATATATTTATTTATTTGTCTAGTTTAGAATTTTAAAATTTGGCAGAAACCAAATGCATTTTACATCTCGTCGCAATGAATTCTTGACTAGAATTAACATGACTACTATAAACTGACAATTTGCAAAAAAGTCTGTCCCTCTTTCTAGTTTAATTACAAAAATTTGCATTTTATTTTTTAAATTTAAATCTTTTGTTTTCAAATTACAAGCTAGTTGTATTAGGCCGGTAGCCTTAAAATTGTTTTAATTTTTACAAACAAAAAATATAATGTAGGTAATAAATTTTAAACATTGCCTTATAAAAACATGACAATAGGTACCAAAATAAAACAATAGAAATAAAAAAAAATGTCGAAAATATAATGAGTAGGTTCATACCTACGTAGAAATCGGATTTTCCTTTCTGATGATGTCATTATTTATGTCACAAATTTGTAATGAATTAATTCATACCGTCCACGATTTTATTCCAAGCTGTATAAAGACAAAACGTATTTTTTAATTCGTTTCTAGAATTGATATGAGATGTGAGAATCATGAAAAGCTATTGTAGTGTATTTTCCCATCACACCCAGAGCCAATAATAGCAATTAATTTGCTATCGGTCATCAAGTATAATTAAATCCGCAATAACTTTGACTTAAAATAACTATAGACAAACGTGGATCTAATACGATTCACATAAAACAATGTATAAACGTGTCTTGAATGATTTTGTAATGCTAAATCGAAATTAAGATATCATACAGGGGCGCCGAGAGGAAAAGCGGGCCCCGGGAAAAAAATATTCGGGCCCCCTTTAACTTTGAATATTTATTAATTAAATATAAGATACAAAAAAAATATATTTATAAATATATGTATGACAACAATAAGAATTATTAATATCTAAATAAAGTTATAACAATATAAATAAAATTAAATAAAAATTCTGATGTATTGTATACTCACTGTATGACTATCTAATATCTAGTTGCATATTCGATAAATGCAGGGGATACCAAAACAGCACTACGCACAAATGTATAGAGCCTTTGCCTATGTGTGTTGTATACAATGTAGTAATATAACAAACAAAAATGCAACAATGTAATAATGTACTTTTGAATAGTGTATAAATTTATTTAAAATTTGCAACTGGGGCCCTTGATCAAGCATTTCGTCATTTAGTACTTTATACAATGTAATAAATTGTTGAAAACGTGTATCAGACATTTCGTTATACATGTTTTAGTAAAGAATATAAAAAATTGGTGAAATAGTAGAAAATTAAAAGCAATTTATAAAATAGCATCACATCCGGGCCCTTTGAATTCCACGGGCCCTGGGTATTTTACCCTGCCTCCCCCCCCCCCCCCCCCGGTCTCGTCGGGCCTGATATCATATTATAAAAATAAATAAATAAATATATCATCACACGTTTTACCCATTACTGAGTGTGGCAACTCTGCCTTAGCAGATCTCGGTACATGATATACTGATAAAGTGAGGGGTGAGAGGGAGCTCGTGATTTCAAATCCACAGGCTGACTCGATACCACTGAGCCACCTACTCCATATAAAACAAAATAGTTATAATAAATAATTTAAATTAAATAATGAACTTAATTTCAATCGATATTACATTAACATTACACCTTTTACTTCATACTAATTCTAGGTATGTCAGTTCTGCAATTTCAGATTATAATAGATTTCATCATATTTAAAATGAAGTGCGGTTACTAGCCGTCAAGTTACAGTATAAGCTATCTTATACAGGGTGCTTTAGTACTTCAGGAAAAAAATATAAATGGCAGATGCTATATGATATACTGATCTCCGATCAAAAAGAAGTTTGTAACACTCATTTATAATATATTAATAATTAAATTATAATTGTGGAATAGTTAATTTATTATATAACATCAGATAAATTTATAGTGTTTACAATTATAATTTAATTAATAATGTATGTTGTCCCGCGTGTTGGTCGCGCGAGTTGAGGGCCTGACTCACGACCGTAAGGTCGTGGGTTCGGGTCCCACTCGTGGCGGCCATACAAAGGACATATCGGCATATGACCTGAGTAGTTGGGCCGATATATAAATTAAAAAAAAATGTATTCGAATTAGAAATAAGTCGGTGGCACTAAAATGTGTACTTCTTGTGAAGAACAAATAATTTTGCGATTTTTTAAAAATTCTATTTGATCCGAGATACTATAGAGTTTTTGTATAATAAGTTAAATTATCATTTTAAAATTATATTAAAAACTACCTCTGTGGCTAACATCTTTGGGGGGTCATGATTTGGTGGCCGGTAACAGCACTTCACGCCAAGAAATATGTCACTTACCAAGATTTGCTACGGCAGAGTGCCACACTTATTAATGGGTAAAAGGCGTGATGATATATTTATTTATTTGTATAGTAGCATCATTTGTGGCGGCCAGTTTTGACTGAATGGTTAGCATTCTTGCTTCACAAGCTAGACTTCGCGAAAATAAAACTGCAGCCGAGTGATTCGAATTCCATTATCAGCTTGAGGTGCCATATACTGTAATTGGGATTAATTTCCTGGTTAACAACGTAGCAAATAAATAAATAAAATGAAAATTTGCATGAGTCT
This sequence comes from Pterostichus niger, assembly GCA_947425015.1. Lineage (NCBI taxonomy): Eukaryota > Metazoa > Arthropoda > Insecta > Coleoptera > Carabidae > Pterostichus > Pterostichus niger. The sequence continues at coordinate 26,337,936 of OX380344.1, read as the reverse complement.
AATTCTTTTTGTCTAATCATTATTGTAATATATTTGTCACCTGACCGAGATATTTTCACACATGTCACCGGCGCCTCGATTTCATTACCTTCCCGCACCCCTCTGCACATTCCAAATACATGAACAACACACGAACATGCAAACAAAAACAAAATGGCGAATCGAATCCCACTTGACCGTAAAGTAAACCCGCTAAGCCACCATCGCATTCCGCGCGCGTTTCTTCTGTTTCGGCGCTGGGTGAAGTAGGCCACGATGGACGAAACAAGCGCGTAGCGGTTAAGACTTTCTCCGCTTGTACGATGGAACCGCGACATACGTGATAAGATGCATGTATGGCATGATGGCTTGTGTGTAAGAAAGAGACAGACAGTGCGAAGACATGGAGGAAGTCTTGGATGGTTGTTGGTGGTCTAGGACGCGAGGTGACATTGCCGATGGCTATACCCGATGCCGTGATGGCTCAATGCATTTCTTCTTTCATCACTTTAAACCTTCTTCTTTTTATTTGATAATTGTGGTAAAAATTAAATCAATCAATATTAGAGAGGTTGTTATGAAAAGTGGGCCCAAGATATTTTACATGGGAAAACAGTTTTTCCGACGATATTATTTGCAAATTTATTTTTCCGAAAATAAGTTCAAGTAACAGTTAAATAGTTTAAAATTCTGTATCTAACCCAATCAACAGATATCATTTTACTTAATTAATAACCGCGAAAACGAGGTTTAAAAATCAGAAAACAAAAATATTTTCAACCAAATACAATTAAATGTTTATATATTATAACATACATTATAATATGTAGTTATTTGTATATCAAATATATGTCTCATCACGCCTTTTACCCATTACTGGGTGTGGCACTCTGCCGGAGCAGATCTCGGTAAGTGATATATTTATGCGCGTGAAGTGCGGTTACCAATTGTTAAATCACGGCCCCCAAAGATGTAAGTTGAGGGAGAGCCATAGGGGTTGTTTTAACGTGGTGAAAATTGTTTGTCGTCTGTGGAAATCGAACCCGGGTTCTTAATTCCACAGACCGACTTAATACCACTGAGCCAAATATATGTAAAATACAATACGAAAAAGATAAAGTAAAAGATGATGATGAAACTTGATTACAACATAAAAATTAATAATATTCAGTGATAAAAGTTTTAGAAAAATGCAAATCAATTATTTTTTATCTCTCAGAAATTTGCACAGTAAGCATTTTATCATAATTACATTATTTATGATAATTCGAATTTTGAATTTTAATCAAAATTTGATACTAGAAAAAATGTCACATTTTCATAACTAGTTCTCAAGGTCAGCTAAACATACTACTAAATTTCATACTAGTTTTTATACAACCACTAGAAATATTTCAATTTTGTTACTATTTTACAATAACAACTTTTGTTGTTCTTAATACTTCAAGTGCAGTTTCTAAACGCCATTTTGTGAAAAAGTTGGCGCCATTTTGTCACTGCAACTTTCTAACCTGTTCATAAATCAAGCATGCTGTGACTTCAGTGATTTTTGCATGAGTAACGGTTTACGTTTGCAAACGTTGGGCTTTTGTTTGTTCCCACGATATGAGAGAGTATTTTGAGTAGCTTATGTTATTACTCATATCTTACTTATTAATTACGCACAAGACTCGGTTCTGGCGGCAATATATGAATCATCATGGCGGCGAACGATGTTGAATTGTTTCGATGTATTGTCATGATTAAGGTGCTTGAGCAAGGACGAGTTTCGTAATGAATGTTGTTTGTTGAAAGTTACAACCGTTTCAGATAGATTCGTAATAGAAATATTGAACTTTTTAAACTTAGGGATATAGTTATTTTTGTATTAAGTGTGCAAAATAAGTGCTTTTTTGTTGCGCGTGAGAATGTTACTTTTAGGTTGAGACAATAAAAGTCATTCGAACGCGCCAAAAACAAGAATTTTGCCCAAGAAACTGTAAATAAAGAATAATACAATAATTAGTGATTTATTTAAGTAAATTGAAGGCAAACAATCAACAATAATATTAATTTAATACTATTGATGTGTTGTAACTAATAAAACCTGACAACAAATAATTTGGGAGCGTGCGCGAGATACTTATTTTGCGCACTAGAATATGAAACAGTGCGCAAAATTTTCATTTTACGCACTAGGGTGCAAAATAATGCACAAAATACGAGTTGACATTGTAATGTAAATGATGAAAAAATTACGTACTTCGCGTATTGATATTAGTGAAAAAAAATTAACATTTTTTGACAGTTGTAGAAAAAAGTATTTTTCCAATAGTTATTTATCATTTAATCTATTCACTATAATTTTGCTGTTTTATACAAATTTAAACTTCTTAATTTTTCAATTTCATTTTATGGATTTGAGAACTCGAGTTCGATTTCCATAGATTTTCAACACATAAAAATTATTCCTTTGCCATTATACTATAATCTACAATGAGCTTGACAGTTGAGTCCGCTTAATAAAAAAAAAAAGAATAATAATTTGGTACTGACCTGGGGAGCGCGTTGTGTGAAGTCCTCCTCGGCGAGGACGATAAGATCCGCACCAGACATGTCGAAGAGGTCTGGCTGGATGGCCGATAAACTGTATTGTTGAATTGTCCATTGTACCCAGGCTTTCACGTGATCTGAGCTCCACTGGCTCGGATCTGCAACAAACAACAAAAATACATTATTTAGTTTCACTTTCATACTGCCATTAAGTGCACTTATATTAATGCTGACCCTTTATATCATTGTTACTTTAAGGTGTATCATGTCCTTAATTGGATCTGAAGTTGTTTTTGAAGCAAGATATTGTTGAAAGTGTACGTTTACTACACTGAAACGTACAATAAAACAGAATTGAAACAAAAGTGTATTTTATATATAATTATGAGTTCTGAAATATATTTCAATATGTTAGTACAAAGCTTCGTAAACTTTAAATCTCCTTGTACCTCTTCCAAAATTTTCATTATTACCAAGTATCTCCTTATTAAAATTAAAATAATAATAAAATATGCCTCATTTTAATAGCACATTAATAAAAAAAATTAGCGAAAGGTTTCTAAGAATAAATAATATTTAGAACTAAATGTCTGATGTTGTGTAATTAATAATTTAGTTTAGTTAAATGCAGCAGGCCAAGCAATAATCCAGTGGCCGTAAAATGTTCATTTCAAGTAAACCATCCTTAATTTAGCGAATTAAAAAAAAATCTTTTTGTTTCATGATAAGTACGTCTTTTAGTATATACCATTTAATTACAGTACAGATACACCCAGTATATCAGAAATTTTCATGTTTTTTGTAAATATCTTGATATTTACGAACGCTATATAAAACTTAGAAAATATGTTAACTTTTAACATGTTGTTAGCTAACATAGTGAACATCAGTTTATACAACCCGACCCTAGAGTAGAATAGTATTTAGAGAAAATATAAACTAAACACTTGGCTAAGTCTAACAAAATTCAGCCTCTAAGTCACCTTATGAGGGCATCGTCAGAGGCTGGCCAGCACAGTTAGTAACCATATACGCGTTTCGCTCTTATTAGAGCTCATCAGTATGGTATAACTCACTTCTTCACCTAGAATTTTATTAACCTAGTTTTACCAAGTGTATGGATGACAATTAATTTTGTCTTTGTTGGTATTTAGAGAAAATTATTTAAAAACCCCAAGATTGATGTAGGTGTATCCATACTTTTACCCACATTTTTACCCATTGCGAGTATGAGTTATTGAAGAAATTTGCCGATAATGAAAAACTTGTAGATGTATAATGTGTCTGCACATAACGCAACATGACGTAATGATTTTCTATTTGACAAGGCGCAAGCTGAACTATTTTCAATTAGAATGTGTAAGGACTTTAGAAATTGCTATGCTAGTTTTTTATGAATTGTAAAATCAGGATATAAAAGTGAAATTATTAAAATGAATGCTGATACAATAATGAGATTTTTATGTATTTCTGCGGTTTAGAAACTGTAGGGTAACCGGTAACCTGAAGCTAATAATGTAGTCGTTCTTGTAAAGAATTCAACATTTTAGGGTGTGGTATATACTGAGATCTATATATAAACTTCAAGGCTTACTATAATGATTAGAAAAAAGAGAACAACTTACATTGTTTACAAATGTCGACTTACGGTATTTGATATTTATCTCATGTTTTGCCTGTTGAGTTGGCGATGCAAAACAACGTATTCAATTGCGCATATTTTCCAGAAATATTTTTTCCTTTCCTTTAAAAACGCATTTTTCATAGTGAATATGATAACAATAACCGCAAAACCAAATTTTGTTACTGATAAATTTGTTTAATCGGAAGCATTGGTTAATGTAGGAAATTTATGCAAAAAATATAAGTATGATTTTAATTTTTCATTCTTATTTTCTTTATAATTTTTTTTGCAGCTCAATTCTGAAAAGAATTTTAGCTAATACTGAATTTTGTTTTAGTCAAATTAACTTAAAACATATTTCCAAAAAAGTTTAAATAAACTTTAATTTGTTCTTCTACCATTTGTTTTCAGAAAGTGATTTCAATTTACTTTTTAAATTTGAACTAGAATAAGATAAGTTAATCCAAAATTCAAGATTAAACTAACACTATTTTTAGAATTGAGCTGATAGTTAAGTAGAATGATTAGGAAGGTGTTTAAAATGATATTCTGTTCTATATTAGATTAAAGTTTGTCATGTCATACCTCAACTGTCAATTTATTAATTTTTTTAAGCAGTCATAGCCTAGTGAATATAATTTATGTCCACCAAACAGGAGTTTGCGAGTTAAAATCTCGCTAATTTCAATTTCCGATTGTATCTGAGTGGTTCTAATTCTTATTAGTAGTACGTCGGTAAGATAAGTTGTGACATGGTAATATTTTTAGGACCCATATTTGTTCAGCTAAATATGTTAGAAAAACTAAAACATACCTACATGCTTGTATAGAAATTTAAAGATAAATAAATAAATAATAAATATATCATCACGCCTATTACTCATCACTGGGTGTGGCACTCTGCCTAAGCAGATCTCGGTAAGTGATATATTTTTTCGCGTGAAGTGCGGTTACCAGCTGTTAAATCACGGCCTCCAAAGATATTAGTGGAGGAGGAGCCACAGGGGTAGATTTTTTTAATTTAAAGAATGAATGAAATTTAAAGATGAATATACAAAACTTATAGAAATGTTAATACCTCGGACGATTTCATTTATATATTATTATTTTTATTATTGTTTTTTGGGTCAATTTGTTTCAATTTATTTTGATAAAATGTGAGCACAATGATAAGGCCCTAAGCTATTTGCGATAAGTCCAAATATTATATGTCAGTGCTAAATATGCCACTTGTTCACTCGAACAATTTTGGAGGCCCCAAGAAAGTGGGGGCCCTAAGCTATAACTTGTGTAGTTTATACGTAAATCCTGCACTGGTTACTATTATCTAACAGTTCAATTCCTAATAATTATTTTTGTATAAAGTGCACGAAATGAGTGTTTTTTTTGTTGCGCGTGTGAATGTTGCTTTTAGTTATTCGAACGTGCCAAAAAATAGGAATTTTGCCCGCGAAATATAAATAACATTTTTTCTACAACTGCCAAAAAATAATAAAAGAATAATTATTGGTTTATTCAAGTAAATTGAAGAAAAAAATTAAGAATAATATGAATTTGGTACTAACCCATGGAACGTGAAAAAATAATAAGTTGGGAGTGTGGAAAGTGCGTAAAATACGCGTTGTCATAATAATGTAAATGATGAAAAAATAATGTGCTTCGGGTATTGATATTAGTGAAAAAAGTGAACATTTTCTAGAATAAAAGTTTTAGCTAATCCTGAATTTTAGATTAGCCAAATTGAGCTAAACCATATTTTTAAAAATGTTTGAACATTTGTTAACATTTGGTTTTCGAAAAGTCATTTGGATTAATTTTTCAAAATCAGATTAGAATAAGATTAGCTAAAACTTTATTGATAATCGGGTTGTAAATATAATGGCTGGTAGCACAAGCTCTGTTTTTGAGTGTTCTAAGAGTACGGTTTTAACATGTTAGAGATAGCTAAAACACCTAAAAACACTGCTCTTAAAACAAGCAAAAACAGAGCTTGTGCTAGCAGCCACTGTCTTTCTTCTTTGCTAAAATCTAATTTGTCATAAATAATTTATAATTGAGAATCTTTGTCGAAAAATCATGTCTGATATAATTTTTCTTTACTGATCCCTAACGAATTACATATTATTTTCTGTATTAATCTATAAACATATTATGAATTTAATTCAATTATACGATGTCATACTTTGAGGTCCCTGAGGTAAAATGATCGCTTCATTGTAAAACCGGTCCGGCCCTGTTCTATAATTAGGTTAAAGTTTCTATAATGCAATGTAGTAAATAAATAAATGCATTGTAATAAAATCATCATCAGTAGATAATGATTTGATTTGAAGTTGTTTAATAAAAATAGTAATGCTTCTATTTTACGTTGCATATGACGTACTTCAACCCACATCAAAGATGCGACTTCAACTTCAAATGTTACAAATTAAGAAATTTTGTTTCATTATTATCTTCTTTATAAATCCTGTTTAAAAATGATAAACACGTGTCAGTGCTATAGTAGGAAAATAGTACAATTTTCCTAAAATTGCACTGACGTATTTATCGGTCAATCTCTTTGATGTCAACGTCACATTTCCCAACTTTCAGTTATTAATCACAAACATAACATTGCAGTCAAATCATAAACAAACCTACGCAATGCAACATTCAATGCTTGTGTCCAATTATAGTTGCGTCGAACGTCGAACTAACTTTACCATCATATAAGATAGGTATACCTTGCGTGTGCGTTTGTATAATAAGTTTGCAGAAATTAGTATCATTATTTTTATTTTGTTTGTGATTTATTTAAACATTTTCCCGCCTACTAGATCAACTAGACACGTGAAAAACTGGTCTGTTTTGAAGGTCGCTAGAAACAACGCGTGTAATTGTATCAAGGTGTGCCATGGAAGCTGAAGACAAAAGATTGTGCTGTAGGCTACTAGATCGTAGATCGTTGCTGTGATTTTATTTTGTTTTCAATTTTAAGACATGCTTTGTTTATTTGAACAGCGATATTTTGTTTTCTAAGAAGAATTTTGCGTGTGCATACATTTCGTAGATTTTATTGTTAGTCAGTTGTTTATAACAGACAGTATAATAATTCAAATAATTTAATGCTTTTCTGAAATTCTTAAATGTAAGCTGTCTATATATAAAAACATTAACACCTATTATAATAATGGCGACTAAAAAACCCCGAAATATTCTAAATCCGCCTCTGGTAAAATTTGTTTTGATCTGATGATGCGTTTAGCATGAAACCAATAATTTCTACGACCTATAAATGCAAATTCTGTATGATTAACTGTAAAAAATTTCCATGCTCCGTTACAACAACGCAAAATGTCAAATGCAACAATTTAATCCAACACCTGAAGGCCGTTCCAACTTAAATCAGACTAAATCAACAACAAATAACCAACAGTCGTTTGTTTATAAAGCAAACTACTTGAAAGCTGTAATAGTATCCAAGTGAGTGCTGTTTGCTGCACACCACGACTCTCAACTGTTCAAGGTCGCAGCTCAGCATGGTCACTGCGATTCTATCAAGCTATCGATGCGGAACACATTTAAACATCAGCAGAACTTCAAAACACTCAATGAAAAAGATTTCATGATTTAGAGAAGGTTGCTATTTTATAATTGAGACGTTGTTCTATCTTTAGTTATTGCTGGATTTGTTTCATCGTTAAAGAGCAAGTCATGATGAAGAAATACTTCATGAAAGATATTTTATAGTTTAGAAAAGAGAAGGCCAACATTTACCAACTATATTACACGTAGATTCACAAAGAATTTTAAACAAATTGAAAAGGGAGTTAAAGTAGTGTTAATAGATAATTCAATTTGCAAAAGAATAAAAAGTTAGAGAGATTTAATGATGTCAATTTGTGGTAATGATTGTTGTTCATTGTTTGGTGACCGCTGGTACCATAATTGTAAGTGAAATGCGCTTAGCGTATGTGTTGAAAGCTTTTTGTGATTTAAACAGAGCGTGAAGTTAGCAATAGAATAGTAATAAATTTCTTTAACATTTGCTGGATAAATAATAAGTTTTTGTAATGTGACCCAGAATGGTTGGAATTTTTCAGAAATCAGTTATGGAAACTAAATACTTGTTTGACATTTATTATTGCAGATTTATTAATAACAAGAACGTAAGATATTAACGTAGAACAAGGACGGAAACATAATTAATGCGGTGAAGAAAATCCATTATGACGTTAAATGTCACATGCTGAATCATACAAAAAAGTCTACATTTTACTTTAAAAACATTTGAAATGTTCAAAAACAAATGTATGCTGTCGTTGAACCACCCAGCTATTATGAAATGCGGTTTTTACGCGTTGCATCAACAACTGAATACACAAAACAACTGAAACGTGTTCGAAATATATCACCAAATAAGATGTGAAAGAAATGCTAATCAGTCCTTACCTTGTGAGATGCCCAATGCACTGCATGTATTGTTTACATCTTTTCTCATTTGTTCCATGGCTAACGAGATCACAGGTTCGATTTTCTCTCTTGATAATAAGTCCCCCTCTACTTCTGGTTCTTCCATTTTGATTGGATTTCCAACAAAACCTGTCGCTAAACCAAAATCGAAAGGTTTCAGATTGTATTTCTTCTGGAAACTTGTATCTTTTAGAACTTGTCTCAGAAGTTGATGATCTTGAATCTTTGGTTTGAGTTCTTCTTCTTCTTGTTCTGGCTTTTTGTAGTCATCCTCTAGGATATCTTTAAAGCTACTGAAATTTTGAAGCAGTTCACCAAAATCTACAGTGCTTTCTTGTTTGATTTGTTTATCCAAAAAGTTATTTTCTAAGAAGACTTCGTTGAGAATTTGATTGCTCACAGCAGGAGAAGAATGATTCGAATAGCTTGAACAACTTATTGGGGAACTCGCTTGAGAACAAGGACTTAAAAACCCTTCTTCTTTTATATGAAACTGTGTAAAATCTGTATTTGTCGGTTCTTCTGTTTTAACAAACTGAGTAATATTTTGTGGGGAAGGAGGATATAATGTATAAACATTTAATTGTGGTGAATTTGGGTACAGACTATAAGTTTCTGGAGAAGACGGATACTGTGGACTTATCAAGTTATTCTGTTGGTATAACTGATGTTCTGGAGTAGAACAATACGAAGATAAGGATCCCACAGGAGAGGCAGGATATAAATTATTTGTCGGGACGTCTAGAAGATTTTGTGAAGATTTTTCATCAGGAGCGAGTAATTTTTGAAAATCTGGTCCCAATTCAAGATCTGATTGGAAAGCTTCCTCGGGGGAGTTTGGGTAGAAAGAAGTATATATTTTTGGCTTTTCTAACGCAGGGGGCGGTGATTGGGTGTATAATTGTGTCGAAGGGGAAAGTGGAAGATCTGATTCACCTCCTGGAAGGAGGGATAAGTCGAAACTATCTGCTGCGAATGCGCTGTAGTCACATGGTGGAGTAAAGCCGGCTGATGGAACCATTTGAGGCATCTGCAAAGAAAGAAAACACATTTTAGGGTTGTGTCATCAATAAGATATAAATAACAACAAAGACAAAATTAATTTTCATCCAACACTTGGTGAAAGAAGGTTTAATAAAAAATATAAAGTAAACACTTGGCTATGTTTCACAAAATTCAGCCTCCAAGTCACCTTATGAGGGCATCGTCAGAGGCTGGCCAGCACAGTTAGTAACTATAGACGCGATTTTTTTTAATAAGATATAATTTTATAAAGCATCACGCACTGTCATAGGTAAAAGGTTTGCTGATGTATTTATTTATTTTATATTTTTCTAAGCATTTCACCTATTATTTAGTAGCACTTTCACAGCTCAAGAAATTTTCATAAATACATTTCAATCCAAAGATATAATTTGGACAAAATCAGTTCCAAAACGATTTATCGTTTTCATTTGCTTCAAATTATTAAATATTACTAGATGGCTCAGTGATATCGAGTCGGCCTGTGGGTCTTGAGAACCCTGGTTCGATCCCCACAGCCGACAAACAATTTTTACCAAATTAAATCTACCCCTGTGGCTCCCCTTCCACTAATATCTTTGGGAGCCGTGATTTAACGGATGGTAATCACACTTCACGCGAAAAAATATATCACTTACCGAGATCTGCTGAGGCAGAGAGCCACACCCAGTAATGGGTAAAAGGCGTGATGATATATTTTTATGTATTTATTTTATATTTTTCTGATCATTTCACTTATTATTAAGTAATACTTTTACAAATTTTCATAAATAAATTTCAATCCAAAGGTATAATTTAGAAAAAATTAATTAAAAAACGATGTATTACTAGTTTTATTATAAATATTTTGCAAGTTTTATTAGGTATTTAAAGATTTTATGCAAGTAATATAAAAATCATTAATTTGCCATAAAAATTCGCGTGTCCAACTGAGCGCTCTTGGAAAAATACTAAAACACTTAACGATTTTGAAAATTTATGCGGCAATATGAGTGATATTTTAAACTTTACGAAGCAATTAAACGTCCGTACAAATGGCAATAATTAATAGGACCAATTTGTAAAATAATATTCGAAAAATATCAAGGCTGAAAATATTTCATATTTCAAGTTCCTGCTTAGTCTATGTTCTTTCTAATAGTTTCATTGACTTCGTCGTGTTTCTCAAAGCTGTTGATTGATCGCTCTGTCAAAAAGAGAAACATGTTTATCTGTAAGATAATAATCTACATTGACGTTGTCGTGTGTCTTTTCAGGCGTGGCCATTTATAATTGCGTCAAAGAAAAAAATCAGCAACCTGCGGTTTTATTTACTTAGTAGTTCGCTTAAAACAATGGTGACAAAGACAAAAGATAAAATTACGTACTTTCTGAAATTAACCGTTGATTTATTTCCTGTGGTCTTATTCGCTTCCTTCAAAGTAAATTGTGGTTGTGATAACACAAAATGTGATAAACAAAATTTTATTAAATCTTGAACTATGAATTTAACGACATAAAAATATGATTTCATGTTGTCAAATCAAGAAACAATTAAACTTTAACATTCAGATTCATATAGAGTTATTCTGAACTGAAATGATTGATAAAACTATTTACAGAGATCCTAACCTAAAAATTTTGGGATTAAGTTACAAGTATACAATATTTATATTGAATTTTAGATATAGAATATATTTATGTAATTAAGAGTAGGGTTGTGCATTTGACCAGTCAATTGACCAAGAAATATTTAATAAAAATCACAATTAAAATTGTAATTTATTTATATAGTACTGTTTACTACATCCAATATTACTGAAAATGAAAAACCAACAACTAATAAACAAAACCACATCAAATTCAAAATAAAGGGGAAAATAAAGTAAAAGACGTTATGAAATGAAATAATATGTATTTATTTTATTTGTAAAGTAAAGTAAGCAAATTCTCCAGAACCCAGAATACCAAACTAGATATATTCATGTAATAATAGTAAGTAGCTATTTCTATTGAACAACAGATGTCGTGGCGGTTCCATTTAGATTTTTGACAGTTTTATTTGGCCGTCAAATATTTTTGGTCAATTGACGGTCAGTTGACCAGTCAATTGACCACGGCACAACCCTAATTAAGAGTAATTCATTTTAGTAATATTTAATGTCTGTAATTTCAAATATTTCTAAATTATTTTAGATTAATTTGCTCTGCGGCAAAACTTATATTTTATTTTAAATAATGAAAGTAAATCGAAGTTACATGTTGAACATTCAATTTAAAATAAACCTTGTACGTTTTATATTTGCGAAAGAATATAAGAATACCTGTCGCGAATGCCTGCAAAAAACGTGGCGCATTAATGAGAGATTAATGTTTATTTTATCCTTTTGTATTTACGTTGAGGATACTTGCATTGCTTACATATTTGTATCTTGTATCTGTCAATTTAAATTTAATCATAATTACTTATACTTTCTTGGTAGTTTAGCTTCACCCAAGAATGCGGTACTATACAAATTATTAATATATCTGATATGTTATTAGGCAATTTATAATTTACGTTAATACGAAGCTTTAATTTGAATAAACTGGAGACTCAAATTGAATATAATTTTGAGGTGAACGTTTAATTAAATCTTATATTTAAGGTAGTTTATTAAGACGACGATTGGAAACTACGATAAAGGTACTGTTTTCTACTGACCTAGTAACTATATAATAAATATAAATGATTAATAATAGGGGTAATATTAACTATAAAGAAAGTAATAAAACTATAATTAACTGAAATTATACAAAAATAACTAATTTCTATTACGAAATACGAGACGGCTGGTAACCGCACTTCACACGAAGGAATATATCACTTACCGAGATCTGTTGCGGCAGAATGCCACACCCAGTAATAGGTAAAAGGCGTGATAATATATTTATTTTATTACAAAAACCTATGAACTATATTTGTACGTACTAAATAGTTAAACGATACATTAAACTAATACCAAAACTACAGCTAACGATAACACAGAACTACATTCTATGATGTATATTAATAAAAAGCCACTACTAGCAAAACAAAATAAAAGAACAAAAAAGCAAAGAAATATAAGTGACAACAATTGTAAACTTATAGAGAACAAATTTTATCTTTGTCTCAAGTTTAAATGCATCTGTTAGTTGATAAATATTGTAAGATACTTCAGGAAATTTGTATTTATTTGAAAAGTGCGTTTGAAGTCTATCTTTTTACATTTTTTTCAATATTATCCAAATCAAACAGAATACAAATTTATTGTGATACAGATCACTATATTTGTAAATATACTGAATTTCTGTATTACCTTCATCTCAACTGCTTTTGTAAAATTAAACCAAAATTTTGAAATCATTTTTCATTATTATTTGCACATAAATTTAATGTTTTCAAATATATTATATATACTTTCAACCTTTAACAGAAATATCCATATATTGATAATAAATTTATCCTTATTTGAGAACATCAACGCTTAGGATATCAACTTTAGCTCCAATAATCTGCATGATATACTTTAATATCTTTAAAACTACATCCTTATTGTTAGTTACTTTACTTTTGTCGTGAATTAAATTAGTTTTCAAATCTAAACGATAAACGAGATTATTTATTTTGTTATTGAAAGGCAAAATTAATTTTAAATATCTTATTGAAATGAGGTATTATATTCTTCAAATTTAATCTGTTCTCTCGATTGGAATAGTGAATTAGGATAATTATATATTGACGTATTGAGTTTAATTATTTTATAATATTTTGATGTAGATAATTAACCTGTCATCATCAGATCAAAATATTAGAAATTTCCATGTTTAACATGCAATATAAATATATCAAAAATTAAATAAATATAAATAAATAAATATATCATCACGCCTTTTACCCATCACTGGGTGTGGCACTCTGCCTAAGCAGATCTCGGTAAGTGATATATTTTATCGCGTGAAGTGCGGTTACCAGCCGTCAAATCACGGCCTGCAAAGATATTAGTGGAGGAGGAGCCACAGGGGTAGATTTTTTAAATTGGTGAAAATTGTTTGTCGGCTGTGGGGATCGAACCAGGGTTCTCAAGATCCACAGGCCGACTCGATACCACTGAGCCACCTACCCCATAAAAATTATCACCATAAGATGAAGATAAGAGCGGATACATCGATGATACATCAATCAAGAAGGACTTCATTGTTTATTTTTTTACTTCTAAATAATAATCACGCCTTTTACCCACTACTGGGTATGGAACTCTGCTGTAGCAGATTTCGATAAGTGATATATTTCTTCGCTTGAAGTGCGGTTACCAGCCGTTAAATCACGGCCTTCAAAGATGTTAGTCATAGGGGGAGATTTAATTTTGTGTATATTGTATGTTGTGGGAATCGAACCCGGGTATTTAAATCCACAGACTGAGTCGATGCCACTGAGTCACCTACCCCACAAAATGACATTTTTTATTTTATTCTTAAACGTGGACATTTGTAATATTTTAGTTTAAATAATATTCACGCCTTCACAGGTTATATGTCGAAACATTGGCTTAAATATTATAAAATAAAATTGGTAGACTGAATACTTTACTATATAAATATTCTAATTATATTTTTCGCTACCCTTGCTTCTCTGATTGTTTTAGGGGCAAATCTTACAAATAAAAATTGGAATTGATTAAATTTTGCATATAAATTAGAGTACACAATTCACTTTATTTATTGTAAATAGTTAAAATTAAGTTTTAATATTAAAAAAGAACTGAAAACTAGCGCAAATTTCAACTGATAAATAAATATTTTAAACTTGATTTTATCATTAAGTACATAAGTAAAATATGGAGATTTATATCGATGCATAATTTCATCATCTACAATTTTTATTTGAAAGTTTTTCTTCTAAAGTAATTAAGTAAATAATAATTTCTGCCCATGTTAATCTCCTATGATGCAGTTTTCATGTATACAAGTTAATATAACTGTTATTGATGATTTGTTCGTCTAATCTAGAACATATAATTAATAACTATCAATAGTTCTGTAAAACTACGCAAATATTTCTTTAATTTCCGGTGTTTTCATTCAAAACTAGTTAACAAGCCAATACAAATGAAGTATAAATTCTGCGATAAGTGTCCAGGAAACTATTAACATGAACTCATAGAAGATATCGTTGAATGAATAATAACTTAAAGTATATTTCTCACATTATTCATTAGTGGCATCTGGTGTTTATTTTAATAACATTCCGTCAGCGGCAGTTTTCATTTTGATATTTATATGTTAACGTATACTGGTTTATGACGACACTAAAGAATTTCGGAGACTGAGAAATGAGGAATGTAGAAAATGAGAAAAGCTGAAAATCGAGCTTTTGTTTTGAATCTATTTTAGGTAAGAGAGTTAATTGTTAATTACGTGAGAATACGTAACTGAAATAAACGTAAGCTAGACTAGAAGTTCATTAATTTTTGCAACTGTCATATGCAGTTCGTGCGGTAACTCGATCGATTCGCAATTATTTTCTGGAATAACGAGTAACTTGATGTTGTAACTTTCATTTGTTTAGTAAAATCCGGTGCTGTTGTGTATACGGACATGTAAATGTAAACAATTTTTAAATGTACGTCAAAGTATACAACGTCATAACTCATCATTTTACGACACATATGAAAATGCCAAGAAACATTATTTATTTATATGTATTTCGTTTGTCAAACTTCAAATTATTTTTAGTTCTATCTATAAAAATGTTAGTACAACTTGAATTGTATTCATATTTACCTTCATTCATTTTAACCATCCAAATTTTATAAATCCCGCGATTTTGGAAAACAAATACTACACAAGCACAGCCAACTAAATCACAGCACAAACTGATTATTTCTCTTTCTATCAGCCAGATTTCGGGTATACGTCTCTCACTTTTTAGTTGCGTACTTTTGTTTCACCTTGATGCTTGATTGCGTGTCATTTGTTCTTAGGTGCGTTGGTTTACGTCATTCATTTTTTTTTGGTAATTTAGCGGCAAAATTTGAATATGGATAAATTACTACCGCAACGTTTCTTTTTAAATTCTTACAGTTTACTATTGTTTTATAGTTCTGTTTTTCCTTAATAAAAGATTTAAATTGTTCACAACTGAATTAAAGATCGTAGTATTTTCCTTTTAGGGAAAATTATACTGTTAAATTGTGTAATTATTTTTCAGTGTTTTTCTGATATAATAGACATTCAATTATTTATTGATGTATTCTTAAAGATTAATACTATTGTCTCTTGAGTGATGTAATGCTTTGAAGATGAAAATAAATTAACATATTTGAATTAATGATTTTTTTCTGTTAATTACAAACTCATTTCCATAAAAAACGACATTTTAAAACGCATTTGTTTTCATTGCAAAAACGAATTCAAATATGGAAAATTTTGTAGCAAGATGCACACTTTAAGAATAATTTAAATTTCGACCAAATTGACTAAAAAAACACGACAAGAACTTGTGAAGCGTGGAATGTATAGTATCGTTTGAATGAGAGAGATAGTTGTAATCAAAGTGGGAGATGGCTACAGATCACGTTTAAGTTTCGGGAAAACCACAAGTTACCTTGGTTGCTATGACGTCATCTTACAACTTGTCTTGAGACAGGTAACACTGTGGTTCTCAACAGGTGGCATAGCAAATTATTTCTTAATATCATGCAGTCACACAAAATGTCTTTCACTTTCTTATAATATTCTACCTTTCAGCGATTTTTCTGTAATATTTTTCACATATTTTACATACTTTTATCGACTTGAAAAGTTCGCTGACTTACAACTTACAACCAAAAATACAATTGTATTGTGCTTCCGCGTGGTTTGTACTCTACTATAAAGTATAATTCGTCTGTATTGAAATTGGCATTAATATCCTGTTGTGGAGAGTACAAAATAAATAAGTAGATATCTATATTTAGATTATTCGAAAACAGATTTGTTTTGACGCAAATTTTAATATTTATTTTTGGTCTTACTGCCGTTAAATAGATATGCATTCTTTTTATTATCAGATTAATAAAAACAGAAACCCTTAAAACTAAAGGTCGAATTCTAAAAAATATTTGATGTATTTTTGAGGATAATATGAAAAAAAGTTCAATTTTTGCTGCACAAGTTTTTATTTACAAGATATGATTGTTTGAAAACAACTGACCAGAATAATAGATATTAAAAAATCCCAACAGTGAAGACGTAATTTTGTTTATTCAAATTGCACGACTAGTTTTATTTTGAAGCAATTAAATTTGAGTGAAGTAAATAAAAATGTGATCTAAAAAAATATACCTTGTGTGATAGTTATTAAGATAATTTACTGATTGAAGTACTTTATTAAAATTTTGACATTTATATTCCCCGTTTCCAAAGCAATGAAGGTAAATAAAAGTGTATCTACTTGCAAACAGCTCTCTTTTGAATTCAGCAGACAATTTATTTTCATCTTATAAATATTAGCCTGTGGCTCACTTTTCCCCTATTATCTATGAAGCCGTGATTTGGCGGCTGGTAACGTATACAAATATACATGATGCCCTATGAAAATTGTGTCTTAGATTATTAATATGAAAAATAAGTTTTCCACTACCATTTTTCCTCTGATTAATTGACACGAAAATGTTTCTAATAAAAGTTGCAGAGAATTAAATTATGCATCTGAATCAATTAAAACAATTAATTTTACTTTTTTCATTACTGCTTAAATTAATTTTAAATAATAAATAAATGTATCATCACGCCTTTTACCCATTACTGTGTGTGGCACTCTGCCTAAGCAAATCTCGGTAAGTAATATATTTTTACGTGTGAAGTGCGGTTACCAGCCATCAAGTCACGGCCCCCAAAGATATTAGTTGGGTGGTGGGGGAGCCACAGGGGTAGATTTAAATTGGTGAAATTTTAAAAGTTATCAAATATTTATATATATATATATATATATATATATATACATTAAATAAAATGCTATAGCGCTAGTAACGGATGAAATAGTGTAAGGATATATTTATTAAAAAAATTATATAAGCAAATCTTGTAAAAACTGCGTTAGTCATTCAAGAAAAATCAAATTGTTATTATTACCGGATCCAAATATGATTGCATTACAAAATTACGAAACTCTGGAAATTCCGGGAATAGAATTCGTTGCTCAGTGGAGCGAACGAAACGTTGTCGCTTTCTAAACTGGAGTCATGCAAGTCGACGAAGGTTTATTATCTTTTTCATTTAACATTCGTTCGGGGAATCAAGAACTTTCACTCTTGCATCTTGGTTCTTGAGTTCTGGGTGTTAAATCTTTAGTAGGGTCATCACCCTTCGACTGTCGATGACGCAGACGTACAAGAAGTTGTGCAACTATTCAGGAAATGCTAGTGGTAGTACGAGAAAGTTATGGTGAAATTTATACGAATGAAATTTGCTAGAAATGTATCTAGTTTTATAAGTACTTTTAGATTTATAAATACAGAATTATTTAAAAATACTTTCAAATTATATAAAGCTGATGGAAATGTTACGTCTGTGTAATTTTGTTCAATGTTCCATGAAATACGTTGTGTCTTATGAAAAATAGAAGTTTCAGTATTTCTGTCAACCAAAACAATATTAAAACATTCGATATTGATTTCACTACAATGAATTTGAATCCAGTTTTCGTTTAAGATGACAAATTTTAACCGAACACAGTAAAAAATCACTTTAAAGATGTTACTATTAGTTGTCCAAATACCGAAAAACATATTTAATTTTCTTATTAAAATTAATTCAAACTTAAGATTGTCGTAACATAAAAAATATTGTTTAAACTTTCTTCCAATTTAGTCTAAAACAACTTTTTAAATTTTTGTCCACTTTTCTTCGTTGAAAGTTTACTAAATTATATATGTTACATAATCAGAAAATTATAAACTGTTAACAATAATCATCATATTTTTTTTTCAATTTTTATCATGACATGACTATATGAACGTGACAATAATAATAATAATAATGCGAATCTTTACTTTAAATAATCAATCAATTTATAACAAAACTTATATTCTACAAAATTATTGTATGCTGTACGACTCGGTCGTACTGAGTTACGCCCATGTACACTCAGATACAGAAGTAAGGAGTAAAATAATAAAGTAAATAAATAATAATAATTACGAGATTTTGTATTTTAAGAAATTTTTAGCGGCCTTTATGCTTGCAAACTCTTAAGATGGCTTGTGATGACACTATATACAACTACTTTTCCTTAAACTAAATCTAATAAATTTTGATTTGACAGTTTTGACTGAATAGTTAATATGCTCGTTTCTAGAATCAAATCTTTGCGAATAAATATCTGCAACTAGGTTTGGCCTTATTTTAAATAGATAAAAACAAAATTTTATGGGGTAGGTGGCTCAATTTCCACCAAATTAAATCTACCCCTGTAGTTCCCCGTCTACTAACATCTTTAGGGGCCGTGATTTGACGGCTGGTAACCGCACTTCACGCGGAGACATATATCACTTACCGACATCTGCTTCGGTAGACTGCCACACGCAATAATGGGTAAAAGGCGTGATGATATATTTATTTATTTTAGAAAATTTCATACTCTGGACAAACAAATTAAAAAAAAATTCTGCCAATGCTTAGTTTAAAAGTTTAGAATAAACTGCTCGAGATCAATTCATAAGTTACAAAATTCTTCGCAAATTTGCGAAAAATGTCATTTGATCAGTATTCGTAAAATAAAATAAATAAATATATCATCACGCCTTTTACCTATTACTGGGTGTGGCGTTCTGCCTAAACAGATCTCGGTAAGTAATATATTTTTACGTGTGAAGTGCGGTTACCAGCCATCAAATCACGGCCCCCAAAGTTATTAGTGGGGGGTGGGGAGCCACAGGGGTAGATTTTTTAAATTGGTGAAAATTGTTTGTCGGCTGTGGGGATCGAACCAGGGTTCTCAAGATCCACAGGCCGACTCGATACCACTGAGCCACCTACCCCATCATCATCAACAGTATTCGTACCGTGTTCAATTCACTTCTAGGAAAAGGCACCGTTGCAAACTGATTTGTAGTTTTATCTCAGGACGCTGTACAAGTTTTTGTCTTCCCACCATCGAGAGAACACGTGACTATCATGAATATAATATATGCTAGCGAATCCTTGGTAACGAAAAGTAAATTATATTTAGATACCATTGGATTAAAATGAAGATAAAAAATATTATTATATTATTTTTTTGAGAAATTGATAGCGATGTTGTTATTTAATTTAAGATTATTTTTTTGCGTAACAAGTTGTTCATATTATTTGCAATAGTAATTTTCCATCTAATGCGTTTTTATTGTTACAGATTGAAACATGGACAGTGAAATCTAGTAAGTTATTTTAAAATTTTATTCTAAATCGATCATAAATGTAAATAGATTGAAAACACATTAAATTACGATCGAATTATTCTGCTTTCACTATCTTACTTATACATATTTTCTTCAATGAATTATATTTAGTTTTATAGAACTTATTTGGAACTTTATTTATAGCACTTAAATACGTGAGTATCATTTCGTAGCACTTTCAAAAGTCATAATAAGTGTTATTAAGATATAAAACTTAATTAAAAAGCAATTACTTAAATACATTTGTACAAGTTTTCTATATTAATTAATAAAAATAACCTGTAAACGTAATATTTAGTCATTAAGATTGTTTAGTAACTGCATACTAATATGAACCTGTTTGATATCAAATTCTAGCTTTTAAAATGACTTTTTATGCAAATAATATAATATTATCATCAGTACCGTTATTTTTAAATGACTATCTGCACTTGATACATATTTTTATTAGTTAAAAAAACGGGAGGCTGCAAATATTTTAAATAAGCTATATTATTTTCGCCAAAAGTAAGAATACAATTCAGTAAGTTTCATTAAAATACAATGATAAAGTTAAGACACATCGCTAAATAGCATCCACTGAAATTAAGTATTTCATGATCTTAGCATACATTCAATCTGACATAACTTGACCGTGATAAAGAGACAACTTGTTGCACAAATGTTCATCGTCTCTTCTACTAAGAAATCATAGTTATAAGGCTGATCGTAGACTGTCAATATAGTTGTATTCTAAAGCTTGAAAATATTTGATTGAATCATTTTTAGAATGTTTTTAAATTCTTTTATCTTTGATGAATATGTATATTTTTAGAAATGATTTTTGAAAAACTATGAGCATTTACCGGGATTTAAACCCAGAATCTTTCACACGCTAGGTGACTGCTCTACCACTTGAGCTACAAACACTTGGCAAAGTACTCATGATTTTTTATTTATTTATTATTTCTATATATCTACGATTAGACCAGTGTCTATACATTTATCCTTATAATATATATATATATATATATATATATATATATATATATATATACAGGGTGGTGAATCGAATTGCGCACCATAGCGTTTTCAATGCTATTTTTAAAATGTTCAATTATTGGCTTCCCTAATTATTTTATGCAAAAAATAAATAAATGCTTGGCGTTTTATCTGTCAAAACGACAGCGTTGGACGTTTTATCTGTCAATCGTTGACGTTAAAACGCCAAGCATTTATTTATTTTTTGTTCAATTCCATGGCTGTCTGTATTTTCAACACAACTTTCGACATTTTAATATTTAATTTCTGTCGTTACAAAGCATATAATAGAAATTATGTTTATTGATTTAGATGCAGAAATGTATGCCCTAAAACTTTTATTTGAAGCTTTTTTGCATAAAATAATTAGGGAAGCCAATAATTGAACATTTGAAAAATAGCATTGAAAACGCTATGGTACGCAATTCGATTCACCACCCTGTATATATATATATATATTTTAAATTATTTTAAAGATTGTGCTGATGTATGTGTATTACTTGTCGCAAAATAAATTGTCACGTACCTAATTATACAAGAAGGAATTTCATAAATTTTTAATTATTATACCTTCTTTTGTTCTTTGTACATAATATTCAAGAAATCTGGTAAGAGATAAATCTATTTTAGCCCATTTTTAAATTTACAAGTCTTCACTTTATTGAAATATTTTTTTCTTCAAATTATACTATAAATTTTTTTAGCAGGTATCTAAAATAAGGTCAAGCTAGTAAAACTACAATTAACTAATAATAAACAACTAAGTACGAGATGTAACTTGCAAACAACTGTTAATTAACAGCAGGTACTTAATTTTTGTCTAAATTAAATTTAATTAAATAAACAACGAGAATAATTATAGTAGAACAGAATTAAACAAAAATACGAGTAGTATTATATAAACCTTAAAAAATAGGTAAAAATTTAGCAATTGTCAATAATAATATGAGAATATGGAGGTTTATTGAAGGTATAATACTCTTGGTCATTAGCCAAACGGAGAAGGAAGGTCAGGCTCTCTTTTTCTCACATTTTACGGATGGGATGTATAAAATATCTATTATACAACTGCATTATGCAAATTAAGACAACAACAAAAATGGGATAGGTGGCTCAGTGGTATCGAATCGGCCTGTGGATTTTGAGAACCCTGGTTCGATCTCCACAGCCGACAAACAATTTGCACCAAATTAAATCTACCCCTGTGGCTTCCCCTTTACTAACATCTTTGGGGGTCGTGAATTGACGACTGGTAACTGCACTTCATGCGAAGAAATACATCATTTACCGAGATCTGCTTAGGCAGAGTGCCACACCCAGTAATGTCGTATAAACGGCGTGATGATATATTTATTTTAAAAAATGTATAGATTTATGAATGCTTTCAAAAGTAAGGTTAAATTACAATGACAGATATTTGACGTTAACTTCATCCCGTGCTTAATATCTGAAGCCGTGACTAAAACGTTCAATGCCACGGCTTGTCAACATGTGATTAAGATGTTATTTAGCGCCATGGAAACCAGTACGTTAAAGTACATATTAATAATGGGAGCAGAAAAAAAATATTTAATAGATGTTTAGAGCTTAGAGGAAATATAGAAACCTCTTACTTCTTTGTAATTTTAATGAATCATTATTCATTAAATATATTTTTCCTTATTTAGTCATTTTTAGAGGCTGCTTTAGTTATAAAAGAGTGTTGAATATTTGCATAAAAAAAATTAACTTATTATTATCTTTAGAGTCCGTAATTTCACAGCTAGTAACCACATTTCACGCGCAAAATTGTATCTGCTATAGCGGAGTGCTATACTTAAAAATGGAGAAATATTTTAGGAGTTGCGCTACTGCCATCTCGTTAGTCAAAATACAAGTTACAAATTTGTTCTAGGCATCATGACCACCTTATGCTTTTGTCAATTTTGGCTCAGCAAAAAATTCCTCAATTTAAAATAAATTGAATAGTTTAGTCTGCGGTCAGCCCTCGTCCACCTGTATACGCATCCAAGTGACCCCGATTTAAAATTACTCAGAAACCGTCTGGCCGTTTGATCCTCCGTCTCTTCTACTCCTCTGTCTCTGCTGCTGCTTCTACTTCACCAGCCGCCTAGACGCAGCGTGTTGCATGAGATTAATGTTTAATTATCGTGATGTATAAGTAATTAGCGGGTAAATTGGTTGTGTGGACGCGGGTTACCTGCCGCTGCCGCTGACGCTGTCACGCTCGCGAACTACTAATAGAAGCGCGAATAGCGCTAACTGTACTCGTACTTGTCTGCGATGTAAAGAAACCAACAACATCGTAAATATGGACAAGAATCTAGTTGCTGTTGCTCTGCGCTGGAAATTGTTTTTCACTGATTTAGAGACAGTTTCCTGTGTGAGTTGCGCTTTATTTTACTCAATTATTGTCATTTTTTAAAAACCAGCTTTTGATACTCGACAATCGAGTTAAAACTTGAGATAGCTTTTAAGTTTCGCGGGCTCTATTGTAAAATAAATAAATATATCATCACGCCTTTTACCCATTACTAGATGTGGCATTCTGCCGTAGCAGATCTTGGCAAGTGATACATTTCTTAGCTTGAAGTGCGGTCAAATCACGGCCCCCAAAGATGTTAGTGGAGGGGGAGCCACAGGGGTAGATTTAATTCGGTAAAAATTGTTTGTCGGCTGTGAGGATCGAACCAGGGTTCTCAAGATCCACAGGGCGACTCGATACCACTGAGCCACCTACCCCATAAATCTATTGTAAAATAAATAAATAAATATATCATTACGCCTTGTACCCATTACTGGATGTGGCACTCTACAGTAGCAGATCTTGGCAAGTGATATATTCCTTCGCGTGATGTGCAGTTACCAGCCGTCAAATTATGCCCCCCAAAGATGTTAGTAGAAGGGGAGCCACAGGGGTAGATTTAAATTGGTGAAAATTGTTTGTCGACTGTGGGGATCGAACCAGGGTTCTCAAGATCCACAGGCCGACTCGATATCACTGGGCCACCTACCCCATAAATCTATTGTAAAATAAATAAATATATCATCACGCCTTTTACCCATTACTGGATGTGGCATTCTACCGTAGCAGATCTCGGTAAGTAATATATTTCTTTGCGTGAAGTGCGGTTACCAGCCGTCAAATCACGGCCCCCAAAGATGTTAGTGGTTGGGGGAGCTATAAAATGTCGATAAGTCAATCTCTCATTTCTTATTAATACTTAATTTGAATTAAAGATATTAAATTCAGCTAAAACATTTAATTCACTCTAAATTGATATCAACAATTATTAAAAAATTCAAAAGTACACTCCCCAAAGATGTTAGTGGAGGTGGAGCCACAGGGGTAGATTTAATTCGGTGAAAATTGTTTGTCAGCTGTGAGGATCGAACCAGGGTTTTCAAGATCCATAGACCGACTCGATACCACTAATAATTTTAATGTGAAATTCAATTTATTGAATGTATGTATCGGACTCGGATTTAATTGCACGCGTTGGTTAAAGAGCATAAGTTACATAATTAATTTATCTCTGATAATATAGAATAATATTTGCGTTATTTACAATTTGCTAATAAAGAAATATTAGATAATATTTCAAATAAATATTCAGTAGACTTTTATTGGCAATTAACGCTGATAAGAAATATTAGTTAAAATAAAAGAACTTCTTAAAACTGCAAGAGTTTTTAATTAATTTCGGTTACAGGGTCGTTTTTTATGCCTTTTTCAGGTTCAGGGAAATTACAATCTGCATATTGTAGTTCTTTTTTCTATTCAGGTGAAAAAATCGCTGTTATTGTTATTACATATTACAACATATATAATTTTCATAATTAAATTTAAGATTTCGAGGTAATATTCTTTTTTGACAAATGAATTTATTCTACTGGAGTGTATTCAGGGCTGATCAAAAATAATATTTGAAGGGAGCCAGATGCTGAGAATTATGTTTGATATACAAATAAATTTAAATTTGTTTTTTGGATTAAAATATTACAAACATATTTTCATATATACTAGAGTTAATTATAAAACCAAGAAAAAGAACAGTAAAATCATTTAGTCCAAATATAATTTAGTAAACTTTTAAATGTCACTTACAATTTTTTAATGAATAAAAATTAATAATTTTTGGCAATGTATCTGTTACACCCCCTTCCTTTGGACAGCCCTGTAGTATATTCAATTAAAACCTTGTTTAACAAATGAGTTCGCGGAGAGCGCGAACTGGTTGAGTTTGATTTTTGAAAACACGATCTAAACGAGCTTTGTAAAAAATGATACAATCTTGATGAATCAAACGAAAATATATGGAAAAATACTGAACATAAGATATGAATATTGAAAAGTAAGGTAAATTACTCATCAAAATATAAATAAATCAAATAAATATATCATCACGCCTTTTACCCATTACTGGGTGTGGCACTCTGCTTAAGCAGATCTAGGTAAGTTATATACTTTTCGCGTGAAGTGCGGTTACCAGCCGTCAAATCACGGCCCCCAAAGATGTTAGTGGTGGGGGTGCTATAAAATGTCGATAAGTCAATCTCTCATTTCTTATTAATACTTAATTTGAATTAAAGATATTAAATTCAGCTAAAACATTTAATTCACTCTAAATTGATATCAACAATTATTAAAAAAATTCAAAAGTAGCCGTTCTAAATTCTGTATTAAAATATGTGAATATAATATTAATACCTATTACAATAATTATTTTATTTTTAACGTTTTTTATATGTTTTCTCAGTAAATAAAAAGAATAGTTATATTTTAAATACATTTTATTAAACAAAATAATATCTTGCAGTAATTTACTAGTTTGAATCAAATTTAAGTTAGCGCGCACATAAATAAAAGAAATCGTAATTTCTAAATCTAAATCATTAAATATTTTCTTGCTTTCAATATAAACTAAAAATACATTTAGAAAGTCAATTTATTTGATTCCTAAAGGTAGATTTAGTTATTTGTATAGAAAAACGATGATAATAAAGAAAAGTTCCCATACTATTATTACAAAAACTAACTACACACTTACTAACATAAAAAAACATAAAGTACATTCTTAACAGCCACAAAAAATACAATATTTAAATTACCAGATTAATACTTTTAAGAATATATTATATTGTTGGTAAATATATTTGAACTCACCGTATCGTTGTCAACAGACTGCCGATTATAAACCATCTTGTTTTAAAAGTCCAAAAACTCGGTTAAAAATCAAAATAAATATTTTAAAACACTTGGAAAAAGTCACTTTAACAATCAAAACACATCATCAAACTAAACAATCAAACAATCGACTGTATTATTTTATGATTTCGTTTAACAATCGCCAGTCATTGCACTTGCGATGCTCACTGCTCTAACGTTCTTGACTGAATGTTCTTAGGCGATCCAAGCGCTGAGTCTTGTGAGTTTGGCTTCGCGACCCAGTTACAAGTGCGATCAAAGAAGTCGCTGTCAACGCTACGCAACTGTTCAGACAAACGAGAGATATGGCTGATGCGATATGAAGGTGCTCTTGCGATTATTGTTGCAATGTCGTGATTTTTTTCACGTTTTTCAATAATTTTTTTAAAGGATTTATATCAGTTTTAGTAGTTATTTTTAATATTTGGAGAAATACTTACGTATGCTTGAATACATCGGTGTAGTCAAGGTTGCATATTTTCAGGCGGTTCTTCAAATTTGTTAATTTTCACTTGTTTTACACAAAATTAACAACACTTTACCCATTGAATTAAAAACACACTTAATTTATAAAATCTTGTTGTTTATATTTACAAATTTAATACACTAATAATTCCAAATGTAAAGTGCTAATCATAGATTTAAAATTTGTTTATATTTTAATATTAATTTTGTAATATTAAATAAAAGTACAATGTGGCTGGTCGCGAAAGAAAAATATGTCGAAGTGTGCGATTTTTCCTAAATTCCGGTTATTATATACGTTGATAAAATGCTTATTTATTCAATAAGTAAGTGTCAATATATGTGCGGTGCGTGTAAATCAAGTAAACACTGGAATATTAAGACGTAAAATAAATAAATGAATGAATGATTCATTTCATTTTACTCACGTGGAAAAAAAGTACAAATCGGAAAGATGTGGAATTGTTTAATCTATATTTGTACCTCTCACGTTGCAGGATGACATAAGTGGGTATCCCTGCTTCCATATGCAAAGGAAATAAAAATTACGAACAGGACCGGATTCAGAAATACATTTTAATCCTCAGTACATATTTATATATGTATAAAATGAAATTGTTTTCATTTAAATTTAATTTATAATTAAGCGATACTACAAACAAAATGCCAAAAATTAAATGTAGTAGATCCGAGAGAAGTAAAAGTTTGTATTTTATTTGCAAAATGAATAAATGGAGTAGGTGGGTCAGTGGTATCGAGTAGGCTTGTGGAATTGAGAACCTGGGTTCGATTCCCACAGTCGACAAACAATTTTTACCCCTGTGGCTTCCCCACTACTAACGTCTTTGAGAGCCGTGATTTGACGGTTGGTAACCGCACTTCACGCGAAGAAATATACCACTTACCGAGATCCAGTAATGCGTAAAAGGCGTAATGATATATTTATTTTTTATAAATCTAAGAAATCCTCTAAAATATATTTAATATTAATAAATCTTTAATATATAATTTAGTAGTTAGTTTCCAATTTATAACTAATTTAGAAGCATTAAAAGACGTATTTTTCAATTCACAGAAGAAAAAACTGTGAACTTTTTGCTTTTTTCTACTCTGCATAGGTTATTTAGTATCATTGGTCAAATTTTACATATGTTTTCGAGTTAACTTGAAGTTATATTTTTGTTTAAAAAGATTCACATAATTTTTCGATATTCTCATCTCGGTAATTGCGTTAAAGATCGGCATTTTCCAAAATTCGACTCGATTCGAGATTTTATACGATCCGATTCAATCTGAGATCCTATCCGGGATCCAATCCGAAATTGAATCCGACACTCGATGCGAGATTCGAACTGAAACCCGATCTGAATTGATATACCATTATATCCGAACAATTTTATTTTATTATATGTAAACAATTGTAATGTAAATTGTATATTTAAAAGAAAAGGAATCGTTATATATGAAACTCAATTAATATTTTTTTCTACGATTGTTATGAAAAGTTGACAATTGCGCTCTCATTTGTCATCGTAAAGATGACGTTTTCTGTGGAACAATCGAAAAATATCTTTTTTGTGCGTCTCCAACGAACACGCGCGAAAATGACGTTAAATGCGCGCGATTCCAATGGCAACGCACGCAAAATATTAAATGCCCGCTTATTTCAATAGTTACCAGGGATACAAACAAAACAGAAACTTACCATATTGACAGTTGACAGAATGAATATACGTTTTTAAATAATTTTAAGATGCAATCGTAGAAAAAATTATGTGTGTATCACGAGCGTAAAGTGTCTTTGTTCCTCTTGCACTATTGCAGCTCTCGCCTTCGGCTTGCGCTGCAATTACCATGTTAGAGTAACAAAGAATCACTTATAACTCTTAATACACAAATAACTATTGTTGTGAAAAATTTAAAAGACAAATTTTATCTTAACGTTATTTATATTAAATGAAACTGTTTTATTGATGATCAATTCTGATAACTTTTTCTACATATTATTTATATTATTTATTTCATCTGAATAGGGTGTTTAATCCGAACCTCAAATTAGATATTTTATTTGAACTTCGGAGCAGATATTTTACCCGAAACTTGTATCGAATCTGATCCGAGTCTGACCCGAAATATCTCTAAACTGACTCGATCCGAAATTCGACTTAGGATAACATCGGATCGGATTCAGCTATCGCATATTTTTATCGAGCGCCAGATAATTATTATTTTCTCCTATTTTTGTGGTATGTTAAGAACATCCATTAATTGACTTTTTTATTATTTGGTTATTTTATTTCATTTATTCATTTTAGAACTTTCTGTTCTGCTTTTCAAAATTATAACATATCACTGAATATATGACAGCTAGATGTCATCATCATCTCTATATTTCTATTGTTAGTAATTTCTGTAAATGTATTTGATGTTAATTTGTTTTAATGATTGTGTGAAAAGGTTCTTATATTGTATATGAAATTGAAATTTGTTTTAATACTAAACATATTTAATTTAATAAATATTTTTAAGTAAAATATTTGACAGTATCCCAATTTATCTCTTTATAATTCAAATTGATACTTATTTAAATTTACTTGAAGTAGATACAAGGACGTACCGAAACATCGGTTTAGGAAATAATTAATTAAATAGACTTCTGTCGATAATATTTATGTTCTATATTTATTCTGAGATGAATCTAAATTTAGCTGTAGGAAAATATCTATTACGGTCCTGTTTTATTATAATGCAATAAACAGGTGGTAAATCCGAAGCTACGGAACAAATAGAATAAAAATCTATTTGCGGAAGTTGCGTCTCTTGTTAAACATAAAATGTTAATCGATAATTGCTTTAAGTTAATATTTACAATCACATACATTTTTATATCATTTCTGGAAGTGGGTAACTTTAGTGTTTCCTTTGAACACTTAACTGGCTGATTTAATATCATAAATCACTGATAATGGAAATTTTATTTTGTTATATATTTCCATTTGTTCATAATAGAAATTTTAGTCGTTCAGAGTGTAATATGACAAGCGGGCAATAGACATTTTACTTGAAAAATCATTTTATCCGGCGTCATTACTCGCTAAACTATATTAGACAAAAGTGCTTCAAAACCCAGTTGTAAAGATTAAAATGTTGCATCTAAAATAAGTTTAATCTTACTTATAATAATCACGAAAATTTGCCAATTCTTTTTTTGAATAAATATTTAATATGGAGTATTATGCATCTTAAC
This sequence comes from Pterostichus niger, assembly GCA_947425015.1. Lineage (NCBI taxonomy): Eukaryota > Metazoa > Arthropoda > Insecta > Coleoptera > Carabidae > Pterostichus > Pterostichus niger. Next base: position 26,307,964 of record OX380344.1, on the reverse strand, counting down.
CCTTTGCACTCCAGCCTAAATACTTATAGAGGATACCAATAACTCCAACACTATATTAGTTACATACATACATAGTATACAAGTACATGCATGTAATGTAAAAATGTCGCAATTACGGCGACAACGGAGTGCAAAGGGTTAAATTAAATTAGATGGGGTAGGTGGCTCAGTGGTATCGAGTCGGCCTGTGGATCTTGAGAACCCTGGTTCGATCCACACAGCCGACAAACAATTTTCACTGAATTAAATCTACCGCTGTGGCTCCCCCTCCACTAACATCTTTGGGAGCCGTGATTTGACGGCTGGTAACCAAACTAAGTAATGGGTAAAAGGAGTGATGATATATTTATTAATTTTTATTTATTCATCTTAAATTTGTTTGAGTTTTCGTTTTGCGATTATCAATGAAGTTATAATACGTTCTGTAATTTTTATATACTATTTTATTTTTGAACAATTAACTATATCATATTTGTATACTTACTATTGACAATTTTGCAAGTTGTTTTGAAGTTAAATAATTTTTGTTTGTCTTGTAGCTCCTGGGAAAGACCAATGTGTGGTCGAAATGTTAGGATAAATTAAATATTTATTATAAAAAATCTGATGTGGACACCACATGACTTCCTTGTACACGTATTAAACTATAGTTTTTTTTTAATTGCACATATTTGACATTTTTTGTTCTAATCCATAGCAAACTTAATTTTTTTTTAAATCAAAAAATATATAATATTTAAATTTAGACATGTCGTTTATGCAAAAAGCTAATTTAAAAATTCTTAATGTGCTAGACGCAGAATTTAATTCTCTAAAACTTTTATTTGCAGCATTCATTTCTAAAATTAAAATAATATAATTTTTTTCAAGGAAAACTGTTAGCAGCTTCATGTAATGTGCCACTTCCGGTTAGTCTATTTTATCCAAAATCTATTATGTTATTTCCATTGATATAGTAGTCTTATATACCAAATTTGGAAAGTTTTAAATTATATTTGAATATAGTTTTTCATGAAAATCTATTATAGGCTTCAAGTAAAGTACCACTTCCGGCAGTTGTATAATGACCAAAAAGGGAGGTGCACATAGATGTTATAACAGTCTTAAATATAAAGTTTCAATTTTCTACGGTTTACTGTTTTTGAGTTATGCGAGATACATACGTACGTACGTACGTACGTACGTACAGACGGCATGACGAAATTAGTCAAAATGGATTCAAGGAGGGCCAAAATACCTATTTCCACTGAAATCTGAGAACCGAAAATTTTCGCGATTACAATACTTCCTTTACTTCGTACAAGGAAGTAAAAAGATAGACACCCAGAAACTTATGAGATTATAAGTTAAAAACTTCGTTTTTATGATGGGTAACCAGGACTGCGGTAGTTCAGATAATTTTTACCTTGAGTGCGATTCGAACTCGGGATCTTCGAATTCGAATTCCATGACGCTATCCATACCACCGTACTGACGTTATGTATTTAAGAATCTAGAAATTATTTGTTTAATTTAAATAAGTTTTATGTAAATATATATTAGATTTTCCCAGTATTTTATACGTAACCGTAATTTTCTGGTTTTAAAATTTCGTAAAATTGATATGAATCACTAGGTAATAATGGCGCCAATGATAATAGTATTAACATTGATGCAAAGGAAAATTTAAATATGTTATTATTATTAATAAATTCTTAAAACTTCAGAAATGATGTACTTTTAATAAGTAAAATTTTAATTTATGTTAGTTAATTTGTTGCCAGATCAATAATAAACTTTTTCCATATATTAAAACTTTTTCTGATCATTCTATATTTCCGGATTTAAAAATATTTATACAGGTTGAAATAAATCATGCTATGCTGATGATAAACAGGTGCCCATAATAATTTTTAAATTTTGTTGTATTTATGTAAACATTTCGTATAGTGATTGAAGAAGTAAATATTTATATAATATTCTTATTATTCATTAAATAGTTGTAAATTATAACAAATAACTCGACGACTTTGAATAAAATAATAAGATTTTTTTGGCGGTTTTTTTTGTATATTTCATTTTTTCTCAAAATTTTTGAGTTCAAATAGAATACATATTTACTGAGCTATAAACCTCTATATTAATAAATATAGGTACTGACTTTTTTTTACTTCTCTCCGCTATTATTTGCAAATTAATTTCATGTTTTTAAATACCTTCAATCTTCAAAAATATATAATATGTATCATTTATGAATACGATACATACATACATACATACATACATACATAACATCACGCTATATCCCATTAAATGGGGTAGCACGAACCCATCAACATTCTCATCCTGACACACGATACTCGTTTCGACCACATTAACACTTCCTCCATACGAACTCTTTCTTCTTTCTCACAACCAAAATCCATCATCACGCAACAAACCTTCATTCACATCCATCCATTCGCTCATGTACAACTATTTCGTAAATCTCCACTTACGCCCACTTCTCTAACAACGAATCTATAAGAAATAAAGGCCGCATCTCCTGCGCTTGTTTAAAAATACATTTAACACAATTGCAGTTAGACGCTGTATAGTAAAAACTGAAAATGAAGAAAAAAAAGATGAGGAAGGAAGGTTGTATCATCTCGTTTCAAAAAAATCAGTGTTCATGTGTCAACTTTTAGGTCTAATGATACGCATAATTTATTATCCTAAGTAGTATACTTTAACAAACTATAATTTGCACCGCTAAAGATTAAATTTTAAACTTGATTTAAGTTAATACGAGTAAAAGCAAATATAATGTTTGACAGCAATGTGAATTATTGCATATGACATGTCATTTCGCTGTGTTTTATTTATTTAAAGCAACTTTACAATTAAACTTTTGGCAACCAAATGACGAAACATTCAAAATGATTACTTTCAAATAAAACTAATTTATTTAATTTAACAAAAAATCAACACAGTTTTATTTTGTCACAACAAAAAAAACATAAATGTTTATTGTCTATAAAACATTAACCACTAATTTATTGCCTTTCAAAAAATACAAATTCGTATCAGATTTGTCATAGAAAATGACAAGTCATTTAACTAATTCCCTATAAGCAATTAGTTTCGTCAAGGTTTATTAACAGATTTTTAGCTAGTCTCTCATTTCCCACAAGAACACAAAACATATTGCAACAGAACCAGATCACTCAGATCAGATCAACAGAATTCAATTAAACCTTATGATCCTTATCTGACAGATCAGCAGCACGCGGCGAGTGTATGGTTCGCACTCCCGCTATTTTGCATAGATTAATGCAACTGGGTCATATAATTTGCAATCAATTTTATTTAATAGTCACCATGAGTAATAACAAGCAAGTCGCCGTGATATATCGCGATAAATAAACAAGATTTAGTTACGAAACAAGATAGGGATAAAAATCATAGATTAATTATGATCAAGAACGATCAATTAATGGAGAGGTAAACGGCTTTGAAATAGCTAGGTTGTTATACTTTGAAGTTAGTTACGTACTAATTATTGAGATTTTTCTAGTTTTGTTTCAAAAATTTCTTGCTTTTGAAATAATCATTTTCACATAACTATCAAAGTTAATATTTATGCGCACAATTCAACCCGCGAAATTGAACTTTTTTGTAAATAGTTCCAGAAAAAGGCAGTTATTTTATTTATTTATTTATTTATTTATGTTTCGCTGTACAACAGGAACTTAATCCCAATTACAGTACAGGGTCCGCACTCACCGAGCCGCAGTGTAGTAGTTTATATAATTTCTAGCTTGAGTGAGATTCGAACTCGGGATATCCGGATTCGAAATCCGTATCGCTATCCACACCACCGTACTGACGGATTTTGGTGGGCTATTTTATACCAATCAAAAACACGATTACAAAATGCCACCGACAAACAAATAAATTATTTTTTCTGACAACGTCTCCGTGGTTACATATTCATATTTACAATAACTATCAATTCGAATTAAAATTTATAATAAATTTTGAAGTTATATTAATGAATCTAATGCAGTTATTATTATTTAATGTAAACAATATTAGTTATTTACGTATCAAGTGCAGAAAGATGGGCTTTTTTGAATGAGTGCAGCAAGACCGCGAGTTAAAAAAAAACCCCTTTCTGCACGAGTTGCGTACACTATTTTTTCTACAACCATAAACCATAATTTGATAAAAATAATAAAACAAATTTCAGTAATTGTAACAGCTCTGAAATTTTGTATTAATTTAGAAACTTTAGAAAGATACCTGGTTTAATGTATCCATGACAACTGACAATGACAAACAAACTCAATTATTTTGTTGATAATGAGGAAAAATTTCTCCGTGCTTTCAATTTAAAAAATGTTTGAATCGAGTGGCGAACACGTGTTAGATTCTATAGACATTATAGAAAAAGCAAATGCTGCAACATTAAATTTGCTTCCATAAATATTAATAGAAAGTATACTGTATAGAGTTTACTTATATTAAATTACTTTTCTGCACTAGTGCAGAAATAATTCACATTTTTGCACTAGTGCAAAAATCTGCTACTTTCATAATAAAAATAAGTTTAAAAACGCCCACTTTTTTAATGGTTGTAGAAAAAAATATTTACAAATACGTATTTATAGATTTATACTTTTCTAAACATTTTAAAAATATATTTTTTCGAAAACAGTCATATAAAGTTAAAATTTATATGACAACTATGAACACGCGAAATGAGTGTTTTTTGTCTACAGGATGCAAAAGTTTTTGGCATCCTGCAATTTTTTGATAGAAGAAAGGCTCACAATTTAATAAAATTTGTCACTTTATTTTTTTTTGCTTAAAAACAATACTTCTATTCTTTAACAAAATATATATTTAATGTTCCAATTGAGCAATTATTCATATTTATCCCGCTTGAGGAAGCTAACTGGTGTACTGGAATAGTTTCTTGAGAAATGCAATGCGAAATGCAATGCGAATCCCAATAAATCGCAGAAAAAAATTAGAACGTTTGTTTGGTTTCTATTGCCAACCAGCTGTCAATTGCTGCTGAGAGAATACCAGATTTGAAAGCAATTATAAAATAAAATAAAATAAATATATCATCACACCTTTTACCCATTACTGGGTGTGGCACTCTGCCTAAGCAGATCTCGGTAAGTGATATATTTTGTCGCGTGAAGTGTGGTTACCAGCCGTCAAATCACGGCCCTCAAAGATATTAGTGGAGAGGGAGCCACAGGGGTAGATTTAAATTGGTGAAAATTGTTTGTCGGCTGTGGGGATCGAACCAGGGTTCTCAAGATCCACATGCCGACTCGATACCACTGAGCCATCTTCCCCATTAGCAATTATATTACATATGTCATATTAATTAATCCTAAACGTCAAAATTTTTTTATTACATTATTATTAATTTTGGGACATAGTTTTCGAAAAAACGTTGTTTGATATTCGATTGCGAAATGCTTTTGCATTCTCGAATGCAATAGTAACATTTCGCAATCTAGAATCAAAAATAACTATTTATTAATAATTGCAAAAGAATATAGGTACCCAACAATAAAAATCAAAATAGTGGCATTTGAATTATCTTAGAGCTATTAAAAAATTGCGATCAAAATAAAAAATTGACAGGACCTGATTATTTAATGGGATTGACAATATATATTTTTTTAAATTACATGAATTGTCAATGAATCCGGGAACCATAGTTTTTATTTTGACAAGTGTATTCATGTAGGACACATGTCTGTACGTATATATGGGGAGACACACACGTGTTGCTCTCCTTCAACACGTGGGAATAAAGCAAGAATATATTCTAAATGTATAAAGTCTGGATGGGAACTTTTTGTTGAATGAAACTAAAATAGTACTGAGAAGACAAATAACTGTTTATACACGTCTGGAAATACCAAATATTGCAAATAATTATTGATTTTACTATTAACTTTATTAAATATTATTATTTATGAACAATTGCGTCAATGAAATATATATTTTAAGTTTGGTTTAATTTTAAATAAATAAAATTAGATCACACGTTTGTCTTATATTATAGTAAATGATGGAATAGTATATTGTGTGGCAAGGGGTGAAACAAGACGATTTCTGACGAGGGCGAGAGTTGACTGCCCGACCGAAGCGAGGGCTGTCATCGCCCTGGTCTGAAATCGTCTTTGTTTCATCCCGTGCCACACACTATATTTTTCATATCACATGTACTCATTTTATTTGTAATTTATTAAAATCTTTGACAACGATTTGACGACAGCTGTCAGACGATTATGATTTTATTCGCTTTTGTTTATTACAAATGTGATTCTGACAGACTTGAAATAAAGACATAAATAATAAATAAATGAATGTGCCGGGCAGAAACAACGTCGTTTCTGACTGACACAGTCGCATTGGTCTGAAATTGTCTTATTTCGACTGGCAAAACAGAGATCAAAACTCGCTGTTTCAATGCATGTGATATGAAAAATATAATATTGTGGCAAACATTCAAGTAAACATTTTTAGTTTCTGTGGTGTTTTTGAGGTCCTAATGTAGGTTCATTTAAATCTAGTAAAAGTTTATTTTGGAAAATATGTACTTGATGATTCGACGTTTCAGTACACTAAATATGTATCAGGAAATAAATAATAAATAACAATATATATATATATATATATATATATATTCTTATACATTTTTCATTGAATTTGTATTTAACGATTTTGTTGAGGCTGCCATCTGCATACCTGCATTTTATCGACCCTTGCTCTTAAAAACGCAAGCTCATCTAAAAATATGTTCTATATATATATATATATATTTTGTTATTTATTATTTATTTCCTGACGCGAACATACATAACCAAATCAGTTTAGAATTTGATAAAAGGTATAAATCAATCAAATTGAATATGGTACCATCGGGCGGTATAATGAGTACTTCCTTTTGTCTTTGGGACTGTATCGATAATACAGGGCCCCAAACTAAACGGTGCCTCACTAGCCAACCGGATTACAAAAATATATTTTTTATTATTTACTTTTATTTTTTTAAGCTCCTATGGTAATATTTGATATAGAGCCAATATTTTTAGATACTCTATAGTTGGAACAATAAACTAATCAAAAGATAAGAAGAAAGGAAATGTTACCCAGTTCTTGTTTTTCAAATATTTTGAATTAATTTAAACCATTTACCGTGTGTACATTATTCCAAATTTAATGTTGTCAACCACTTTGTAATCAGTATGTAACCGCTGGATATACAAATATATATATTATTATTATTATTATTATTACCGTGTGTACATTTTTTATATTGTCAGGAAGGGTATTTCAAAACAATTGGTATCAAGTTGGACTGTGACTTTGAGAACCCAGGTTTAATTCTCACAGCTGAAAAACAATTTTTATCACATTGAAAGTACCCCTGTGGCTCCTCCTCCACTAATATCTTTAAAAGTCGTGATTTAACTAGTAACCGCACTTCACACGAAGAAATATATTTCTTACCGACATCTTGTAATGCAGAGTGTTGCACCCAGTAATGGGTAAAAGGCGTGATGATATATTTATTTTTGAAACCCTATTCCATAGTTCATTTTTTATATCGGATGCAAGAGTATTCAAAATAAGCGGATATTTATTAAAATTATTTTAAACACTCAACTTAACAGAGTAGATATTGAAAGAGAAATTGTTATAATTCTCGTATATTCGAAGAAAATTTTCTGACATTAAAAAGAAGTTACGTGTATTAAATTATGAATGTATCCGACAGTGAATTGATCGTTCCGCGTCCTTTGCATAAACATTTTCTAAATATAAATATGCCTACGTTGTAAAATTATAAAAAAATCCATGAAATTCCAATACTATACAAATGACACACGTTTCAAATTAATAAATAAATATTGCCAATATATAAAATTACCAATTTATGACTACAGCATCCCTTAGTAAATCCCATTAACTAAACTTAATTACCGACTAAACATTACTCATCAATTGATGCACTCCATGTACGAATGAATCATGCAAGCAATGAGGAAAATTCATAGTTACGTTCAGTAAAGAAACATAAAATGCGCGAAGTAAAACTATAAATCATGGTATAGAGATCTTTATTGAGATATGCGGTTAACTAAAGGTTATTTGTATGAACAAAATACCTGCACAATCATTATTACACTTAAATATCACCTATTATTAACACTGCGTGGAATATGTTTAAAAGAGAAGTACCAAAACTGTTAGATAACACAGATACAGATATCCCACGAAAACTATTACATAGGGAAATAACAAGTTTTTTACAGAAAAAATATTCAAATTAATGTTTAGAGTATTTCTTAGAGATGGGCGAATATCATCCGCGAATAGTCGAATGCCGCGAATATTGACATTATTCGATATTCGAGATTTTCGAATATTAACGTCAGTATAGCGAACATTCGAATACCTCGAATATCGCGCTATATGTTGACCTCAATTTTTGACTATGTTTTTCTTTATCATTTGTACATAAACTTAAAACTATTACAATATTTTGAAGTTATTAATAACAAAGATGAAGACGTACCATATTTCAAATTTGTTTTTCGCCAACATCAGCCCGTACGTTTCACCTTAAATTTGAAGTTTTCGTCTTTTTCTTTTCTTTTTTGTTTGTACTTTTTTTGTTTTAATTTTATTTTATCTTAACAATTTCATTCAAATAATAAAAAGGACATAATTAAATTATTATTAATAATAAATAAATTAACTTTTATGAGTATTCGAATATTCGAGATCTGATTAATATTCGTATTCGATATTCGAATTCGAGAAATTTGATATTCGCCCATCTCTAGTATTTCTGCATATAAATCAATCTACAATAGTATGTTATGCATCAAGGGAGGGAAACAAGCGATTATTCCCGCGTGTGAAGTTGACAAACGGAGACGTAAGCGAAGGCCGAAGGCTCGAGCGGAAGTCGAGGTTTGCCAACTTCACACAAGGGATAATCGCGCCCTCCCGTGAAGCATATTATACTTTTCGTAACATGTGCACAAAAATTACTGTCTTATCGGGACAAATGTCAAATATGGGTTGCGTAACTAGTTACCTAGGAAACACCGCAAACAGCTAATCTCTCTAGGGGAGAAAAGCAGTATTTCTCTCTCTAAATTAGGTAATAAGAACGTGTTTCTTGTGCATGTGTTACGAAAAAAATTTTTTTTCTACAACTGTCAAAAATGTTCATTTTTTTTCAGTAATATCAATACGCGAAGTACGTGATATTTTCATCATTTACATTACCATGACAACGCGTATTTTGCGCATTATTTTGCACCCTAGTGCGCAAAATGAGTATCTCGCGCACGCTCCCAAATTATTTGTTGTCAGGTTTTATTAGTTACAACACATTAATAGTATCAAATTAATATTATTGTTAATTGTTTTTCTTCAATTTACTTAAATAAATTAATAATTATTGTATTATTCTTTATTTACAGTTGTAGAAAAAATGTTTGTTTTTTGGCGTGTTCGAATGACTTTTATTGTCTCGACCTGCGGTCTCGACTAAAAGTAACATTCTCACGCACGCGCAACAAAAAAACACTCATTTTGCGCACTTAATACAAAAATAGCTATTACTTAATTATTTTCAGTTAAAATTAAGTTTAAAAATTTTAATCGTTTTATTACGATCCTTCGAGTTTTGTTGCACGGAACTATAACTTTTATTTACCGTGCGGAAAGTAATTCTACGTAGGACGACTAATAGGCATCACCCAGTAACCACAACAAATAATATTACTACTTTACTGAAAAGGTTATCTTGTTAACTAGCGTCACTATTTCACACAATCTAATAAAAAATAATATTGAAAGTATACACATTGTTCGTCAATTTCAACTACTTGTAGCTAGCTATCAATACGTTCAAGTAAAGACAAATATTTACAAAACAGATTTGTAATTTTAAATGTGGTTTCGATTACTACCTCTGTACTTGCAATATACGTGGGACAAGATTTGAAAACAAGGAAAGTGCAAGTTATTATTAATTTTATTGGATATCCGGTGCCGGTGATGTATTATGTAAAAATGTATAACAGTGGTATTGAAAATTATCCCGGTGGTGCACCTCAAATAACAATCGTTGACGGTGACATTACGTCATTGTGTGCCGGAAATAGAACCATTTATGTAGATCTGTAGTTGCAGAATTGTCGAATAAAGTTCAGTGATAGGATATACTTTTGTCAGCATTTATTTTACCAAAAGTAAATGTGATTAAATGGCGCCCTTACTTTAACTATAATGAAATAAATCTAAACATGTATTTTTTTTCATAAAAATTGTTATCTATGGGTATACAAATATTATATCACTGAATTTAGAATCAAATCCTCTATTGAACAAGGAAATAAAAAAAATATAGTTCCATTGAAATAACAAAGTTGGTATCTACAGTTTGTGGAACCACTGGTTAAAAAAATTATGCTTATTAAAGTAGTCTTGTAATAGAAATTGATATATATATATATATATATATATATATATATATATATATATATATATATATATATATAATCAACTTTGAATTTTAAAAATTAAATTTAACTTTTGTACCATGCATAAATAAATAAAATAAATATATCATCACGCCTTTTACCCATCAGTGGGTGTGGCACTCTACCTAAACAGATCTCGGTAAGTGATATATTTTTTTCGCGTAAGGTGCGGTTACCAGCCGTCAAATCACGCCCCCCAAAGATATTAGTGGAAGGGGAGCCACAGGGGTAGATTTAAATTGGTGAAAATTGTTTGTCGGCTGTGGGGATCGAACCAGGGTTCTCAAGATCCACAGGCCGACTCGATACCACTGAGCCACCTACCCCATAGTATAATCAATTCTGTACCACAAATGAGCAATTGTTAGAACACCCAATCAATAATAGTTTCTAAGAAGTTTGCTATTAAAGATCATGTTAGCAATTGCTATACTAAACAATTTTTGTTACAAAATAGACATGAATATGTTTCAGTTGTAATAACAATGAAATCTTATTGCAAAAGATCAGTTGTCAACTTTAAAACCCAATTAAGCGTAAAAATAAGACAGACTAGTGTTTGTTATAATTTATAAATATTAATGTTGCTCTACCATGTACCATACCATGTACAGAAATATAACGAAATTTAAAAAAAATGTTGGTGCACCTGGCTTTCATCTCCAAAAAGTGATTTATTTCTAACTATAAACACAGGGTGTTTCAGGACTAGTGTAACAAACTTTAACAGCTTATTCCTGAGGTCATTTTGAGCCAAAAATGTCATATGAACATAGGTCCTATTCCTTCTAGTTACCAAAATACAAGAGGTTGAAGTTCTATAAATATCACGAAATTTTCAAATTTTTGTAATCAAGATACTTTCGGAAAACAAAAATGCGCGCAAATAGGGATGGGAAAGTTGTCTTTTATTTGGATATCTTCTTGGTATTGTCTGGACGCATAATGGGCATTACCATTACATAATCCATAAACAAAAATCATATCTGAATATTCAGCAGTACTATAACCATCCATTATGAAACAATAATACAATCAAAAGTACAACAATTTTTAATTAAGACAAATAAGGTATGACTTTTCAATAAAATTCTTGTTTTCCGAAAGTATCTTAATTACAAAAATTTGAAAATGTCGTGTTATTTATAGAACTTCAACCTCTTGTATTTTGGTAACTAGAAGGAATAGGACCTATGTTTATATGACATTTTTTGCTCAAAATAACCTCAGGAATAAGCTGTTAAAGTTTGTTACACTAGTCTTGAAACACCCTGTATATTGAAAGCAAACAATGTTCATTATATTTTATTAAGCGTATGATTCACCTTATAAGAACCTTTAAAATCAAGGTTGAGCTTTCGTTAAGAGGTGCTCTTGTATCTAATCCGAAACACAAATCACATTGGACTATCGGAATCGGTACTCGTTAATTAACACAAATTACATACATACATACATACATAACATCATGCTATATCCCATTAAATGGGGCAGCATGAACCCCTGAAACATACATAGACCATCAGTTCACATCAACATTCTCATCCTGACACACGATACAAATTACCCTTTTGAAATAGTATAAAATAGGTATATTAATTAAAATAACAAACAAATTCATTAGGTATTCTGTCAACTAATATGACATTTAATTTTTTAAATAATTTTTCATACCATAATAACTATTAATAACAACTAAATAATTAAGTTGCGCATTTGTTCGCTGTTTTGTTTTAATTCTGTGGCTAACACTATTGAATTGAAATTTTGTAAATTTTCATATTTAATTTCTGCTGTTACAAAACGAAGGAAATAAAATTAGTTTTGTTTTTAATTTAGATGCAGAATTTTATGCTCTACAACATTTATTTGAAGCAATTTGGTCTGAAATAATTTAGGAAGCAATGCGCACGGAAAAAATGTTAAACACCTATGATCTGCTTTTCATGAAACACCCAGTAATACAAAAAACATTAATATCAATTTGGTACCACTGTATTAGTTTCAGAATTTTTCTTAATGTGAAATATATTTATTTTATTTTTTATGTTTAAGTATATGATATCTTCAACTTTAATGATAAAACTAATTCAAATATATTGAGGTGCAAGTATACTTCGTAGTTCTGCTTTTCTCTGACACATGGCATAAATATTTTGACGTTATAAAAAGGTGTTGCCATTCATAACTGTCATTTATTTTACCCATTTATAAAAGGATTTTGATCCAGTGTCAGTTAAAACAAAGTATAAACCTTTTGTATTATTATCGTCGAAAAAGCCAACCATCATTTAACTATCCTTAGTATCGGTAATTGTTAAACTTAATAATTGACACTTTTGAAAAGAGATATATGGTAAAAGTAATCAGCATAATGAAATATGGATGAAAATGAGTCAGCATCATTGTAGCTGTCACAGATAAAATTCTGTGTTTACTTATTGGTAAATTTACACATTCGTATTTCAAGGAACAGTTTGAGATTCGTCTCGGCATCTTGTACGTTTACTTATAGTCAAACCGCAAATTATTAGATAATTTTATAAATAGATTCAAGATTTTCCCAGAACTGTAGTACAGAATCGTGGACGATTTAAAACAATAGGATTTGCCCGCCCCGTACAAGACTGGGTATCCACTACACACCTGAAGGTAACATTATAATTCAGTAAAAAATTCTGACGAATATGGGCAGGTACTTTTAGGTTTTAGTTTTATACATTTTGTACTAAATGAGTTGTGATTTTATGGATCATGGGGAATTTAATCTAAACAAAGTTGGTAAAGAACCGAACCTTTATGTTATTTTAATTCATATTATAATTAAATTTGTGTAACCATTTATATGACGCAACTAAAATTAAAGAACTAAAATTGTTTTTCGTAACACATGCACAAGAAACACGTTCTTATCCCTAATTTTAGAGAGAGAAACACTGCTTTTCTCCCGTAGGGAGAGAAACATAATGTTTCTCTCCCTAGGTAGGATGTTTCTTTCCCTAGGTAGCATGTTTCACTCCCTAGAGAGATGTTTCTCTCCCTAGAGACTATGATTATTAGCTGTTTGTGGCGTTTTCTAGGTAATTAATTACGCAACCCATATTTGACATTTGTCCCGATAAGACGGTAATTTTTGTGCACTTGTTACGAAAAGTATAATATGCTTCACGGGATGGCTCGATTATCCCTTGATGCATAACATACTATTATTATAATTCACTAATATTATTTTCTACGATTGCTATGAAATGTTAACAATTACGCTCTCATTTGTCATCGTAAAGTTGACGTTTTCTGTGGAACAATCTAAAAATATTTTTTTTGCGTGTCTCAAATGGCAACACGCGAAAAAGACGTTAAATGCGCTCGTTTCCAATGGCAACTAGCGAAAAAGATATTAAATGAGCGCTTATTTCATTAGTTACCAGGGATACAAACAAAATAAATATTATTATTATTATTAAAACAGAAACTTGTCATATTGACAGTTAACAGAACGAATTTATTTTCAGTACGTATACTTTTTTAATAATTTTAAGATGCAATCACAGAGTAACAACGAATCACTTTACGCTCTTAATACACAAATAACTATTTCATGACAGTTAAATGCAAATATGTATATTTACCGCTAGTTCGAAGAATCTATTTTTCAATGTTCAATCAAGTGACAAATTTGACAGATAATTACATCTGACTCACTGTACAATTTGCACAAATTTTATTAACTAATATATTGATTGTAATCGTAGTCTTGTTCATAAAACCAAGGTAACACTTGCGTTTATTAATTAACAAGTAAGAGGTCATACTTTGAAATCTCGTTGACTTGAATTTATATAAAAATATGATTATATCCAAATGGTTCGGATTCCATTCTAAACTGTAGTTATTTGTAGTGTAATTGCGATTAAGTTCCTATTGTGTAGAAGAGGATCAAATAAATAAATAAAAATTATTATACTTATATTGCAGATAATTTATTTACCACTTTATCTTAAAATGGAATGATTAACTAGAAATTAACTTACTTTATAAATGTTACTATTTTTCTGTAGACAAGAATATACATAATACAGAGTTGAAACCAAATTGCAGCTAACGTTACTGTTAAAAATGTAGCACAACTCTAGCTATATTTTGTTTTAACAAAATATATATTTTTTACAACGAAAGCATAGCATGTTAAAGTAGCTATTAAATTTTGAAGCTAGTTTTTTCAATTAATATGTTAAAGCCTGCCACAAATAATAATTTTGCGTGGATTGAAATTGTTTTAAAAATTAGCTTAAAGAACAAAAGATGGCATTAAACTATAAAAATGTAGTTTTGAGCTCCAAAAAGTGTAATAAAAAATTGCTTCAGTTGTTATATTTTTAAGCTACAAGAGGAGAAAATAATCGCTATAAACCAGGGTTCGAAGATATATATCGATCGATATATATCATGATATTTATTTTGATATATATCGTCATATTTGCAATGATATATATCCATTATATAAAAATATCAAATAGTTTTTGTGATATAGCCTCCGGAAAAGTGAAATTTTTCGTATTTTTCAATTTTTCTACTTTTCCGAGGCTATATCTCAAAAACTAAATGTGATATGAAAACGCGGCCAACGGCATTAATTTTCTCGTGCTTCAGTTAACTTATAAACATAGTTTCAGCGATTTTTTTTTCTATTTTCCGCCAAAAAAATCGCAAAAAGCGGTTTTTTAACATTTTCTCGAAAACCAGAAGTCATATGCATTTGAAGATTGCACCACTGGATTCAGTGGGTCAAAATACATATGTATGTAAATTTTCGTTTTAATAATCCTACGATTAAGGATTTTTGGTAAAATTGAATTAAAATCTGAAAAAACCAAAGGGGTACCCCTTAGGAAATAATTAAAAATATTAAATTGCATAAAATTGTATGAAAATTTGCTTATAAGTCAATTCGGACACGGGGAATTCAACGCCGTTGAGCGCATTTCCATATCTTGTTTAGTTTTTGAGATATAGCCTCCGGAGAAGTGAAATTTTTCGAATTTTTCAGTTTTTCTACTTTTCCGAGGCTATATCTCGAAAACTAAATGTGATATGAAAACGCGCTCAACGGCATTAATTTTCTCGTGCTTCAGTTAACTTATAAACATAGTTTCAGCGATTTTTATTTTTTTTCAATTTTCCGCCAAAAAAATCGCAAAAAGCGGTTTTTTAACATTTTCTCGAAAACCAGAAGTCATATGCATTTGAAGATTGCACCACTGGATTCAGTGGGTCAAAATACATATGTATGTAAATTTTCGTTTTAATAATCCTACGATTAAGGATTTTTGGCAAAATTGAATTAAAATTTGAAAAAACCAAAGGGCCTCCGGAAAAGTGAAATTTTTCGAATTTTTCAGTTTTTCTACTTTTCCGAGGCTATATCTCAAAAACTAAATGTGATATGAAAACGCGCTCAACGGCATTAATTTTCTCGTGCTTCAGTTAACTAAACGGGGTTCGAAGATATATATCCATTATATAAAAATATCAAATAGTCTATAATGAATACAGTATACCTCTCATTATTACTTTCATTAATTCTGTTAAAATTATATTCTAAAGATAATTCTTACTTTACTAGCTTTTGACTAACTTCACATCAACGACATAAATCCAAATTGTGTGTCATTTGTGATGTCATTAATGGCAAAGTCTGAACCATTTCCAAAATTTTTATTTGGTACTCATTTTAGAAATACAAATCCTTTAATATGGTGGAAAAGTGTAACTATCAATGAGTCAGAGTGGCCAAATAAAAGTACATTTATTGAACTATGTGAACAGTTTTTCTTCTGATGGCACTACAGCCCAAATCGGGCTTGGGCCTACCGGACACACCGAGCCGCAGTTTTTACACTGCCGTACTGCCGGTTTTTGTAGTCAAATGCTACAGTATTTAAGGCGAATAAGTGACTAATTTATAGCGCCCGAGTGTGATAAATACATGTAACTGTATTTTTATATTTTACGACAAATCACACATTGAACAGTTATACACTGCTGTAACAGCCACAGCAGGGCTGGAACGATATTTCTCCACTTGGCATTGTCCAATCTCAATTACGTAATTGTCTCGGTAACGACAAAGATTAGTTTTTATGTTTAAATATTTAAACCAAAAAGAAACTACAAAAAAAAAACTAATTTAGATTGAATTTGGCCAAGTGAGTCTATCTGCAACGCTATGTTCAGGAAGTTCATCAGAAGATGATGATTTGCCCCTATTTAGGATATAGGATTATTTAAATATTCTTACTATTCTTAGTACTATATAATATTTGTGTATCCATTCAATGTATATTTACTTTTTTCATTACCTATGTTAATTTTTTATTTAGGAGTAATAATTTATTTTGTATTTCCTATTGTGATAATAAATGTGTACAAAAACTAAAATTAAAAAATAAATATCCAAAAAGTGATATTTATCTGATATATATCCTATATATCAGATATTTTGATATTTATTATAAATATCATGATATTTACGATCCCTGCTATAAACTATATTTATATAGTTTCAAATTTAGCGGAGCTACAGCTATAGTTAAAGCTATTTTAACTAAGTTAAAAATACAGCTAGCTGTTATCCAGCTCTGATGTAATAAATTCAAGACATTTATAACAAAATTGATTTTTAATTTAATTGTAAAGTATATATTTATTACGTAAGTTTAGTGTACCGAGAGCTGCTTGTCGGCCGAAGCAGACGACACAAAACACATATTTCTTTATTCTCAACTTGCAAACCATCATAATGGGGTGCTCTACTATTTATTTTATGAAACATCTAAATTGAAAATAGTTTTAGAAAATTTTAAAATAATTTGACGTTATTATTAATAAACTTTGGATATCAAACAGTGGAGCTCTCATATAACTGTAGCCATATAAATAATCTATTTTATCATTTTGAAAAATATGTAAATGAAATTTAAATAACTTTAGTGCGAAATATTTAAAAATGTGCTTTCAGGAAAAATAAATAAACTACTTAAGATTATATTAGTTTAATGTTTGATTACCACTGGTAGGATTTGCTAAACTGTGTCATTCAACATGTCTTTTGTTTTACTGATTTGTGTCAACCTAACCTAAATTTCGAACTAGGCAATATTTATCAACTATTTTTATTAATTAGTTATGAAATAAATATTACCTTATGTACATATTTAAAATGGGGTAGGTAGCTTAGTGGTATCGAGTCGGCCTGTGGATCTTGAGAACCCTGGTTCGATCCCCACAGGCGACAAACAATTTTCACCAAATTAAATCTACCTCTGTGGCTCCCCCTCCACTAACATCTTTGGAGGTCGTGATTTGACGGCTGGTAACCGCACTTCACGCGAAGAAATATATCACTTATCGAGATTTGCTTACGGTAGAGTGCCACATCCAGTAATGAGTAAAAGGCGTGATGATATATTTATATTTATTTAGTTACATATTTCAAAATTACTTACAAATTCTGTATACGACATAAACTAAACAATAACCTCAAAATAAGTTTGATGTTAGACAAATACAGAAGATATAAAAAGTAGAAAGAATTTGGAATAGAATAAAATGTGTTACAGGACGGGTTAGGCAGATCGCAATACTTTAATGTATATGTTAAAGGCATTAAAAATTAATCACACTTTAAAGATTTGTCGTCTTTGATTTGAAGGTTTTAGGTTTGGTCTTCATATAAATAACTAATTTTCCATTTTGTGATTATAGCAGGGGGTCCACATTATTGTTTTAATAATGTAAATAAAAACTGAACACATTGAGATCTCTTTACGTACGTACAAACAAAACACGTTTCATCTTCAATCCCTTTACGTCACTAAACTTAACAAAAACCGCATTCGTTGTCTTCTGACGTCATAGTAAGAAAAAGAGCATGTGAAAGTGTTCAACAACACTACGTTTCCCTTTCCCCTCCCACGTACACTCAGTGAAACAAATGCATAGTGTATAATCATTGTTGTAAGACACAGGAAATGCCTTTTGTTGCAAATCACATTCTTGATTAGATGTAAAGAAACTGTGTCGATTAAAAATCTAGTACGTACGTATATCTTATAGTGTACTACATATAAAAACCTATTAAAAAGGAAAGTGACATTGAAAATGAATTACTACACAAGGAAGTTTTGTTTAGTGTGCTGTAATTATGGATTTGTATGATTAATTAATTGTCGAAAATTATTTTTTTAGAACTGGAACTATTACTACTTAAGTACCTAGTTTACTATAATTTAGTTATTTTTACTACCATAATTAGACAATATTGAAAATTAAATTAAATTACATTTTTTATAATTTATTTATTTAATGAAATCCAAATCATTTGGACGAAGTTATAAATAAAATAAATATATTATCACACCTTTTACTCGTTACTGAGCGTGGCATTCTGTCGTAGTAGATCTCGGTAAGTGATATATTTCTTCGCGTGAATTGCGGTTGTCAGCTCTTAAAAATGTTAGTGGACGGAGAGCCACAGGGGTAGTTTTAATGTGATGAAAATTGTTTGTCGGCTGTGGGAATCAAACCCGAGTTCTCAAATCCACAGGCTGACTCGATACCACTGAGCCACTTACCCCATTTATTTATATTCATATTTATATTAAGAAAAAGTAGCAGTAACTTTGAATCTGCAATCATATTACGTTTTGTGAATAGTATAAAGTGACCACATTTTCATTGAGACAAAGCGGGACAAATGGGATGAAATGAGAATTACAATTTAGTTATACACTCAGGTGCAATAAAAACGGTCCACTTATTTTTTCTTTAATTTTTGTTAATAACATTGTTCTAGTAGTAATTTTAACAAAACTTTTGATGTTTTACGATGAAATAGTCTGTTAGGGGGTAAAAGAAAACAACATATGATATTTATCAATATATTTAATGAACAAGAATAGCAAAAAATGAAATTAAGGATAATTATGCTTTTCTGCAAATGGAACTTAAAAAAGATTATAAAGAAAAAATTTCCCAGAATAGGGTTTAATACTTCGTATTGCCTCCTCTAGCCCGGACTATTGCCTGCATACGCCGACTCATACCACTAATGAGCCCACGAATATCATTCTGCGGAATATTCCGCCATTCTTCCTGAAGTGCCGCACGAAGCTCATTAATTGTGGTCAGTGCAACTGGGCGATTTCTAACACGCCTTCCCAGCATGTCCCAAACATGTTCTATGGGGTTTCCATCTGGGGAACATGCTAGCCAGTTTAGTTTTTCTATCCCGATTTCATTCAGATATTCACTAACGCACCTTGCTGTATGAGGTCTGGCGTTATCCTGCATCAGGATAAAGTCATCACCAATAAAAGGAGCAAATGGGATGACGTAGTTTGCCAGAATCTCCTCAATATATCGCTGTGCCGTCAGCGAGCCTTTAGGAATAACACACAAGTCAGTGCAGGCCTCCATTGAAACCCCTGCCCAAACCATCACTGATCCTCCACCATGGCTAACTCTAGGGGTGAACGTGCACTCCGCAAATCGTTCTCCCGTTCGTCTTCACACTCGTTATCGTCCATCTGGTGAATGTAGACAGAACCTGGACTCATCCGTAAAAAGAACATTACTCCATTGGGCTCAAGTCCAATTTAAATGTTGCCGAGAAAATTGGAGTCTAGCTACTCGGTGACGTGGGAGCAGTTTGGGGCCAGCTGCTGGTCTGTAAGCTTTTAAACCATGCTCTTTTAATCTTCGGTGGACTGTCCAAACACTAATATGTGTTCCACGAACCTCACGAAGCTGATTATTGGTTTCAACAGAAGTTAGATGTCGATTTCTTAGCGTGTTAAGGACAAGAAATCGGTCGTCATTGACACTAGTCTTGCGTTTCTTGCCACTTCTAGGCCCTCGCGTATTTATACCAAGCTCTCTGAATCTTGCCAATAATCTTCGGATGGTAGAATGGCTAACATTTAGGACTCTGGCCACATACCGCTGACTTCTTCCATCTTCTACAAGAGCTACTGCCTTTGCACAATCTTCAGAACTTAAAACCATTATTAAGACACAAATTTGAAGTGAGAATGACAGTAATTGTGAAAAAAAAACAAATAAACAAACAGTTGAAACAAGTAGGCACCTTGATTCTCGAAGCATAAGATCAAAAGGGCAATTTGCAAAAAACCATGATTATCCTTAATTTCATTTTGTGTTATTCTTGTTCATTAAATAAATTGATAAATATCATATGTTGTTTTCTTTTACCCCCTAACAGACTATTTCATCGTAAAACATCAAAAGTTTTGTTAAAATTACTACTAGAACAATGTTATCAACAAAAATTAAAGAAAATAAAAGTGGACCGTTTTTATGGCACCTGAGTGTACATATATTTTATTGTATACATTCATATACTTGTACAAAAATTTATTTATTATTAATTATTGGTAACTATAAAAATATTTGTAAAAAATAACAATTTGAACATCATGATATTTAATCAAATTAATTTTTTTATTTAAAAAAAAATATGATTTTCTTTCACGGTCATAGTTTTGATCCAAGTGAATAGTTTGCAATAGATTCGGATCATTTATTAAAATGTCGTGAAATATTTGACATGAATTGGTCAAATTATATTTTACACTTAATATAGATTTTAAAGTTTGAACGTTCAACTGCGTTTTTTCAGTTGTCCATATTTTATTGATACTAGATAAAACACGTTCTGTTGCTGCATTTGTTCCTGGAAGGGAGAGCGCGAATTCTACAATTTTCCAAATATTTTGATAAGGAATATTATTCTGTTTAAAATGAAGGAGTAACTCCGTCGATTTTTTGTCTGTTTCCACATTTGCAGACAACCAAATAAGAAATGCAGATATTTTCTAAAAAGCGGGACATTTTTAAAAATCGGCGGGACGCGGGACAGTTCACCAAAAAGCGGGACTGTCCCGCCAAAATCGGGACGTGTGGTCACTTTAGAATAGTACTAATACCAGTAATTCCAATTCGAAATTTAATCATCTTTATAAATCTGTTTCTTGGGGATTGTAAAATGTTTGCAATTAACATTGAAAAGTTTAACACTGTTTAATGATGAAATACTGTTACTAATTTTACTATACACAGAATTGCGTACAAATTCTTTTCCGTACTATTATTAGCTCTAAATATCTATGTCCAACAATTAATTTGCATTAACAAGATCAACAAGAGATATAAGGTTGAAAAATTATTTTTATTATGAAATATGTTCAAACAACAATGTCACATCAACAGTCTACGAAATACGTCCGTCATATTTCAGCAGGTAATTCCAATAAAACTATGTACAACGCATGCGTATGTCATGTCCACATGTTATTGTTTATCATCTATTGAGATTAATTAATTAATAAAACTAGATCAGAGAGGGCGGCGACATTCTTCTATCTTACGTTTGAAGTATCAATGCCACCTACTCACACAAATAAAAACACACACGCAGCTCTCTTGACTACGTTGATTTATTTTAAGGATATCAATGATTTTCCAATTTGCATCCGTGTTTTTCATTTATTATTCAACGGTTGTTTCAACTGTTTTGTTGCACGCTCTTGATTTGCAAATATCTGTTACTATTAATAGTAAATACAAAATAAATAACAAAATTAAATATTATTAGTTATTATACATAACCGAATTTCACAGGCCACCATTGATATTTTGGAAATATTAGCATATTTATATCTCGTTAATTTCAACTTATATCAGTTGCCTAGGCGAAAAATTATAAAAAAAAATTAAAACCTTCTACATCTTATCTCTATCACAAAATGGAGTAAAACCGTTAAAACAATGCATTGATTGACACGGGAATTGACAGAAACAAAAAAATACAAATGAATGTCAATAATTTGTGCTAGTTCATTTTTTTTTGCTTGAGGGAGCGGGATTCGAACTTGAAATCTTCTAATTAGAATGCCCTGTACCCTAAACGTACTGCCGTATTGACTACGGTATATGTAATATTCTATTATATACTTCTATACATATATAAAATAAATAAATAAATATATCACCACATCTTTTACACATTACTGGGTGTAGCATTCTGCCGTAAGTGGATTTCGGTAAATGATATATTTCTTCGCGCGAAGTGCGGTTACCAGCAGTCAAATCGCGGCCCCCAAAGATGATAGTGGAGGGAGAGCCACAAGGGTAGATTTAAATTGGTGAAAATTGTTTGTGGCCTATGGGAATCGAACCAAGGTTCTCAAGATCCACTGAGCCACCTACCCCATACCTTACTAAAATGAATATCTAAATACAGATGACAACCGTATGTAAATTTTAAAATTAATTATGTATATTAGTTTCGAAATCAAAATAATATGCTCTCATATTTTCATAATTCAACATGAAAAGCATTTAAAAATTATTTTTAATCAAATACTTCATTTAAAAACTGTTACTTTTGTTTATAATTAGGGCAAGTGAAATGTGTTATGCATTATTTATTTTGTAATTTATACCATTTACATTTTTATGGGGTAGCTGTCTCAGTGGTATCGAGTCGGCCTGTGGATCTTGAAAACCCTGGTTCGATCCACACAGCCGACAAACAATTTTAACCAATTCACCCCTGTGACTTCCCCTTCACTAATATCTTTGGGAGCCGTGATTTGACGGCTGGTAACCGCACTTCACACAAAGAAATATATCACTTACCGAGATCTGCTTAGGCAGAGTGCCACACCCAATAATAGGTAAAAGGCGTGATGATATATTTATACTTATTTATTTAAATTTGTTAGAAATAAAATTTGTCTATTTAGTTTTTGTTTCATTATTGCATTATACATTAACACTAATAAAATTTGCGGCATATACGCGCCTCTGTTTTATTCGCAATATTCGATGCAAATCGTGTTCATTCGTTCATTGTCTGAACCGAACCAAAGCTGCTATGAAATCTATACACACTACATTTAATATATTTTTAAATGAATTTTAACGCTAACAGACAAGTTAGAACATAAGCCACCAATTACTTTGCATCATCGAAAAATGTTGAGTCTAGCTAGTCTAGTACAGTGCGTGGAAGTTTACAGAGGGAATAGTGTTTCTTATGTTTTATGAACATTTTAATGCGAAAAATTACTGAAATTCTGTGATACTGCATGTATTTGTGTTTCGAGTGTCGTGTAGAAGAGAAATATTCAAATGTAAGTGATAATAAAGTGGGATATAGTGTGTGGATGTGGAACGTAGCCGGTAGCTGATTTCTGCTCAAAGTAAGCAATGATACGAGTATTATAAATGTATAGTAGTAGTTTTTGTAAGTCGAATATGATTTTAGGATTAGAATTATGTGGTTAACTAGCTTGGAAATATTTTATTGAAGACCTCTTCAATCTCAATAATATTATAATTTTCTGCAATCTTTGGTTTTTCAAAAATTTGTTTTAAAGACTCAAATATTTCTCAGCTGTATTTCTGTTTTCTATAGGTATAATCGTAAATGAAAATGACAAATTTTAAAATTAATTAAGTTATTTAATATACCTTTTAATTTGACGTATGCCCTGAATTATAAAAAAAAAATAAGTTAACTTTGATACTTCAATTTTATTTATTTTATGCCATATATAACTTTACTATCAAAAGTTCTACTGTACTTTAAATGAATAATAATAATAATAATATTTATTTGTTAAAAGAAAAAATTTTTACAAATGAATTGGTAACATGATGTAAATATTTGTATTAATATATGAACAGAGTTTATTATAAATTTTATACATTTAACGCAAACGCTCTTAGCTTTAAGGCTGTTTTAAAATAGTTAAAAATATCCATCATCTTATCCTTGACTGGGACGGCGAGAAGTTCCCTATTGGCGAACTCTGGCTCTGGAAGGCTGTTGGCGATGTGTTTCTTGATGTATTTGTCTCGTAGGGGGTTGTAGATGGGACAGTTATAAAGGAAATGATTTAAGGTATTTTCTTCATGAAGTACAATTTTCACTTTCTTCAAATCTATGGCAGAAACCATTCTGGTACAGATAGAAATATTTCGGATTAGAAGTTCTCAGTTGGCCAAACAAGACGAGGACTCTGAATGGAATATTTTGGAAAGTAAAATAGTTTTGGGATGTTATGTATGTGCGGAAGTAGGGATTATAAGATGAGTACAGGATTCTTCTGCTGTCTTCTTCATAAGCTAGTTCATCTGTCCTTTAAATGAATAAATATAATTTACTTTGGAAGTGAATTAATTTGTCGTGTATAAAACCGGCCATTCTGTTTAGTTTGAAAATAATTTTAGCATTATTTTTTAATAAAATATTTATTTTTTTAAATGTGATTTTTGTTTATTTATTTATTTATTTTTTATTTATGTTACGCTGTACAACAGGAACTTAATCCCAATTACAGTACAGGGTCCGCACTCACCGAGCCGCAGTGTGGTAGTTCATATAATTTTTAGCTTGAGTGAGATTCCAACTCGGGATCTCCGGATTCGAATTCCGTATCGCTATCCACACCACCGTACTGACGGAATTTATAATTCTCTAAAAATGTAATGTGCATATTTTTAATTATTTTGACTAGACAATTTATTTTATTTTTGTCTAATTAAATATTATAATTATGAAAAATATTTTACATAGGCATATATAATTTAGGTGCATCCACAAAATAAAAATAAAAGCTCTACGTTGATACTTTATTTGCAAATGAACAAATGAAGTAAAATTTCGAAAATATATCTAATATTTAAAAACAGTATAAAGTATTATTTAGTATTTGTTTCATTATAACTGCCTTTTATTGGTTTTAAACCAATAAAAGGCATGTTTTCACAGTTGACATGAAAGTTGATAGAAAAAACATTTTGCTGTTTCCCGCGTTGTCTAGGTTATACAACATCATTAGTTATTTTTGCCATATTCTGTAGAGATTCAAATGAAATTACACTTTCCGAGTAGTTCTTATTTTTCCAGTTTTCACTCTGCGTGTGCTGTTTAATACAATCTTTTTAAATCATTAATGTCTGAAAAAGAAGCCATGACAAATTGCATCCTATCATTTTCGGTATATTTTAATGGGGTAGGTGGCTTAGTGGTATCGAGTCGGCCTGTGGATCTTGAGAACCCTGGTTCGATCCCCAAAGCCGACAAACAATGTTCACCAATTTAAATCTGCCCCTGTGGCTCCTCCGCTACTAATATCTTTGGGGGCCGTGATTTGACGGATGGTAACCGCACTTCACGCGAAATAATATATCACTTACTGAGATCTGCTTAGCCAGAGTGCCACATCCAGTAATGGGTAAAAGGCGTGATGATATATTTATTTTATATTTAAGCACTCATATGAGCTATGGTAATTTGTTTAGTCTTGGAATATAAAATTATATCATCGACAAGATTGTCAAAAATGAAAATAATGACGTTACCAAGAAAATATTTAAATTGTATCATTTTTTGTCAACTTGTAAAATCCTTGTCTGTTGATAAACCCATCTGATAAAAAAATTCAGTTTAATATGTAGGTGAAACTCTAGTTGTGTATCCGCTTCTGATAGCAAATAATCAATGAATAATCTATAAGGATACTGTTAAAAATAGTAACCAACAATTATGATTAAATTATGTAAATATTTCTTGTTAATTAATAATCTGGTTTATTTATTGACTTAACATTTAAATTGTAAATAAAGCGACAAGTTGTTATAGTTTATACCACTGTTTATTTTATATACAATATTTTCAATAACAAATACTTAAAATAATAATTTACCTTCTAATAGGTAACAGTGTTCTCAACTATACATCCAATAAAAATTATATACATAAATTTTAACTATTTATTTAATAATTAAGTTTGTTTGCTTCTCTATAAAGAGTTACTAATTATTTTAATATTAAATAATAATAATAATAAACAATTTATAAATGAAAGTAAATCAATTTTGTTTTGCAAAATAGTAATAAATTAATATCTAGTTTTATTGCATTATTTGAAAATAAATAACTTCTTAACAAAATGTATTTGTTAAAAGATATTTGCTAAGACATCGGCAGTAAAACAATCAAGTTGTTGAAGAATGACATCGCAGCAAGAATCTTTTAAATGGCTCTTATTTTATAAAACTAAAACTTTAGCTTCCGTAACCTCTGGACGGTCCTGAAGTGCTCACAAGAGATGAAAACGCACTCGTTGCCCCCTAAAAATCACAATATATTTTATAAAATACTTAAACAAATGAAATGTGAGAACGATAATACATTGTTCATGATTAGAGCCAATTTTACAATCGTCAGATTAATGGCCAGTTACAAAAATTTTATTTTATATTTGGTTTAAATAAATAAAAGCAAATCAAATGCCATTTAATCCATAGTGACATGTAATTTCGCATTGCTTTTATTTATTTAAACCCAGTTTAAAATTTCATCCGTGCAATTGATCATTAAATTCTCAAATAAGTGAAAAAATATCGCTTTTAATTCGCAAAAACATTTATTAATACAATATTTATCGTTTATCTTGCAAATGAGTTTATTTGTTTCTTTATCTGAAAATTAAAAAAAAAACTGGCTCTAAATCTGACATTTTTAATAACAGCCATATTCTTTTTACAGTAGTTCATAGTTCAACTGAAATTTTGTTGAATAAACATGAATTAACATTTTCCCAAATTTAAATAACTGCAAAAACATTAAATATTGGAGGACCAGTATTTCAATCTCATAACAAAGGTCCTTATAAATTCATTTGTCAAACAAACAAAAATATCACATCAAAATTGTAGTTCAAATTATGAAAATTATAATAACTGACATTATTTATGTGCTATTGTTTGTTTGTTGCATATATAAATTTATTCAAAACTTATTGCGGAATCCTGTTTTTGTAGATTCGTAAATCTATAAATGATGAACAAAATAGCAACGAAACTAATGACTTTATGACATATTTTCTACTCGTCAACAAATATTGATATAATTTTGTTCATTATTTACAGATTATAAATTTATTATAGAATTACACCATTAATCAGAAAATTGAAATACTGGCCCTAAATCTAAGAGATAGATAATTAATCTTTCAGTTCAAAAAGTAAAAAATATTGAATCGGAATCACATCATATATTGCTCAATTTAATTGTTATTGCATACATTATTTTTCAAAAGCAATGTCACCAGAAAGATAATTTGTTCATCATTATACAGGGTGTTTTTATACTTATGCACCGAACTTTAATGGTTTATACAATTTGATAAACTGTAGAACACAATGATTTATTTTTTTCATGTAAAAAGATTACAGCTGTTTGGGATATAGTTAGTTCAATTTATCTTCAGCTAATTTGCTGAATATGATATTCATGATACAATGTTTTTCTAAAAAGCAGCACTATGTTACGAGAGTGTTACAATAGTTATAGAGTTACGAAGGATGATCTAAACATGTTCGACTAAAATGACAAAAGTTAGATACAAATCTAAAAATTACTCATTGCTGTCACTGTTTTTGAGTGCGTTAAAACTGAAGTAATATATGTTTTATTTGAAGATGTGTGTGAAGATGTTAACGGTCATAAAACGTTATTGAATGTCGATGAATGATAAAAATTATTTCATTCGTATTTTACCGTGTTTACTATAAACTTGTACCGTCGACATTTATATGCAAACTCTGATTATAATAGTTTCTGAGTGATCTATTGTGTTCTGGCGAGTTCACTTGTTCTATAAATCTAGCTGCCACAGCCTATAAATAACACACAGACATATAAAAATATATACAAAATCTACCACATCCATTCTTCTTGTATCATCTTTCAAAATTATCATTTTACCAAGTAAGAATAAAGGATGTAACAATCCAAAAGTCTACAAAAACGAAAGTTTTAAATAAATCAGTCTTTTCTAAAACGAACATTTATTGTGATAAAAGGTATTATTTGAGGGTTATACCACAAAATAGTTATTTGTGTATTGAGAGCGTAAAATGATTCCTTGTTATTCGAGCACGGTAATTGCAGCGCGAGCCGAAGGCGAGAACTGCAATAGTGTAAGAGGAACAAAGACACTTTGCGCTCATGATACACACATAATTTTTTATACGATTGCATCTTAAATGATTAAAAAACGTTTTCGTAACACATGTACAAAAAACACGTTCTTATTCTCTAATTTTAGAGAGAGAAACACTGCTTTTCTCCCCTAGGGAGAGAAACATTATGTTTCTCTCCCTAGGTAAGATGTTTCTCTCCCTAGGTAGCATGTTTCTCTCCCTAGAGACTACGATTATTAGCTGTTTTCGGCGTTTTCTAGGTAACTAGTTACGCAACCCATATTTGACATTTGTCCCGATAAGACAGTAATTTTTGTGCACTTGTTACGAAAAGTATAATATGCTTCACGGGAGGGCGCGATTATCCCTTGTATGAAGTTGGCAAACCTCGACTTCAGCTCGAGCCTTCTGCCCTCGCTTACGTCTCGGTTTGCCAACTTCACACGCGGGAATAATCGCTTGTTTCCCTCCCTTGATGCATACTAAAACGTATTGAAAATAAATTCGTTGTATCAACTGTCAATATGACAAGTTTCTGTTTTGTTTGTATCACTGGTAATTATTAAAATATGCTCGCATTTAATATCTTTTTCGCGCGTTGCCATTGGAAATAATAAAAGGGTCAACTTAAAACTTGTTATTATTTTGGATTCATCCCATATTTTCGGATTGTTACAAACATTATTCCGTCTACATACTTATCAATTAACAGTCGTATCGTTAGTGATATTATATTACCTGTATGGCGTTTCCTAAAAAGCTCGTGAAAGCTCTGGTAACAGAAACAGCGGCATTAACCAACCGCCCTCGGAGTTGTGGGTCACCGTTAGGTATTCCACTCACTGGCCTAAAATCTACTGGTGGCAAAGCAGGTTTCTTTGTTGGCTCCTCATAATCCAAACTTTGAGGAGATCTTTGAGCTTCTACCCTAGGAGACCTTGTAGGCTTTCTTGTTGAAGCACTCTTTAACATAAACTCTTCTTCTTCATCTTCAGGCACGTTTCCTAACAGTTGAGAAAGATTAATGTTTTGAGCTGCTGCTGGATTTCTTTGAATAGCTTGAACTTGTTTAAGTAAAACTGATAGTTCTTCTGGATTTAAATCATTTAGGGTCTTTTTGGCTGTTGATCTCCTTGTAGTGGTAGGCCTGCGAGTTGTTGTTGTTGTTGTTGTAGTACGAACAGTAGTTGTTGTTCTTCTTGTAACTGGAGCTGTTTGTCCTTTGATTGCAGCTTGAATGTTTCTTGCTGATTTAGGATCATTTTGAATAGCTTGTACTTCTTTCAAAAGCACCACTAATTCTTGTGCATTTAGTTCACCTTTTCTTCCTGGTAAATATGTAGCACTGTTCTTTCCAGTAAATTGTTTTACAATGTTTTGAGCAGCAATTGGATCTTTCTGTATTGCTTGAATTTGTTGTAACAACACTGAAATTTCTCTTTGTTCTTGTTGTTGAAGATCACTTGTCAAAGATCTAGGGCGAATTGTAGATGAAGGAATTGCGTTTGTGGCGGAGTCATCATGATCGTATACTACTGGAGTTAATCTAGTTGGTTGTCGAGTCATGATTTCTTCGGTGTTGACTTCGACACGAGGACGAGTTGGTCTAGGAGCAGGTCTCGCTGGTTGTTGAACAGGAGCAAGTCGGTTTAGTAACCAGTTTAGTCCTTGCATTATCATTCCTGGCCGAGGGGTTGTAGTGGTTGGACGAGTTGCCTGAAAATTATTTATGTAAATTATAAAGAATCTCTTATAACCAGATGAACAAATAAAAGTTAAATTTTTCACTTGATTAAAAACTAAATCGAATGTGAGGCAGTGATGTCGAATGAAAGATTGATTAAACATATGTATTATGACATTGAGAGTGGAAATTGTGAGAATAACCAGGAATAAATTGATGAATATGGTTAAAGTTTGTTTCGTGAACAAAAGGCTTTGAGTGATAGGTATAAAGGAAGTTATATAAAAATGGGTAAATTACGGGATAAATCTAATGAATAAATGTTCATTGAATATTTCAAGAGTTCGTGCTACCCCAGTTAATAGATTTAACTTGATATAATTGCAAATAATAATAAAGAAGACTTGAAAAAAATGATTTATTTTCTCAAAGAAGGCTGAGAGAAAGGTTATACAAAATTCAGTATATTTATAAATATAATGATTCGGCAATTTTGAGAAAAAAAAACTAAATTTGTGTTTTGAAGGATTTTAACCAACTATTTTTCAGAAATTTAATTGAAGTTTAGAAATAATTTTCCATTATTATTTGCACATAAATTTAATGTTTTTAAATTTCTGCCTTTAACTTAAAAAATATGTACAATTAAAAATGTGTTTCATTTATAAAATAAATTAGTATATTATCACCCTTTTTACTTATTACGTGGCACTCTAGCCGTAAGCAGATATCGGCGAGTGATACATTTTGTACGTAAAGTGCGCTTACCAGCCGTTAAATCACGGTCTCTAAAGATATTAATGAGGGGCGGGGGTTCACAGAGATAATTTTAATGTAGACAGTAGAGTAACGTTTATCGGCTGCAGAAATACAACTCCAGTTCTCAAACCCATATGCGGGCGCGTTTCCACAGAACTATACTCTCATAATAATAATAATTTATAATAAAACTAATATATTGTTTCAAAAGATAAAATCGGGCCAAATGCTCAGGTGCTAATTTCAAACCCTGTTAGGTGCATGTTTCATCTTAAGCTTGTCTTTATTCTATTGAAATGAAATTTATTTTAAAAGCCGATTAAAAACATCAAATTATTTTAAAATGTAATAAAATAGAGACGTTGCTTTCTCTAACGAACAAAATTATATAAAAACATTTGTAACTGATTCCACTGCGATAAACATATTAATTTCTCTTACCGCTGCTTGTAGCTGTTGAACAATTTCCAATCTAGGTGTGTTTGGTCCAATTCCTTGTTCCTTCAACAACGCAGCTAAAATAGCATCGTTACTTTTGCCATAAGGAGTAGACACTGACGGAACAGTTGAAGTAGGAACAGCCGCTGCTTGCACATTGTACTGTTTTAACAATTGTTCCAACTGAGCTTGAGGATCAGATTTCACTTGTTGTTTAGTTCTTGTTGATAAAACATTAAAAAGATTCTCTGTTGTTGCTTTCTTTGTTGTTGTGGCAACGGTAGAACTTCGTGTATTCGCTTGTATTTGTTTCAGCAGTTGTTCTATTTGAGCTTGTGTTGTATCTCTTGTTTTTTGTTTATCTGTTGTCGTGGAGATAATATCAATTAAACTTGAGGTTGTTGGTTGTTTAGTTGTTGTTTTAATTGAACTTAAATCGTATTGTCTTAATACTTGATCTAGTTGGTTTGTTGAATCTGGTTTTACTTGTCTTGTTGTTGTTTGAGAGAAAGCATCTAGAAGGCTGAATGTTGTTGGTTTTTTAGTTGTTGATTGAATGCCGTTCAGTGATGCCAGTATCTGTAAACATTAATATGTAAAATTCATACATTTTCAGTCATCAAACATTTCTAAATTAATTTAGAATTTGATAATATATGAAAATATTTATGTTTAAAATGTCCAGATTTTTAAAAATATTTTATTTGAAATTGTATTCATTTTAACAGCGAATAATTTCCAGCATAATAATAATAATATGTACAGAATATACAAATGATGAATTAATACATTTATACAAAAAAATTTAAGAAACCGAGTTCGTTTCCCACTGCCGACATTTAATTTCACCATGTTAAAATTAACCTGCCCTTTTTTGCCATTTTGAAGGGTTTAAAAGTGCGCTGTACGCACATAAATAAAGCACTTACCGAAATCCCTTACGGCGGAGTACCACACCCAGTAATGGGTAAGATGGCTTACTGATATATTTATTTAAACAAGAATTTTCTTCTTTAACTTACGCTGTTTATCGAAGGAGGAGATTCTCTGGAAGGTCTTGACGTAGTTACTGATTTTCCTAGAGATCTTGGGCCTCCTGGAATCTATTAACAAAATTACATTATCAAAATATTCATAACAATCTCTATAATAAACTTTACCAAATTAGTCAAGAACGACAATTGTTTCAAAATCGCAGATTGTTCCCTTTCCAACTCAGCAAGAGTTTCCAAATTCTTTTTCTGTTCCGCGGTTAAAGTCTTCAGAGTGCTAGAAATCGTCTTCGCAGTCGTAGAAGAAATCTGAATGATCGTTTCAGGTGTTACTATTTCCACCGCTGGTGTAATTGTGATTCTTTCCGGTTCCGTTGAAGCAATTGCTTGCAGTCGTGCCAATATAGATGGTCTTATAGTTGGTGTAGTAGTAGGAATAGTAGTTGTTGGAGCAGCAGTTGTTGGAGCAGCTGTTGTTGTTGGAGCAGCTGTTGTTGCTGGAGCAGCTGTTGTTGTTGGAACAGATGTAGTTGTTGGTACAGGAGTTGTGCTAAAAAATCTTCTTGATCCTCTTCTCGGAACAAAAGTAGTCGTGGGAGGAACAGTTGTAGTTTGAATTGTTGTTCTAATTGTTGTAGGGACAACAGTTGTCGTTTGAATTGTTGTTCTCATTGTTGTAGGCGGTTGAGTAGTTGTAGGAATTCTGGTTGTTGTAACAATTCTTGTTGTTGTTGGTGCTCTGGTTGTTGTAACAATTCTTGTTGTTGTAGGTGGTGCCTTTGTTGTTGTTACAACAGTTGTTGGAACTTTAGTAGTTGTAGGAACTGCAGTAGTAGTAGAAGGAGCTGCAGTAGTAGTAGGTGGCGGTGGTGGCATCGTTGTTGGTGCTTTTGTTGTGGTGGTTGTCGTAGTTGTTGTTGTTGTTGACATTTTCGGTGGTGGAGGTGGCATGGTTGTTGGCATGGTTGTTGGCATAGTTGTTGGCATAGTTGTAGGCATAGCTGGAGCCATTGTTGTAGGAATATCTGTCGTTGGAGAAACTTGAACAGCTGCTCTAAGATTTTGCCGCATTTGATCCATAATATCCATCAACATTGTTGTTACTCGTTGAGTTGTAGATGACATTTGCTGGGCTGTTGAAGGGGAAGATGGCATTTCTTGTGTTGTTGAGGACATTCTTTGTGTTGTTGAAGAAGATGCGGGCATTTTTTGTGTTGTTGTTGTTCTAGCAGACGGGGTAATAGCAACGACCTTACTTGGGGGAGTACTACTTGCACTACTTACAACGTTTATGTCTGAATTTATTTTGTTTCCAATCTAAAAATTAATTAAGTGTGAATGTTTTTGTAAAGGATTGAATACGAGAGATTTCACCTCGACAATAGGTGGAGCAGTAACTGGTTTCCATCTGAACACAGTACTTCCTGAACCACTGGCTTGTCCAGGTCTATCTGTCTTAACTTGATTCGTCTATAATACATCAACCAGCTCAAGATAAACCCTTCACAAAATTATAATTATACTCACTAAAGGATCAATATTAAGTGTCTTGTACAAAACTCTGCCAGTAGTTGTTTGATCCATTATTTTACCGCTCAACAAATCATCTAAAGTTGGAAGAGAAGGTGGTGAATTCATTGCATCCACATTCGCCTGTGATGAATTATCGTCCTGTAATGTGAATATCATCATTTCATTGTTCTTCAACTCCAAGAAATATTTAACCCTTGCTTCGACTCAGTTAGTTGCTGTGGAATGGCAGTTGATTATTTTACAAACATAAAAAGCTTTCAGTCACCTGATGTTCTCGATGAAACATCAACCATGTAATGGATGAAGTGTACAAGACTATTTTACATTTCTCTGCCCTGTTAATGAGGTATGAACTATGAGCTTGAAGATGGAAATGAAATCATTGCGATAAAAGAACTCAATCTTTTATCAAATAATAAGTCACTGTTACTATTTTAATACAGTATTACATTATTCATTAATTATTTTTTGTAGTATAGTAATAGATAAACAAAAGAAAC
Source organism: Pterostichus niger (assembly GCA_947425015.1). NCBI lineage: Eukaryota > Metazoa > Arthropoda > Insecta > Coleoptera > Carabidae > Pterostichus > Pterostichus niger. Next base: position 26,273,418 of record OX380344.1, on the reverse strand, counting down.
AGAAAAGGAATAAATGAAAATAAATATTTAGTAAAAACTTGTGCTATGTGCATGAATCAGTCACTGAACGAGAGATGTGACCAGGTGACCAAAGTGGAAGGAACTTAAGCATGAAAAAAAAACAGTAACCCTACAGAATTTACCAGTTTCTATTTGTCAGGAAAGAAATTCGTGTAAAAGAAAGAAATACAGATTTAGAAAGCAGAATATTTTACATTATCGATAGACGTTTGATAAGTAATGTATAATTTGTTTGTACAATAATTTATAAAGGACAAGCTATCTTACAGAAAGTATCTTTCTTTGTGTGCAGATTGAAAAAAAAACTGATAAACGCTGAGAGGGTCCGATTTGTACAAAGCGCAACCACCAAAGTTACGTTGAATAGGGTAGATACCGTGGTGAGTGTGTTATCCGCCGCGGGGCCTCTGTCAGGAGTTACTTGGTTACTGGTTATGTCCGGAGGGTTGGCCCGGGTGTCAAATCCACGAACTTGTATCACCGGTTCCTCGGGTACCAGCGTACCGTTCGGAAACTTGCGAATGATTGTGTTATTTGGGTAAATACCGACGATGAGGAAAGGTGTTTCTTTAGTAGGGTACATACTCGGCTTTTTACGTACCACAGTGTTGTTTGGTAAGATTGCAAATAAGTAGTAGTCCTTGTTCGGTGACACGGTCGACAACTGAGGGGCATTAAATCTGGGATTGATACTCAGGGAAGGATCGGTATTATTTGTTTGTGTTACGAGTTTGGCCGGCGACGATTCAATTGTGTTAGAAGAAATATCAAGTGTGGTAGTATCAAACATAATGGTGGTTGTATCAATAGGAGTCATAGTGGAAGAACCATCGACATTAGTCAGTGTAGTGAATTCGCTATTTACAGTTGTAGACTCAACCGTAGTTGAAGTGCTCGGTTGTTTAGTTGTGCTTATGATTTCAAAAGGTAAATCAGAAATAAAGTTTTCTGTGACAGCGGATTCAGTGCTCTGTACAGCTTCAGTGCTAGTCCCTGAAGCGTCAATGATAGCCTGTTGAAGAGATTCCAAGTCCACTGCAGAGATGTCGTTAGCAGAGCTAATTGACACGCTGTTTATGTTAACCGAAAATTGAGGTGCAACTGGAGCTTTCATTTCAACAGGGGACATGGAAGTTGGAGCGCCCGTGGGCATCGTTAGCGTACTACTATCGGACATTTCCGTTGGAGCCGAAGTCATCTGACTACCAACTGTTGTTCCATCAACTGCTTTCATTTCTACTGTGGTTGTAATCACGTTCATTTCCGTTGACATCACTGATTCTGGCATCATTGTCGTCGTCGATCGATCCATCATTGTAGTAGACATCATTGACTCTGGAGTTGTCATTTGAACTATTTTTTCTGCCATTACAGTAGAAGGAGGATTGGTAGTTGGAGAAGGCATTGTCATGGATTCCATTATTGTAGGAGAAGAAGTTGTCATTATAGTGGATGAGGGCATAGGAGAGGTCGGGGCTTGGGTTGTAACGGAAACCGTCGAAGAAGCTGCGGCAGTTGTAGATGGCAGTGCGGTAGTTATAGCCGCAGCAACTGTTGTAGAAGGCATTGAAGTTGTTGTAGAAGGAGCAACAGTTGTAGAAGGCGCTGCTGTAGTTGTAGAACCAGCGGTAGTTGTAGGCGGTGATGAAGTAGTTGTTAAAGTAGAAGCAACAGTCTTAAAAGTCGTTGGAACAACAGCGGCAGATTCAGAATTGGCAACAAGAGGAAGCGCTGTAGGAGAAGAGGTACCAACTGTTTTGGTTGAAGGAGGGGTAGCAAGGTTTAGCAAATTAATAAGAGTAGACAACGTACGTTTCTGAAGAGTATTTTCCGTAGAAATCTCATTCAAAAATCCATTAATAGGATCAAGAGTGGATGTTACTTGTGAGGTTAACATGGTTGGTTGAGTAGACAGTATAGTGACTGACCTCCATTGCTGACTTTTCAGTCGAAGT